>OX639997.1:68969878-70219878 GCA_951828415.1 Anomoia purmunda
GGTGTCTCATGAAAATGTTTACATAAAGTTTTCAATGTTTACATGTAAACATGTGTGACTTCATTTAACATTTCAAGTGAAAGCGAAAAATTAAAAGTAATATATTCAGACATTAAAATAAATCGCAGTAAAATATAAGAAAAAGCAATGTCTCTGAATTTTGGAATATTTTGAAAGTTGTAGTATTTCAGATAGTTTTTTAGATATATTATAATTATTTACAGCGTTATTTTTTGACATACGAAGAATTTCTTTAAACAAGTTTAAAATTCCCGCTCTTCTTAGCTTTTATCTCTTTCCAAATCACATTTGCCACAATTATTCGATAGCTCGAATCTCCACATAAGTGAGTAATATTTCGATACATCGATACTTATCGCACATCTCCAACAAATATATCGCTTGTTAGTGACCATTAGCCTCAAAAATAAAGTATACAATCACTCAGTCAAGAAAGTCGTAAGAATTGCATAAAGTTGAAAAAATGAAATATGTGTGATAAAGGAAATCAGTTTTGTTACGTCTGCGGCTCGATTGTTGACAAACAACACCGACGGGAGTTGAAAACAAATCTGGCAGTCGTTGATGCGTTTAACCTTTTTTATAACCTGTCGTACGTTGAAAGTGCTTGGTATGAACCTGAATATGTTTGCTCAATGTGCACAGCGACACTTAAACAATGTAAATCTCGGAAATGTGATGAGCAGCGTTTACCATTTACAACTCCAATGGTTTGGCATTATTAAAAATATCATGTCTATTAAAGTTCACTTTTTGCATTCTTATCTGGAATTTTTCCCAGAAAATCTTGGCGAACTCAGCGACGAACAGGGTGAAAGATTTCATCAAGAAATATCAACGATCGAAAAGCGCTTCGAAGGAAAGATCCAAGTCGGAATGTTGGCTAATTACGGTTGGTCGCTCCAGCGTGAAACTGCAACATAAAAGTGAATTGAATCAAATAAAAAACCAATTTTATGGAAAAATGTCTTTAGAATTTTGGATTTCTTTCTGTTTGCATCAAAGAAAATGGTTGCTACACTAAATGTGATGTAATAGTTAAGATGGATAAAAAGAACGAAAATTTTGCTTTTGGAAGAAAATCCGTAACTTCTATAACTTATGTTGGATTTTGATGATTGATAGCTCATTTTAAAGGTATTTGAACATACATATGTTAACAAAAATTTGTTATATTTGCAATTTATTAATACAAAATTGCATTAAAATTGCAAAATTGCAAAAAAATGGAAAAATTTTCAGATTCAGGCACAAACATCTAATTCTACTTGTGTTGAATGTGCTAAATAAAGTATATGTTCGGAAAGCATTGACATTTTGCTTTTAAAATCCGTTTGAAGATTTAAAATCGGTTAAAAAATGACGAAGTTAGAAATTTTTGAATGACCAAAAACACTAAAAAACGGGGTTTGGGCAATAAATCAAAAATTTGAGGGTGTTAAAAAATTCCAATCAAACCCATTTTTGTGTTGTACTCAACAATACCAACAATCTCCACTGTGTCACTTCAAAGGTTCAGAATCACTGTAACACCGTGTAATACATATCGGCTTTAAGGTCAACGAACGGTAACTTAACTTAACATGCTCCTGTGGAGTTTGAAACCGTTTGTTTGTATATTTAAAAAGAACCACTGATTATATATGTACTTAAAACTATCATTGAAAAAAAATATTATTTTCAAATAATTGCAGAGTAAAAATAAGTGAGCATAAACACATAGCCGCTGATGCCAAGGCGAATCCATATACATACATATGTACGGTGATAGCAGTAGTACAAAAAAAATTACTTATATTTTGATTTTGCTTTTGCGGCTTGAGCTGTCAAATCATTCCACAAATTTACATTCAAATAAATAAACATAAAATCAGCCTTTCTAGTAACACCACCTTAAATTCATTGTTGTTGTAGCGGCTAGTCGCGCCCCGTAAAGAGCGGATTCACCCATGATCGTTGTCGTCGAACTCATCTGGGGGGAGGCCCAGGAAACGTGCAGTTTCGACAGGGTTGGACCAGAGGGAGAGGGGGGTTAGATGAGTGGGTTTGAGGGGGCATGTGAATAGGTGGTTGGTGTCGTGCGGAGAATCTCCACATGCCGGACATGTGTTGGGTATGTCGGGGTTGATTCTGGATAGGTAGGAGTTGAGCCTGCTAGAGTATCCAGATCGTAATTGTGCCAGAGTGACGCGGAACTCACGGGGCAGAAGGGACTCCTCATCTGCTACAGGTGGTGGTTGGGCTCCGATGACTGCATTTGCCTGGCGGGAGTCAATGATGGTAGTGACTGTGTCTCTATGGATGCTGCTTAGGACCCGCCGGTACGCCTCCGGATCCAGCGGTTACGTGATGAGTGGCTGGATCTCGTCCTTTGGTTCTAGAAGATGTCTTCTAATGTGCCGGGGGCAGCTCCACTGCAAGCAGGTGCCTATTTGGATGCCCCGAACGGTGACATCAGGCAAGGAACTGCTTGCTTAGCATGAGGTTGTGCTCTTTAACGCGGAGCACATTGAACTCTTGGTGGAGATGCTCCTCAGGTGACATCAGAAGACATCCTGTCACCGTGCCGACTGCGCCATTCTGGCAGGTCTGCAGCTTCATCCACTGTGTCCTGCTGGTTCCTGGCGACCAAACTGGCGCAGCATAATTTATTACCGGCCGGCCAATCGTCTTGTATGTTGCCAACAACGTTTCTTTGTCTTTGCCCCAAGAGCTGCCGGCGAGCGGCTTGAGGACATTGTTGCGGCTCTGTACTCTATTGGCGATTGCGGTAGTGTGCGCGGAGAAGGAGAGCAGGCTGTCGAAAGTCACCCCCAGAATCTTCTGGTGATTAACCGTCGGAATGGGGGTGCCATCGATATGGATGTTAAGATCCAGCCTGACCTCCTTTGTCCAGGTGGTGAAAAGGGTCGCCGAGGACTTAGCAGGGATATCCGATCACCTTCAAACACAGATCATCAATTACATTGCCGGTTGCCATTATCGAGCTCCCTATGGCGGTTGAGGGAGCTTGGAGATGTAGTGATTAAACAATAGTGGGGACAGGACGCCACCCTGCGGTACCCCTTGTTTAATCCTCCTTGGTTTGGATGTTTTATATCTAAACCATACTGATGACTGACGACCACACAGGTAATTCGCGATCCACCGTTTCAGTCCCTGCGGGAGAGTTGATGCTTCCACGTCAGCTAGTAGCGTGGAGTGACTGACTGTGTCAAAAGCTTTAGACAGGTCCAACGCTACTAGGACGGTTCTCTCGCAGGGGCGGTTTTGGTTAAGACCACGGTTCACCTGTGTGTTTATGGCATTAAGTGCTGTTGTTGTGCTGTGCACTTTCCGGAAGCCATGTTGATGCTTAGCCGATCCAAGGTGATATGTATAGTGCGGGAGGAGTAGGGCCTCAAGTGTCTTTATCACAGGCGAAAGCAGGGAAATCGGCCGATAGGAATCACCCTTGTCGGCCGGTTTCCCTGGTTTCAGTAGTGGGACCACCCTCCCAACCTTCCAGATGTCCGGAATGATGAGGGTGGCCATGGACAAATTGAGGATCCCTGTGAGGAACTCAACTCCCGCGAGGCCTAAATTTTTCAGCATCAACACGCTTAGCCCGTCAGGGCCAAAGGCCTTGGAGGCTTTCGCCTTCCCGATGACCTCATTTACCTCGCCACAAGTGAAGGTAAGAGGCGCGCTGTTGTTCGGTAGTTTGCGCAGCCTCCTGGTCACCTTCCGCTTGGTCCTATCCCCCGAAGGATGCAGTATAAACTGTCGGCTAAAATAGCTCGCGCATCTCTTCGGGTCCGACGAGGCACGATCCCCGAATGAAATTTCCACTCGGTCGTCGTGCTTCGTCGGGTTGGATAAGGACTTTACGGTAGACCAGAGCTCACCAACACCCGTGACCAGGTTACAGGACTGCAAATGCTCTTCCCACTTGTTCCGCTTGTATTGATCCACCAGCCTCCGAATCTCCACATTTAAATCCTGGATGTTCGGATTACGGGGATCGGAGCGGCGAAGGTGGTCGCGTTCGTTCGCTAGAGCGGCCGCAGCAGACGCAACCATCTTGCGGAACGTTTGTTCGCCTTTTCGAACGTCAGTGGGTGTGGGAAGAGACCTGAAGGCATTTTCGGTGAACTCCGCGAACCTGACCCAGTCAGCCGTTTTAAAGTTGATATAGGTCCGATGGTCCGCGGAGACAAAGTCAGCAGGTCTGTCAATCGAGATGATTATAGGTAGGTGGTCTGGTGCAAGCGATATCATAGGTCGCCACGTTATGCTATTTATCAGACCTGCGCTAGCTATCGTTAGGTCAGGCGAGCTGCTGCAACTACCCATAATCCTGGTGGGGGCATCATCATTCATCGTGCAGAATGTCGAATCATCTACATAAGTATCTGCTCTGCCAAATCATTTCCCCTACGATCAGCTGGTAGGCTTGAATGCCAGAGATCGTGGTGCGCGTTAAAGTCACCAACTACCAATCGGTTTTCACCTCTGAGGAGCGCACCTATGTCAGGGTGATATCCTGCCGGGCAGCAGGTGACAGGAGGTATATAAATATTAAATATTTCGAGCTCGACATCGCCTGACCGGACAGCTATTCCTTGACATTCTAAGGTAGTGTCCCTGCGGTCGATGTCTTCTTCAATAAGACGATACTGAACTGTGTGATGGGTGATGAATGCTAAGCCACCACCATTACCTCGCTCGCGATCCTTACGATGCACGTTGTAGCCGTTGCAACTCAACAGGGTTGAGTTGCTGTGCAGTTTCGTTTCTTGGATCGCAGCTATTGACAGATTATGCCGACTCATAAAGTCGGTTATCTCCTCAATCTTACCCTGCAGCCCATTGCAGTTCAGCTGAAGGAGTCTTGTTTGCTTCGGTAGAGTCGTCGCGGAGAGAGGTGTGAGGAAAGGGTGATGTTGTCCACCCGGTCCCTGCTGCACATGCATTGGCACGTTGGGCTGCCTTAAGATGTTGGCTGGCAGTGCCGCCACAGGCGCGTGCGGTTGAAAGGCTCTACAGCAGGGAGCCAGGTAGTCACCCGACCATTCACGAGTGGTGCGCAGGCCAGAACATACACGCTCCAGCCTTGGCACGAATTGCACCTGACTGATGTCGCATTCCGGTATATCCTGGCCTGACACACGGAACAGACTGTGTGGGGCACCAGGAGCTGCTGGCTACTTTCCACACGAGGGGCGGAGCTAGGTAGGGGTGGGGAGGGGGCGTCTATGTTGTTGTGTGCTCCTGTGAACCGTAGAGGTTCTGCCGGTGCTAGGGGGCCGTAGTTTGTGGACCACTCCCTATGGCTCTTAAGGCCTGAGCAGAATTTAAGATGGCTCCATCCGTCGCACGAATTACACCTTACCGAAGTGGAGTTCGGATGGAGCTTTTTCTGGCAAACGCAGCAAAAATAGGTTTCTGGGCCAGGGTTTGGCTCGATGCCAGCCCTGAGCAGAAGGAGGTGAAGCAACCCTGCTGCAAGGAGTTGCTCCAGGGGAGACAGACAACTTATGGGGTAGGCCGATATAAACAGGGTTAGATCGCCGAAACAATAGTCCTTGGCCGGGTGAAACCCGGGTCATTCCGGTACGTAGAACCGACTGTCGTGGGAATGACCTTAAATTCATCTTGGCTAATGCTGTTGAAGAGAACATGCTGTGAGAAACGAAAAGAAGTACAAGTAAACCAAGAGTGATATAATACAAGATTAGCCCTTCCGCCACAGACAGACAGCAAGGTTCAGAGAATATAAGGTTTCGACATCGCTAATGTTCGCCGTCTTAATGGCGTAGATGGAGCATTTCTTGTTGTTACCATATTCTTAAATTATTTTATACACTATTTTAATAAAAGTACTTAAATTTAGTTAAACCAAGGCGAATTAAATAAGGTTCTGACTGATTTATTTCGCCGTGGTGCAGTAAATGTCGAAATTATGAGTTTGATGTAAATCTGCCTTAACACTAACTACCAATCTGTGTATAATTTGTTAGTGTAATTTTTGTTTCTGTAAGTTTAACAGCTCCTTATATGAATTTGCTCTAAGTAAGACTATACTATTTTTTATTTTAAATATGTGCAACCCTGTACATTTACGGTCATATTACGCGCTTGTTCCTGAAAGTTTTCCTATTTCGTACGCGAATGCATATCCTCATTCAATTAAATAATGAACTTCGTGATAGTAATACAAATATTATTTGCATTGCATTACGTCACTTTCAGTTGCTCTCAGCGTGGAAGTCGCAATCTTGTTTTCTATCATTCTTGACAAATAAACTATTCGGTCGCATGGTGAAAAGAATACAGAAGGTGGCGCAGATTATGGTACCACTAATCGTGTATGAATGTATCCTGGAAATCGTATGTATTCTTTCTAATATGTATAACAACGTATTTCCTTTCAGTTTTATTCACCGGTAAATCTGGAGTGACATCACATCCAAGTTACTCTCCGAATTTCAGATCAATCAGCGCAATCTTGTATTCTATCATCCCAACGAATATTCGCTCGGTTGTTTTTCAATGGAAAACCCAACGATAAAAGGATTTTGAGTTGAGAGGCATTGAGGCTAGGGAGGGATATTTTATTCCTCAATGATAGGTATTTGAGAACTCTGAAATATACGCACGATTGTCGATCACAAGGGAACAAAGAGAACAACAACCACTCATGTAAGTAGCGTCAGACCCTGTGCGAGAGTAAATAGGAGTATTCGCGATAAAAAGCCAGTACCTTTTCTCTTTTAAAGACAGAAACATACCGAGTTTTGCGCAGTTAAATTTGAGTTTATGCTTATGAATCAATTTAATTATACAAAAAACCAAAATTCTATGCGACAGAAAATTTCGCTGTGTTTCAGAGCTCATAATACGAATTTGATATTCGAGTCTCGGTGTTTGATAACCGGTGAAGATCGAACGTCGAATGCATCTCATAATAAGGGCCTATGGCTCATACGTAACTGTCCAAAGTTATTAAAACCCCTGTTAAATCATCCTACATCAATGTCATCAGAAACTAGTCGAACGAATTACGTTCTTCAGACGCTCCAAATTTTTGTTTGGTTACAAATGAAATAATAACTGATACAGAGTTGCACAAAGCTAGCTATCATATCATACCAACAAACACATCGATTTTATAGTAGCATACATGAAGAGTGCATAATGTTTAAATACATGAATCAACAACAAAGTTATCCAATCAAGCTATTAATAGGAGTGTTTGTTAAAAAATACCAGCAAAATAATTCAGAGAATAAGGCGGCTTACTCTAATACTCTAATTAAAAACAAACACCTTTTCATTCCTAATACTAAGTATTATTTTTTACTGTTTTTTTCTTTATTAAATTTCAACGGTAGTGTGGAGGATGCAAAATCTCCTACAAATGCTTTTAATATACATATGTATGTACATACATATATATGCATAGTGCCAGACAGTATGCAATGCATGGAAAATATCCCAATTGTACTATAAAGCTATACGGAACATTGTCCGGCTCATGGAAGAGTTAAGTAAGGAATGGAATAGTATTCAATCAAGTCAATGTCATTATCATCAACATTATCAGTATAATTATAAATATCATTAGTATTATCAGGATCATTTCATATACGGACCCAAGATGCAATAATGCAAGGTTTTGGACATTGGTAACTGTGGCTGTCTTAGGAATTTCGCACTGGTTTTTTGAGAAGGTGCTTTTTATTTTACAGAAACTTGTAAATAAAATTATTCAAAATGATATTCCCCACAGCAAAAGCTTTAAAAAACTAACCCTGGCCGGTCCAACACCGGCTACGCTGACCACATTTAACACACCGTCTTCAAACTTCAGTTTTTGACACCATTTGGCTACTGAGAACTCGCAGAGAAGAGGAAACCATTCTTAAGTAAATGGGTGTAGGCTCGTGGATTATTTTACAGAAACTTGTAAATAAATGTAGAATATTATTCCTTCCCGTTCCATAAATAAATTTCAGCACCATTTAATTTTAATATTCAATTTCAACTGAGAACTCGCAGAGAAGAGGAAACCCGTTCTTAAGTAAATGGGTGTAGGCTCGTGGATTATTTTACAGAAACTTGTAAATAAAATTATTCAAAATGATATTCCCCACAGCAAAAGCTTTAAAAAACTAACCCTAGCCGGTCCAACACCGGCTACGCTGACCACATTTAACACACCGTCTTCAAACTTCAGTTTTTGACACCATTTGGCTACTGAGAACTCGCAGAGAAGAGGAACCCATTCTTAAGTAAATGGGTGTAGGCTCGTGGATTATTTTACAGAAACTTGTAAATAAATGTAGAATATTATTCCTTCCCGTTCCATAAATAAATTTCAGCACCATTTAATTTTAATATTCAATTTCAATATTTATTTTTATTTCTCAAACTTCGACCCGACACCGCTGAAAATGAAAACTGAACTGAAGCATCATAACCGAAAATATTCAAATATCTTAATTAGAAGTACATGAATACCGGTAGAATATGTACATATGTATACATAAGTATTTATATAACACCTTGCCTACTATGATTGATTTTGAACAAGCCATCTCGCTTTATTATGTGTAGAAACCTATTTCTTGTTTCTTTTGCTTGTCACTACAACCAACACACATACATATTCACCATCCACACATCATACTCGTATGCTGCAGCTTATGTGTAAATGCAAGCAGCATTTACTCTGAGTAAATTACTCATCTTATTCTAACGGAACATAAGAATGATACATTAGGATGGCCCAAACATGAGTGTTCGTTACAGTGACTTCAACACACCTCCTCAAAATAAACAAGAAAAAGATTATCAAGAAATACAATATACATACATAAGCAAGATTACACAAATATAAATATATTATTTACCTATATCTTAAATTGGTGCCAGGTCGAGTATTCTGGGGAATGTTACAATTGTGGTCCAACATTTGTTGCATGGATTGGGGAAACCCAGTAAAACCCAATCAGACCAACTTCATTAAAGTCTAATGTACTTTATATGTACTTCATTAAGAAATTCAAAGTTAAATGAAGTACATACATATAATATAATGAAACGTATTATAATGAAATTAAATAAAATATTAAGTATTTAATAAAGCAACAACTAAAAATTTTTTTTTTTTTTTTTTTTTTTTAAATTGTTTAAATTAGCCCTAGTTGATCCCTTAGCTCGGCAAATCGTGGTCCAGGTAATGGTTTTGTCAAGATGTCAGCCAGTTGTTTATCTGTAGGAATATACTCAAGAATAATTAGTTTTCTTTCAATTTGTTCTCTAGAAAAATGGTATTTAATATATATATGTTTAGTTCTTTTATGACATGTAGGATTATTAGCAATGCTAATATATCCCTGATTATCTTCAAATATTTTTATGGGTTCCTGTAATTTTAATTTAATACTATCTGCCAATGATTTTAGCCACATAGCCTCTCTAGTGGCTTCAAATAACGCCATATATTCAGCCTCAGTCGATGAAGCCGCGACTGAGCTTTGCTTTTTCGTATTCCAACAAATAAGAGATGAGTCGAACATTTTGAATAAATAACCTGTGGTGCTCTTTCTATCGTTTACATTTCCTGCCCAATCTGAATCAACATATCCAGTGAAAATATTTTCAGAATCTACAGTTTTTGTAAATGTCAACTTTAGATTAATTGTACCTTTTAGGTACCTCCAAACCCTTTTAAGACATTGCCATAGTTCTTTATTATTCTTATTTGTGTATCTACTTAAAATACCAACTGACGTACTCAAGTCGGGTCTCGTACATAACATTATATACATTAGGCACCCAATTACATTTCGACATGGCGCGTTATAATTTTCATCTGAATTTAAATCCTCAAAGTTCAATTTACTTGGAAGTGGAGTACTTACTAGATTACAACCATCCATACCAAATTTTTCTAGGACTTTATTAATATAAGCCGACTGACTAAGTTCTATTTTATTTTCTTGTCTACTAACTTTTATACCAATAAAATATTTGATTTCGGCCAAATCAGTCATTCTGAATTTACACATTAAATAGTCTTTAAAGCTTGACATCGTTTCTAAATTATGAGTTGCTATAACCAAATCATCGACATATAGTAATAAATATATATTTCTCTTCACTTCACCTTTATCCAATAAATAAATGCAGTGATCTACTTTTGAACTAATAAATCCAATTTCTCTCAATGTTTTCTCAAACATTTCATACCAGCATCTAGCTGCCTGTTTGAGGCCATAAATTGATTTATTTAATTTACATACCTTATCATTTTCACATGGTAACCCTTGAGGAATTTTCATATAGATTTCCTCTTTCAGGTTGCCATTTAAAAATGCTGTTTTCACATCCATATGATGAACTTTTAGGTCAAATTGATTAGAGACAGACAAAATAAACCGAAAACTAGAAATCCTTGCTACGGGCGCAAAAGTTTCTTCATAGTCAATTAAATATTTTTGTTTAAAACCGCGCGCAACAAGCCTAGCTTTGTATTTGACAGGATCACCTAGTTCATCATTCTTGATTGTGAAAACCCATTTACAATCAATGATATTTTTATTTTTCGGACTGTCAACAATGCTCCATGTTTCATTTAGCAAATGAGAGTCTAATTCTTCATTAATTGCTTGCTCCCATTTTGATCTATCGTCCCTTTCTTTTATTTCATCATAATTGTTGGGAATGTCAGAAAACACGGTTTGTAAGGATAGTAGGCAACTATCCAAAAATCTATAAGATCTTGGGGGTTTATCTCTCAGCCTATCACTTCGCCTTACTTCGGCATTATCTTCCGTACTTTCGTTCGGGAAATAAGTCTCATCTTCTTCCTTACTCTCATTCAGGATATTTGTTATGTCGTTACCATTTTGAAAATCACCCTCTTTATCTTCCTTACTCTCATTCTGAAAGTCTGTAATCTCCCTACTCTCATTCGGGGCGTTACTTTCCATATTTTCGATACACTCATGTTGTGATTCACCTTGTTGATCCATACTGTCATTCTGGATAACCCAATCACTCTCAGGGTGTTCAATTTCCAAAATCTCAGGGCTCATCATATTTCCCTCATCTACAACAACATCTCTGGCAACAACAAATTTACTGTCCTCTAAAACCCATAGTTTAAAACCATTTGTTTCATAACCAACAAGTATACATTTAATAGATTTATCATCGAATTTCCTTTTTCTCGTTTTGTTATGCATGTATACTGTTGATCCAAAAACTTTCAAATATTTTAAATTGGGTTTACGACTATGCCACATCTCAAAAGGAGTCTTTTTCTTGTCACAAAGGGCATTGCTAGGAGTTCTGTTTATTAGATAAGTAGCTGTTAAGACAGCTTCTCCCCAAAAACATTTATCTAGTTTTGTACCATTTAACATCGTCCGTGCCTTTTCAGTTATGGTCCTAATCATACGCTCAGACACCCCATTCAATTGTGGTGTATGCGGAATTGTTAAATGGTAACTTATGCCCTTTTCAACACAATATTCACGCATTTCATTCGATAAATACTCCCTACCATTATCAACATACAAGTTTACTATTTTAAGATTGAAATGATTTTCGCTTTTTGCAACAAAATCTTTGAAATGAGCAAAAACATCTGATTTGTGACTTATTAGGTATGTTACGTAGTAATGTGTATATTGATCAATAAAAATTACATAGTAATTACATAGTAATTTTTACCATCAATTGTAGGAGGCGTAATAGGACCACAGACATCGGAGTGTATCATAAATAAAGGCCTTTCTATGTATGCCTTGTCTTTAAACTTTGAAAATGGTAATCGTGATTGTTTTCCCTTAACACAGGATTCACAAATCTCATTTTCAATTCTTACATTATTTAATAATTGTGTATCCTCGCACATATTATTTCGCTTGAGTTCTATTAACTTTCCATTACTGATATGACCTAGCCGTTCGTGCCATAATTGATATGAACTCTTGCTAACTTGGTTTGATATATATGCTTTACAACAAACCTCAAATTCAATAACAGGAATATTAATAGAGCAAATACCTTTAAACAATACTTCACCGTCTTTCGTGATTTCCACACCTCCTGCCGAGAAAACAATCTCCATCCCGGCCTTTTGTTCACGGATAGCAAATTTTGTGGAATATTCTCGCAATACAAAACCTTTTTAAGCATGATGTTTGACTGCCAGTAGTTTTTCATTTGAACTGTGCCTACGGCTGTTGCATAGATATATTCATCACTTTTAGCGATTGCTATTTTGATCGGCTGTTCCAGCTCAGTAAAATTAAGTAGTAAATTCTTGTCATTTACCATATGGTCCGATGCACCCGAGTCCAAAATAAAAGATATGCATTGCGAGTTTTTATTTTTGTAGTTTGCTACACTGTTTAGCATAAACGCGAAAGCGGTATTAGATTGCACAGCAGCCGTTTGCACTTGCTTAGCTTTATCTTTATTTTGACCATTTTGTTGCCGTTTGAATATAAAACAGTCTCTTTTTATATGCCCCGTTTTCTTACAATGGTGACATTTTATATTTACGCGTTTTTTCGATTGAAATTTAAAATTATTTTTAAATTTGTTATTGTAATTTGATTTATATTCACTTGGTTCGCAATTTCCAACCGCTTGCAGAACTTTCAAACTTGTATCTTTATTTGCCAATTTTAATTTTATTTCGTGATCAAGTAACCGACTTTTCACAAATGCCAAGGTTAAACTTTTTTCGGATAAAGTTTCAACTGCTGTTATAATCCCATCATACGAAGAGGGAAGAGTTAGTAATAAATGCGAAACTTTGTCCATTTCATCAATTTTAGCACCCGAACCAATTAACTCTGTGATTAAGTCGTCAAACACATTAAAATGATTCATTAAATTTGTATTCGGTTTTAACTTTAATGATAATAATTGTTTTCTGACCGACAATTGCGACGCTACGCTTTTCCGCTCATATATTTTGTCCAAATTTGTAAAAATTTCCCTTGCAGTACACTCTGTACTAGCAAAACTTAAAAACGCATCACTTAAAAATTGAATCATAATACTTTTCGCGATTCTTTCGGCTTTTGCCCACTGTCCAGTTTCTTTTTCTGGTTTTTCATTTTTAATTACAAATAACACATCGTTTTCTGCTAGCAAAGCTCTCATTCGAAATTTCCAGATGGAACATTTTTCCCCATCGAAGGGGTTTATGTTCTTTTTTAGTTTTTCCATCTCTTCGGAAATAACTTTTATTTTCGCAATTGAAATAAACCACAACACAAGATTTTTCTTTTCACTTTTTATTAACTTCACTTTCTTTTATTTGTATTTTTCTAAACCAGACACCAGATACGATCACAGTTTGTGTCTGGGCCCATAACCTGTAGAATATTATTCCTTCCCGTTCCATAAATAAATTTCAGCACCATTTAATTTTAATATTCAATTTCAATATTTATTTTTATTTCTCAAACTTCGACCCGACACCGCTGAAAATGAAAACTGAACTGAAGCATCATAACCGAAAATATTCAAATATTTTAATTAGAAGTAAATGAATACCGGTAGAATATGTACATATGTATAAATAAGTATTTATATAACACCTTGCCTACTATGATTGATTTTGAACAAGCCATCTCGCTTTATTATGTGTAGAAACCTATTTCTTGTTTCTTTTGCTTGTCACTACAACCAACACACATACATATTCACCATCCACACATCATACTCGTATGCTGCAGCTTATGTGTAAATGCAAGCAGCATTTACTCTGAGTAAATTACTCATCTTATTCTAACGGAACATAAGAATGATACATTAGGATGGCCCAAACATGAGTGTTCGTTACAGTGACTTCAACAATAAAATTATTCAAAATGATATTCCCCACAGCAAAAATAACCCTGGCCGGTCTAACACCGGCTACGCTGACCACAGTATTTTTGCGTGCTACACCTTTCGAAATTTTTTATTCATGAAAAAGTGTTTATTTCGTCGTGTTCTACCAGAATCAGTCATGAAATCGTGGCGCCCCAGAAATCGTAGTCTCCCCGGGAAATATGTTGCTCCATCCCTAAGTACGTTTATAATATTATGGCATTTTTTTTTACAGGATTTCTACCGTTTTGCGTTACGATGCCTGTGATCAGCATGATGCTAGCGTGATATCGATCGCAAGATTTGTACCATACAGACAATGTAATCAATAAGGGTTATCACTGTACAGTGCATATTTCGATGAATTTGCAAATGCAATGATGCTAGGCTGTCTGCATTTAATCGTAAACCGCCCTACTTTGTTGACCCGACCAAGTCCAGCGATATTCAGCACATTCTGCTTAATCGAGTATCAACGCATTCACGGTTATATTCATAAGTAAGATCGATTACACAGTGCAGCAGCCACTTTATTGCCTCAACTAAACAATACGATCTGCACATGTATAGTTGTTCCACACTACTGTCAGTTCTACGATAACGGATTGACCTCAGCAACATTACCCAAAAAGTTATAGAGAATGTTTTATGTTGTTACAACAACGACAACACTTGTATGCTTTTTTGCTATTGTTTTACGTTTTATAGCACAATGGAAAGTATGCATATACTTATTTTTCTCTGAATATTCGGTATGAAAAGTCCTTGTATTGGAGTTTCGTTTCTTGGATCGCAGCTATTGACAGATTATGCCGACTCATAAAGTCGGTTATCTCCTCAATCTTGCCCTGCAGCCCATTGCAGTTCAGCTGAAGGAGTCTTGTTTGCTTCGGTAGAGTCGTCGCGGAGAGAGGTGTGAGGGAAGGGTGTGTGCTCCTGTGAACCGTAGAGGTTCTGCCGGTGCTAGGGGGCCGTAGTTTGTGGACCACTCCCTATGGCTCTTAAGGCCTGAGCAGACCTTAAGATGGCTCCATCCGTCGCACGAATTACACCTTACCGAAGTGGAGTTCGGATGGAGCTTTTTCTGGCAAACGCAGCAAAAATAGGTTTCTGGACCAGGGTTTGGCTCGATGCCAGCCCTGAGCAGAAGGAGGTGAAGCAACCCTGCTGCAAGGAGTTGCTCCAGGGGAGACAGACAACTTATGGGGTAGGCCGATCTAAACAGGGTTAGATCGCCGAAACAATAGTCCGTGGCCGGGTGAAACCCGGGTCATTCCGGTACGTAGAACCGACTGTCGTGGGAATGACCTTAAATTCATCTTGGCTAATGCTGTTGAAGAGAACATGCTGTGAGAAACGAAAAGAAGTACAAGTAAACCAAGAGTGATATAATACAAGATTAGCCCTTCCGCCACAGACAGACAGCAAGGTTCATAGAATATAAGGTTTCGACATCGCTAATGCTCGCCGTCTTAGTGACGTAGATGGAGCATTTCTTGTTGTTACCATATTCTTAAATTATTTTATACACTATTTTAATAAAAGTACTTAAATTTAGTTAAACCAAGGCGAATTAAATAAGGTTCTGACTGATTTATTTCGCCGTGGTGCAGTAAATGTCGAAATTATGAGTTTGATGTAAATCTGCCTTAACACTAACTACCAATCTGTGTATAATTTGTTAGTGTAATTTTTGTTTCTGTAAGTTTAACAGCTCCTTATATGAATTTGCTCTAAGTAAGACTATACTATTTTTTATTTTAAATATGTGCAACCCTGTACATTTACGGTCATATTACGCGCTTGTTCCTGAAAGTTTTCCTATTTCGTACGCGAATGCATATCCTCATTCAATTAAATAATGAACTTCGTGATAGTAATACAAATATTATTTGCATTGCATTACGTCACTTTCAGTTGCTCTCAGCGTGGAAGTCGCAATCTTGTTTTCTATCATTCTTGACAAATAAACTATTCGGTCGCATGGTGAAAAGAATACAGAAGGTGGCGCAGATTATGGTACCACTAATCGTGTATGAATGTATCCTGGAAATCGTAAGTATTATTTCTAATATGTATAACAACGTATTTCCTTTCAGTTTTATTCACCGGTAAATCTGGAGTGACATCACATCCAAGTTACTCTCCGAATTTCAGATCAATCAGCGCAATCTTGTATTCTATCATCCCAACGAATATTCGCTCGGTTGTTTTTCAATGGAAAACCCAACGATAAAAAGATTTTGAGTTGAGAGGCATTGAGGCTAGGGAGGGATATTTTATTCCTCAATAATGCAATAATGCATTTGGCTACTGAGAACTCGCAGAGAAGAGGAAACCCGTTCTTAAGTAAATGGGTGTAGGCTCGTGGATTATTTTACAGAAACTTGTAAATAAAATTATTCAAAATGATATTCCCCACAGCAAAAATAACCCTGGCCGGTCTAACACCGGCTACGCTGACCACAGTATTTTTGCGTGCTACACCTTTCTGCGTAGGCGTGCAACACCTTTCGAAATTTTTTATTCATGAAAAAGTGTTTATTTCGTCGAGTTCTACCAGAATCAGTCATGAAATCGTGGCGCCCCAGAAATCGTAGTCTCCCCGGAAAATATGTTGCTCCATCCCTAAGTACGTTTATAATATTATGGCATTTTTTTTACAGGATTTCTACCGTTTTGCGTTACGATGCCTGTGATCAGCATGATGCTAGCGTGATATCGATCGCAAGATTTGTACCATACAGACAATGTAATCAATAAGGGTTATCACTGTACAGTGCATATTTCGATGAATTTGCAAATGCAATGATGCTAGGCTGTCTGCATTTAATCGTAAACCGCCCTACTTTGTTGACCCGACCAAGTCCAGCGATATTCAGCACATTCTGCTTAATCGAGTATCAACGCATTCACGGTTATATTCATAAGTAAGATCGATTACACAGTGCAGCAGCCACTTTATTGCCTCAACTAAACAATACGATCTGCACATGTATAGTTGTTCCACACTGCTGTCAGTTCTACGATAACGGATTGACCTCAGCAACATTACCCAAAAAGTTATAGAGAATGTTTTATGTTGTTACAACAACGACAACACTTGTATGCTTTTTTGCTATTGTTTTACGTTTTATATCACAATGAAAAGTATGCATATACTTATTTTTCTCTGAATATTCGGTATGAAAAGTCCTTGTATTGGAGGCAATAAGTACTCTTTCTTATGCTGTACAACTTGTTTTGCGCAAATGTATAGCGGGGGGAATTATGGAGGAGTAAAGGGGCAGTTTCACTATATTTAAAAAATTATTAAACCGATTTATATTTCAAAAACTATTAACCGATTTAAAAAATACTGACGTGGGTGGAAAGGTAATTAAGAGATATTTCACCTGATATGTACACTTGCGGTGAATAAAAACGCACCAACACTTTGGTAGAGATGTGGGTTTATATTGAAGACGCCGTGCCAAAAAGTCACTATTAACACAAAAAATGAAGGCTGCATGAATTTCTTGGGCTGAAAAGTACCAAAATTGGGATCAAAATGATTGGTAACAGATTAGGTGGCAAATTTAATTAGCTAAACTCACAAAATTTGCTTTACGTGCGCCATTCAGGTGGTGACAGGTTCTAGGATAATTGTGTAGTAAAAAAAGTTAAGTTTCCTCAAAGTCAAATGATTTGGGGCTGCTTTTCATACCATGGTTTGGGGCCTCTACACCTTGTTGATGGAATAATAAATGTACAAAAATATGCGACAGTGGTTAACAATTTTTTAGTACCCGCAATTGAAGAGCATTATTCTTATACGGATCGCCTAATCTTCCATGATGACTCAGCGCCATGCAATCGTGCAAAATGGATAGGTTTTGATTGGAAACAAATCTAGTATAAAACATCTATACAATATTGGTGTATATGATCCTATTCAGCTTGAATTTTTATTTTTAGTTGGCCAATACATTTAACGATCTAGGGATTCAACGCTTGGATTGGCCTGAAAACTCGCCATATTTAAACCCTATTGAGCACTTATGGCATATAATGAAATGTGAAGTTGCTAAACAAATGCCAACAAATAAAAGTCAATAGATACAAATTTTAGAACTGGTTTGGTATGGTCCTGTTATAACGAAATCATTTGAGGTCCTAGTGAATTCCAAGAATTAAAGCAGTTATTGAGGCTAAAGGAGGAACGACTCGTTATTAGGAAGGCCTGTTGTGAAGTCTATATTTCTACCGTTAGTGGTGAAAATGATTTAGCCGCTTTAAGTTAACGTCACATTGTTTTCTTTTAATTATTCATGAATATCATCGAATGTACATTTTTGTTAGTTTTTTTAAATTAATTAGCTATAGCTTATAAAAACCATTTTCGATAAAAATTTTTGTGGATACCTAATTTACACTATGTTGCCAAACAAATAAAAATGACCCTAATATTCTAACTTTATAAACAAATTGCTCATGTGATCTTATTTCAATTATATTTGGTGGTGCGTTTTTATTGACCGCAAGTGTTTATTCGTATATATATTATATATATTTCGACAGAATCCAAAAAATTTAAATAACACTCTTTTTTTCATAAGAAACAGTTTTTTTTTTAAAAAGTACGAAAAAAACTATATAAAAATATGTTTTTAAAATAGTGCATAAAAATACCTTTCTTTGATATATAACTTTATATATGTAGTTAGGTTTAAATATTATTATATATTTTGCGTTTTTGTGTTGCTGGCGAATTGAGGCCATAGAATTTTTGCGTGAAACACCTTTCTGCGTAGGCGACCTTCGGCCGCGCTTCAAAAAAATAACCCTGGCCGATTCAACTCAAGAAGCTTTCGGTCGCTCAGGATCATAACCCTCAATATGACCAATTCTCCCTGCCGCAGCAACACAAACAAATCAAAACATCTTATAATATTTAAACATAACTGTATAAAATCATATATATCAAATAAAAGGTATTTTTATGGACTATTTCACAAATATATTTTTACATACATATAGTTAATTACGTATTTTTTACAGACAAAAATTTTTTTTCTGAAAAAAATGGCATTATTTTTTTGCTTTTTGATTTTCTCGAAATTTATATATATATAATATATACAAATATACACATTGGGTGAAATATCTATTAATTACCTATCTGACGATATCAATATTTTTGAAATCGGTGTAATATTTTTTGAAATGTAAGCTATTAAAAATATTGAAAGGCCCTCTTTACCCCTCCAGACTTGGAATATCTCCTGAGGCAAGAATATGTGGCCCACACTTTTAAAGAATTTTTTTTTTATCTTTTGTCAGAATAAATAGAATAGTGTACAAAAAACAAACCACGTCGTTGATGTACATATGTACATATGTACATAAGTTCACATACATATGTGCTGCTTAGATCCGAAACAGATGATCGCGTTGCACTGCTGGAAGAAGAGATTGCTAGGTTGAAAATGTATTGATGAATTGCTTAACCTCCGATCCATCTTGAAAGCGATTTTTACCGAAAGTCAATTGCGGAAGATAGAGAACTCAGCGAAAACTATGCATTGGAGTTGGAGAGATATGTCGGCGACCATATTTCTTCTTTCAGCAGGTCCACGAGCCTACACCCATTTACTTAAGAACGGGTTTCCTCTTCTCTGCGAGTTGTCAGTAGCCAAATGGTGTCAAAAACTGAAGTTTGAAGACGGTGTGTTAAATTTTTCATTAAGCGTTAAGCGAAGTGCTATCGACTTGTCGCTGGTGTGAAAGTTGTGCGGAGTTTTTGCCAGAATTTCCAAAAGTGGAAAACTTCGAAGCGTTTAACGAAGATGCGGTGCAATATGTAGCGGGACATATCATTCGCAAACTGGGCCTATCGGAGCAGATCAGCTTGAAACCGTCCTAATACGTGGATTGGCCAAATTTCTATAGGAAGGCGTTTTAAACCCTCAAGTGACTTTCTGAGCAAAATAAAAGATCTTGAGGTAACATTTAGCAAAATTAAGCGAGAGCGATCTCAGCACAGAAATAAAGGTGCCGAATGGATTTCCGCACAAAGGAGTTGAACAAGAAGCTGAAATGGTAAAGCATCGCATTATCTAAGTTCATCTATTTTCGTATCGTGTGCTACTTCCGATCTGTGGTTTCCGCCTAAATGCATTTTTCCTATTCGGTGCCATCCGTATGATCGGTGCCTTGATTTGAAGTACTTATTGTTATAGAACAAAACTTTACAATTCTATTTTATTACACATTTAATTAAAATGGAATTACCAGCAATTTACCACTACTACTAATTGAGACTTTCATGTCTCTAGTCTCAATATAAAGTCAATAATTTGTCAGCTGGTCCTGAGTAGGTGACAAAACAAAGGAATTGAGGAAGGTATTCAACAAACGTGAAAATGAAGTAGCACTTGATCTGTTCGTTGGTCGTTCTTTGGTGAAATTTTTAGAGACTGTTGGTTACTGAATACCTAAATCGTCTCAAGTCTAAAAAAAAAAAATAGCTCCAATTGAAAGCTTCAAATTTAGTAACTTGAGATGAGATTTAATTACAGAATACCGGCATAAATTGAATTAAAAAAAGCATTTTCTTTAATAGATAACTAGTCAACAGCACATACAACTTTGCGTTAACGGTCCACTTCATACGTTTACCATGTTAACATATTACTGTAAATCGCCTATTCATAAGAATTTGGAAAGCTACCCAGACATGTAAATATCTACACTGATAATAAGCATGTTGTCGAGAAAGTAGGGAATTCACCTTGTTTTCTCCCATAAATAGCCTTAATTTTTTCTCGCTTCTCTTCTAGATCCAAAATACAACCTTGAGCTAGAGCAGAGCAAAACTAGCTGCCTCTACATACAACACCTTTCATGATTACATTATGATACCCCGAGTCTCGACATGCGAACGCTGATCTCATGCGAATCATCTCATAAGATAAATATGTTGCAAATGGATACCCCTTATCGCAGATCTCATCCAATAAATCTCTGAGCTAATCGCGTGAGAATTATTGCACGCAATGAACTGTCACTTTTCCGCCTTGACTGCTATATTTCCATTTAAACGAAAGCTTTGCGTTGGCAAAATGATTGTAAAATATTTTTCATATTTTTTTATATTTTTTGCAAGAAAAAGAACGCTCCCAGGCGAATCCATACAAGGTGGTGTTATAAGTACAACTACAAAATTCCCAAGCATTTTGTTTTTGTTTCTGCGTAAGAGTTGTCAAAATTTACATACTTCTTGTTTTTGCTTTTACGGCTTTTGAAAGCTCATACGCAAAAGCAAAAACAAAATACATGTAAGTGAATAAAAAAATCAAATCGGCTGCTATAGTAACTTTACCTTATATGAATTCGCCTTAGCACGCTCGATAACTTTTTTGAAATGTAATCTTATGCGATGAAATGCCCATGAAAAAAATTTGTTACGCGATAACTGTTCGCATGATACCAAATTGACAGTTCTTATGAGATGGCTGAGCAAATATGGATACATAGCAAGAATGATAAAAAACCAGATTACGACAACGCCGGCAGCGTACACGTCACAGATGTTCATACCACAGGAATAGCGAGAAGAAAAGGAAGGTGATAACTGCATTTGGGCTTTTATTTTCGCTGCAACTGCTACAATACAAAGTTCGGCAATTCACATTTATTATTCTGTGTTTAACTTTTTGTAAAAATCACTCAAACCTCCGAAAAATCAGCTTTTTAAGAGCAATTTGTGACATCAATCCTTCAAACGAGGCAATACGAAGTAACGGAAGTGCTTTTGTCGTTACCTTTTCTCTGCATCAAGTAGGGATATGGGCCGTGGTTCAATAAGGAAAGAATTTGTAAATAAGCATCTTTCTCGATTCCACTGAAGAAATCACCTACTTAATCTGAAAACTGGGTTACCTTCTTCGGAAAATGTGTGTATGGATCTTGTAAAATATCTATAAATAGTAGTAGAAGTGTAAATTCCTTAAGGAGAACTAATACAGGGCAGCGCGTGCTAAGATTTTGGCTAAGAAAGCACTAAACCAATTCAATTCATACAATGAAAACACCATACTCGATTTGGTTGTACCCGCCCGTCTGTTTGAACGCAACCTAGTCTTCTACTTTTTGACTAAAATTAGGTTGGCAGAAGCATTTTTACACCGTAAAGTATTAATAATTTGTCGGAATCGGCACATTTTGCTACAATACAACTGATTAATTCTTATATGACGGTTTACTTCGAAACTATTTATTTGATTGTATTTTATTAAACATGAGAAAAATAAATACTATTCGGAAATTGAGTATCTTTACAAAAACAATAGGACATAACAAGTACAAATACCAAAATCCCCGCATCAGGGATTTAAACGCGGAGATTTGGACCCTGGTAGACGAACATAAGCGGTACAAGTGGAGGGAGCACCTGAAGTCCTGCAGCTTTGCGGCAGGTGTGGACAAGCTTTGGACCACCGTGAGGTCATTGTCCAACCCGGCGAAGCGTGATGATCGAGTGGAGATTTCATTCGGTGACCGCGCCTCGTCGGACCCGAAGAGATGCGCGAGCTACTTCAGCCTGCAGTTTATACTGCATCCTTCGATGGATAGGACTAAACGGAAGGTTTCCAGAAGGCTACGCAAATTGCCAAAATCTAGCGTGCCTCTTGCCTTCACCTGTGGTGAGGTCGCCGAAGGAAGGTGAAAGCCTCCAAGGCCATTGGTCCTGATGAACTAAGAATGTTGATGCTGAAAAATTTGCGCCCCAAGGTAGTAGCATACCTTACGAGACTTTTCAACATGTCGATGACCACCCTCATCATTCCAGAGATCTGGAAGACTGGGAGGGTGATACCGCTGTTGAAACCAGGGAAACCGGCCGAAAAGGGAGAATCTTATCGACCGATTTCACTTCTTTCACCAGTGGTAAAGACACTCGAGGATATGCTGCTTCCCTATTTTACACACTAAACGTCATAAACACAAAGGTGATTCGTGGCCTCAACCGTAACCGTCCCTATGAGAGAACCGTCTTGAAGACGTTGAAACATCTACTCTCCCGCAGGGTCTGAAGCGGTGGACTGCGAAACACCTGAGTGGTCGACAGGCGTCGGTGTATTTTAGAGACTCAACATCTAAACCGAGAAGAATTAAACAAGGGATACCTCAGGGTGGCGTTCTCTCCCCGGTTCTGTTTAAACATTATATCTCGAAGCTTCCTCAGCCACCCGAGGGGGTTTCAATAGTCTCATATGCCGACGACTGTACGATTATGGCATCCGGCAATGCAATTGATGACATGTGCTCAAAAGTGAATGGTTACCTCTCAGAGCTTACTCGTTTCTTCACTAGTCGGAACTTATTTCTATCCCCTGCTAAGTCCTCGGCGACCTTATTTACCACCTGGACGAAGGAGGTCAGGGCACATTTAAATATACATGTGGACGGTACACCTGTACCGACAGTAAACCACCCAAAAATTTTAGGTGTTACATCTGAGAGCCTAGCCTCTTTCCCTGCGCACACAACTGCAGTCGTCAATAAAGTACAGAGCCGCAACGAAGTCCTCAAGTCGCTAGCCGGCAGCACTTGGGGCAAACACAAAGAAACGTTGTTGGCAACATAAAAGGCGATTGGCAGGTCGGTTTTAAAATAGGCCGCTCCAATTTGGTCGCTCGGAACAAGTAGGACTCAGTGGATGAGATTACAGGCTACCCAGAACGCAGCACTCCGGACGGCAACGGGATGCCTTCCGATGTCTCCGGCAGAAGACCTACACCATGATGCTTCAATGCTCCCAGTTAGGGAGCATAACTTTATGCTCGCCAGGCACTTCCTCGTTGGTTGCCATCGTAGTGGCCACCCTAACGAGTACCTGCTAGCTGAGGAGCCGACTCCGAGACACGTCAGGGGGCATCTCCTTGATATTACCGCCGAGATCCAGTCGCACACCACCAACAAACTGGATGCTGCTGCCTACCGGGTAGTCCTGAACGACATTCACCGAGTGACAATCACCACCTTCATCGACTCTCGCCCTGTGAATGCCTCCTCGGGGTCAAACCACCACCCATAGCAGAGAAGGAGCTCCAGCTGCCTAGTGAATCCCGCGTCACTCTGGCCCAACTACGTTCCGGATATTGTAGCAGGTTAAACTCCTACATATCCAGAATTAACCCAGACATACTCAATGTGTGCCCGGCATGTGATAACTCCCCGCACGATACCGCTCACCTTTTCACATGCCCCTTAAAACCGACTCATCTAACCCCCCTTTCCCTTTGGTCCGACCCTGTCGAAACTGCGCGTTTCTTGGGCCTCCCTAGATCAGCTGCGGAAAGGTATTGAATATTCTGGAAAAGAAAAAATGAGAATGGACATATTCTTGAAACATATTGCAATTTATTCAACTTCCATTTTATTTATGTATAAATGTACATTATTAATAAAAAAATATTCTTGCACATGCCAATTTCTAGCAACTCACATTAAATTATATTATTCGCAATTTGGTTAAATCATACTTTTTAAATTACAATATGTCATTATAATAATATAATATTATCATTATTATTATCAGTATCATATCATTATTATCGGCATAATTATTATTAATATCGTTATACCATCATTATCAACAATATTGTCAACTATAATTATTGCCTAAAATTCTATGTAAAAGAGGAAAATGATACAAACGAAGTTTGAGATTAATTACTCAAATTTTAGTAGCAACATACAGCTAAATGAAATGCATAAAAAACTAATTTTTGAAATTATCTTATTAACAAGAACGTTTTGTTTGTAGTTGATGATTTCTTTAAGTAAAATCCCATGTATTTTGTTATTGCTTTTGGTACATGTTTGTCAAAATAATGGCGAATTAAATGAATACACTTTTGTCAAAATCAGCTCAGGCGAATTGTAATTGAGATTTCTTTACCATTTATGTAACCAAAAAATAAACAAATTATTGATTTGCACGACAGCGAAAAGTGATAAAAATATATTTATTAGTGCGTGGTTTCATAAAACAAAATCCGTGTAAATACTAAACTTATTTGCATCAGAAACTTCTAATTTGTACGAATTCAATATGAATGCCCATTTCTACAAAAATACATATGTACATATATTAAGTAAATTAAGATAAACCAAAATATACAAAGTTGTGCACATAATAAGCAACCAAATTTAATATAATATAGCTGGCCACTTATGTTTATTAACTTTTTTTTTGCATTAATTTTTTATAAAAGTAAAGCTGATTGCATAACATAAACCCTTTAAATAAAAATTACAAACTTGTTAGAAAATGTATCAACATTTTCAACTTTTTAAATATGTTTTTTTTAATTTTCACTTATGCAATTTTTGTAGCTCGTTCAATTTTAATATAACAAAGATCAAGTTTATTATAATTAACAGTATATGCTACTTAAAACTTGCACATTAATATACTGAATTTGAGTTGGCTACAAAACTGCATACCCGAAAATTTTGTGAAAGTTCTGTTTAAAAAGTGAGAAATTTGATGAAATTCGTTTTGAAATTTGATGAATTTTTTTGAATTTCGTGAAAAGTTTTAAACTTTTATTTATATGTAAGCTTAAGGTTATAAAATGAGCTATTCTTTTTTAAAAAGTTATTAAAAATAAATTAGTAAACATAAGTCAATTGTATTATATTGAATTTTTTGGCTTATGATATGCAGAGCTCCGACATACTTATGTACATACATAATGCTTAAAAAGTAGATCAAAATGATGAATAAGAAACAAATTATAGGAAAAGTCTGTGTAAAAAAAAGAAAACCGCGTGTAAAAAGACACTAAGAAATTTAAAAAAAACGACGTTTACAAGAGATCGCGTAACACGAAAATCAGGAGATTAATTTTTTGGCAATTTGTCATATTGTTTTGGCAATGTTTATCAAACAAAGTTAATCCAATCAGAATGCAGCTCGATTTGACATTTGATTACCGCGGCGTAAAATAAAACAGATCAGTTGTTCCAATAAAGCACCTGTAAAATTAGTCCATGACTCAAACAATAGCGAAACTAATTTTCGTAAACAACCAATATATTATATAAATCTTTTTGCTTGCCACAATTTAAAATATTTAAAGAGCCGGAAAAAAGTTTTGGCGCAGTAATTTTTTATTTTATCCACCAATGCGCTTTGAGGCGCATGAATAATAGGTATGAAAATGAAGCGCAATCTGCTCTAACTTATGTTCAGTAGAAAATAAATCAGTAACGGATATAAAATATTTGGCAGTATTAATATTTTTGTCGCTAAATATCTTTATTTAAAAACAAATTAAAATATTACAAACATGAAGTTAATTTCTGTTTAGAACAACTAAAATGGACTGAAGTTTTGAACACTTTTATTTATTAACAAGTAAGGAAGAGTCTAAGTTCGGGTGCAACCGAACTTTAAATACCCAGCGCAAGTTTTTTATTTCAAATAAATCATGCTTGTTGTATGCAATAAAACCAGTGAACGTAGTAATCTTTATTTTGAAAAACTAAATGATTTTTTCCCCTTAAACAAAAACTAAAATAAATTTATATGCTTTTAATGTATGTATGTGCTTACGGAAGTTATATGCTTAAATAACGCGTTTTTTAAATTTTTTGTAACTGACTGTTATATGAGAGGTTACGTGGTTTTCGTCTGACTTCTATAATTTTCGAGGCTGTGCTTTCTTACTAGAAATGCAAAGTGCGTACGAAATTTGGTTGAATTTGAGAAAGAAGTTTCAGAGAGATACCTATTTGCTCTAAGCTGGGCAATGCCACGGCTATTCCCATCATTCTTGATTTCATAAACATACATATGTACATACTAGGTGCATACTTCATTCTCAAACCAAATATTACACATCAAATGTGAGCAAGTTACTTTGTATAGTTCCTCAAATATGGATTTTTTTTGATTTTACCGTAATTTACCGTTATATGAGAGGTGGACGTAGTTTTTCTCCGACTTATATAAATTTCAAAACGCTTCTTACTGAGCTGAAATGCAATGCGTGCCTATGTCTATATCTATCTAGGTTACTTAATGCTGTTACAAAAAAAAACGTTAGGTGAATAAAGTTATAAACCCTGGACAATACTGTGCTGAGGTATAAAAAGTAAGGAAGAGTCTAAGTTCGGACTCAACCGAACTTTAAATAAATGGTGCGTGTTTTATTTCAAAGTTAACTTTATATATAAAAATGAATATGAGTCCTTTATATGCGTCCAAATTATTGAACCGATCCTTATGAAATTTTTACAGTAGATGCATGTGGTCTGCGGGCCGAACGTAAGGTATATATAAATTTGGAAAATTTTATTTTTAAGAGAAAATTTGAATTCTTCTTGTATTCGCAACTATTCGGTGGAGATGAATGATGTTTGGGTATATATTGTACATAGAATATGTCTTACAGATCAAACTGTGTATCATTTTCGAAAAATGGGCGGTGCCATGCCTTATACAATAAAAAAGCCAAATTCCTTGTAACTCCACAACTAATTGTTGCAAATGCATAATATTTGGTATATAGATGCTATATACTTGTATAAGAGTATATATTATTTGTTGGGGAAAAAGGCGGACTCATCCCCGCATTTAAGACGAAACTACTATTCGCAATATCTTTTCAGCTTTTTGACGAAGATATTTTATATTCATATATTTCCTTAAGAATAAGGTATAAAGTATATGAGCACAAAGGCAATGTTCAATATCTAATGAAAATATGTCTTTATTGGTGCGTCAATACTAGCTAGGGTTTGTTGGTAGGACAAAATTTTGAAATCTTAAACGACGTTTATTGACTTAAATGAAAACCAGAAATTTGTATGAATTTAATTATATCTCCCCCAATTAAATTCTGTATACCAAATTTGAAAGAATACGCGACATGATTTAGTAAAATATTGAATATTTTGATTTGTTGTAAATTACCGTTATAGGAGAGGTGAGTGTGGCTTTAGTCTGATTTATATAATTATCGAAATTGTGATTTATGACTATAAATGGAAAGTGTACGTAATCTGGTAGAATTTGGCAAAGAAGTTTCGAAGTTATACCAATTTGCTCTAAGGTGGGTCATACCATGGCCATTCCCCATATATTTCATAATCAATCCTGTCTATCAAATGCCGTTCCATGAGAGATGGGGCATGATTTTTAAACAATTTTCGAAATTTTGCTTGAAATGCAGTGTGTGCACCAAATTTGGTTGACTTTGGTGGCATAGTTTTTGAGATATACCTAGTTGTTCGAAAGTGGGAGGTGTCACGCCTAGTACCACTTTTTAATCCGTATATTGCAACCTCATTCTACACAATAAATTTAAAAAAATTATCTTTGTTACATAATTAAATATGTTTATTTTTTTATTTTTAAAAATTATTATTATATGGGAGGTGGGCTTGGTTTTTGTCCGATTTGTACAATTTTTGGAATTTTGCTTATCTACATACATCAAATGTGATAAATAAAATAGGAGAGTTGGTAGAGTTTGGTAGCATAATTTCGGAGATATACTTATTTGCTCTAAAGTGGGCAGTGCCAACCGAATTCCTAAATGTTTGTTTCGGTGAGTTTGTTAGTCTAGCGAATTGTCTTTAATGCTGACTTAAATATCGCGTTTTTTGAGATTTTGGTAAATTACCTTTATATGAAAAGTGGGGGTGGTTTTTCTCCCATTTTACAAATTTTCGAAATTTCACTTACTGGTTTAGAATGCAATATGCGTACCAAATTTGGTAGATTTTGCTCGAATAGTTTCGGAAATATAAGTTTTTTTTATAAAAAGGTTTACGCACGTATTCTTTTCCCAAACCCAATCCTATGTGCCAAATTTGAGAAAAATGGCTGCAATAGTTACTGACATATCGATCTTTTGATTTTCATAAAATACCGTTATGTGGGCGTGGTTTTTTAACCAAAGTACCTTGGGTCCAGGGCAATGCGTATACCAAGTCTTGTTAAGATAGCTCAATATTTACTCGATTTACCACAATGGCGGACGGACGGAAGGGCAGACAGACATGGCTTAATCAAATTCGCGTTTAGTTCTAACAATTTTGGTATATACATATATGTATGTCTATACATCCGTCTCGGTTTTTATGCTAATCATCTGCAAAGTTAAAAAACACAGGGATTTCAGTTCAGATTAAAATACATACTCGTACATATGTACATAATTACTAAGAAGTAGATGCTTTCCATTTCCAGACAACCGGTCAGGTACAAGCATGATTTTTAATTTCGACCAAACTCAAATACATTGTTTGTTGGTCCAAATAATGAGACACGTATTTTTTCTTACACTTTTTGAGAAAATAAAAGTTAAAAAAAATTTTCACTTTTTGTTTATTGTTAAATAAAAAATTTCAAATAATGAAAATCAATCATTTTATCATTCTATCTTAAAGTACCAAGAATAACTGACATTTTAGTAAAAATTGCTAGAATCCATTGAATTTTGACAAAGTTATGGGCATTTAAAAAAAAAATTCTCACTGTCAACTTGAGTAATCGATTTTTGTATGAAAAACAAAATCGCGTTTAATTCGGCCGAAAAAATTTTCCGAGCCAAAAGAAAAAATACGTGTCTCATTATTTGGACCGACAAACAATGTATTTGAGTTTGGTCGAAATTAAAAATCATGCTTGTACCTGACCGGTTGTCTGGAAATGGAAAGCATCAGTAATTATTAATACAGTGTTGCATCTTGTTTTGCCGAAATTGAGTTTTCAGAGTATACCAACTGTGCTCTCTATGATTCGAAGTCATTGCACATTGCCCACTCAAAGCGCATTTGAAACTTCTTAGGCGGTGAATCGAAAATGGAGAGTTCAGCGTAAAACTGTAGGTCCTTCAATTTGTGTTACAACATCAAGACGCACACCACAAATTGTAGGAGAAGTTCGACCAAAATCGCTTAAGCGTTATAGCGCCAAGTAAGTAAGTAAGTATAAAAGAGCTGGATATTATTTTTTCTTATTTAACACGAAATGAAAATTGCAAGGCCAAAATTTTAGCAGATGAAAAAATTCGTCACCATAGTTTTTCCGATTTTTTTAAATGAATTGGGAAAATTCTAATTTTAATTTTTATATTTAATTGGAATTTTATTTATTTTGGAAAATATTTGGGTGTAAAAGGTATGTAAGTATGCAGCTCTCAAGAAAAATAAAAAATGCATATAAGAAATGAAAAACAAATTTTCTTGGCCTCAATATTTTTGTTTTAAAGTCCCGAAACGTTGGGTTTCATAAAAAAAGTGATATATTTAATTCCGTTAAGAGATAGAAGTCGAGGCACTGTTAGCAATCTCATATTATATCAATAAAATCAGAAAGGGTTTGCAATGTGCTTGAGCTTAATTAAGAAGAAAATACAATATGTTTCCAAGCAAAGTCATTCATATAGGAGTGTGGTAAAATTTTGATTAGCACTGTATACCAATATCTTATACAGTTTAAAACCAGTTGCCTCGATAGAAAATAACAAATAAACTTGATCTTAAGATAAACATACAGACAAAATTTAAATTTAACATAAATTAATAGATAAGTGGTTTTCAGTTGATTTCAAAAACGCGACCAAGTCACACCTATTTAAAAGATGCTTAAATGCGTAAGTATAAATGTTTTATATTATTAGCTGTAGATTAAAAAAACGTTTAGTTGACTTTATTTGTGTGAAATTGTTTATACATACAAATATGTAGATCTTTAAATTATAGCATGCTCTTTCACATTTTATTTCCAGTTTTTGCTTTTCCTTTTCGTCGCAACTGTATTCACCAATGAGGAGGATGTGCATGCGGAATTAAAATCAGATTACCGAAAATCCGATATACAAGGACATTTCAACTATGGATATGAAGTATCGAACGGAGTTGAGGCTAAAGTGCAAGGGGATGTAAACGGAATTCAAGGAGAATATTTTCTTCCTGGCGAAAAGGGCGAAAAGATACGAGTAACTTATACTGCTGATTCTTCTGGTTTCCACCCAAACGTTGAGAAAAGTTAAAGATCAAAATACTCTACAAAGTTATTAAAAGGACAAAAATAATAATAAATTGTGTAAAAATATGACTGGACTTAGTAATGCATTAATTCTTACATAAATTATGTATTGCAGCAAGATTAGGAAACCGGTTTTTTAATGCAGCCGAAGCCTTCACACCTTTAATGAACATAAAAAATTTAACTTTAATTTGTGATACCATGCTTGCATAAAATTATTCAATTTTAAAATATTTATTCAACTTGTATAAAATAAAATTCAATGTTTGATTGATATGTAAAAAGCTCACACAATTTCACGGATTTAGCTGTCTAAATGAAGACTGGCATCTGAACAAGCAGTTACATGGCACCTATGATCATTGTACATTTTTAATTCATGACAGGTTAAAGGAGTGCCAAGATATATAGTCTTAGCTGCTTTAGGTTAGGTTAGAATGGTGGCGAAAGAGCTCAATTATGTATTTCGTTTTAAAACTAACTAACGCCGTTGATAAATTTGAGAATGTTGTTAAAGCTATGTTTGCACAAATCCTACAGAGAATTATACTCAAAGGCCCCTAGGGTGGCACAGAAGGTGCTCTACCATCTTTTGTTCATTTTCATCTCTGCTGTTTCTGTGGTAAATATTGTAGGCAATACCAAGTCTTCTGGCGTGGATTCCGATCGGCCAGTGTCCCGTGAGAACTGCGACGAGTTTCTCGACTTTAGGCCTACCCTTCGCCAGAAGAATTGATGTTCTCTTGAGGCCATATTGGGGTCATGCTAATTTTACAATTTTGCATCCTGGCGCTGTGCACCATCTCTTAAAGTTTGCTGAAGGTGGTGGAGGTAAATGCTCTCGTTAATTAAACCTATTGTGACTGGAATGGGCACTTAATTAGAGGTTGTCAATGAACCCTGTCTGGCAAGCATATCGGCTGTTTCATTTCCAGCTATGTTGCCATGCACTGGAACCTAAATTAAGAATACTGAGAGCTGGTTGCAGACTCCGTTCAATAGAGTCCTGCATTGCTTAACCATATTCGGATTGGTTGTGAAAGATACCAGAGCAATATGGTCGCTCGGCTGTCTGAGGAGATGGCATCTGCCTACTATGTTTTGGTCAGATGTCTATAAAACTGATAGACTAGTTGCATTCATACGGATACACGGTCGGGTGTAAATCGAGTTAGTTCGTCGTATATCTCTTCTGCTTCTTATACTAAGAAACAATGTACTAAAGTGGTAATGTCATTTAACTCTGATAAAGAGGTTTCCCACCTACACATGTACATATGTATGTAAAAAATAAAGTCGGAATTTTAATGCTCTCGTCCCCTAGAAATGTTCTGTATCAAAAAAACAACACCTATTTTTATACCCGAGCGCACTGGTGCCCAGGGTATTATAACTTTGTTCACCTAACGGTTGTTTCTAGAATTAACAGCATAAAATAATGGAGGTATGTATATACCCAAATTCTTAGAATTAATAGCGAATTTGATTAAGCCATGTTTGCCTGTCCGTTCGTCCGTCCGTCAGTCGGATAACTCAAGGAAATATTGAGCTATCTCAACGACATTTGGTATACATGCTGCCCTGAAACCAAGGTACTTTGGTATTGCAAATGGGGGAAATCGGCCCATAACCACGCCTATATAACGGTGTTTTGTAAAAATCAAATGACCTCGATATTTCCGTAACTATTGAAGCTAATTTCCTCAACTTTGATACATAGGTTTGGGTTTGGGAAGGGATACGCGAGTAAAATTTTTTTTGGAAAATGGGCGTAGCCCCGCCAACCTCTTAAGAAAAACTTATATTTCCGGAACTCCTTGACCAAACTCTACCAAATTTGGTGCGCATACCGTATTTCAAGTCAATAAGCAAAAGTATGAAAGTTCTTAAAATCGGATAAAAACCACCTCTCAATTAACGGTAATTTTCAAAAAAAAAAAACGCGATATTTAAGCCAACCCTAAGGGCTATTCGCTTAAATTTAATACGAAGGATGTGCCTACATTAACAAAAACACCGAATCATACAAATATGGAAATGGGCGTGAAATTGCGCCGCCCACTTTAGGGCAAATAAGTATATCTCCGAATCAATGCCACCAAAATCTACCAAATCCACCTCTCATATAACTGTAATTTTAAAAAATTGAAAAAAATGCGATATTTAAGCCAGCACTAAAGGCAATTCGCTCAAATTTCATATGAATGATGGGCCTATATTAGCAAATACACTGAATCAAAAAAATTTGGAAATGAGCGTTGCGCCTACCTCTCATATAACGGTAATTTTCAAAAATCAAAAAACGCGGTATTTAAGTAACTTTTAAAAACAATTTGTTTAAATTTAATATGAAGCTTAATAAGTGAGAGGATCACCTAAAGTCCTGCAACGTTGCGACAGATGTGGGTAAGCTTTAAACCACCTTAAGGTCCTTATCCAACCCGACAAAGGCGGATGATCGAGTGGAAATTCCATTCGGTGACCGCGCTTCGCGGATCCGAAGAGAAGTGCGAGCCATTTTCACTGACAGTTTTTACTGTATCCTTCGGTGGATAGGACCAAACGGAATTGTCAAAACCTTGCGCGCCACTTACCTTCACCAGCGGCGAGGTTGCGAAAGCCATCGGGAATGCGAAAGCCTGCCAGGCGATTGGCCCTATGAAAGACAAAGGGTAAATCGATTGACCAATTTTCTTTCTTTCACCAGTAGTAAAGACACTTGAAGTTATGCTGCTCCTATACTTCACACACCACTTGGGGCCGGCTAACCATCAACACGGCTTCTGGAAGGTGAACAGTACAACAACAGTACTAAACCTCATAAAAACGCAGGTGAATCGTGGTCTTAACCGCAACGGCCACTGTGAGAGGGGCCTGCCAAAGGTCAGTGACGCAACGCTACTATAAAACGTCTACTCTCCTTCAGGTTCTGAAGCGATGGACTGCGAATTACCTGTGTGGTCGACAATCGTCGGTATACTTTTGAGACTAAACGTCAAAATCGAGAAGGATTAAACAAGTGAAATAATAGTATTGTTTAATTACACTGTGTAACACTGAAAATGAACTTTGAAAGAGACCTAGCCTAGGCGTTAGGCCTTATAAAACTAAGAAAAACTGTATACTTGAAATTTGCGAAACACACCCAAAATCTCATTTTAGGGCCAAAAAACTGTTTTTGAGGTCATTCGCTAGTCAATCATCAATATCTTTGCGAATTTTCATCCGATTCAAAAGTTGTTTATATATTTGGAAAGGTGACAAATCACTATTTTTAATGGCGTATAACTCATCAAAACCAAACGAGAACTGACGAAGCTACAGAGAAAAAAAATCGTAACTTAATAAAAAAAAATTAATTGTGAAACTTTGACTACGATTTTACGATAGTCTTAATTCAGAAAGGTACCTATCAAAGACAATATTATTAAAGTGAATTTAGTACTGCGACGATTAAGCTATTTCAATCGAAAATCGGTTGGAAATTGACAGAGTTATTACTATTTAAATTATTTTAGATGATGACCATATTTAAAAATTCATACATTTTGATTATCTTTCAACTTCAAATTTTTATTGTGACTGAAAATAAAAAAAAATTAATCATTAATATGCTAAATAACTTTTTAGCTAAAAATGTTTGCTTGATCTTCTGCGTTTATAAGACGAGTCATCTGTTTCACGTTTGAGTGACCAGCAGTAATTAGCTATCATCCTAACTTGGTTCTTTCCTGTAAACCGTTTTTCAATGTTGGAGATTTCTTGGTGAAATCTTTCACCTTGTTCGTCGCTGAATTGACCAAGATTATCCGGGAAAAATTTCAAATGAGAATGCAAAAAGTGAATTTTTATAGACATGTTGCATCCCATTTCTCCATAAGCTTCCAAAAATTCATGGACCCCCTCAACGTAATTTGAACTTCTCGTGTTTCCAACAAAGTTTCGGCACAAAGAAATGAAACTCAGCCATGCTCTTTTCTCTACTGAGTTCAATTTTTTTATGAAGTCATCATCAGTCATAATCTTACGAATCTGCGGTCCAACGAAAACGCCTGATCAAAATGTAGAAATAAATTAGGATGAATTCTTGTTGGGAAATTTTTATAAGTACCTTCTTTAATCTTGGCGTCACTCAACTTGGGGAATACAAGTTTCAGGTGTAGAAAAGCCTCGCTGTTTTTTTCGAGTCGTTTAACAAACTGTTTCATGTACCCCAATTTTAAATGCAATGGCGGCAAAATTATATCATCAGGCTTAACTAATGCAATATTGAGAACATTATTTTTGCCAATTTGAAACTTTCTCGGTGGCCATATGTTACACTTGTAATGATTTTTGGCACGACTGTCCCATTCACAAAAGTAACAAGGATATTTAGTGAAGCCACCTTGCATTCCAAGTAGAATTGTCAGGACTTTAAGGTCCGAGACAATCTGCCAGCGAAATTTATTGTATTTAATCAATCGTAGAATTTTTTCCATCGTTTGATAAGTCTCTTTCATATCAGTAGCGTATGCCACTGGAACTGATGGCAATTCATTTCTGTTGTGCAGCAATACTGCTTTCAGACCTACGATGTTAGTCAATTGAAAATTAATTGATAAATTGTATTCAAATTTAGTTCTCTCACACTCATAACACATTAAATACTTACTTTTGCAAGAACCGTCTAGAAATAATCGCCAATCTTGTGGACAGTGCACGTGATCGAGTGCAGCAAACAAATCATCCACATCAACGCAATAAACTAGTTTGTTATTGGTGTCATCAGCTTTGAAAATGTGTTCGAACGAAGATAGGTCTCTGTCTCGTGCAGACGTTACTTTAAAGTTACTGTCTACTATATTCCACTGCTTTAATCTGGAGGCCAGAATCTCTGTCTGTCTTATAGACAGATCCATATCCCGCACAAGATCACAATAATCGTGATTTGACACGAAATGACGTTCCGTTTCTATTGCTTTGGTTGGAAGGTACGGTTCGTCATTTACCTCATTAGAAGATTTGTGGCTTGAATCAGGAAATGTAGCTGGATTTTTGTCTTCAGTTCGCTGATCTTGTTTTCCTCTTGGAATCGGTTTCGATACAGTCAACACATTGGCATATTCTATGAGGTGGCGAGTTTTATAGTGGTGACCAGTGATTTTTGTTTGGCAAAAGTAGCAATCCTCCGGCTTGTGATATATTTGATAATGCCAAGCCATAGGAGTCACAAACGGCAGACGCTGGTCATCACATTTACCGGGTTTCCATTGTTTTAATGTTGTACAGCACATCGAACAAATATATTCGGGTTCATACCAAGCACTTTCCACGTATGAGCTACTGAAAAAGAGGTTGAACGCTTCAACCACAGCTTTATTTGTTCTTAAATCGAACCGATATTTCTTATCAACAAATAGACCGCAGGCGTAACAAAATTTGTTGCGCCTATCACACATTTTACCACACTTATCACACAATATAATTGCGAAGCGGTCGCAAGGTTGAATTGACGGCGTAAATTTATTAGATGAGCACTCAAAATTTTTGGAAATGAATGTGTTTAAAATAATTCCTCATACTTGCTATGTTTCTAGTAAAATAACGCAATGAAATGCGGTCAAAGTAGAAAAATTAAAAAAAAAAACTTTTCGCAAGGTAAATTTATTTAAAGCAGAAAAAATTTAATAGCTTCGTCAATTTTTGTCCGATTTCATTGCATGAGCACTTAAAATTTTTGGACATGAATGTACTTTCAAAATAATTCCTCATACTTGATATGTTTTTAGTAAAATACTGCAATAAAATGCGGTCAAAGTAGAAAAATTTGAAGAAAAAAATTTTTTTCCAAGTTTACCCGATGAAAACTTACAACACGCTAGCTCAAAAAATAGATCTTTCTATCTCAATTTAAAGGTATAATCCTTACCTTTCCAAAACATATTTCATATTGAAAATCGGTAAAGAAATGGCCAAGTAATGAAAAGATTAGCGCGTACACTTCCGAAGAACGGGTTTTTAACGGTAAAGCAAGATTTTGAGGGTGTTACAAATTTTTCAAAAACCGTTTTGAGTTATATTCGGCCAGGTGAACAATTTCCACTATGTCACTTTAAAAGTTCATTCAATTTTTTCCATTTTGTAACACTGTGTTATTATATCTCGAAGCTCCCTCAGCACACGTGGGAGTTTCTATAGTCTCATATGCTGAGTACTGTTCGATTGTGGCATCCGGCAATGCAATTGATGGTCCATATTTGCTCGAAGTTTATTTCTCCGACCTTGCTCGTTTCTTCACTGGTCGGAATCTGTCCCCTTTTCTCTGCTAATTCCTCGGCGACCCTATTTACCAGCTGGATGAAGGAGATCAAGCTGTAACTAAAATACATGTGGATGGTACACCCGTACCAACAATAAACCACCCAAAAATTTTGGGTGCCACGTTCGACATGCTAGCCTCCTTCTCTGAGCACTCAACCGCAATCGTTAATAAAGCACAGATCCGCAACAAAGTCCTCAAGTCGCTAGCTGGCAACATTTAGGACAAAAACAAAGAAACGTTGTCGGCTATGCCGATCCAATTTGGCTGCCTGGGACAAGTAGGATCTAGTGGATGAGACTACAGGCCACTCAGAACGCAGTACTCTGGATGCCCACAGGAGGTGGGGTGCAATAACGTCACATGAAATAACGACACAGTGTCTTTATTTCCATTTGAAAGTGAAATAAAGTCACGTGTCGTTATTTCCATTATTAATTGAAATAAAGTCACAGTGACTCTATTTCCCTTTAGGTAAATTTTCAACAATTTAAAATGTGACCTTATTTCCTTTTAACAAAAATTTTATTTCAATCAAGTACCCAAAAATGAAATTGAGAAAATAACAAACATAATAATAATACAAATTTGCCTAATTGCCGTTTGCCTTAATTCATAGTTGATTGAGAAATAACACAAAGTTTTATATTTTACAATTGAAAAATAAAGCAAAACGTATGTACATGGTAACACACATGCATTTGACGGTGGGGTGCTACGAAATGAATATAATAATCTTTTTGTAAAAGGGAAATTTCCCTTTTACGAAATGTATTTATTTATCTTTTTGTAAAAGGGAAATTTTATAACATATGTATATAGTAAATTGTACATGATAATCTTTTTGTAAAAGGAAAATTTCCCTTTTACGGAATTTTTATATAGTTCGAAATTAAAAAGTGACTTTATTTCCCATTTGCAATATGTGGAATGTGTCTTTATTTCTCATTTACAGTCAATTTTTATTTGTTCTTATTTCCATTTCAATTGGAAATAATGTCCCGTGACTTTATTTCCATTCCAATTGGAAATAAAGTCACAGTGACGTTATTACCAGTGACGTTATTGCACCCCACCGCCACAGGATGCCATATGATGTCACGGGGAGAACACCTACTTATACTTAGTCCTGCCCTAACTTCTGTTACAAGTTAAGGCCGTTATTAAAACGAAACTATAATACATTTTTTTAATAAACTTAATTTTACTTAATAATGCATATATTAATTGAGCGATTTACAAAATTTTACTCGAAATGGTCACCTTTTGCTTTCACACAAGCCCTCGAACGATTTGGCCATTGATCAATAGCAGGACTCACAGTTTCTATTGGTATTGACGACGCTGCTCGAAGCACATATTTTTGGAGAATCTCCGAATTTCTGTGGGGTATTCGGCAGACCATGTTCTCTAACTCTGACCACAAACTGTAGTCCAATGGATTCCAATCTGAACTTCCAGAAGGGCAATCATCTGTAGCTATGAAACCAGGAATATTGCATTTAAGCCACTGCTGGGTTGTTTTTGCTTTGCCTGCTGGATTAGAAACTTGCTGGAAGATCCAATGCTCTCCATCGAAGAGATTATTGCTTTACCACGCCTTCCAAAATATCCTGCTGGTACACTTTTGCTCCGGTTTTAACCCGTTTTCCACAGAAGTGAAGAGGCGTAACGCCTTTTCAGGAGACGCCCCACAAAACCATTGTAGCAGCTGGATGGTGACCTTGGAATTTTTTGTGTAGATTTTGTTCTTTGCTTGTTAAACACTTTTTTAACAGTGAAAATTTTCCCATCTGTGAAAAGGATATTTTCATGGCCGTTGGCCACGTGCCACTTAAGAAGCCGCTTGCATCTGTCGAGCCTAATTTGCTTCAAGCGCGTTGTCATAAGATGACCAGTTGACCGACGGTAGACTTTCATTTGGAGATCATCTCAAATATGTCTTGACATTGATCTGGTCGACATATCCATTTCCCTTGACATAATTTTCGGTTTACCAATCCAATGGGATTTCCGCGAAAGCGTTCGCGGACAGTTTTTATGGCTGAATTGGTTGGAACCACGCTAGGATGACCACTTCTGTTTCTATCATCAACTGTAGACGGTTTGGGAAAAACTATGAATAGTTCGGTAAACAAACATTCTCGCCTTTAAGCCGGGATGTGGTTCAATTGACGCACTCCTGGCGATTGACGCTCACATTGCGGATACAATTTCCACGAAAAACCACTTCTCTCTTATTTCGTTGGATATGGAAAAGGCCTTCGACCGAGTCGGATTACACTCTATAATCAATCAACTAATTTCCTGGAAAGTAGGCTCTAAAATGATTAATTTCATTAGAAGCTACCTTTTAAATAGAAAAATACGCGTTAAAGTAAACGGAATCACATCCGACCTATGGCCACTTGAAAACGGGATACCACAAGGGTCCCCCCTATCCGTTACACTTTTTCTAATTGCATACAATATCCTCAACGGGATAATTAATCAAAATAAATATTTTAGACATATTATATACGCAGATGATTTATATATTTTTGCAAAAGTTAAAAACACTATAAATTTCAAAACCCAATTAACCAAGGTATTCGAAGATATCACCACATGGTGTCAAATTAGTGGAACCAAAATATCATTTGTAAAATCTAGCCATTTACACATTTGTCATAAACATTCATGTAACAACCTAGTAATTAGTTTTAATAACCAAACTGTACAAAATGCTCACAATCTTAAAATCCTTGGTATAATATTTAATAATAGATACACATGGAATAATAATATCAAATATTTATGTACATCACTTCAAAATAGATTGAACATAATCAAATGTCTTAGCAACCTTAAACTAGAATGTAATACAAATACGCTAATAAAAGTAGTTAAAGCGATAATTTTGTCAAAAATAGATTACGGTTTGGCCATTTTCGGATTTACTTCAAAAAACAACTTGTCAAAAATTGCTTCGATATACCACTCAGCAGCTCGGCTGTCTTTAGGAGCCTTCCGCACTACCCCAGTCCTCAATATTCTAACAGAAGCTGGACTACCTCAACTAAAGGAGCGCATCTCATACCTTTCTGGGTGCTTACTTTCAAAACTCTGGTACTCAGAAGGTTCACCTCTGAAAACGATCACAAAAAACCGAGTTAAACGGAAACGTCAACCGAGAAAAGCATCAGCAATGCAGAATATCCTACATCTTGCCAATGAACTGGACATTACTTTACACCTTAAGGCTTCCTATAACCCGCAGTCACCTCCTTGGTTACTTCAAAGTACTTCAATTATTCTAAAACTTACAACGTACAAAAAGGAGGTCACCCCTCACAGCGTCTTCATACAAGAATTTTTAAACATCTGCGACTCCTTTTCTAATTGGCAACTTTTATATACCGATGCATCGAAGGACAATGGCATTATTGGCTTCAGTGTCGTCGACATCGAATCCACAATTATGCTGGGATTACTACCTCCTCACGCCTCCGTTTTTACCGCTGAGGCAACTGCAATCCTCCATGCTAGCCGTATAGCCAAAGAAAGACGCTCCAAGTACATAATCTGCTCTGACTCGCTATCATCGATTCAGTCAGTTCTAAATGCGAATGAGAACAATCCAATAATATCCGAAATAAGAGACATTCTAATATCAAACCCACACGCAATCAAGCTACTCTGGGTGCCGAGTCATATTGGGATACAGGGCAATACTCTCGCGGACAATGCAGCTAAAATGGCAACTAGATCACCACTGAAAACAATTAATATACTAACCAAAAACGACATTAAAAGGGCAGTATACAACCATCACTGCAAATCTTCAAATCTGTACTGGGAAAGTTACAGCAACAGATACAAAACAATAAATCCCAGTCGATCGGCACCTTTGTTTCCCGTGGAAATATCTAGAAGGCAGGCCGTAATATATACACGACTCCGACTTGGTCACACGCGCCTAACACATAAGCATCTGCTCGAAAAATCGCCAACACCCAACTGTCCCTACTGTAATTCCGACAACCTTACCGTAAGCCATATTTTAAAATATTGCTCAGAACTTGAATCCATTCGCCAAACAATAAGCAATAACGACCTAGAAAACAAACTGAAATCTGTAAATACTACTAACATAAAAAAACTTATCAAATTCATATGTAAACTAAATATCTATTTTGAAGTGTGATACCATATTTATGTAATTACCTCTAGATAAGTAAGTAGTCAACAAATATCACTAATTTTATTCTCTGCAAGCCGATGGCCTCGTCGCTAGTGCTTAAACCAAATTGTTTAGGTTTAATTCATTATCCTGTACAATAAATAAATAAATAAATAAATAAATAAACATTCTCGAAATATTAAGTTTTCTGAGATGCTCATAAATTTCACTTGCGCCTTTTCCACACTTATGTGAAGCAACCACCGCAATACGATTTTCTTTAGCTCCCCACTCCAATGTTAATAAGCGAAAACAAGCACTGAACTGATATATATATTGATGATTGACTGATTATATATGAGTAGACACTGCATACAAATTATAATAAAAGATAACGGCACTTTTTTCTGCGAATTTGCCCTGGCTGTATGCATTGTAAACTTTGTAACAGAACTTATGGTAGCTCAAAGTATACCATGAGCCTTCAATATTACCAGTTAGGGATCACTATTTCATGTTCAGCGAGCAGTTCCTCGTTGAATCCCACCGCAGTGGCCATCCAAACAGGCACCTGCTTGCTGAAGACCCGCCTCCGCGACACGTCAGAAGGCAATCTTCTTGACTTACTTATCCAGAATCAACCCAGACGTACTCAATATATGTATGTATGCCCGGTATGTGATAATTCTCCGCACTATACTACCCACCTTTTCACTTCCCCTCTCAAACAGACTCATCTAACACCACTTTCTCTTTGGTTTGACCCTGTCGAAACTGCGCTTTCCTTGGGAATCCACCTAGATGAGTTTGATGATAACTACATTGGTTGAGCCGATCTTGCAGGGACTTAGTAAAAATTGCGGCTATCTATTTGGGCCCTCCGTGTTTTTCACACGGTAACAAAAATAAATAAAAAATACAAATTTATATTTAATAAAATTTGCTCATTTCGTAAACTATTTACATATGTATTTAATTTTTTCGTTTTATTTAACATAACGTTAATCCATATGACATGCGGGCGAAGCCGTGGTCTAAAGCTTGTATTATTTTCTTTATTTTCAATGAGCGCAGCTTTGAATGTTATAAATAAATTTCCAATTCTTTTATGGATAAAAACTTACTAACACTTCCCACAATTAAATTTAAACAATTCAATATTAATAAACGATCATATTTACATATATATATATGTACAGTGCAGGAAAAAAGTATTGGCACAGTAACTTCCTTACATTATTTCCCATAGTTTTCATGCAAAACATTTTTCATTCGTTTTATATCAAAATATATTTTATTCCATAACAAAACCATATAAGTCCCAATGTCAAACTTTGTACAAAATTCAACGAACTAAAAAATCATAAAATTGTTAAACTTTTTAATTCGAAATAAAAAAAGTGGAGTATGAAATTTGATGGCCCGTTCCATTATATTTACTAGAATAAAATGAAATTTTTAAGAGACGGGCAAAAAAATTTTAGAGCAATAAAATTGCATACCCGAAATTTTTGACAAAAAATTGGAATTGAAAGGTTTAAAATGTTCGTGATATATTTTTTTTTGAATTGCAAATTGTAAAATTGGAACTCGTATGGATTTGGTTATAGAATGAGTCATATTTTATTAAAAAATTAACGAACAAGTTTTTAGCAAGAAACATATTTTGAGTAATATACAAAAATTATTGTTCCAATACTTTTTTCCGGCACAGTATGTATGCGCACACATGCATACAGCTGCAATTTATAAATGCATAAAATTATAATTTAGAACCTGTAGAACCAGACTTGGCTAACTGCATATCTACGGATGGACGATTGACTAGTTTCCGAATGACATTGAATTTTGGATTATTTTTATCACGCAGCAAATTAAAAATAATACTCTCACTAGTGGTAATCACGCAACCGGCATCCCGCAAACGCTCCAAAGCCAGATCACGGTCTTGGTTTAAACGCGAGGTACAGCAATCGGCCACAATGTAAACGTTGATACCATTATTTAGAAAGTCAATTGCAGTTTGCTCTATACAAACATGAGACTGAAATAAAATAAAGTTATTACTGAACTTTGGAAATCGATAAATAAATATATGCGGAACATATGATCAATAATACAATATTTAAAAAAATGCCATTTTTACATTTATCAATCGCGTTTATAATCAATTATTTCAAACCCAAGGGTCCATTTTGTATATATACGCGATAATTGAAAACTCATGCAGATGTGTAGTGTATCAGCTTAATTTTAGATGCAACGAGTTTCTTATAGAAAATTTGTTCGATAATTTAATAACTTCCAGTTGAAAGAACAGGAGAAACCAGTAATACAAGTAAAAATTTGACTGACCAAAGAAAGAACCAGTGGTGCGATTCACTAACTTTAAACGATCCGACAATAGCTATTTTTGTGGAAAATATTTGTCGTTTGCAGTAACGATTGTGGGATTCACTAACTTATTCTTAACGACACTTAACAGATGTCTCGTAGTGTTTATTCAAAATACTAAAGAGTGGCATCTTGGTCAAACTAAATGCCAAAATGGACGAAAAACACAAAAATGAATGGAAAAAAATAAATGAATGCCTGCTGCCGAATATAAATTTTATTTTATTATATTTGATTAAAGTGAAATAAGATACTATTTTATTGCAAACTACAAATATTTATATACATATGTATTTATTTATAAAGTGCAATATTCCATTGTAGCGGAATTTCGGACTCTCTTCTGAGTGATTTGGTAGAATAGTCATCAACTCGACTCCATGGAATATCCGGAATTACCTGCAAACATGCCATGGTTTTCGTTTCCCAAATTCGCCCATTATGAATCGTGTAGTGCTCCAGGAAATTTAGATATAATATTTTTTAATTAGGATCATTTATCTATATATATATTAATAAACTATATTTCTGTTCTTATACTCCTCGATAAAAGTTTGTATTTACCATTTGCACATTAATTGAATGGTAGATATGGTGGTTGACATAAGCCTCCTCATGATTCTTTGGCTCCAAAATTTATACATGAGTACAATCGACGGTCCCAATAGAGCCTCCCATAAAAGGTGACGCCGCTGAAGCAAACATTTCTTTAGCAGCTTGACGCACCACTTGTGCCATAGGAAACCCGCCAAGCTGAGCAATTATGTCTTCAGCCAAGTCTGGAGTTAACAGATACAGCTTCTGAAATTCTGTTGCATTTAAATGAAACGGATTGCCCAAATTCCGGAGTAAACTTCGATCCACTGTTGTTTCTTCGTCATCTTATGATATATCATAAGCCAAATATTCAAACGACATTATTTAATGTTCCATTTTTAAATTCAATGAAAACAAATCATCGAATTTTAAATTTATCTATTATTTAAGTTGAAATCACGAATTTTTCCTTTCTCGATTGAGTTAAAAACATCATAATAATAACATCTGATTCGGCGATTGCGCAATCGTTTGCCGCTTTCGTTAGATTTAAAAAACAAAACATATGCAAAACTTTCAAGTAACCAAGTAGCAGGCTCCAGTTGGAGATCCCTATAGTTTACGGAAATGGATGTACAAGTATTTTATTTTTATTTTCTAAGTTCACTCATGCAGGTAAAAGCAACCACTGAGAAAAGTCGCATATCATTTACATATAATTTAATTTATTTTAACAGGAGCATTTTAATACAGCAACCTAGTTGCAAAATAACACTAGGTAGGATAAGAAATAGCATGTAAAGCAACAACACTAACTTGGTAAAATGATATCCGACCTGAGATGTAGTGTTGGGAAGTGAAAAAACTGCGCTATTGTGAATTACCCCTAAGAAAATACATTTGAAATTAAGATTTAAGACCTAATTGCATAGTATTTGTAAATATACTACATAAACATAAAAAATTGTCGGCAAAACTATTTTCTGTTCTTAAATAGCACTAAACAAATCGCATCTTTCATGAAAGCGGCTAACAGGGTTGCTTTTGCAACTAAGGGAAATTTTATCCGAGTTGGAGCGTTCTTTTGCAGCTAGGTTACATTAAAACGGCCCCACTATCACTATTTGACATTTTTATAGTTTAAGAATGTTGTCAAAACATTTTCATTAGATTTTCAAAAATTTGTATCGGAATATTATGGTTATTTGACAATTTGGTTTTTCGTATAAAAAAAATATCGAGCATTCGCTATATGGACGAATTTGCGGAAGAGCGTCAGCAAAACATTTATTAACGGCAATTTTTAGCTACTAGAAACTTTCATTTTATTATAATACAATTTAATGTTCTATCAAATCCTAAGTCCTATTTTTCCTAAATATTCTAATTAAATATTTTAATTTTAAAATATGTGGTGGTGCAATGGTTATGAAATGCACTATATGTATATTCGATTTTTCTTAAGATTTAAAGGTTTACCTCTAATCCATAAAGCACAACATCACAAGGTTTTTCGCCGTATATAGCTTTAATTTTATTTTCCATTTCCGGAACAAGCATGCTGAATTGTGTTTTAGTTATAACAGCCTCGGCATGTGAGATATCCAAATCGCAAACGGTTTTTCCCAATTTTTCTGGGTACTGTTCTGTTACAATTAATGGGATTTCAAATTCTTTTCCGGCCTTTGTCTGAAAAATCAATAAATAATTTACTAATATGCAGTTGAACTCTTGACGAATAATAAAAGATAAATAAAAGTTCAGGTTCTTTAAGGATATCGATGGAAACAGTTTTGCAAAAAAAAAAAAATTTTTTAGATTACGAGTATTTAGGGGCTTTACCGTGCTTGTTAATAACGAACTACAATACTAACGAGTAACGAACCAGTCCGGCAAGCTTGATAATTTTCTGTTACTTGGTAGCGCATCGAGTAGCTGTTCGAAATTTTTGTGATTCGAAAGTTGGTTGTTGAACATTGTTAAATTCGCAATTGGAAGCAAACTTTCAATAAACAGCATGAAACAATTTACTAGATTACCGAAATTCAATGCTTCTACAGTTAATGCCACTAATCTCTTATTTTCAATATTTTTTAAAGAAAATTATATGTTTAAGTTTAGCGATTTTGAGAGAGAATAAAATTCAAAAGGCATACGCCTCGCGACGTACATATGTACATACGTTATCTCAGCATTAGTCAGCATAATAGATAAATGGGCATACATATATGGAAATGCGTGTGGAAATCATTAACTTGAATTAGTCTTTAAGTTTTATGTAGAGATATTCTTAAAGTTTTGGGTAATGTTATTTTGCTATAAATAGAGATTTTTTTACCTATTGTACATTGCTTTAACAAACCAACTTTTCTAAACATAAGTAGTGCTTAGTGCCAAAAAAAAAGAACGATGTGAGCATACTGTATGTTTAATAAAAAAATAATGAATTAACGATTTTTGAGATTTAATTAAGCAAATAATTACCGTGTTGAGAATACGTTCAGCATAACCGAAAAACAAATTCCTTTTGTTTTTGTTTTATATACTCGTGCTGGCGATTTTCTTTGATAGCATCTACGGCTAAATGGCAACGTACTCCATGAATCAACATTGCATCCCGAAAAAATTACGGTTTGGTGCGGTTTATGGGCCGGCGGCATCATTGGGCCGTACTTCTTCCGAGATGATCAAGATCGGCACGTTATTGTGAATGGGAATCGCTACCGTTCAATGATAACCGAATATTTTTGGTCCGAATTGGATGATATGTGTGGTTCCAACAGGACGGCGCCACAAGCTACACAGCGAATGCCACAATCGATTTATTGCAAACCAAGTTTGGTGAACGTGTTATCTCACGAAATGGCCCAGTCAATTGGCCGCCTCGGTCGTGCGATTTGACGCGGTTAGACTATTTCCTGTGGGGCTACGTCAAATCTATGGTCTATGCAAACAAGCCAGCGACGATTGATGAACTTCGTACGAATATCGAACGAGAAATTGCAACAGTATCGGCCGATTTATGCTTGAAAACCGTCGAAAATTGTGTTCACCGTCTGGACTTCTGCAAGCGTACCCGTGGTACCCATGCAAAAGAAATCGAGTTCCATACATAATGCCATCGAATGTACTTTCACAGGAATAAAGAATTTAATTCATATCCCAAACCGTTTTTGTTTTATTTAAAAAAAACTTTTGTAGCTATTGTGCTATTATACCCGAGCGCCCTTGCCCTAGATGCAAGGTAGGTTGGGATTGAAAATGAGCTAATAGCTGCACCCACATAACGGTGTTTTGTGAAAATCAAATTCTGATATTTCAGTAACTATTGGAAAAGGAAACATGCAGGTAAAATTTGTTTTGGGAAATGGGCGTGCACCGGCCGACTTTAGAGCAAATATTTATGTTTCCGAAAATATGTTTTTTCGCCACATACGAGGTTATAACAATGCGTTTCAGATGACGTCTTTTATGAGTAATCAAATTACAGAACGAGGCTTCATGCCAACATTTAAAGTGCAAGGACAAGTGTACCATATGGCGGGAAGTCTTTTTCCTCTTCAGCCAAACGAACCGAAATTTCTGCAGATTTATTTTATTGCAAATCCAGAAGAGCAGTCCTCTACGCGATGTTCTATTGCTGGACAATCTTTAGACGGTTCATTAATAAGACAATTGCAGGACATGTTGTGGGAATGTAATACGTACGTACAATCTTTTAAAGCCGCAGTTGATAGTGCTCTCCAAAACGTTCCAGATTTCAATGTTGTTATCCATGCTGATAGGGTGCCAGCTGATGAGCATCGTGGCCGTTATAATACTCCTAGCTCCACTGAGTAGCAGTTCTCATATCCGGGCAGCAATTTAACAGGCGGGATATTGTTATTCACAGTCGTGATAACAGTTTACGTAGAATATCAGAAGTGCACCGGTCTTATGACTCTCTCCAATACCCTTTAATTTTGTGTAGGAGTGAAGATGGATATTCGATATTCCTGAAGTCAATCCCGTAACCGGAGAACAGATACACAAAACCGTCTCATCCATGAACTTTTACGCGTATCGTATAATGATAAGGGAAACCTCATTTAATACGATACTTAGGTATGGGATGTTGACTATTCAGTACTTGGTTGACCAATACGCAAAAATTGAATCGGAGCGATTATGTTACATTCGCAATAACCAAACGAAACTACGTGCTGAAAATTATGCTCATTTGGGAGATGCATTGTGTGGAAATGAACACGCAAATAACATATGTAAATGAACACGCAAATAACATATGTAGTCAATTAATCGTCGTATATTGGAGGCCCTAGGTACCTACATGAAAAGAAACAAGATGCAATGACTTACGTGAGAAATTATGGTAAACCGGACTTATTTGTCACATTTACGTGCAATTCTATCTGGCCTGAAATAAGGGATCATTTTAATCGAAATGAAACACCTCAAGATAGATATGACATCGTTAATAGGGTATTCCATTTAAAAATTCAGAAGCTACTATTCTTAATAAATAAAGTTGAAGTATTTGGGTCACCTCGGTGTCACATGTATACTGTTGAGTGGCAGAAACGATGGCTTCCGCACATTCATCTTTTATTGTGGCTTAAGTCGAAGTTAAGATCAGACCAAATAGATGCAGTTATTTCAGCCGAGCTACCAAGTAAAGAAGAATACCCAATACTTCATGAAATCGTACAAAAGCATATGATTCATGGTCCATGTGGTTCCTTTAATACGAACTCACCATGTATGCGTGAAGGTGCTTGCTCCAAAAAGTATCCAAAAAAAATTCCAAACCTGCACAACTACCAGTGAGGATGGATATCCTAAATATAGAAGACGATCTACAGTCGAAGGTGGGGATGTAACTGTTATAAGAAGAAATCACATAGATAATAGGTGGGTTGTTCCTTTTAATCCAGTTCTTCTAAGGATTTTTGATGCGCACATTAATGTTGAAATATGCAACTCCGTAAAGAGCATAAAATATGTATGTAAATATATTAATAAAGGCACGGACCAAGCCACATTTAGCTTAAATTCTACTAATGAGATAGAGCCATAGCAATCAGGCAGATATATTTGCACTTCCGAAGCTGTGTGGAGAATACTGTCGTTCAACATTCACGAAAGAGCCCCTGTAATTACACATTTGGCCGTTCATTTAGAAAATGGACAACGCGTATATTTTAATGAAAATAATGTAAATGATATCGTAGGCAATCACCGTGATACAAATTTAACAGCTTTTTTTAAGTTGTGCTCAGAAGATGAGTTTGCAAAAACACTCACTTACGACAAAGTCCCAGCCTATTATACATGGAATCAAAATGATAGGAAATTTAAACAAAGAAAGCAAGGACAAGTGGTTGACGGATACAACGGCATTAAAAAGACAGATAGCCTTGGAAGAATATGGGTGTGTTCGAATTGCGATTATTGCGGCAGTGTTACTTCTGATGATAGAGCATCACGTTCTACGGCAAAATTTCGGCAACAGTGGCAACGTCACGTGTTCGTTGAATAAAATGTTGACAATCTGTTGCTCATCACTAGCAAATCAAACGCAATATAAAAATTTTTACTGCGCAATTGAGATGGAGGAAGGAAAGTAAGTAAAGTTTTTAATAAGTTTTATTTTAATATGTAATATTGTTTATTATTTGTTTTTAGCTTAAAATTAAGCGTGACTGAAACCAAATTATTGGTCAGGTGTCGATTGGACCTGGAAGATGTTTACTTGCGGGAGGAGAAAGAAACATGTCCTTTGGGGCAAAGTACTGGACAAGATGAAAAGTGATGCTCCAAATCTCAGCCCTACAAGAGATCAGTTGCAAAGAAAATTTTTAAACATGGTCGCAACCTATAAAAGAATAAAGAAAAGAAACAATTCTGCGGGAAGAGATGCAACAACTTGGGAATATTTTAACGAATTCGATGAAGTGTATGGCAGTAGACACTCCATTTCTCCCCCATCTCAAAATCTGCAGAGTTCCCCAGACATTCTAAACGTTTTATCTTATGTTTCTCCGCCTTCTTTTGTCCATGTTTACCAAAAATTTATCACCGCCCCTTTCCATCATCTCATCAGCTATCAAATAAGTTAAAATCTCCATATTTCCCAATTCCGCGTTCTGTGCAAAATAAATGCTGCAATATTGCTGCACATTATCAGCTGAGTACCAGCAACAGAGTATCAAGTAAGTAACAGGGTTGCAATATTGCTGTATTGAGCGGCTCGAACCCACCCTATATGTTATCCACCCTAATAACAGCGAGTGTTTCTACCTTAGAATGCTTTTGCACATCGTCAAAGGTCCAACTTCTTTTAGCTGTTTGAAAATAGTTGAAGGAGTTACTTACGGCACTTTTCAAGGTGCAAAGCTTTAGGCTTACTAGAAGACGACACGCATTGGGAAAGAACCCTGTCAGAAGCAGCATTGTATAGCTCAGCGAGCTCACTTAGATATTTATTTTCCACCCTAATTTGTTTTTGCCAAATCACTAGCTTATTGGACCTTTGGCATAAGTATCGAGAATATATGTCTGACGATATATTACATCGGCTACGAATGGCGCAAGGTTCAGAAAAGTTAAATTATAACCAAGACATTTTCGACGAAGCCTTAATGAAAGTAAATACAATAGTGCAGTCGCTTACTGGAAAAAACATTTCAGACTTTAGACTTCCGTTGCCATCTAATGCTAATTCAAATCTTAACAGTGCGGAGCTATTGAGGGAGACATCGTATGATCAATCGCAGCTTTTGAATATTATTCGGGAGAGAAAACCGAGTCTTAATCACGATCAGAAAACTGTATATGAAGCTTTGCTCTTATCAATCAAAAACAAGGACGGAAAGATATTTTTCCTTGAATTGCCAGTTATATCTAAAGGAACCAGGGCTGATGAGGTGAGTGCTTCATTAAAACGATCATACCTTTGGTCCCATGTAATAAAATTTGCACTCAAGATTAACATGAGAGTGCTTAAAGCCTCAGAAGATAACAGGATGTTTGCTGACATGTTACTGAAAGTTGGTAACGGTGAGCTTCTAACAGTTTGAGGGAAAATCTCCTTCAATAATGATATATGCGTTTCAGTCACCGACCATCAACAACTGATTGACAAAATATATCCCACAATAGACCAACTTGCTTATAAATCTGTATCCTGGTTAAAGGAACGAGCAATATTAACACCTACTAATGAACATGTCCAAAAAATTAACGAATTGGTATTGGTAAAATTCCACGCAAAAACGAGAGAATATTGCTCGGTGGATACAGTAGTCGACTGTAAAAAGGTTACATTTTTATCTGGTTGAATGTACTACTTTAACTGGTTGTGGTACTGGAAAATCTACTTTAATACCTAGAATTCCGATGATACCTACAGTTTTGACATTTTGATTTAGAAGACTTCAGTTTCCGGTAAAGGTTTGTTTTGGAATGACCATAAACAAGGCACAGGGGCAAACATTTAATGTAACCGGAGTGGATTTGAGTAAGCCATGTTTTTCACACGGACAACTGTACGTAGCCCTATCACGTGTTACATCGAAAAGAAACCTTTTTGTCCTTGCAGAGGGAGGTACGCATAATATTGTATACAAAGAAATTTTTTGATGTTTGTCCAATAAAAAGTTTTAATTGCAATTGTATGCAACATAAAATTGTTATTTTTATGAGTTTGTATATTTAGGAATTAAGGTAAATCAAAATCAAACTATTTCAGAACCAAAGTAACTAATAGTAAGTAATTTCTTATACATATACATAAACAGAAAGCGCGTGGCGAAGCCTCGCGCAACCGTTGCCAGCTAGTATTCAATAAGGTGGTGGCAACACCAAAAGCGAAATCATTCATAAAACTTACATGCAGTTTGTTTTTGGATTTTGGTGTGACAATTGCCAGTCAGTCTAAGGCGAATTTTTTGACCGGATTGCAAAAATTGAAACCAAACAAACATACATACAATGGCGATCAAAACCGGTAGAATGGTGACCTTTTTATAATATTACAAAGGTTATTCATGATGCATTTTCTTCGTTAATTTTATATAAACCTATAGTTCATGATTTAAAAAACTTTGTAAATTAATGTTTCAAACTTTAAAGGAAGGTTATGAAAACTCAACAAAATTTCATTAATTTCATTAAAATTTTAAAAATATTTAGTCGACTTTTTAGACTTTTTTTTGAGTATGTTAAAGCTTATTTAATTTTAGTATAAAATGTTTCCAAGGCCAAAATTATAAAAAGTTGTAAAAACGGCAGTTCCTTAGCACTTTCAACATGCACTTCATTACTCTAAAATTAAGTAGGCTATACAAATTCTTTACAAAAAATGCCCAACATCTTTATAAAAAATTAAAAAATTCGTTGAGTTTTTATTGTGTATAAAGTTTGAAACATTAATTTACATGATTTTTTTTTTTTAGTATGAACTATATTTTTATATAATATTAACGAAAAAAGTTTATCATAAAAAACCTTGTTAATATTGTAAGAAGGTCACCACCATTCGACCGGGTTTGCTCGCTAGTGTAAAGAATTTATTATTAAAAACCGAAAGTTTTATTCAAGGCGAATTCATATAAGGTGGTGTTGAGCAAGCAGCTGAGTGAATTCGCTTTCTGGACTGAATCAAAACTATTATTACTTACATGCTTACTTAATTGACGCTATAACCGCTTGAGCGATTTTGGCCGAACTTCACCTACAATTTGAGGTGTGCGTCTTGATGTTGTAACACAAATTAAGGGACCTACAGTTTTACGCCGACTCCGAACGGCGAATGTTTTTGTGAGAAGTTTTTTTCATGGTCGAAATTCACTCGGAGGATTGCCGTTGCCTGCCGAGGGGCGACCGCTATTAGAAAAAACTTTTTCTATAATTTTTGGATGTTATTTTCCCCGGGACCCACCGAATGAAATGCTACACACTCGGCTACGGCGTAAAAATTAAACAATTTTTATTTATTTAAATTAAAATTTTTTTTATTATTTAAGTATAAATAAAAGTGATTTATTATGGATTTAACATACAACGCTCATTTTCCAAAATTTGAGCTAATTTACTAAGTGAATTGATAAAATATATGATATGGCAAGCAATGACAAACCTCCGAGTGTATTTCTGCCATGATAAAACTTCTCACAAAAAAACCTTCGCCGTTCGGGGTCAGCATAAAACTGAAGGTACCTCAATTTGTGTTACAACATCCAGACGCACACCACAAATTGTAGGTGAAGTTCGGCCAAAATCGCTTAAGTGGTTAGAGCACCAATTACGTAAATAAGTTTTCAAAATCGAGTGTATTATATACATACATAAACTGGATGTATTGAATACACTAAGTACTGGAGGGACCAAATTCGAGAAACTGTCGGGGATTTTCGCAGATATTTTTTTACTAAGCTCCAGGCTACAAAGCTATGCTCCTACTAACAATATTGTAAATTTGCGTAAAGTGAAGCATAATTCAGACACCAGTTTTACTCCATATTCATTGAAGCTCTAGTACGGAGTTTACCGTTTTCTCGTGTATGCAGATACACATCCAAATACTCCTTAGTGGTTGAAGTGGTTGATGCAATTTTAGAGATTGGATGTGACCAGTTATTCTCATACTTATCATATTCTATTCTCATAATTATCATATTATTAATTTAAGAGTTGCTGGAACTTAATGGAGTTCATATTTAAAAATAAATTTAGATTAGTGTTCCTAATTTTAGATATACATACAAATATTTATTTTCTCTCGCCAATATTTATATATTTGTTTAATTCCTAAAGAAGCAGATAAAATTGTACATTATGTATAAACAGGCAGGTGTTAGAATTTTATTCAGATCACGCGCAATTTAATAAAATTACGCCTAGTCCAAACTTCACAATTTTAAACGATAACAACTAGAATGTACTTCATATAAAAAGTAACTTTTATAGTTAAAAAGTGCCAAAAAATCATTTACCAATTTATCTGCATTCTTCAGCAAACCCTCGAACAGTGGAACCACGGGTCGAAATACCTCCTGTATGTCACAAAGGAGAAACAATGTTTTCTTTGGGTTTAGAAACCGAAGACGGTGTGCCATTTTCTGGAAAGTCAACTGTAACTATTTTTTTTCAAATGGATTCAACTTTGATACGAATGAGATGTTAATAATCTCAGAAGTTCTACAGCTGTGTGACCTGGAATTTGGTACAATTTCACATTCTTTCACACGATGGAACAGTAAAGCAAGTTAGTTATTGCTAATGGTTTACAAACACATATGATAAAATAAATTAATTTGAATATGGTTAAGCTTGCTGAGATTTATTAAAAAAACATAAAGATGATATTTAATATATCAAAAAAAAAAAAAAATTTTTCACATCAGCTGTTCAATGTTTTGTTTTGCTTCTTTCCCTGGGTTGCATTCACAGTTGCATAAAACTCCAACTAAGGCACTATGCACACGAGTCGTTTTGCTTTAGACGCGTATTAGATTCGACGTACAAATAGTATACTCCAATGAACTTAAAAAATGAGAAGTGGAGCTCTTGTTAAACGACTAGAACTAATCGGTTAATCGATTAGCAAACGTTGTTCTAAAAAGCAGTTGATATATATATATACATATATATACATATAAATATTTATTTGATTTCATTTCATTTATTATTAAAAGTTATTAGTACAATAAGATCTACGATGATCTGCTATGGTACAACAATTTTAAAGTAATATTAAAATAACAAAAGATATTAAAACTATGTTTAACATATAGAACAATCAACATGTAAATTTGTGCGTAAGTAGCGAAACTCATAATTAAGTTGTAGATAATTATATTAAATTTATAGATAGATAGACGAAAATACTCATAAAGAACATTCGTAAAGTTGCCTTTGATAAAACTACTGCGAACAGAAGCTGGAATAGAAATCCAAGTACGAATAGCATTGACAGAAGTTAGATTAATATATTTAGGCACTAAAAGGTCAGTTACTCGTGCAGACTTTAGAAATGCTTGTTTACTATATACATTCATAGATAACTAAGTTCTCTATTCCCCAAAAGCCGAAGTAGAAATATACAATTTTTAGGCAGATATTTAAAAAAAAAATAGTCTCGCACGAACATGTTGACGGAATTACTAATGCACTCTCATTCATAATGAGAGTGTTTGTTTGGCAGATAACTTGTACAAGCTTGTACCAACTTGTACCAAATCGCGTTCGTTTACCCAAAAAACTTGCAAAACTTTCATTTGGAGAGGCAGTTGCTAATTTGTGTTGGAACTAAGTTAGAATCATTTTACGAAATTTCCCAGCACGAATTAGCAAGCAAGGAAAACAGCTGATTGTGGAAGATGGTTGCATTTCAGTCAACCAAGCAATTCGATATTTCAAATTATAAATTTGCAAAAGCACAAATTCGAGTGATTTATTAAAGAAATAAAGAGTGATTAATTAACGAACAAGCGGAAAACAAAAAAACCAACTGTATTTGTAAAATGATTGAAAAGTATAAATCCAAATGCAACTGCGCGTGCTTTCTTGTAAATGTTTACTAAAGCCTGTTCGCGAAAAACTCAGTAAGTTTCTATCTTTGACAGAGTAAGACAAGTTATTCTCTGAGTTTTTTTACTGAATGAGTGGTTGTTGTACAACAAGGGACTCTGTGTGAGAATGCGAAATTCATGTGAATTTTTACTTATGTATATAGTATCATATTTCAGCTATCATAGGCCTATTGTAACCGTATTAGAAATAAGAAAATAATTTTGTTAACCTGTTTTAATTATCCTAGAGAATAAAAAAAATCAAACTGATGCTCTTATTTTTACTATATTTTTACTTTATATATCAAAATTTCGTTTTTTTAAAAGAATAACAAATAAAATGTTGACACATCGCCCCTGTGCTCGGATATAGAGTGGTTTTTTTCATGACAGAAATACTCTCGGAGGTTTCCCATTGCCTGCCGGGGGGCCACCGCTATTAGAAAAACTTTTCTATGATTTTTGATGCTACTTGTCCCGGCTAGGATTTGAACCCGGGTCCCACCGAATAAAACGCGCACACGCTATGCACTCGACTACGACAAAAAAAAAATTCTGTTTCGGTTAATTTTCATAAGCAAAAGCCACGCATTCTTTGAGAAAACTCTGAAGTGCGTAGTTCATTGTTAATATTTAAAACCTACATAATTTTATAGAAAAAAGCAAAAAGACAACATTGTATTAAGACACTTAATTATGCACGTATTTAGTTTAGATCTATAATTACCTCCCACAAAAAAGGCACAGGACCATCAATTTTCATAACAAATTTTCACTCCTCTTTTTTGTATTACTTTTAATTTTGTTTTTTGTAATGAACTGTGCTTCTTACCTACCGTGTGAATATAAATAATTTAACAAATCGCAAAAGCTTGCTCATAAGATCAAACAAATAAGGAAATCAGTTTGTTACAGTCCTAAACGTCAATCCTAAAAATTTGCAGTACTAATACTTTTTGTTTGCAACACTGACCCAGTAAGAAGAACGAGAGTGAGCAGTAGAGCTATATGCTTGTATATTCGATAATATTTATGTGGTAGAGTGAAATGTAAAAGCACACGTACACATATGTTAACATCCGTTTTTGCCTAATGATCCTAAGAAGCTAACAGCCATTTTATTGCAAGTGCTGATAAAAACTTTTCAGCACTGACTATCAAATGTACGGTTCTTGGAAGGAAATCCAGAAAAAATTAAAAAAAGTCCCTTATTGCCCCCCAATATGTGATAATAGCTTGGTCTACTTGTATTTGAAAATTGTCAAAATCGGCAAAACCAAAGTAGCGGAACCATTGGTACCATTGACGGTGCCACATTCTGTATTCAGCCCACTGTGTCTAATCATAGTGCATTGCCATGTTTTTTGGGCCGCTGAAACCGAAGATTGTCATCAAAACTAATTAGACCCCTACCTTACTCCTTACTAAATGCTAAAGGGGTTGTATTTTAATTTTTCATTTAAAATAATAGAAAAATATATTGACAATTGCTTATTTAATATATCCTCATATAGTCAGTTCTATAACAAAAACTACGTAAATCGAAGTTTCAAGTTTTCTAGAAAATTTATAAAAATTAGACAAACTAAAAAAAAGTTGCCAGTTTACTGTTTTGTTTTGTGTGGCTTTATAATTATTGGTAATCATCACAAACTATCAGGTTTTTAATTTCACATAAAAAAATTTTAAATTAGGGTAAGTAGAGAGAGCAATTTGACATTTTGTTGTGATGGAAAGTTAACTGCGAAGAACTTATTGTAATTTAGGCAAAAATAAAATTTGTCTTTTAGAAATTTTATGTTAAAAATAATGAAGTAAGATTATACGCGTACACTGTGGTTATTTTGGTTTTTTTTTTTAAGAGAACAGTTCACAATCCTTACTGTAGATTCTATGCGAATGCACCTATCTATTATAGTTAACAACAATATAAATACCTAAAATCATAAAATTTTTCAAATTTCAATTTCTCCTGTCATGGTTAAGTTTCTAACAACAACTATACCTAAACAAAAAAACAATGACTATTTATGCTTATTAATTTATTTCAAAGAACCAAAAATTCATAATATTTCAAAATTTTTTCATAAAATTTTAAAAATTTTGAATCAGAACTTTCCAATACTTTTTGAGTATGCAGTTTAGAAGTCCATTTAATTTTAATACAACAAAGTACAAGCTTCAAAGACTAAAAATTTGCGTTGCTTTTTGAAAATTTGTGTTTGCTGACGCATGAACACAAAATTTACTTTTGTGTGGAATCAAATGCTTAATATCGTCTGTAAAAAAAAAACTGAGATCCACCCAATTAAACATCGTATAAACTCCCTTTTTCAAGAATTGGGGAAGAAAATGCTGCCTTTTTTGCACGCTTTTTAGAAAATTGCACTTTAATACTTCGGATTTTGTAAAATTGCTAAAAAATCCCTTAGTAAATGACTCTTTTCACATAAAAGGAATGTTTTATATATTAATTTATCTTATCTTTACATCTAAGTTTCCAGTATTATATGTACAATTATTCATATGTATATTCACAGGTCTTTAAATCTCGTTGCCTATGAATCATACCAAGTCTGGTAGTAGAGTACAGGGGTCGAATCGTGACAGTCGTAAACGAGTCGACAATCGTTCGATCAAAAATTACGTTATTCGATCATCGAATGAACAATATCGTATTGTTACATTCGAAAGTTGACGAATCGTAATTGTCAGTTTTGTTATCGATTATTCTCCTCTTCTTCTCCATTTTTGGAAGTTACAATAGACTTTTAAATGTCAAAATAAGGATAGCAAAAATAAAAATAAATTGAAAAGCGACTATGGATCCTAGTTTTTTGTTTTATTTAAGCTCAAGTGATAGTGAAAATGATGAGAAAATTGTGCGGAAACAATTACGAGATAGAAGTAATCCACTGGCATTGTCAAGTAATGCGTAAGTCCCATGTATGCATGTACATAATCAACATCTGTCTACATTTCAAATTTTGCAGATTCATGAAACGATTTCGGATGAACAAGGAGGCGTTCAATTATGTCCTCACGAAAATTAAGTTCAAGTGTCAGGACACCAAAGCTGTTCTGCAGTTCTACAATTAGCTACAACTCTTTCGCTCCTTGCGAGTGGCGGATATCAACATACCATTGGCAGCGATTACTTGATTGGAATGTGCCAGAGCACAGTATCCAAATTGACGTCTGAGATACTCGTGGAAATGGAAAGCAAATTGTGCCCGGAGTTCATATGTTTCAACCCAGATGATTCGCAAAGTTGTAAAGAGTGGTTTGCAGAAAAATACAGAATTCCTGGAGGTAAATTAAACTTAATATATATTCATGTGTGTATGAGGTGCTAAGAAATCATATTTTGTTATTTTCAGTTATCGGATGTATAGATGGTACGCATATTGGATTGCAGAAGCCGACCAAAGATGAGCACATGTACTACAATAGAAAAGGATTCCATAGTCTAAATGCAATGATAGTAAGTTGCATTCAATCAAATTGAATATTTGTTTACTTATGTGTTATAATTTGTCGTTGTATTTTTGATCTGCATAAGCCTAAAAAAACAACTTTTTAACATAAATTTCGATTAAATACACCATAAACACACCTTTTTCCACAATTTTGCGTCTTTGATTGGTGGTCCTACAGCGTTTAATCGCTTAGAAAGCTCCTCCCAAAGTCGGTTGGCTGTAATTCTCCCCTGCGCGCAGTTTGGTAGCAAATTTTTGGCCAAATCGGGATGCTCGCGCATAAATTGCGCCATTACATCCTTTTGAGTGGAGTTCAGTTTGTTATAGTTTGCCCTATATTAACAAAAATAATTAAAATATTGAATAAATATAGAAACACATTAAATATACTTACATGTTTAAAAATTTGCTTCAAATCGGCGCGATTACGATTGGCGGTTTGTGATCGCATGACAGTTCGAACGAACGAGTACGTTCACTTACTCGTTGACGTTTGTAATCATGCCGATTTTCGATAAACGGCTGCGTTCACGACTGTCATAATCCGATATTCACAATTTTACGTGACGAGTTGCTCGTTCACGACTGTCACGAGTCGACCCCAGAACTTATTATGGCTCTTCCTACTTATGCTAGTTTACCAGCTGGCAAATCTCAAGTTAATTACTGGGAGTACGGTAGGAATAAGGGAAGTAAAAGCTGCCACCATCTTGTAGAACTCTTGTTTGTTGTGGGTAGAATCCCTCTTATAATTGTTTACATATTCCTCATTTAATCGCTTACAAATTTGATTATACATATGTATATTCATTAGCTGTAAAGTATTGTAGTGAGCAATCTATATAATACACAATTACGAGAAGTTCGTGTGATAGAGAGAGACAAAATTTCACATGTACAGAAACTTATACCTTAGCATTCTCCATTTTCCCTCTACATCATAATGGAAAGTTTTATAATTTATAATGGATACTTTCTGTTAGTGATATGACACATATGAGGGATTTTATAAACCACAATGTTCTAGCTGGGAAGCTATTGTAGGCACGGTAAGCACATTCCCATCTTTCCAATTTGTGCTTGCCTGCAAGGTAATCTCTTGTGCGCAGACCAGAACACATCAGAAAGCGCTAGACCGATGTCGCATTCTGGTGCATTGATCTAAGGGATCAAGAGTTGGTGGCTTGGTCTCATACGGAAATATATAATAAGTCGTTGGAGCGAGGAGCACTTTTGCCACATACTAAGCATAAATAATTCCTGAGTTGATGAGTAACTATTGATAAGGTTTGCTTAAATGGGAAATGTAAGTTATGGATTAGGATTAATTTACGTGAAATTAACATGAACCAACGTTGAGTATTGACAATCCCAATTTGGCCATATTTAGAGAAGTAGTACTCGTATCTACGAAAATTAGCTAGTAGGTTACGCACAAATTGATTAATAATAGAGAATTGTTAAAAACTATATTTGATAGAAAATAATAGAAAACATTGAATTTACTTTCCTTTTTAAATTGTTGTTTGTATGAAAAAGGACCAATAAATTATTTGTGTTAATAGTTTTTTTTGAAACTAAAATAATCAGTAAACATATGCATACATACATATGTAGATATTTGATATCATACGAGATCAGAAAATAAAGTATGTACATATGTACATAAAAAATACAGGAAATTATTTGAATAAAAAAAGAACTTTGAGATGCTAAATTTCGCAAATGTTTTTGTTTTTATTCAAAAATACAAACTTCACCGCACTCCAATTTGAAGTAGTCGCTTTTGAAACATTGTTTTTGCTGCTTCGGAGGATATTGGGACGCAATCATAGTTAAAATAAACTTGGTTTTAAAGCTACTAAGAGTAACCGTAACTAAATTAATTTGACTATGGCTTTATCTAAATACATGAATTGGACTTATAAGCTTAAATACCAAAAAAGAAATTATTATCTTGATATTCCATGTTCCCCGTACGGGGAGACGATAATAGTCTTTATGTTGGAACCATGGACTATTAAGAGGATGTTTTTCCGCTTGTGACTGCTTGTGACAATGATTAAAATGAGAAAAAAAGTTGATTGTCTAAATTTCTATGTAAGAGTGATGCCTCCCTCCATGCATAACAAGTACTTAGCGTAAAATAAAACAAATGTTAAGTCAAAGTGAACAACAATAACATCAACAACGTACGTACGCACTTGAGTTAATGAATGACGTTGAAGAGCAAAAAGTGTTGCTGCCAAACTAGCGCGCTGTGTACATAATAGTAGAGGACTATGCTTATGTGAACTTATCACACATTATTTTCAAAACTGCGTTAACTCAAAATATCTAATTTCTCGACAAACGCAAGTAACAGCTCAATAGCCTAGTATAATATTTATTGCATTTTCTATCTGCATATGCATGTACATATATGTTAATTATTCTTTTGCCGGAAATTTACCACAATTTACTGCTTCAACTTTTGCTTTGAATGTGAATATGTCGTCGCATACATAGTACATTTACAAAAGTGTATAATATCAAAATTTGTAAATTTCTAGTTGCTGTTCTTGTGACGAACGTCTGCTGGTTGGACATATGTACTTAAATGCAACCATGTAGAAACTTAACGGAGGCAGAGTGAGAAGTAGAAAAATAATAAACATGAAATAGACAATTAAATCTTATTGTTCTAGGGAGTGCGCCTTCTGCGCTGCTCCGATTCGCTTCCTTATCTCGTACCGAAAATGGTAAAAGTAAGAAATTTAATATATTTAAACTCCCAGTTTTCATCCACACCAAATAATAAATACATACTGTTCAATATGATCAAGATATTCACACATAATTTTACTGAGATATTTAATTAAACTTAATTTTTAAATAAAAGTGAGACAAAATTCGTAATATAGCGCAATTGTACTATAAAATACGTATGTACATATTTCTCAAAGCAACATATGTATCTATAAAGAAACAAAACTATTTCTAAAATTTACCCACAAATAACTATAAAAATAATTTAGATTAGAGTAGGAAACTATAAATACGGCTTATTTTTATAATTTTTTTTAAACAAATGAATATAATAAAATTCCATTCCCAGTTCATTTTATCAACATTTCAAACTACAGTGGCTCACAGTCAAAATGAAGAGGCGCTTAGTAAAAAATCATGTTTATATTGCGAAATAAAAAAATTGTACTAATTTATTAATTTGGTATATACATATGTATATTACTTTATTTTAATTAATCATGCATATCATCGAATGTACATTTTTGTTAATTTTTTTAAATTAATTGGCTATTTCTTATAAAAACCATTTCCGAGAAAATTTTTTGTGAATAACTAATTTACACTATTTGGCCAAACAAATAAAAATTACCCTAATATTCTAACTTTATAAACGAATAGCCCATGTGATCTTATTTCAATTATATTTGGTGGTGCGTTTTTATTGACCGCAAGTGAATATGTTAAATATTGCAAAATAAAAAAAAACGCCAAAATTATTTCTTTTTTACAAACGTAAAGTAAAAACATGTTCGTATACCGAAATGCAAGCTCACAGTCAAAATGATGCACAAATGTTTACCCTTAGCGGAGAAAGCTTGGCGTCGATTTTCGAAAGCAAAGTAAATACTGTTATAAATGTGAGCAATCCTTGAATAGTATTTGATAGATTTGACATTTTAGTATTGTCATTCATAAAGTGTTGGCCAAAATTGTTCGCCAAACAAGTATTGAAGTGCGCGAATTAATATAAATATTATAAAGACTGCAAAAGTCAACGTAAAATCGCGGAAATTGTGAAACTGAGTCAAAGAACCATTCGGCACATCATTGAACGTTATGTTTGTGAAAATCGTGTCGCAAATAAAAAGAAATCGGCTCATAATAAAATATTCAACGAAAGTGATTCCCATTGGATTGTACGGAAAATACGCGAAAATCCCCATTTAAGTGCTAGGTTGAAGTTTGCAACCGAAGATTTATATAAGAGTGAAAGCTTAAGGAATACCGTAATTTTTGCAGATGACATGAGAGTAAATTCAACCTGTTTGTTTCGGATGGAAAGAGCTATGTATGGAGAAAAGGAAATGCTGAGCTACAACAGCAAAATCTTCGTATCACCGTAAAACATGGTGGGGGGATGCATGCCGTCTTCTGGAGTCGGAAATTTGGAATTCATTGTACTATGGACAAGAGTGTGTATCTAGATATTTTGAAACGCAATTTCAAATAATGATCCGAAACACAAATCCAGAGTTGTGCAAATTTGGCTTATTTGGAACTGTCCGCACATAGTACAAACACCAACACAATCTCCAGATTTAAATGTAATCGAGAATCTGTAGTCAGTTTTGGAACGAGAGATTCCAAATAAAACCGACTTGAAAAACGCCCTGCAAGCAGAATGGAATAAACTTGCTCTTAACTATGCAAAGAAATTGGTGGAATCCATGCCGAAACGTAGTAAAGCAGTTATAGATGGTAAGGAGTAGCTAGTGTCGAACAGGAGCAGAGTAAGTGATGCATGGTACCTCCTCTCCCGCGTCACGGCAGCTCAGGAGCCAGACGGCCAGGTTGAGTTTAATCTTATTATATTTCATGCAACTTTCTTCGCATATATGTATGCATATACTTGTACATAGGTCTACCGGGAGTAGATTAAGTAGCGCAATGAGCATCTTGGCGGCCGTCCCATTTATTAACAGAGAAACTAACCGCTGAACTCTTTCTACTTTTTAAATATAAAATTTTTTGACGAAGGAATCTTACCAGACTACTATGCCAAGTAACAATCTTGGACCCTTAGCTCCAGCTCTTACCTATTGCCTTGGTGCATGAACATTTAAACAGCCGTCGTAGCTTTATGATCCCATTTCACATTAATTTCCTCTCCAGGATCAAGCCTCTTCTACGCTATTGAGGCCGGATTCTTAGCATAAAAAATTATACAAAAGTATTTTCTAATAGCAGTCGTTCTTCGGCATACCTGTTAAGTCATGAGTACTACTCGTACTAAGTAGCAATTTAAGGACTTTGGCTTTCCAGAGAAATACTCAATACTTTTCATGTACATTACATTTGTATCAATTACTACTCGAGTACTAGTACTTGTAATTGGAAAATATTTGGAAATACCATCAAGTACTGAAAGTACTCGAAAATACTCGCTAAAAGAATTGCAATCCTTTTCCAAGTACTTCAAAGTAATTCAAAGTAATTGAAAGTACTTGGAAAAGGATTGCAATTCTTTTAGCGAGTATTTTCGAGTACTTTCAATCAATCACTTACTTAATTGGCGCTATAAACTCCTATCCCTAGAAATTATCATGAGGCATACATTTGTTGGTCAGTTTGATTGCAGATTGTATGGTCATATAGGACGTACACACATGCGGGAATACTTACATATGTACAGGGTGACGCAAAGTAGTGGATTTTTTTATGAATGTAAATCTTTGGTTTGGAATGCATTTATTGGATGTCTTCATTTTTTCTATCAGCTCGAGAATATTATTTAATTTAAATGGCCGCCGCTATTTAATCGCCATTTGAGTCCGTTTCATAACATTTTTACTGTTTTCCTTAGCGGACATTCTGATTTTCGGCTTTCAGAGTTCGGGACGGTTATCTGTTGATCCTCCCGGCCTGGAAATATCTTCAAAACGGATTCTCAACAGCCTGGAAGTGTACCTAACACAAATTTTAATTATTTTTACCTGACCAATCAATCAATCAATCAATAACTGTAACCGCCTAGGGGATTTCGGCCGACTCTAGTAAAGCACACCAGTCGCTCCTTTGTTTTGCTAACTGGCGGCAACTGGAGACTCCAAGTGAAGTCAAGTCCTTCTCCACCTGGTCTTTCCAGCGCAGAGGAGGTCTTCCTCTCCCAAAGTGAGATTCTTCGTTGTATTTCGAGGCTAACACTATTTTTGGTGTTAATGCTGGTTCCAAGATAAACAAAGACCTCTTCTTTGTCAAAATTGTAACTGCCAACAGCAACGCAGGAGCCAAGACGCGAATGCGCTGACTGTTTATTTGATGACAGGAGGTACTTACTTTTGCCCTCGTTCAGCTCCAGACCCATTCGCTTCTCTTATCCAGCTTGGAAAATACAGAACTAACGGTGCGGTTGCTGAGGCCAATGATGTCGATGTCACCGGCATACGCCCGCAGTTGCACACTCTTAAATGGTGCCCGGCCGGTTTAATTTTGCAGCTCGAATTATCTTTTCCCATATAATATTAAAGAAGTCGCACTATAGAGAGTCCCTCTGTCTGAAACCCTGTTTGGTATCGGAGAGGTCCTTCCCAATTGTGACTGAGCTAGTGGTGTTGCTTAACGTCATTTAACATAGCTATATGGGTTTTGCAGAGATACCAAATTTAGACATCGCGGCATATACTTAAGAATCTTCTTCTAGACGGGGTGATAATGCCGTCATCAGCGATTTGGGGTGGAGATCTGCATCTTATCCGAGGCATAATAGAATTTTTCAGCCGCTTGTTCAAAATCAGATTCCCCTCGCAGCCATACCTACTGGCGAATAGACGCTGCAGATCCTGGTGGGCTCTTAAACCGAAAACGTCGAAGTGATCCCACCAGGCTCGCCTTCTCACTTTAGAGGACACTAGGTTCTGCCCACTCCTAGGTAAATGGCAATCATCATCCTCCACTATCTGCCCATGCCACTATTTTCGAATCTTAGTATCTTGCGATAGTCATTAAATTTTTACATTTCATTTATTTATTTTTGTTGTAGTTTTTTTATTTTGTTTTTTGAAATTTTTGTTTGTATTTTAGAAATCAGATGTTTCCAATTTTTGACTGTTTGAACGAATACGTTCGTACTACGATGGATTCGATGATAGTTATTTCGGAAATTCGGACTTCGATGGATGCAGTGTTAGCCCCAAATATCGATATTCCTATAGTCAAAAGTAAGTACCTATACTTGAAAATTAGTTGCAGTTTCTTCACAGATATTCAATTAAAAATAAAAGTAAAACAAAACAAGTCTACCTTATTTAAGTTACGATTACGCTGACTTTTGCGCGAAACAAACAAGTATCTTACTAGTTTTCTGTTCTACGAGTGTATTGCATGAACATTAGGGTGCCTCCCCAAAAAAGTTGCGTTTTTTAAAATCGGAATTATAAAATTTATTGTGTTTTAAAACTTCTGCCAAAATGTTTTGGAGATATATTAAAAATTTCCGTAAGTTGGACGGATTTGAAAAACCCTCCAAAAATGAAATTTTTTAGAAATAAAAATAATTGTTTTAAATACTAATTTTTTGAGTTTTATATTTTGCTCATAAAATAACCGTTATTTTTGGAGTATTATTTATTGCTTAAGAAATAATCGTTATTTCTTGAGTTGTATTTATTGCTCAGAAAATAAAACTTAATTTCAAGGAGTTTTTCACTCAAACTAAGTTTTATTTTCTGAGCAAAATATAAAACTCTAGAGAAAACGACTCTTTTCCAAGCAAAAAATAAAGCTCAAGAAATAACGATTAAAAAGTATTTTGTTATAAAACATTTTTTTTTTCGCAAATACCATTATTATGATACCGTTAACACACTTAACTAGGTTATTTTATGCATATGTATCTTTTAAGCTTAAATTGTTTTATCATCTCAGGTGGTTTAATTTTAGTAAAATGTATTTTCAAACCGATCTAGATTAATCCTTTTAGGAAAAATTTTGAATAGCCCCTCCGAATATAGTGAATTTTATGTACGTAATAATATGGTAATGAATTTTATATTTCCAATTGAAACCCGATTTTCTTGTTTATGGGGGGTGATGCTCCCTAATGTATGTATTTAAGTACATTAGATACATTAGATTGTATCATAAAAAAATGTGGCCCTCGGGCTTTGACACTTACCTTGTGAGGATTTCAAAAATGGAAAATATTAAATTGGGTTTGCCATATAATTTCTCTATTTGATCTTCGATTTGTATGAATAGTATATATTCTACACACCTATATAATGACATATAAATAGTTGTATAGGTATTAACCAAAGATATATTCATGAGTAAATATTCTTTTGGCTAAAATTAATATAAAGTATAATTGTAATAACGTGCCTTGGTGTTTGATACGATAGGTTAGTTTCTATAGCCGAAATGTGTTGTTGGTTAATACCTTTACAATTATGTATCAATTGCATATAAATATCTAAGATCACATAGAAAAATAATAGGAAAAGATAAAGCGGTTCTGTTTTTACTGTCTGCCGCAAAAATTTTTTCCATTTTTGAAATACCACAAGGTGAGTGTTCCAACCCGGAGTTCACATTTACAACTTTTTTTTAACTCTACACACTGTATATATGTACATATGTGCATACATATATGAAAGAAGTAAATTTACATATTGGTCGGCATGAAAAGCGAATGTGCCATTGCATTACGGGCATGTCAAATGCAGTCCAAATCGAGGCATCCAACGAACGAATGCATTCAAGCGTGCATTTTACACTCACTTGACTGACTGAAATCCATTTGATGTATGTAAGTATGTACACCGGGAAAAAAGTTGGAAAGGCCAAAGAAAATGCATTTTGTCGCAAATACTTCCGCTGGTTAAATTGTACACACAAACCCAGAATACTTTTGCAATAAAAGCAGGAAAAATGTTTAATAGAATTCAAGCCGAATTCATATAAGGAGAATTTATTAAAATAGCTGATGTCTTCTTCTTCCGCTATATTTGTATTTTTCCTTTAAACTATGCCATACTAAAAACGAAAACTAATTGCGTCCACTCTTTTATCGTGAAATCCTAAAATTGAAAAATGAATTTACCTTTGTATCACCATATTTGAATTCGCCTTGATAGAATTTGTATCACTTAACTAGATCCATTGATAGTTAATAATTTTAAATAAGAAGTAAACATTCCAAAAAACTTTTTCAAAAATTTTCACATGAGTTCGGACATATCCAAAAGTAGAAGTCGCTGAAATTGATAAAACCTAATCCAAACCGAAAAGTGTTTGTTGTGCAAAAGAAGGATATTATTTTTAGTAATGACGCGCTTTTAGGAAAATCTACATTAAGAAATTACTGATGTAAAATTGTATGGACTCACCATATGAAAAATACGAGTAGGTATTGCTAAATGTTGTCAAATGACGTCTTCAAAATTGTCGTTGGATTCCATATAGAGTATGTCTTCAAGTGAGTTTAATCGAGTGTACATAAAAGTAATTTTTAAGCAGTAATGGGAAAGAACTGCTGAAATTCTAGTATATAAATTTCTTTATGCTTCAACTGATTTTAGCCTAACAAAATAACGAAAAGTCTTCCATAGATTTTTTCAGTAGATCTCTGACAAACAATTAAAAATTTTATTTTCTGTAAATAATTATTTCCTTGATTTTTTTTCAAATGAAAACATTCCTTAATTTTTCTCAGTATGTACATAAATCCATATCTACATACATATGTGTATGTACGCAGAAGGGCTTGATAAAGGGTAGTATAGTCTTGAAATCGATATGAACATTTGGAAGAGCTTCGGATATTAAAACACGTGTGTTTACATTCATAACACAAAAAAGTAGTTCACGAGTCGTTCGGCGCATATACATACACACATATGTATGTAGCTACGCCGTAACATATTTCATGGGTACATGTAAGCACCGGAAAATATGCACAAATATTTCCACTTCCCGCGTATGCTCGCGTAACAAAACGAATTTTCATACAAATCTGCAGTTAGCTTGCCCATGGTCGTTATAACCAAACTAATATTGTAGGAGGCCCAGGAAACGAGCTGTTTCGACGGCGCACAATGGGGCAGCAGACCAGAAAAGTTGCCAAAAACTAATTTTTTTAAAATAGCCGGTAGCACTTTTCGTTTATTGCTTTGGATTTATGAATATACTAGCAACAATAAACCAACTGTTTTTAAATGCCATTTTCACCACCTCTCTTTTCACAGCCTTACAAACACAGAGCTTATTTTCGCAATAAATGCAGTTTGATTTTTGTGCATTTTCTATTCACAGTTTGAATACATATATATTTTTCAGTCGCTAAGTATAATTTAACAACTTTAATTATGGAACCGTCAACATCGGGTATTTATAAAGAATCATTTATATTCACTTTGTGCGTAATTGTGATTATGACATTTTGGTCGATTTTTTTCGGAAACCTACCTTAACAAGTTTATTTTCCTTCAGTTTAAGTTTTTAAAATTGGAAAAGTTAGTGGGCCCGACATGATCGGATTATGTACTTAACTGAAAAAAAAAAATGTTGCGGATTTTTTGCGTTTTGGCATTTGTTTGCATTTATGTATGTGCTTATGTACTACCTTTTGATGTAGTTTAGTTCGAAGATAACGAGCTTTTTATACCTTTCATGAGAATGAAATGGTATATTAAGTTTGGTCCGATGTTTGTAAGTGCCAGAAGGAGAAGAGATAGACCCATCAAAAAGTATACCTAAATGATCAGGACGATGAGCTGAGTCGATTTAGCCATGTCCGTCTGTCTGTCCGTCTGTCCGTCTGTCCGTCTGTCCGTCTGTCCGTCTGTTTGAACGCAAACTAGTCCCTCAATTTTAGAGCTATTTTGATGAAATTTGGTGAGCAGGTGTCGTTGTACAAATGATTAAACATTTGTCGGAATCGGCCAGATCGGGTGACTATAACATATAATACAACCGATTATTCAGATATTGAATTTTGCACCATAACTCCTCCATTTAAACAGCTAAAGGCTTGAAATTTTGCAGAAATATCAGCCATTATTAGCTACGTATCAGTATTGAAAATCATGAAGATCGGAGAAATATAACATATAGCTCCCATACAACCGATTGTTCAGATATTGCATTTTGCACCATAACTCCTCCATTTAAACAGCTAAAGGCTTGAAATTTTGCAGAAATATCAGCCATTATTAGCTACGTATCAGTATTGAAAATCATGAAGATCGGAGAAATATAACATATAGCTCCCATACAACCGATTGTTCAGATATTGCATTTTGCACCATAACTCCTCCATTTAAACAGCTAAAGGCTTGAAATTTTGCAGAAATATCAGCCATTATTAGCTACGTATCAGTATTGAAAATCATGAAGATCGGAGAAATATAACATATAGCTCCCATACAACCGATTGTTCAGATATTGCATTTTGCACTATAACTCCTCCATTTAAACAGCTAAAGGCTTGAAATTTTGCACAAACATCAACCATTATTAGCTATATATTAGTATTCATCAAGATCGGAGTTCACAGTGTAAATCGGCAAGATAAATTCAGGACAAATATTTATTGCGAAAAGTAATAAGCTCAGCGCAATATCACATGAATCATAGCGTTAAACGTTTGGGAACTATTTACGGATCTGATAACTGTTTTCAAAGACCGACATATGTAGGTCTTACATATTAATACTTAATTATTTGTATTTTTTAAATGTTGAATATCAAGCGTCGATACGATATTAAAAATATTCAAAAACCATTCCCTTCTTAAAACATAGTTCTTTTTAATTACATAAGGAAAAGCATTAAATAATTTATAACAATGCCTTTACTAGAATTATTTTTATTGATTTGAAGGAAATTTTCGCTTTTAACTATAGGTAATACGAAATTGTAATACAATAACACGTTTTTTACTATTCTTCCATTCATGAAAGGTATGAAGCCTTCGGCATAGCCGAAGACAGCGCTGTTTTTACTTGTTTTTACTTTATTTTGATTATACATATGTTTGTCAAACGTCAACTACAAGTACAAATGTGAACTGTATTAATCTATATTATTTTAGTTGTGTCAAACGTCAAATAGAAACCAGTGTTGATTTGACTTTTCATTTCAGGTGTTAGTTCAAAAACAATTTTTGTCAATCGTTGAAATAATATTTTCTTGTGAAAAAATCACAACAGATTAAAAATTTATTTTTTTTTAAATTGAATTGGAAAAACAAAAAAATTTTCAGCAAGTGCCTAAAGAAGAATTGAATAAAATATTGAACCGCCTGGAGTCTGAATTTAAACTTAGTTGGAATAAATCGCACCGAAAAATAGATGTTTTTAATGAAATGAATAAAACGTGGCTGAATTGCTCAATTTGTTTTATAAAAAATTCAAGCCGTAAAGGTGGTTGGCCTAAGAGATCTTTTGAAGAAAGCTCAGAGCGTACTAAACGAATGAAAACAAAAGATTTGAGGGAATCTACGTCAGTTGATATCCTGAGTTCTGCCTCTCAAATGAAATTAAGGGAATCGGGTAAAGTGAAGGCATCAAAACTTTTGATGAAAGACTTATCTCAGAATTATGATAGCGCAAATATGTGTTCAAAAACTTCATCAGGCCATTATGAAAGTACTTGTTTGTCAGGTGAAGATGCTTTGGCTGTGGTGGTAGATGCCAAGTTGACAAGGAATCAGTACAATTTAATAAGATTGGATGCTCGGGAGAAATTTCCTTCCTATAAAGTAATACAGGAAGAAAAAAAGAAATGTTATCCTTTCAAGGAACACATCAAGGCAACTAATACGCTTGTCTGTACAACTTTACAATCCTTACTGGATCACAGAATATGCCGTCTGATTATTGCACAGAGGACTGTAATAGATTCCATTCCCGCAAAGGATTTACACAAATTGCGTATGTACACAAAGTGGGGATTCAATGGTAACTCAGGCCATAGCTCATATAAGGAAGTATTTCATGGTATTGAAGCTTCTGATTCTGCTATTTTCATAACTAGTATTGTGCCTATTCGTATTGTGTTGGGCGAAAAAGTTGTTTGGCAAAATCCTGCTCCATCTTCGACGCGCAATTGCAGGCCTTTGAAAATTGAATTTATTAAGGAATCCTCTGAAGTTTTAATAGCGGAGAAAAACAGAGTTACTGAAGAGATTGGAAATATTAAAAAATCTAAAACGATATGTGATAGAAAATCTATTGAAGTTGAGCACGCTTTAACTTTTACTATGGTTGATGGGAAAGTTTGTAATGCGATAACCCAGACGACATCCACTAAAAAGTGCTACATTTGTAGTGAAACATCAAAAGATTTTAACAATATTGACGAAATGGTGAAACGAGAAATACAAAGAGATAACTTAAGCTTTGGACTATCAATATAGCACGGATCGATAAGATTCTTTGAGTGTCTTTTGCATCTGTCTTATAAACTGCCAGTAGAAAATGCCAAGTTCGAAATGACTTGGAAAAAAATATTGTTGCTGAAAATAAGAAAAGAATACAAAACGAATTTAAAAAACGCTGTGGTTTGATTGTTGATATTCCTAAGCCATGGTTTGGGAATTCTAGATTTCAACATTGCGCAACGATTCTTTAGGGAGGCAGAGGTTTCGGCCGAAATTACAAAAATGCATTTAACGTTGATTAAAAGATTGCACAATATATTAATACCTGTAGCCAACGGACATGAAATAAATGTTGAAAAGTTCAGGAAGTATTCCCATGTCACTGCTAGGTACCCTTGGTACCGTATGCCTCCAACAATGCATAAGTTTTTAATACATGACCCTGAAATAGTTTTTCACGCTTTACTACCAATCGGCCAATTATTGGAAGAAGCCCAAGAGGCTTGCAACAAGGATTTCAAAAGATATCGCGAACACCATTCAAGAAAATGCGGCCGAGTGGAAACAAAAATTGACATATTCAATTCCTTTATGCTAAGTCTGATCCGCTAATAAGTTCAAAGACAAATTTTAAAAGAACTAATAACCAAAAGTTTCCAACTGAAGTATTGGAATTATTGATATGTCCACTTATTCCTAATAACGATGAAGAATATGATGATATTTACGATGATGACGGTCAACAAAATGAAAATTTGTCTAGTGATGAAAGTAGCAATAGCAACTAAACACTTCCTAAGTTACTTTCAAATAATTTGTTTATTTTGATCAAATAATTTCTTTTGTATTGTTTAAATTCTTTTTATAGTTCAATTTTTATTATTGCAATAAAATAAAAGAAAAAATAAGCCAGTCGCCACCAATCACTATATGAACGGTTCAGGTAAATCTAATAAAGTCAAATAACTTCGGTTGTAAGCGCAATATATTTTGAAATTTGGTACACATACTTACTTTAGTAAGAGGAATCAGTGTACCAATTTTCAACTTCCTAGCTTAAGCCGTTTAGTTGATGCCAACTTTTAGGTCATTCTGCCCCACTGTGCGGCGCTGTACTAAAGGGTGTTAGATGAGTAGGCTTGCAGAAGCATGAGAATAGGTGATTAGTAGGCCCATTTCGTTGTACGCGAGTTGCAAAAGCACACTAGGTGGGATAAGAAATAGCATGTAAAGCAACAATACCAACTCGGAAAAATAAGCGAGTTGAGCCAACTCGGTAAAAAGATATCCTACATGAGATGCTGTGTTGGGAAGTGAAAAAACTGCCCTATTGTGAATGAGCCGGAAGAAAATACATGGGAAATTTCAGTTTAAGACCTTATTAATTTTTATTTGCATAGTATTTTTAAATACGTATATAATTAAGTCAACCTAAAATTTGTTTGCGCAACTTATTTCCATTCGTAAATAGCACTAACAAGTCTCATGTTTCATGAAAGATGCTAACAGGGTTGCTTTTGCAACTAAAGGTACCAAAAAAACGGGTCCAGTTTATTGCGAGAGTCTCTACATTCCGGATATATTTTGCGAATGTCGGAGTTGATTTTGGATATATTTATTCGCATTTTCATTTGAGGCTGTCTCGTATACAAGATTAAGCTTTGGTCTAGACTTGGTATAACATTTCCAGAAGAATCCAGTTAATGAGGGAATTGACAGCAATGCCAAATTTTAAGAGAAGGAAGGTGAAGGTGCTTATGATAACTTTAAATGTTTCAACTGTGACAAGAGTAGTCACAAAGCTGCACTCTTAGTGTTGTTTCTTGGAAGCAGCAGCCTCTGCATCCAATTTATTCCTTTTTAGAAATGTAGCGAAATTCCAGAAAATTGTATATCAAACCATACTAACGTTAAATGAAGAAATTAACTAATTTACTTTTATTATTTAATATAAAACAACTTATTTGGATCGGACATGAAATATTTGATTCTTATTTAAATCAAAACATTTGTTAGATTTTCCGTGGACATGGTTATTATGCGATCTATCTCTCCCATTTCCAATAACAACCTACCTTCGATCAAGGGCCACATGTGTTCCACTTTTCCGTTAGTTGTATCAGTAGTTATCGGGTACTCGTACGAACGGACAAACAGTTGTTAAGGCTTAATCGATTACTCTTCATTCTGAACATTTTTGTATATACATATGTACGTATGTATGTTGCTTTGAACTGTTAGAAACAATCGTATGTGAACATATGTACGTCGGCTGATAAAAGATAAAAGATTTTTACTTTTAAAAAATTGGAAAATCACTTAAAATTTTTTTATTACTTACTTACCTAATTGGCGTTATAGTCACTTAAGAGATTTTGGCCGAGCTTCGCCTACAATTTGTGGTGTGCGTCTTGATGTTGTAACACAAATTGAGGGACCTACAGTTTTATGCCGACTCCGAACGGCGGATGATTTTTGTGAGAAGTTTTTTCATGGCAGAAATACACTCGAAGGTTTGCCATTGCCTGCCGAGGGGCGACTGCTATTAGAAAAACCTTTTCTATAATTTTTGAGGTTACTTCCCCCGGCTAGGATTTGCACCCGGGACCTAACGAAATAAGCGCGCACGTGCTACACACTCGGCTACAGCGGCCGCCAATAAGTATTATATTTCCTCAATAATTTTAAGTTTTATTCATATTTTAAGTTAGCGTGGAACGAAGAAATAAAATTGACAAATGTTAAGGCGTACTTCATTTATGAATGGTTCAGTAAGTGTTGACAAGGCAATATTTCAATTTTTCAGAAAAAGGTTGTATTTAAGAAGCATGGAAAAAGGGGTAAAATTAAATCCCTTTTTCGGAGAAGGCAGTTAAAACTGGGAAGCATAGAAAAAGGGGTAAAATTAAATCCCTTTTTGGGAGAAGGCAATGAAACTTGGTATACCCACGAACGAACTACCGTCTTGAAAAAATCTCCCGTCACGGATTCGGAAAAAATGCTATCAGTGCTACCAAATCTGTACACGAAATTCACCTGTTTTTTGTTTACTTAGTTGGCAGCAATCGAAACCAAAATCATATTTTTTCACACGCAAATTTTACAAGTAATTATTTTACTACAACAAAGTAAAATGGATTCCATTGCGGTAGCAGCTTTATAAGTTGAGGCAGAGCAAATATGCTTAAGGGGTTACAAAACTGTAGAATTTTTAAAAAATCGAAAAAAATTTTTTCATCGTAAAAAGTCTTTTAGGATCTCAAAAATAATATACTAAAGTATGAATGGCGGAAAAAATGTCTAAATGTCTAAATTTCGTGTTGCCGATTGAGGGTATGTAAGAATATAATACGATTTTACAGTACCCGAAAAACTTCAAACGCGTTTTTCTCAAATCCACTTTTTTCGAGCTGGCCGGAAGCATAACTCAAACAAATCTTTACCGATCGATTCAAAATTTTTACAGTACATTTGAAATCGTTATCTCCCGCGACGTACGTAGGGGTTTTTCGAAATTCAGCATATTTTTTTATTTATAAACAATTTTTTGATGATTTTTTGGTTCGAATTTGAAACTTTTTCTTTAAAGTGTAGCCATTTTACGAAAAATTAATTTATCAAAAAACCCCTACGTACGCCTCTTGCTACTGTAATGTGAAATTAAAAAATGTTTGGTTTTTTGTTCCAGATCAAAAATTGCGGGAGCTAGGTTTCCGGCCGTGGACCGATGCGAAAAAAACGCATTAGCGGGAAAATGCTGCAGAGCCGCCATTTTGTTTTTGAATTGCTCAACTGAATCGTTTTTCTGTACTTCAAGACTCATATTAAAAAACACTTTTTACAGAATTACAATTATTCAATTTTGATTGACCAAAAAAAAATCCCGAAATATGCCTTTTTTTCGTGCTCTACAGTGGTGTAAACCCTTAAAAATTGAGCGCACAAATTTACGAGATGTTTGCTGTCCTTTCAGTTTGGACGATAAACCCTGAGTCTTTGTAATAAAATACATGCATACATATATACATATTGAACAAATATTTTATTTTATACTTTTATAAAAAAATTTCGTCTAAAACTTACTGGATGTGGTGCAAGATCTTCCTCCCAAAAACTGTTCACAGTTTCTTTAGACGTTTTTGGAAAACCTTGTGCAATGACCGCCCGCTCCGCCATCATATTCACCAGTCTCTCATACTGACTCCTGTTTGTGGATGGGCTAGACCTGATTGAAAAACATATTTAAATTTATGCGCTACAGCCATTAATAAACACTTGTTACATTTTTATTCACTTCAGTATAAGAAATAAACTTAGTTCATTGGTTGCATGTATGTATGTTTTACATTGTTTTAGTTATTCTATCGCTTCTTTTCATAAACAATAGCGTTCGTATAAAATTTTCCCGAAGAACTGTCAAAATAGCCTTTCACTCGGAATCAGTGATATCAATCTACCGAATTTCGAAATGTCATCTAAATGGGCTATTGGAGTTAATGTTCATCAAACTCTATATTTCGTATAAATTTATATATATTTTTGTGATATGAAAGCTTGCGCACGAACTTATACTCTCCTTACTTGGTTTTGTTTGGAATTGTGTAAACCTACACATACTCCCCAGTAAAAAAATATCCAGTAAGTTGCCACTGAGAGCAAATGCCAAAAACTAACGTAAAACTAGTGAAAAGTTGGAAGTTTTTGTTATAGCTGATATAGAATACCATAATAAGCCCAGAATTCAATGTTTCCTTCTCAAAAGTGTTAATTTCAGCCACTCCGGCTTAAGATGTAGAACTATCCTCGCACACACACATATGTACGTTGACCCTCTTACTAATATACATATGTATGTAGGTACATATGTACACAATAAACTCGCCTTTTTTAATGAAAATAATTAATATTTTTAATAATTGTATTATGTAAGCGATCATCTGAATACTTTCAATTAACTGTTTTTCGTAATGGCAAATTCTTACGAGTAAAAATTTATCTAGTAAAAACTTGCAACTTCCCCTCAAAACAACTGCCGCGAAAGTGCCAGTCCCCAACTTTGCAAGTTTATTGCAAGTTTTTGCGTACGAAAACGCCAAGCATGATAAACTAGTACGTAAAAAGACACAACTATTCTTATACATAGGTAAAGTGGTTTTATAACAACAGCAATTGGTGACATTTATAAGAAACTTTTAATGTTCGTAATTTGTTGGACAGACACTGTATTATTGCATGGAGAAGTAGCAACTAATCTACGTGGACGTCACATACATAAATACATAGAATGTATTTAGTAGGTACAGTTCAACGAACTAATCAAGTGTCGCAGATTGCGGAAGCGACAACCGGCAATTGCCCCCAAGCGCACTTTTGAGAAAAAATTGTTTACTTTAGTGACGCAGACGTTAAATAGGTCCTTTTTCAGAATCTAAGTTCAAAAGGAGTATACAACAAATGGATACGTGTGTAACATGCCCTATATATGCTATAAGTGATAAATGCAAAAGGTGTCTATCAAAAGTACTAAGAAAAGAATATATTTCTATATACATATGTACAAAATGTATACAAATACACATCTATGTATGTATGTATGTACGAGTATCTACATAAATACATACGTACAATACGTATTTATAAGCTCAGCACTTTTTTCGTTTCTTTACTTTTAAGGTACTGAATGAACTAGAGTATAAAACCGGAAGGTATAGAAAAGTTATAAGTGATACATATCCACAAATGTATATACCTACTTACATATATTGGCGCACCCAAGGGGGGTGTTTTGGTGTTCAAACCCCTGCCAAAGTCTTAAAATTTTAATATACTATCTTGAAATTGATTTCCTTTGAGATATAGGCGAAACCCGTTTTCGAGGGTCTTTTGCAGTTATTGCTCAAAAACTCCAGAATAGCAAATAAACCTAACCTTTTATCGGTATCGTTTTAAATATACATTTAACCTCTTCGCGCTGATATATATTTTGTACAAATCGAAGTAATATTTTTTCAGTTACTGCCGTCTAAATGCAAAAAATAAAGAACGTTTGGAGCTTGTTCGAATATTGTTAATTTTTATTCACTTCTTTTAATAGGTTAACCTTGTAAAAAAAATATTAAAAAATGTTTTGTTGAAACAGAATTTTATTACAAAAATTCGAAGCATACAAGCGCTTATTTCTACAGAAAATGTAAAAGTTATTACAAATTAAATAAAAGCAGCCAATGTAACTTTTTGCTACATTTAGTATTTCAGTTGAAAATCCGCCAAAACTTTTCATTTCATGGTGCAACGGCCAGAATGTTTATTTGAGGATTTAGGCTTCTATTTGGTGATAGCATGTGATTTACGATTTTATTTAATTTGTAATAACTTTTACATTTTCTGTCTAATTTAAGCGCTTTTATGCTTGAAATTTTTGTAATGAAATTTATTTTTCAGAGACATAACTGTTATAAGAGAAATGACGAAAAGGTCATATTTAACCATTAACGTTGATGAGTTCAAATAATGGCTATAAATAACCATTCTTGGGAGATATACATATTTTATTTTGATCATTGCAACCAATATAAATGAGAATTATTTTATTTTGGTTACCGTAACCAATAAAAAGGAGACATTTTTTTTTAAGTTGTGAATAACCGTTTTGGCTACCAAAAAATTTTTTTGCTTACTAATAACCATTTTCCAAAATAACTTTTTTTCTGGTTATTGGTGACCAATTGGACAGAAACAGTTTTATATTTTGGTTACTGGTAAAGGCAGTAGATCATTTCGTTATTCGGCCTACCAGTTCTTCAAGCGCATTTCATTATAAATATTTGGACAAACATAAGCGATCGCAATGAATTGTCTGATAGGTTACATCTAAGATCACTTTGTATCAGTCTCAATGCAGAAAACGCTCGCTCAACGCTAACTTGAGTTGCTGCAGCGGCATGAACAATATCTGCCAGTTGTTTGAGAAACGGGAACGTACATATATTTTTTCTCCACCCAGTATTGCAAAAGGTTGGCGTCGACATCAAAGTCAAAAAAAGAAGAAAAAGGGCAGCAAAATTTAAGTTTGTTGAGCAAAAACAAGTAAATTTCTTCAAAAGGTCTGAGTTTCTTCTTTCTTAAGCCGTTCTTAGAATGAAAATCGGTTGTTAATTAGCTACGATATGGGCTATGAAGTGCGCAAAAGCACGAAAAATCGGTTTTTTAAGGTTAATTCGAGATTTTGGGGGTGTTTGACAAATTCCAAAATTGGATTCTCGTTCTACTCGATAAGACCTACAAGAAAAATAACATCACTTCCCAGGTATTTTTGAGTGTCACACTGTGTAATCATTAAGGGTATAAAGCAACATTTAGTATCGTCTCCCACAAACTTCGTTCAATTCATTAAGTTGTGTTCTTCAGGTGAACTCTCGCTTCTTCTTTTTTATTTGGTGGAAGTAAACAAAGAAATCGTGGACCCAAAAATATTGCAGCGTTAAGGACAATTTAAAACAGTAGATGATGCCTCCGTGTTTAAACATTCCAATTTTACATTCAGCTCAAACCAAGCTTTGTAATAATCGCCTATAACCAGCTGCTCACACTGTAATTTAAGTGTCGTTTCATGAGGGGGCTCAAAATAACTAGTAGTCATTTAATTCACACCATTCTTCATCTAACAATGGTCGGTTCATTGCTAACTTCCCTGTATTTGGAGAGTCTATCTAGCATTGTAAATGTAGAGCTCCACCTCGTTGGAACATCTAAGGGGAGGGTGACCCAGTTTAAACGTTTGCAAAATTTGTCTAAGCAAATAAAAATATACTCGTATATATAACGATAGTATTCAAATTGAAAACCTAACTAATTCAATAAGTCAAACTAACTCGAAGATTGAGTTTCAGGTTTAAAGTTAAATATGTAGATTTTAAAAATTGGAGCGTTCTTGGAAACTTACCTGTATTTCGGCGTTCTCAAAGTTTTCACTATTTGTCTCGATTTTTAAACAATTGAAAAAATGTTGGCTGTGCCCAGAAAGTCTTTCACGATTAATTGTAAGGTGTGTGCTGCACATTTAACAGAAAACATATTTCGATTTTCTGCACTGAAAGTATTTTCAACCTCTTCAAGGTTAAATATTGACTATTCAGAGTCATTTTGAGCACTATTCTCTTCATATGAAGTTGCTGCAAATCAATCGCCTTTAGCATATTTTAGCATTTGTGGTATATATTTGTTTCTTAGCTATATTAAAGTCACGCAAAATTTCTTCAACCTCAGTTTTCAGATTTTCACCAGTCTGCGGCATACAAATCTCTTTCATTTGCACTTATGTATTATTTGTGCATTAATACCGTGGCGGGTTGCACTGTCCATTTTAAGGGATATTATTTTTCTCGTAAATTTTTTCTGGATAAGTCTTTTCAATCTTATTTCTTCTTCATTTACTACTGCCATGATATTGTGCAACGTAATGGGAGTCATATTAAGACCTTTAAATATTTCCTCAGTCAAACTCTTAAAAACATTTGAATCGAAGAACGACAGCGGTTGGGACTCATGTGTGACCAATTCGAGGCAAGCATTACTTATTTGATCTTTTGAATAGTTCACGGAAAATTTAACTTTTTTGACATTTCTATCCTCTGTGTCTTCCTATTCATCAATGGACTGTATATATATTTCATTATGTTTACCCATCATGTGCCTCCCTTAATTCGTTACATGATTTCCTACAAATATCATGGTGAAGGTCTTGCAGACCGATTCGCCTGTCCTTTTATTGTAGTGAAAAAAAATCACGAATAAGAACATTCCGTTTTCTACCCATTTCTTTTTTAATTTTGAACAATATAAACACTTAATTTTTCGCGTAACTTAATTGCACTATACTCGCTCGCAATCACTTTATCAATGCACATAAACAATAGAAATTAAATTTAAGCTGTCAAATTAGTCATTGATAACTAGAAAAAAATGGCAAATGGTTGCTAGTAACCAAAAAAAAAATTTTTTTGGTTGCAATAATGGTTGTTCACAACCTAAAAAAATATTTCTCCCTTTTATTGGTTACGGTAACCAAAATATAATAATTCTCATTTATATTGGTTGCAATGACCAAAATAAAATATATCTCCGATAATGGTTAAAAACTCCCTAAAGCAAATAAAGGGCCTTTTTGTGTAACATTTTCTTCTGAATGAAAAAAATAACAATTATTTTCCGTCTCTGAAAAAAAAAACAGATTCATATATCGATTAATGAATACGTACATAAGTAAATTTAAACAGAATATTAGTTCAAACCTCAAATCATTTTATGTTTTCGTAAACTCGAAGCGTATACTAAACGGGTTTCCTTCAGGTACGAGTATGATATATCAGAGTATTCTATCTAGTGGCAACCAAGATCTTGCGAATCTGTTTGCACAATTTTTTAAGTCAAATTACTCCATTAAAGTCAATGTGCCATTTTCCAAATATCCATATAAACTTCATTCCATAATTCAATTCATATTCCAGTAACTTCTGCTGAAGATGTGTCATTTTACCTAAAAGCTTTAAAAAAATCGTATAGGTATGGACCTTATTGAACCCAATCTAGCTCTTTTAAAAATTAGCTGATTACTTATTTCAGCCTTTATCTAACTTGTCCAATCTGTCACTAAAGCGAGGCATTTTTCCGTCAACCTGGAAACAGTCTTTTACAATCCCTCGCCTTAAAGCTGGGAACAGGCCTTCGATTGAAAACTACCGGAGAATTGCAAAGCTTCAGCAATTTCAAACTCTCAGCTCGGGTTTTGTAATGGCAAGTCTAATATTACCAATTTGCTGGAATTCACAACTCACGTTTCAAATGGGTTTAGAGGAAATACTTTAACAGATGTTATAAACACAGACTTCAGTAAAGCATATGATAAAATATGCCATCCCTCCCTCATCCATAAACTCGATCTGTTTGGCTTTCCACCCTCTCTCCTCATTTGGATTTCTTCCTACCTATAAGATAGAACTCAAATAGTGATATATAAAAGTGCTTCTTGCGATTCTGCTCTTGTTATTTGTAAATGATATTTCTGCAGAAATTAAAAATCAAATAAATGCCGATGACATACAACTCTTAAAATCATTCGCTTCGTTTGAAGAAAGATATGCATTTATTACAGGCAGATATAAACAGTTTAGTTAGTTGGTGCAATGTTAATTACGAGTATATGCCACTCAATCTTAAAAATTAAAATATATGAGCTTCTCACGAAGAACTATACTCTGGGTCAGGTGATTTTGTTGAGTTGGGTATTTCAATGGATTCCAAACTTAATTTTAATACTCATATTAATGCTATAGCAAGGAGCTAAAAAGTTCACCTATAATTAAAGAGATCGACTTGTGCTTGATGGCCAAGAAATGTGAGAGGGGACCAAATTGAAGAAATTTTCATTAGAAAATCTTTTTTAAATTTCTTCTCAAATTTATTGAAAAGCAAAACGGTGAGAAATAACGAGATAACTTCTTGTTTATTAATTTTTATGGAATTTTGTTCAAAAATATGCAGGTGTAAGAAGAAATCTTATCGTTTTTATGTTAAAAACCATATAAGGAAATTAATTAGCATAACCTCTCATTTCTACTAGAATATTATTGAATTTATTAAGGAAACCTTTTTATTTTTAAAATACCCGTTTTTAATTCAAAGTTTGCTTTAACGTCTACTAACTGCATATGTATGTGCATATGTTGTGAAAAATCTAGTTTAATACCATGATTCAATAATGAAAGGTTTGATACATAAACAGCTTTGCTCCTCACTCTTCACATGACGTCCCCTTTAGCTAACAGAGTGTTATTTCTTTGAAAATTTATGAATGAATCTTATAAAATATTTTTAAATAGTAGTAATTCAAAAAACAAACAACAAAACAAAGAGTCGGGTTTACTGATTCATTTGTGTTGGTTCAATTTGCTGACAATTTAATGAAGTATTTTATAAAAATGTAAATATTTTATATCATGCAAATACATATGTGGTTTTATTTGCAATTCATTAGATAAATTGTGCATATAGGTCGTGATTGGTATACTCAGTTATGGGATTCCTGCATCTTACCCAGTTAAGCTTCGTGTCCTACCTCATTTTTATCTCCACCCGTGTGCGAACGTGAGTTAGCAAGTCTATTGCTATTCCCTATCTTTATGGAACGCGTAAGTACTTGCAATCGGTATATTACAATTATTGGGGAACACTTTTTTATAGGATTTCTTTCAGAGCCCATTGCTCTTTGTGATCATATCCCTATTCTTTTTTAAAATGTACAACTCTTTATTGACAACTCTTACGCAAAAGCAAAAACAAAATACATTTAAATTTTGTAGTTGTACTTACAACACCACCTTGTATGATTTTGACTTGGTTACAACATGGATACTGTTTCAAAAACAACGTATAAATCTAAAAATTTGCAGGATATGGAAATATGGGTACCAAAAACTAACAAAAATTAATATACATATATTGTTATTGTCAAGACTATTCATATTTTATATTAATTATAATATACTCTGGGGGAAAAACGCCACAGTTAAAGAAAATACTTTTAAATTACATTAAAAAAGTTGAGTTTAGTACTGCCCACGTGATAGAAATGAAACTTTTAAAAAAATTAAGAATAAGAGTGAATAAGAGTCTTTGAAAGAGATGGATAGATCTTTGGGGTTATAGAACTGCTCCGAAAATTAAAACTTGTATTAAAAAAATTGTTACGCATCAACTTGGTTAAATGGGCGACATCAGCAAAGAAAATAATCTTGCCGCTTTTTTCAGCTGGATTCGGGAACCATGCTTTTTCTATTGAAAGAAAAAAGACCGAATACACTGGTTTGTGATATTTATAAATAATTTATATTAACCTGTGGAGACTTCGAGTTCTTTTCAGAGCCGCATTTTCCTCGGACCCATTTTAAAAATGTTTCCGATTAAATAATAACTCGCCTTTTGAAGCTGAACTAGGATACTTTCTAATAACGATTTAGTTATTACTCTATCGAATCCATCGAACACGGACTGCTTCCATGAATACTTCAACTCCTTGCTATAACCACTTGATCTTGTTTTGTTGGCCTTCTCATTGCCTCTGAGAGTGAAGACTGTCGCTACTTTCATTTCGTCGAAAGGCAATACGCAAACGCGATTTGATATTTCAAGCCCGTTAGCGAACTGCAATATTCCATCTTCAGATTTTAATTTTTGAAACCACCTTGCCAAAGTTGACTTTGAAGGACCGAGCGACGTCCTTCTACTTCCAATTAGGGAAATCGGATGTAGTCTCAACTTTTCGTAGCTGATTTGAGGTGAAAACAAAACCAAGAATGGTTCAAAGCGCATTCAGTTTTGCACAATTCCACTTCCAAATTCGTGAACAGAAGGTATTGGTCGAGGTCAAACCTAGTATGAGAATACCCAAATTGGTATAAAAATAGGAAATATTGAAAAGTTAACCAGACAATCATACTTAGTCTGCGTTGAGGAATCCTTTTTAGTGTTTGCAACTGGCTTAACCCAAGGAGATAAGTAGTCCATCTTCATTGGGATGGCTAATTTAGCCTGCGTTTCTTAGCTTCGTCAGTTTCATTCATCGCTTCCGTCAAAATGAAGTTGGTAAATTCTTGAGCTCGGACGTAATTCCACACCACAAGCCTTTTCCCACTTTCTCTTTAAACTTCCCTGCTTTGGTTCTTTGAATAGGCTAACCTTCACGCCCGTCCACGTCCTGTGGCTCAAGGCGCATGATCTCTTGATCATTATCTAGATGTTAAAGAAAAATTCAATATTTTAAGAAGAGCAAGTAATTCGTTTTGTTTTTAATTCGTCAATATTAATCTTTTAATATGACTACTTGGTTAGGTTTTTGGTGGTTACTTTATTTTTCTTAACAAATTAAAAAAAAACTATGCTTTGCCTTTAACTGTCTAACAGACAAGAGACTGTCTAACAGACCTTTCGTTATTTTCAATTTCTGATAATTTTAATAATATTTTTTGCATTTATTATAATAAAAATAAATTACTTCAACATTAAATATTTTCATAAAATCTATTTATGATGTTCATTAACTTTGCGTATTAATTTTAATAGAAATTGCTGTCAATATGTTCCCTGAGATATACATAAGAGTCTGTGCGACCACATATTATAAGGCTAGTGCTATAAAAAAAAATTCCATACTTAAAGGTTACAAATTGTATTTGCTATAAATATCTTATAAGAATATATAAATGAAAACAAAAAATGAAAATGAATGCGCAAGCCCGAAGTAAAACTTCTTCGCCAATTTTATAAAGAGATAGAGAGAGGAATGCGACAGTTTTATAAGACATAGTACATAATTTTATTGTTTTGAAATTCCTCCAGATTTATCGTAAGAAAAAGATTTGAATTATAAATTGTCACAAAAACTGAAAACACTACACAATAAAATTTAATGTATCGACCAAGGCGAATCTATAGAAGGTGTTTTCTTCCGATCAGCTAATTGCTTCTTCTTTTTTCACCTTGAATGGTGAAAGTGTCAACTGGTTTGTTTTTTGTTTACATCTTCATTTTCTGTTTACATTTTCATTTAAAAATATTTTTAAATTCAAATTGATTTGAATTCATATATTCAAATATTCAAATATTTCGCGAAAAAATGGGAAAGTGTGTATTATGCGACAAGATAGTAAAGCGTGGAACGGGTCCGTTTTTCTTGGTACCAAGTGAAGAGTCGGAGCGGTTAGTGTGGTTCCGATCATGCCGGGTGCAGTTGAGGTGTAAAGATGTCATTTGCGCCGATCACTTCCGTCGTGATGATATGGTTCTCGGAGGAAAAAGGGCTAGATTACTAACTAAAGCCCTTCCATATCCAACATTTGAGAATCCCAACTGCACTGCGGCTATTTCGGCTGTTCAAAGTTTAACGGACTTTGGATGTGGCACGTAACCACGGTACTTTTTTAAAATCATTTTAGTTTTGGAATTCTCTATTAATTCGCTTCTTTTTTACATAAAAAGATTGTCGGAACTATCAACAGACGCAAAACCACAGGCACATTTGTATTTAGATGTGGTGACAACGCATGAACCAGAGTATACACATTTCCAGTAAGTTTTGTAGTTATTTGAAAAAACAAAGCTTATTTTCTTTGTTTTCACTCAGCGTTATAGATGTTGGTAATTATGAAATGATAGACCCTCCATCATATTAGCATTATCAAGTCACTGAAAAAGTCCAAGTGGAGCTCAAAGATTGCCAAGTACAGACTGAGTAAGTTAGTAAAAAATCGTCTCTAGATAGTTCATATGCACTTCCGGATTATAATTTTTGATCGTACATACAGATATGAAATCTTTTGTAACCGCAACGAGCTTGAGCTATATAATCTGCGTAAGGAAAACGCAATGTTAAAAAATGAAAACGAAAGTTTGAGAAGTGATCTGGAGGAAGCGAAAGCTACCATCAACAATTTTAAGAGTATATTTACTGAAGGCCAGATGAAAAAAATGACTCTACCAGGTATTATCTTCTATAAACTTACTTAACGATCGTTAATGTTATCGCATTTATCTGATTATAGATAAAAGAATCCGATGGCATTGGAAGGATATATCCAATGCCATATGCATACACGCAGCCGGGCCGCGGTCATACAACCACTTGTATGGAAAAGGATTTCCGCTTCCCCACGTGTCTACGTTACAGCGTTGGTATCGTAAAACCAATATTAATGAGGGTCTCCTGACTGAATCAATTCAGTCTATGAAATGCATGTCAGAGCTCTCTGATGACGATAAATTATGCGTTCTAACCTTCGACGAGATGAAGGTAGTCGAAACCTACGAATATGATCAGCCAGGAGACTATGTTCGAAAGCCCTCAAATTATGTTCAAGTTGGCACGTGGGTTACGGAAATCCTGGAAGCAACCCGTATATTTCAATTTCGACACACCGATGACAAGAGACATATTGTTGGTCATAACTTCGGCGCTGAGAAGCCTAGGTTTCCCTGTTGTGGCAGTAGTTTCAGATATGGGCCCAACCAATCGAAAGCTATGGAAAGAATTAAATGTTTTGGAAGGTAAACATTCCTATACCTTATAAAGCAAATATATAGTATATTTTTAGTTTTTAACCCCATTAAACCCCCATCACCAAAATTTTTTATTGCTTTTAGATAAACCATGGTTTTCAGTCCCAATGGATGATACTTCGAAAGTTTTTGTATTCGCGGATCCTCCCCACCTTTTGAAAAATGCTAGAAGTCACTTTATTGACAGTGGTTTATGGTGGAATGGCGGACTCCTAACTTGTCGGACAATTTGCGACTTGTTGAAGCTTACGTCCGGGTCTGACATGTCGATTGCATACAAAATAAGCGACGAGCATCTCTCAGTTAAGGGAATTAGCTATCTCTTCTAACAAATAAGCGCGTATTATATGTATATATATCTAAATGTTATTTCAGGACGTCAAAAAGTAAAACTTGCTGCGCAGTTGTTCTCAAACACAACTGCAAACGCTATAAGGCGCTGCTATAGCCAAGGTTTCGACCTTTATCAGGCTGTTGAGACTACAGATTTTATACAATTAATGAACGATTGGTTTGACGTTTTGAATTCAAATATAAACACCTTTGGTTATCCTGGAAAGGTATTATATATAAGTTTAAAATATCAAATACTCGTACATTTACAATTTTAACAAAAATTAAGGAACCATATGGAACGGCCCTTAAAACACAGTTAGATGTTTTGGAAAAAATGAGCACATTTATGAGTTCTCCAATTATACCAGGCAAAAAAAGTTTAGAATATTTTCAAAAGGGCATATTAATGACGAATAAGGCCTTAGTAATGTTTTACGAATACACAAGCAAAAATTCAAATGTGGAATATATACTCACGAACCGGCTAAATCAGGATATTTTGGAGCACTTTTTTGGTGCTATTCGTAGCAAGGGTGGCCTTAATGACCACCCCACTCCAAAAGAGTTCATATATAGGTTGCGAAAGTACATGCTAGGTATTATTGTTGAGTTCGTTTTCTAAAAATATAACTTCAAGCTTTTGTTTTATATTTAGCACGGAATACAGAAATTTTAAAATACGCGTGAAATGTTTCAGCAGATGAAACACAATGGCTCGCTTTCTCCGAATCTGAATCGCTGCCCATCGCTTCGAGAGTTTTGGAAAACTCACAGTGCCTGGTAGAGCTTCTTATTGATGAATGTGCAGTTGAAGCTGGTGGAGGTAACGTAGATGGTGGAATTGATGTTGAACTAGTCGAGGCATTAAATACCCCACAGTCAGACGATTGCGGAGCTCTTCAAGAAGATGCTTTGGAATACGTATCGGGGTATATAATTAAGAAGTTGAAGCTTGAAGACTGTCGCGGATCCGAAAGCGACTTTACTTATGTGGATCAGCTTTCAAAAGGATACCTCCACAAGCCACCGTCAAGTTTTTTGAATAGCATAAAAAAGCTGGAAGCTGTATTTAACCACTTAAATGCCGAAAACATTGTTCATTGCAAAAACATTCACAGGGAGTTGTTGGCAAGGAGTTCAGAAGTGGATATTTCAGAAGAAGTGAAGCGTTTGTTTTTTAAGTGCAGAATTTTTTTCCGAATTCGAAATTTAAATAAGCGACTTAAGATTAAAAAAGCCAAACAGCGCATAATGGGCTTCAAAAAGTTTCTAAAAGTAAATCTATAAACATGGTAAGCAAGATAAATAATCCATTTATTTTGGATGTTCGAATTGGTAAAGCATTGAAATTAATTTAAACTTAACTATTTTTAATTTTCACTCTCAGCTTTATATGAACATAAAATCTTTGGACAAGATACAATTAGAGATATTATTTCATTCGGCCAAAAGGGCATTGAGCTGGGAAAATGTACCTGAAGTAATTTCATATGATTGATCCCTCCACAAAGAGACTAATTTATTTTTCCAAAGTTAAATGCAAACAGTAACAAAAGTTTACTATTAAATATGTACACACATAAGTATATATATATATATATATATATATACATACACAACTTGGCGTTTTTTATTAGTTGCAAATTTGCTTATAATTATGAGTACAAATTGAATTTAAATAAATAGTTTTCAATTGTAACGAATTTTAATTTTAGAGATAAGTTTAGTTAGCTGCATATACTACGCATGTTTAAATATATGAGCTTCAACAAAATTTGTAAAATTGTAATAGAAATCAAATTGCGCTAAAAAAAAACTAGCTTCTTATACTAAAGATAAATAAATTTGAAGTTAGATATTAAAAAACAAATGGTTTTTCTTTGGTAATCTTTATCCCACAGCTAAAGCTAAAGAAAAATACACTACCTAACAAAAAATCAAAAAACCCGATAAACTTAATGCCGCATCCATATGGGCTGAATGAATTTTTCGTTTTCAGAAAGCTTTTTTCGTTCAATTTGCTCTTTTCTACACCACCCTCCAAATCAGAATCAGATGAGTGCAAACTATTTCACTATTATCTTCATAGACCATTTACATTAGCACTATTTCAGTTATCATCATCGGTATTACGTTTTGTTTGATTAATTAACAATTCTAAACGGTCATGTTCTCTGTAAAGAAAAATTTTCTTTTAACAATGGAGATGCATTTTATGGAATTTAGTATACACTTTGATAATTCACTAAGGCAGTGCAATCGATGTTTTTTTATACAAACCATTTATCAAATCCATAAGCAGTGTTTTAGCAAAATAACTTTGAGCCAATCAACTACATTTGCTTTTGCTGCATTAATTGTGGCAGTTCATTTACTCGCATATTGCGCTGGCACTTTATGAATTGCGGTCGCTATTGTAAATTTTAATTTAAATATATTTACAAATATAGTTTTGGCCAACTGAATCTAAAATAAACAGTTTTGTTGTCAAATTCGTTCCTATTTTGGCATTCTCTCTGTTCAAAATTATTGTTCTATATTTCATTTATCTGACATTCTCACCATTCAGAAGCAAAAACAAAACATGTGGAGTTTGTGTGTATGTGCTCTTGCGACCACCTTGTATTGAATTCGCCTTGGTATCGACATTCAGCCAAAGGTGTTACTGCTCCAAACACGCGTTGATTTCGTTCGCCTATGTAGCATGTGGAATGACCGTAAACCGGTTTAAAATCATCGGACAGCAGCAGAAGAGCGCCTCAAAAATGTCTGAAATTACTCTTAAAGTATTCCACCGTTCTATCGAAGGCTTCAAGTTAATGGTTGTGGCCATAGTACACTCATCTCAAATACTTCCTTACTTGATTGGCGCCTACAGTTTTACGCCGAATCCGAACGGCGAATGTTTTTATGAGAAGTTTTTTCATGGCAGAAATTCACTCGGAGGTTTGCCGTTGCCTGCCGAGGGGCGACCGCTATTAAAAAAACTTTTTCTAAAATTTTTGGATGTTACTTGCCCCGAGCTGGATTTAAACCTGGGACCCGCTTGACCTACCCAGGGTGCCCGCTGAATCCCGCAGTTGCAGGATCGTCCTTCTTGTGGATTGGGCAGAGCACACCTAAGTTCCAATCGGCGCACATGCATTCGTCCGTCCATATTCGAGAAATGAGCCGAACTTTATCGAGCTCGGGTGACAGGATGTTAAACTGCCAAATTTTGTTCCGCTAAATTTAATACATATGTATATATGCATGTATGTACGTCATACATATTGTGCACAACGATTGCAATACGAATGGTTTCGTTTTGTGTTATGATTTCTAACCAAGGCGAGTATTTTGTTTTTGCTGGTGGCCCATAATACATCAATAACGCTATGTGAAAAGTGAATATTGTAGAAGGCAATCTGCCTTTTTCGTTTGACAGATCATAGAACCCTTTCCAATGATAAAATTAAAAAAATAAACTAACAAAGAACGTAGATTACAAAGAAGTTGGATCCCTTCACACCGTTCCTCTTACAGAAAATCTCGTCCAAGGCATTCATTCACAAAACTTACATGTATTTTGTTTGGAGTGGTAATTGTCAAAGTTAGTCAAAGGCGAATTTGTTGGGCGAATTGTAAAAATAGAAAACGAACAAACATAAATAATTTGTTAACACAAAGTCGAATGTTTTATTGTGTATTGTATTAACCTATAGTAATTAAAGTTAGTTGACGCTAGTCAAAAATATGCACCGGAAACTTTTTTTCACCAATGTACGTTGTGGGCTGTAGCCAATAAACTAGGTTTAAATTTTCTTTTTTATTAGAGATAAAAAAAAAGATACAACAAAACATACCACAATCATTTTTCTAATTTGGCTCTCAGGGAATATCTTTTTGGCAGAATCCTCTACTGCATTACCTTCATCTGGTGCAATTCTCACATATCCGCTTGTATAATAACCAGGGTTCGGAATCATTCACTCTCGTTCGTACGCGAACGCGAACGTATACACTTCCTCATTTTTTTTTGCATTCAGTTCGCGAACGAGAGCGTGGAAAAAAAATCCATATCGTTCGTATTCGAGAATGATAGGTAGAAAAAATTGCGCTATTGTTCGTTCGCGAATCGAAGTTCCTGCGTTCATAAACGAATCTACAAGTGGCTTCGATGCATTCGCGAACGTACGCGCTGTCGTTCATCTTCATAAACGAATGCATATGCTACGTCCAATATTCGCAGAAGGTTAGTGCAGTAGGCAATATGCAGCAATATTAGATGCAAGCAGTGGTAAAAGAGCACATACATACATATGTATGTATTTGTTTGTGTAGACGATGGGCGACGGCCATACTAATCTTGATATTTGTATTTTTTGAGTTTTATCTTTGTTTAGTAAATGAACGATATGTGCATACACATGTATGGTTGATCCGTATAAAATCAAAATTTATTTGCGAAGCAACATATATTTATGTATGTAAATATGTTTATGAAAATACTTACTACATAAAAATACCTTCTATTAAAGTAAAAAAGTATGTTAATATTTTTTTTATTAATAAAAATGAAATGCATTTACTTGCTTAGTTGCTATCTTCCACATCTATTGTTGCAAAATTGAGGAGATCAAAATTTAATTTTGTAATTAATAACATCAAACATCTGTTTTTTTTGTGTTTTCGTCATATTTTACATATTTTTCAAAATTAAACTTTTTTCCATTTTTTTTAATAAAAATTATTTAAATAAAATATAATAAACTTCTTTTCGATTCAACGTATTGCTTACTACACCAACCTTCTGCGAATATTCGACGTAGCATATGCATACGTCTATGAAGATGAACGACAGCGCGAACGTTAGCGAATGCATCGCAGCCAGTTGTAGATTCGTTTATGAACACACGAACTTCGATTAGCGAATGCATTCGCGAACGAACAATAGCGCAATTTTTTCTACCTATCATTCTCGAATACGAACGATATGGATTTTTTTCCACGTTCTCGTTCGCGAACTGAATGCAAAAGAAAGTTTTAAATATTCACGTTCGCGTATAAACTCATAAAAGAACGAACGTGAGTATTCATAAATGAATATTTCCGAACCCTGATAATAACACAACTGAAAGCTTGTTATTTACATATTCAGGACAAAAGCAACGTTTTTTGTGCATCTAATCCGTCTGTGTTTCGCACTCCCGAGCATTAGTCTCGCATTTCCGAGACGAATTATTCAAAAGAGCGCAACAAGAGCTACAATTAACAAGTTTTATAAAAATTATATGCATTAACAATCAGACATTTGTAAACATACATCTTAATTTTGTAGCGAGTGGAACGGCTTTCGGCATTAAAGTTGCATTTTTCTTCCGATCACAAAGTCGGTACTCGAAGTTTCACTCCACACGTTTGTCTCCATAGCGCACGTCGCTAAACGTTAGAAAAATGTTTTCACAAAACTTGCATATTATAAAACACAAAAAACCACGTTGAAACACTTTTAGAAATGTCATCTGCTGAAACGTAAACAAATCTTCACTTTGGCAATCCCTACACGAAGGCAAGGCGAATTTACAAGGTGGCGCAAAAGTAAACTTCCGATGTTTTTTGGCTGTAATTAAAAAAAAAAATGAAAAACTTTGATTCTTCTTGTGGATTATTTTTATCTGGTCTTTTAATTTTTTTTACATCAAGTCGAGAATATGATGTCATGTAAATGGCCGCCGCCACAGTTGATTGTCATTTGAGCCCTTTTTATGGGATTTTCCATCACTTTGGCCAAAACTTCCGGCGATAGGTCCTCACATTCTTGACGGATATTCTCTTTAAGAGCTGCAAGAGTCTGAGGCTTGTTGACATAAACCCGCGACTTCAAAAAGCCCCACAAAAAGAAGTCTGGCCAGTGCAAATCGCCAAAACGGGAGATTAGGCGCCCGGGAAATGCATCCTTCAGCATATCGGTTGTGGCACGTGCACCACATGTTTTCCAATCCCAATTCATCAAGTTGCGGCAAAAAGAACTCGTTGATCATTGCTCTGTAGCGCTCACCATTCACAGTAACCGTTTGGCCCGCGACGTCTTCGAAGAAAAAAGGTCCGATGACTCCTCCAGCGAAAACAGCACACCATACAGTGACTTTAAGCGGTTGTAATGGCTCTTCGTGGGTTACACACGGATTTTCAGTACCCCAGAAGCGTAAATTTTGCTTATTTACGTACCCACTACGATGGAAATGGGCCTCATCACTCATGATTATTTTTGATGAAAAATCATCTTCCTCTTGGTGGTGATTAAGGATGGCTTGAGCGTATGTTAGACGCGATTGGCGGTCAGCAGCTAACAGCTGATGCACCGTCTGGACTTTGTACGGAAACATCTTCAAATCTTGTACCAAAATTCGCTGTAAAGACCGTCGACTGATACCCATTTGCGTGGCACGTCGTCTGGTCGATGTCGACGGCGCTTCCATGACATCCTCGGCTACAGCAGCAATATTCTCTGCAGAACGGCTACTCCGGGGTCTGCCACGCCTGGCAGCATCTCGTGTTGTGCCAGTCTCTTCGAGGCGAGCGGCTAAACGTCGCAGTGTTTCACCAGTAGGCGTTGGACGGCCAGGAAATCTGCGACGAAATTCACGTTGTGCCAAAGTCACCGACCGATTATTGGCCAAATAAATAGTCAGCAATATTCCGCGTTCTGGAGCAGTGTAGCGTAACATTGTTTATTAACGTGTATTTCGCATGTGTTTACTACACAAATGTCAAAACAGAACTGACATTAGGGGCCAATCGCAAAATTTATAGCATTTTCTGATAGGAGGATTACTTTTGCGCCACCTTGTACATACCGCTCACAAAATTTTTCTGAGTTATTTGAATCTCTTGTTTTTCGTTAGGGAAACCTTTGCTATTGGTTGTTTGCGTTCACTGCCACACACCACTGTAGCAAAGTATCAACGTTGATATTTTTAAATTTACTACACCGCGGTGCACCGCTACGATTTAACTTACTTTTACTATGCTTTTTATAATTCATTCATTCAAAAGAATATAAAACACGCTACATTTGTTTTTTCGTTAATCAACAGCGTAGCGTAGGCCTGCCATAAATTCAAACCCGCTGACCAGGACACTTCCAAAAAAAGAAAAACAACAGATGGCATAAAAAATAAAATATGTATTTCATATAACATTTTATATAACCACAAAAAAAAGTGCATATAAAAATAAAAAATTCGCGTAAGCTTATACCGTTCATATAACAATTCAACCATAAAAAACAAAAAAAACTTATACATAGTATTTTCCTGAAGATTTTACTTTTTTAAAACCCTCCTCAGTATCTTTTATGTAGTTATAAAATTCACAGCATGTCATATTGAAGTTGAACTTGCCCTGGATAATACTTTTCAAAGTATCAACATGTAAAGAATTCCTCTCTTTGGTCCATTGAACACATATTAAAGAAAATACGCGCTCTACATAAGCATTATGACTAGGTATTGCGTATAAATATTGAACAATTTTTAGTAAATTTTGTTTTCGTTCCTTTTCTAAAGTTTAAAAAAAAAACATTTTTCCATTGTGTCCTTTGATATTAAGATTTCTTGATTTGTGTTTAAAAATGATTTAAGATATGCAACTTCTTCGAAACATTCATCAGACAGGACGATATTTTTTTCATACAAATAGGTAATAGTTTTTTGAACGTCCGCCCATTCAGGAATATAGTCTAACATCATCCAATTAAATGTTGCAAATTTTTTTAAAGGGACGACACAGTTATTTAAGTAGTTAACTGCTCTCTCAAAAAAAGTTTTAGTGTCATTTTCAAAATTTAAAATTTTGTCTGCATTTGCATCACTGCTTTTAAAACTGGTCAAAATAATTTGCGTTTGAATTCCGGTAAAATTGTTCTCAAGTCTATATTTCAAATTAAATTGAGTTTCTTTTAAAATTAATTGAACTTCCATTATTGTTATATTCTTTTTTAAATTTTTTAAATTTGTTTTTCAATAACAAAAGCTTGGCTTTGGACAAATGTAAAATATGCTTCAGTTTTAAAAAAGTCAGTAATTAATTTTGGCGCTCCTTTTTCAACTTCAAAAAATTATTTTTCCAAAGCTGCAATATACGCTCTATTGCAGGCAATAATGACAACCATCGACTTCTTGAGTATGAGAGTATTTCGTGAAACGTTACTTGTGCGTTTTCACAAAACTCTTTTAGTCGCTCAGTCCTTACCGTAAAGATGCTGAAATATTTAAAAATCTTCAGCTTAACTGCTTCAACGTCAAGAGACAGCACATCTGTAGCCGTTGAAACTGTATTATGGAGAATATGAGCGGAACAACCAGAGCCCTCTATTTCTCTAGCCAATACGTCTCTCAATTTGTAAAAGATGTTATTTATGCCTTGCCTTTCTCTCCCTCCAAAATTAGTGTTTGTATTATCGGCTCCAAATGCCTAAGATTTCGTAATGGAATATTAGATTTTTTTAAAGAATCTATGCAAAATGTTGTAATTGCGTGAGATGTTTCATTGGGCAATGATTGTATTTTTAATACTTTAATTTGTAAGCCTTCTGCCTCGGTAAAATAATGAATAAGTATGTAGTGGAAAGATTTTCTCAGCTTTGTGATTGCTGGAATCAGTTGATATTCCATAGAATGGAACATGGTGTTTAAGAATTTCGGTAAATTTGTCAACTGAATGTCCGCTTTTGACATGGTCTTCTATACTTGTTTTCCCTCCATTGGCTATAGAAATTTCGGCACCACATATCGTGCTATGCACTTGATGGTCAGTTTTGCCTTTTTTAATATAAGACCATTCAGCTGTGTAGCTGTCAGAGAACTTACACTTTCTTTTTGGCATTTGCTTCAATAGAAAAAATAACATTTGAAATAATAAAATAAGAAAGAAATAAGAAAAACTTAAAAGATGTTAACATCACCACTCAATAAACACGCCAAAAGCAATCACAAACGAAATCAGATGTTCGTGTTAGAGTAGAAAAAGTTTTTGTTATCGATTTTTGATTATTGATAACTAAAAGCTAAACTAGAGATGAAAGTTTTTTCACAACCAGAATCAGATAAAAAGAAATATATCTTTATTGATCTACTTATATTTAAAAACCAGGACAATTTGAAAGTGGACCAGGACATCAGGACAACCTAACTGAAACCAGGACAAATCCTGGGAAACCAGGACGAATGGCAGCCCTAGCGTAGCGCCTACTTTCGACCAAATGAGTAAATGATTGAATGAAAAGAGTAGGCTCCGTTCTATAGCGTTGGAAAACTATCGAGAGTCCGCATATTCGATGGCTTCGATAGCGATAGAGTAAATTATTCGATACCATTGATATTATCGAAAGTTTTTTTTACATGGTTATAGTAATGCTCCGTAAACAAACAAAAACTTGTTGATTACACATTTATAAACGAATGATGTTTTTAAAATAAAACACATCAAAAATGAAGTATGATGCCAAATTTTTTTTATTTGAAAGATATTTTCATGACATTTAATATTTAAAAACGATTTCTGGCATATGCCCGTCACGAATAGCTTTGGTGAATCGGATGTGATCAGTCCAATTTTCTTTGCCCAAAATTTTCCATGTTATGGATGGACAAAGTCTAACTTGTTGAGCATGCCGGCGAATAGACAAATTTGGATCTTCTCCAACACTATCACTTACGGCGCCAATATTTTATTTCTGCGTATTGTTCTTTGTCATGTTGATGGTTTTTCATCGAGTAGAGTAAATGTTGTTCGAAATTTATCAACAGTTCGACGAATAAGCTATCAGAGCAGCTCAATTATTTGGGCCATAAAACTCACGAAGTGCGAACAGAACACTGATTTTTAAAGTATTTTTCCACAATTTGTAAACGTTGTTGCGGCGTCATTCTTTCCATGATGATTTGTAAATGCTTACTGAACAGAAATATCACAACGAAATGCCATTTACCAGCTGTCAAGTGACAGCTATCCCTATTGAAAGTTCTATCAGTCTACAAAAACACCCGTTACATATGAAGCATATTTTAATAATAAAATTAATATAATAATATTTATAAAAACTGCAAGTTTATTTTTGGTATAAGACGTCTTGACCATAAATAACACATACATTTTGTATGTTTCATAAACAGGCGATGTACTTCAGCAATAGCGTTCTTAAAACGCCAAGATTATTATAAGATAAAGAAACTTTACTGCTTGTGGCCTAATACGTTTTATAAAAACAAAATCATTTTGTTATTATTATTTTTGGCCTTATATGTTTGAATCGACTGTAATTTATTGAGGTTTAGGTCAGGTTTTTATTAATGAGAAAGCAAACAATTCTCACACGGTTAGCGTGATAGAGCAAGAATGATAGAATACCAGATTACGACAACGCCGGCAGCGTACACGTCACAGAAATTCTCTGCCAAGACAATAACTCCAAAATGATTTCCTTTTTCACAGGTTTCCCATTAATTGAGTTACCATGGTTGGTCTTCGGTTATGTCTAGGTCATTAAATAGGCATCTGTTGGTACCTCCTAGATCGCATACTACCGTCACAACATTGTATCCACAACTTTGAGACTTTTCCAGCATATTTCGGAGCAAATCTGATGACATCTTACAGTCAAAATCGTAAAAGACTGGCTTACAGTGGCTTACATTTAGACATGGGACCTGAAGAATAAAAGTGCATTGTACAATTATTTATAAATATTTTGTTTTTTGTAATATTACTTCTTAACATCGCTACTTGCACATAATTTACAGGTGCCAGCGTTGAGTCCGACGAACTGTCGTAGCAGTATGTTTGCCTTACTTTCATTTCATCAAAACTCAATACGCACATCTTCTGTGTCTCGTCCATGTGTTTAGCAGCTGCCAACAAACGAAATACTGGCTTTATAATGCCCCTCGAAATATCCAATTTCTGGGACCACCTTTGAAGAGTGCGTACTGATGGAAGCGGAAAATTTTGCCTATGTAGAAGTCTATATGCTTCTGGGCCGGCAGCATACAATGTGATGGACTGAGCAATGCCCTCCTCCGCCCAATTTTTTTCTTCGACCCATCTTTTAACTTGGCTATTTGCCCTTTGGTAAATATGGAACCAAGTGTTTTGTCCATATTTTTAGTATCACCTGCCATGGAGCTTAATTGAGATTGCAGCGACGAAATTATCCGAGCATATTTTTTATGCTTTTGGACCGACCTGCGACTCAATGAAGCGATCTCGTAGCGCTGCTTCCCGTTTCGCTTCAAAAGAGCCGAGTTCCCCAGTTTCAAAGTTTTTCTACAATTATGATGGTCTTTGTTATTTTATGCACATTTATACACTTTTATGTTATTTATTTACTTACATTTCTGTCTCCAAAACTTCGACTTTATGCAGGGTACTATCGTAGTAATGGAAACTACGGTCTGGTGATACGGCAGCATCAGCATAACCGTCCTTGGGCAGGTTTTCTTTGTTCCAATCATCAAACAGAACGCCTGCAATAAATCATTGAAATTTACAGTATAATTTTTAAATATAATAATTTTTTACCTTCGAAATTGGATTCATTTTGGAACTCTTCCACGATAAATACCTCTTCTTGTGGCTGAAACGGTTTTTTAGATTTGTTGTCGAAAATTGTAGGCACCGCTCCACGCTTGAGCATGCGACGTCCAGTAAATCATAACACTTGCATTAGCACTTTATTCAAATGAACACAAAAATTATATTTACCCATCTGGAACTCCATAAAATTTCATAGTCGTTGTCCGTGAAATGCTTTTCGCAAATTGCGTTGTAATATAAATTAAATGGTTCCTCTTGCCGACAAAAGTCCACCCAAATTTTTGCCACAGCGTCATCAGCAGGAAATTTGAAAAAACTGCACTTTCTATCTTTGTTTTTGCTGTTGCTTACGCAATTCAAAAGGCGGCACTTAAATTTATGTATATATTTTTAAAATAGTTTTACACAAATATTTGAAAATTAACGTGTATTATAAACTACACGTAGCACAATCTGTGTTTCTCAGTCTGTACTCGTATTCGTAAACAAACACTCAGAACCTCCTGCTACGTCATTCTGTCAAACGAAGCAAGTACGAAGTAACGGAAGTGCTTCTGCCGTCACCTTGTCTTCGCTGCATCGTGGGTAAAACCGCTTAGAGCCGGGCTGAATATTTTTGAAGTTTGCTAACAATATATTGTACAAAATTTCCAAACTCACATTCTCACAGTATCAGATTATCTACATAGCCTCAATGATAGAAATGTTGATGATCATAAGATCTGGAATGCTACGAAGTACCTCAAGCGTCCCAAAAAGAGATGTGCGCCTATAAAAGATTGTAGCAACGTTTGGTGTAGGACAGATAAGAGCAAGGCTAATGCATATGCAAAATATTTAGAGACAACGTTTACTCCGTTTTTATATCACAGCAACAACGATGATGATGTGATTGCATTCCTCGATATTCCATGTAAATTATCTTTACCGATTAAACATATTACACCGAACGAAATTCGTGCTGAAATCAAAAACTTGTGTTACAATAAATCTCCTGGGTATGATAAAATTGACGCCAAGGTGGCTACGAGTTTACCGAAAAAAGGAATCATGTTTTTAACTCTTATACATATATAACTCAATATTAAGATTAAACCATTTTCCTACGCAGTGGAAGTGCGCCGAAATAGTTATGGTGCTTAAACCGACAAAACCTGAAAATCAAATATCTTCGTACAGGCCAATCAGCTTATTAACACTATTCTCCAAAATATTTGAAAGACTATTTTTGCGCAGATTATTGCCAATACTTAGAGAAAATAAGGTAATACCTGAACATCAATTCGGTTTTAGCCGATATCATGGTACACCTGAACAATGCCACCGCGTTGTTAATTTTATAACTGACTCCTTTGAAAGAAAGGAGTACTGTTCAGCTGCATTTTTGGACGTACAGCAAGCATTTGACAAAGTATGGCATAAAGGCCTGTTATATAAATTTAAAAAAATACTCCCTACTCCATTTTATTTAACACTAAAGTCTTACCTTAGCAAAAGATCATTTTATGTAAAGGTAAACGAAGAAATATCTGAGATACGATACATCAAAGCTGGAGTACCACAGGGTAGCGTACTTGGCCCTATACTTTATACGATTTTTACATCTGACATACCCGAAATCGAAAATGTTCTAATTGCTACATACGCTGATGACACTGCTATATTAGCATCAAGTCAGTCCCCAGTTGATGCAAGCAATCTAGTTCAGAGAGAACTAAATGAGATACAGATGTGGCTTGACCGATGGAAAATAAGAGTAAACAATACCAAATCGGTGCACGTTTTGTTTTCATTGAGACGGGAAGAATGCCCTTCACTGCAACTAAATGGTAATATAATTCCCAAACATGATAGTGTCAAATATCTTGGCATACATTTGGACAAACGGTTAACCTGGAAATGTCATATACAAGCCAAAAGTAAACATCTGAAGATTAAAACCAGCAAACTTTACTGGTTACTAGGCCCAAAATCGCCTTTAGATCTTAATAATAAGATTTTAATATACAAGGTTATACTAAAGCCAGTATGGACCTACGGAGTTCAACTGTGGGGCACTGCTTCCAATTCGAACATAGAAATCTTACAAAGATATCAGTCAAAAACTTTAAGACTTATTACGAGTGCACCCTGGTTCATCACTAATAAAGCCATTCATTCTGATCTAAAAGTTCCTTTTATAAAAAATGAAATTAAAAAAATTAGTACAAAATATTTACATAGAATAAGTAATCATGAAAATCCGATAGCAATTGCATTACTTGATGAATCTAATGAAATTGTTAGACTTAAAAGACATCATGTATTAGACCTTCCATTTAGAACTTAATAGCTAAATATAAAATTAAAATGTATTAAAATGTAACAAAAGAGTCGGAGTTGCATATATGTAGTACATAAGTATATTATTATTGACCTCAGTGGAGTTCAATAATATAAGTAATTTTGTTAATTAATTATATAATTTGCTTATTATTTTAAAATAGATTGCAAATAAACGTATTAAATAAAAAAAAAAAAACATTCTCACACATAAAACTTCATTTTTCGTCTGAATTGAATGTTTTCAATTGTTTATTTTGCCTTTTTCGTTTTTTCGTATTTTTCATTACGATTTTTCTGGGTAATTGGTTTCATATTTAGATGCCAATCCTAACGTAGATTACATGTATTTTGCATGGCATTTCGTTTCATCAAAGAACGTTGATTGATATTAGAATCTGATTTGATCCAATTGGTTACTGGGTTGGGGAAAATGTAAGTTCTCTGTAATCTACCTTCTTTGGCTTCATGTGGCAAGATATGTTAGCTTACTTCATCGCATCAGAAACCAATTAGTTTAAGTCATGTTCTAATATCAATCAGCGAACGTATAATATGTTCAGGCATGGTGGAAGACACTAATATAAATATTCTGTTATTGGATCCTTTGAAAGTATGCATCTGCTTTGGAACCAACGTTCTTTGGCTGTATATAGTGTGATGACTGATGATGAGGAGTTGGTTCGACTCGCGGCTGGTAGACTATGTGAACTTCACAAACTCTTTATAATATAATAGTAATAATAATAACAATTTGGCGCGTACGCCGAGCTTTTCCTGTGGTGTACATCTTGATGTTGTAATACAAATTGAGGGACCTACAGTTGTTTCCGACTCCGAACGGCAAATAAATTTTATGAGAAGTTTTTTCATGGAAGAAATAGACTCGGAGGTTTACCATTGCCAGCCGCGGTGGAGTCCAGTATTGGAAACAACTTTTCTATAACTCTGATGAATCCCCGGACAGGACTCGCACGGCCACGGCGGCTTGAACTTGAACTTGAACAGAAACCAATTTTATATTATTGAACTCATAACAAAAAATCCATTTGAATTTCAAACTGATTCATAGAGTAGCTTCAATGGTGATGCAGGAGCTGACTAGTTTGTCAACTCAACTGGTGTGATGTTGATTTATTGACTCACAGTAGGACATCGTCATGTCAATAGTAGAAGTTGCTTACAAGGAAAATATACAGAAGTTGAAGTTGGGTGGATCAGCAAACTGGCAGAAAGCTAGTCTAGAATTTGGAAGTAGTATAGTAGTGGTAGTGATTTTTCCATTTATTTTATTGCAAATTTTGGCTCAAATGATACTTGTACAAAGGCACTGCAAGGAGAACTACTAGGGAAAATTAAATATCTTTACGAGTTGCCCTGCAGGCAGTAAGAGTTCTAAGAATGTAGCAAGGCAAATAGCAAGGAAAATACAATACTCATATAAACATATACATTTACGCTCATACATATATTTGGTTTAAGGCATGTAAATGTTATACACATATTTGTATTTCGCTCATTATTATCAATTTGTATTTGTTTGCAGTTTGTGTAAGCCACAGTAACTTTTATCACTTTCATTCCATAAAACTTTGGAATTGGTTTTGTATCTCGCTGAGACGATATATGGGCTGAGTTGCGACAGCGCTTGCAACCAATTAAATATACAAAATATTCACATGCATGCATGGGCATATAATACTTGCCAGCATATCAATGTGTGTGTTTGTATTTGTAAGCAACTCAACAATTTCCCTCGATAAAGCAGTAAGACGCCATTTAAATGTTAAATATTTCGTAGTTTCTAAGTTTATTTGTGTAGGATAAAACAAAACATATTACTCGAGCTAAGTGAGTTCTTCGTGACTACCATTTGGTGCGCTCTGTGCTCGAAACCCAGTGCATGAAATATTACATAGCGATAGCTCTTTTGTGGGTCATGGCAATCCTATAAGTTCTGGGAACTCTGTACTGTGGCAAGCAAGCCCGGCCGGGACCTTATTACAATATTAGAAACTACTGTTGATTTTTTTGAATTTCTGGTCTTGTGTACTTTTTTTTATACATAAAACGCATACGTTGATTTTTAATAATTTTATATGATGACAGGTTTTTGCATTTTCCACCACACTATGGCCAAAATTTCAAGATTTTAGAAAATCATAAAAAATCAGTTAAATATGCTATAAAACTGCAAGCCCAATTTTTTTCATTTTGTATGAAGTTTGAAACATTACTTTACTTTTGTTTTATGACATAAACTTTTTTTATATAAATGAATGAAAAAAATTTGTTAATAAAAATAATGTTGGAAGAAATCAACATTCGACCGGCTTTGCTTTTCCGTGGATGTATATTTGCCGGTCAAAGTTAAAACGCGCACGATTAAATGTTGGAACCACATCACATATAAATTTATTTACGCACGTACTACTGATGCCAACATTTACATCCAAGATTCGCCCTAGATTTTTTGAATAAATATAGAAATAAATCTATCGCCGCGAATGGTCGTCGGGCGAAATTCGTTGATCGTTTTGGTTGTGTGCAGTATTATACATATATCTCGGTGTGATCTATTTTTGACAGCGAACATTCGCGAGGTAAAATTCGCCTTTCGCCGGTATTGTGTTGCAAGCATTATTGTATTATAAATTTTTGAATCGAATCAAACAAATTTTGAATATATATATGTATATAAGTTCTACAGAGATAACTCTCTTTCTCTAGATTGCTCAGCTACCGACCATTAACTGCACTACGCTAAAGCAATTGACAATAACCCGTATATACATATGTACATACATATGGGTCATTCCATGCAAAATTTACACTCAAAATTTTTTTTGGAAAAACATATTTTTTTTGCGTTCTATATTGAAAAATTATCGACCCGTATTTTTTTTATTTTAATATGATACTTAAAATTTTCGAGAAATGAATTTTCGAATTTTTGAAATCTTGAAAAAATAGGTTTTTTCAGTATTCCACAGTAAAAAAAGTTTTGGTCATAAAAAATTCCTGTACTAAAAATTTGCGTTATTCCCCTATCTTCGCAACACAGCTAAGTAGACGTTCTGTGAGTCTTTTTTTATAACAAATTAGTGTTTTTTTCTAAACAATTAAACTTTTTCCAAATTTGGGACTAATTTTTTTTACTTTTTTTATTTTAATATGATTGCCTGTTATTACTATATAACCTGTGAAAAATTTGCGATGTAGAAATGAAAACTTCAGGAGTTATGAATTTTTCTTATCTTTACGCGCGCTTCGCCGCTAGCTATTGTATGTATGTATGTATATACAGTGAACCAAAAACAAAATCTGTGACGCTCACTAACTTCTTTCTTTACACGCTAATATCTTCAAAACCTTAATTCTTTAGAATAAATATAGATAGTTAAAGAAAAATAACTTAAAGCAGGGGAAAACATAAGAGTTCTATTTAGAGCGTCCCCGCGATTTCTCCAGTTTCTAGGAATTGTGCAACATTAACAAACGGAAATACCTACTGTACATGTCTTTTTAGCATTAGCAGAGAACTTAATAAAGTGAAAAGCTGCATTTTTTTAATCAAAATGCTATCTGCAGTCGACTAATGGTTGGCATCAAATTATATGTTAAAGTAAAGCAATTCGCGTGTTTGAAATAAATTGTAACAGAGCTAAATGAAACTCGTATTATTGTAGTTAAAAGCTTTTAATGTCAATTATAGCTTACTTGAAATTCGTGCATACTGTAATGCTAAATATTTATATTCCCTCCCATGTAACTTGTCAATTGTAGCACTGTTGGTTGTGTCCCTGTAATAAACAAATCCATTTTTTGCAGACATACATACATACATACTACATACGCAGAGCCGGATTGGCAACAGCCTAAGGGTCGGTCTCCACAGGCAAACTGTGATGTCATGATAACCTTGTTAGAAAATATAAAGTCAATGGAGCAATATATGGCAGAGGATATTGCTTGATAACTATTGCCATCAGCTGTCATTCTTGTCATTCTCTGACAGCTGCTTTTTCATTTGCGTGTAAACTGCGTGGCTGTTGGACTATGATTACATATTTGGCAATAAAATGACACGTTTTCCATAATATTTTAGCCATATTTGCGCTTTAATGAAGCAGTTTTATCAAGCCATCAAATGCCTACCCAACAATAAAAATTACAGATAGATTTGTATCCTCAATGACGAAATTGTTGCAGTTTTTATATTACATTGTGATAAATATTTAAATTTATTAAATAATGATAAGAGGTATTTTTTTAGCCGTGTGATTTTCAATGATTTTTTCGGAGTTGGTCTTTATGACAACTTTTACTTGATGTATACTCAGTTTGGTTTGCCATTTGCAAGAATTGAAGCCGAACGACCATCAAGTGCGTGGCACATTCGGTGAATGGGCCCAAAACGAATCCGATGCTCACAAGAAAATTTTGTTCAGCGATGAAGCTCACTTTTGGTTGAATAGGTAGATTAATAAACACAATTGTCGGATTTGGAGTGTTTATATAATTGAGACGCCGTTACATCCTCAAAAAGTCACTGTTTGGTGTGCTCTATAGGCAGAGGGAATCGTTTGTCCATTCAAAAATCTAGTCGGCCATAATATTACAGTCAATGGGGAACGCTATAGAGCCATGATTAATGACTTTTTCCTGCCTGAATTGGAGGATGTTGTTGTGGACGATCTTTGGCTCCAACAAGACGGAGCTACATGCCTTAGAGCCAACGATACAATAATTTTATTGAATGAAACTTTTGGTGAGCGCATTATCTCGCGTTGTGGGCCTGCGGCGTGGCCTCCAAGATCGTGCGATTTAACACCGCCGAACTATTTTTATGGGGTTACGAGTATGTGAAGTCACTTGCCTATGCAGATAAGCCCGAGATGATTGACGTCTTGGAAGAAGTGCGTTATTGGTGACATACGGCCCAAATTGCTGCAAAAAGTGGTCGAAATTTGGTCATTTGCACGAACTCATTTTTAAAACATGATGGCAAACTCTTATCTTTATAAAGCTAAATTCTTAGCAATAACATTAAACTAAAGGTTACTGAAATTGAACGAGAAGGACTGTCAAAAGCTTTGGCGATAACTTTATGTTCTTCAAAGCTGTAATGAAGTCCATCTACTTGAAGCCCATTCTCAAATGCGTATTACCCAAAATCGGAAAAATATTTATTTATTTATTTATTTATTTCTTACAGCTTTATTAAGCCTAGCTTATACATAGTTCTTAAAATCTACAATTTATAGCCTATACTAAAAAATAAAGTAAAAGCTACTTATAAGGACCACCAAGTATCAGTGAATAACAAACTAGCAGACTTCCAAAGCATATTAAAACAATGATTGTAGGCATCACTCGGTTGCCGTGTATCGGCCATTTGTGCAAATAAAGTGCGAAGCAAGCATCCATACGGCGATGCACTGATTTGATCTAGTGATGCGTTTCGGGATGAGCTTCGGCTACTTAATGGTTGCATGTGGGACCGATACAGCATTCTGGCAAGACCCTGAAGTATGCTATGTACGAATGCATTGTGGTTGATAGTTCGAAAGACCGCCCATGTTACACTAAATTGGAAGGGTCCTACAATAATTGAACAATTTTCTTTTGAACTCATTCATATTGTTACATTTAATATCATTTGGCAATTCATTAAAACATTTTAATCCTTTGTAATATAAGTTACATTTATCTGCTTCTGTTTTATAAGACGGGAGATTAAAATCATTTTTGTTCCGAGTATTTTTTGAGTGTACATTATTGACATGTTTTATGTTACTCTTCAAGTAATCGGGCAAGTTTCCCTCTATAATATTCTTAATAAACTTCATTGTATAGTAAAAAAGCTGTTGTTTAACGCTCAACCAATTTAGGGTGGCCAGCATATCTCTGATAGGTGTGTCAAAGCGTTTACTAAGAATGAATCTCATTGCTCGGTTCTGTTGCTTTTGTAACTTAAAGATTTGACTATCTCTCATTATGAAGAATATTGTGGGGCAGTAAATAAAATGAGGTTCAATTATAGATCTGTATACCATAGTCTTGTATCTTCTACTTAAGTATTTACACGTTCGTTGTGTGAAGTATAATTTTTTAGCTATCTTCCCCACCGTATAATCAATGTGATCATTAAAGATCAGTTTATCATCAATTTTTATTCCTAGATATTTCAAGGTACTAACTTTTTCAATAATTTCGTTGTTTATATTTAGATTTTGCAGTTCGCTTTCGTCAAAATTTCGCCTTGATATGACCATGTATTTTGTTTTATTGACGTTCAGTTTAAGTCTGTTCAAGCATAGCCAATCGTAAACTTTATTTAGGTCGTCTTGCAGTTTAGTTGATATATCACTGATTTTATCTCCACTTAGCATGAGCAACGTATCATCAGCGAATAATTTGATATCGCAATATTTAATGCAATTGTTTATATCATTGATATAAATATTGAATAAAATCGGAGCTAATACCGATCCTTGTGGAAGCCCAACTGAAACATCTCTTTTATCGGATAGTGCTGATCCAATTGCTGTTTTTTGATTCCGATTCGTTATAAAGTTTTCAAACCATTTTAGTTCAATACCAGTGATGCCTGTATTGAATAACTTTTTTAGGAGCAGCTTTTGGTCAATTGTCTCAAAAAGAGATCGTGACATACATTTTGAATACAAATAATAAGTAATTACAAATCTATCCAATAATTTCGGAATTATTTATAGCTTGAGAAAGCGCCTGTAATGTTTCACCCGATTTTTTAATCCCAATTTGTAAATAGGGGAAAAGGCGAATTTCCATTCGTCCAAGAAATTACATGTTTCAAGTATTGCGCAAAAGAGGCCGGCAGTAGGTCATAATTCGCGCCTTTCTAGCCATCTAAAGCTAATAGAGACTCGTATATTTCTATTTCCGTCACAAATATCTTCCCTATATACAGTAAGTATTAACTACTTGCTGTAGGTAAGATAGGTCAGCGCTGATAACAGTGTCCTTGAAATTATCTAATGGTTATTAAACAACGTCGCAAATCAATTATAAGTTCCTAAAGTGCACATGCCCAAGGATACCTTTATATTCAATTAGCTTTTTACTCACTTTTCACTTTGCATTGTGAAACATCTATATATCAATTTTACCACCAAGGAATCATGAGGAGGCTTATGCCAACCACCACATCTACCATTCAATTAATATGCTAATGGTAAAAGCAAACTTTTACAAGGATCCATGTATAAAAACAGAAATATAGTTTAGTTTTAATATAAAGATAAATGATTATAATTAAAAAAATTAAATATATGTATGTAAGTCCTAAATACGCAGGAGCACAACGCGATGTTTGAAAACGATAGCCATGGCATATTTGTAGGTGATTCCGCCTATTCCTTGGAGTCGAGTTGATCACTATTCTAACAAAACACTCAGAGAAGAGTACGGAATTCTGCTACAATGGAACATTGCAATATATATAAAGAATTTTAAGTGTTTGTAGTTTGAAACAAACTAATATCTATTTCGCTTTAATGAAATATAATAAAAACGTTCAAATTTATATTTAGCAGCAGGCATTCGTTTGTTTTTTCTCTATTCCTCTTGGCGCTTACATCATATATGTATGTACATATGTGGATCGATTTTTGTCTTGATGTTGTATCACAAATTGAGGGGCATACAGTTTTAAGTCGACCCCGAACGCCAGACAATTTTTATGAAAAGTTTTCATATAAATATTACAATAATATTTAGAATGCTGGGATAGGGCTTAAGCGGATTACACATAAAACGCTTGCTTCGTTTTGCGTGACACATTTGCTTTTATTCCACACATTCGCTTCGAAACAAAGGATACACTTCAATTTGGTTATAATGGATGCAATAATGAAAGGTGTTGTACATTGGAAGCACAATGACAGTATGATTTACAACAAACACATCATTTTGACTTAACGTTCACCAAGCGAATTCAATCAGGTGCTTGACCAACTTCACCTTGGTAGCTATCTGAGCTTTCTTTGATGAAATTAACTATCAATTTTGACAATTAACTGACAATTCGGAAAATTTCGAATATTAATATCAACAGCAGTAAAAGTGGGGGCAATGAAGTGAAAGGATTTTTCCACAGACGCTGTATCTTAGTAGTGCAACATTGAAGCTGCATTTTGCGTGTTTTCATCAAATATGTACACAGTTCCGTCGTAAGTAAAAGTGGAATATATGAGAATAGTTTGGAGGATGAGGCCGTGTGTAGAAGTCCACGCAAGTGGGGAAAGTCTTTGATCGCCGCTCAAGCAGCTCACAACTTCCGGGTGATTTCACCCAAGTGTCCTCTGTGTAGCTCTCGGACATCCGTTTGGGGGTGACCTAAAGTGAGAAGGCGAACCTGGTGGGAAGGTACCTCTGCCCGGCTGGTGAATGGCTTCGTAAAGGCAAAGGCTGACATCACCGCCATCCAAGAGATGCGATGGGCGGGGCAAGGAATGAAGAGAATCGGACCTTACGACGTCTACTACAGCTGCCATGTAAGGGATCGGAAGTTCAGTGCTGGATTTGGGATGGTAGAGAGACGTCGTCGCCAAGTACTGTCGTTCATCACGGTAGTTGACGGTTCGCCGCGATGAAACATCCGCTAATGGACTGAGGCTAGAAAAACGCCCGGAAATTTTATCGGAAGGTACGGTGGCTTACAGAAGATTTCAAGCTCGGAGCAATTTCTTGTAAGAATGAAAACGGCGACCTGTTGACCGATATCCAGAATACACTCAAACTCTGGAGGGGGCACCTCTTCACGCTGCTTAATGGTAGTGGCGCGGAAAACATTGAAGATAATGAACCCGAACCCCCAATAAATGAAGACGGAGTCGAAGTCCGTTACTCGCTGGTGCTGACGGACTGCCAGCAGAGCTATTCAAGTGCGGCGGCGAGGGGCAGGTAAAGTGCATACACCAGCTCATTTGCAAAATATAGTCAGACGAACGCTTGTTTGCTGATTGGAATTTAAGTGTATCTGCTCAATCCACAAAAAGGGCGATCCTGCAATATGCGCCAACTACCACGGGATCAGTTCTCTTAGCATAGCTTATAAGGTTCCATCGAGCGTATTGTGTGAACGACTGAAGCCCACCGTGGACGAACTGATTGGACCTTATCAGTGTGGTTTTAGACCTGGCAAATCTACCATCAATGTTGACAATTACAATTTCGACAAAGTGGAGAACTACTTTTGGGTGAATAGACAATTGACGACGAACCAAAACCACACTATACAAGTCTCTCATCATGTCCGTGCTATTGTATGGCGCTGAAGCATGGGCACTGTCAGCATCGGATGAGACAGCCCTTGGAGTATTCGAGAGAAAGATTCTCCGAAAGATTGGAACGATGTATGCTGTATGAACTTTACCGCAACGTCCACATAGTCCAGCGAATTAAAATACAGCGGCTACGTTAGCTGGGGCATGTCGTGCGAATGGACGAAATTTTTTCAGCACTTAAAGTATTCAACGCGGTACCAGCTGGTCGTAGTATAGGAAGAGGACGGCCTCCTCTGCGTTGGAAAGACCAAGTGGAAAAGAACTTGACGTCACTTGGTATTTCCAACTGGCGTCAGTTAGCAGGAAGATGGAGTGACTGGCGCAATTTGTTAAACTCGGCCAAAATCTCTTAAGAGGTTATAGCGCCAATTAAGTAATTAAGTAAGTAATTGATATTCACTATGTTTATTTCTTAGTTTTTGTACACTCTAACCGCTGCATATTTGTACTTTCCATGGAGGCACAGTATAAATTATTTGTGTACAAATATGCGAAAAAGATACGGATTATATATCGCACTTTATAATTTGCTAAGACAATTTAAGAAATATAAAAAATGCAAAAAATTATATTATTCAATACATTGCAAAAAAATTATTCATTTTCTATACATACTATATATACTATGATATACTAGGTAACGAAAATATAGGAAATCTACTATTATTTTCCAAAGCAGATATAATTTTTTCCGGTTCTCATTTATTTCCAAAATACATCATTGAGCTAATGGCGTTCAAAGTGGCGCTGTCACAACGTACAACACCTTTAGTTATTGTATCCTGCAATTTGCTCCAAAAAATCAAGCTAAATTTAGAATTGAACCAAAATAAATTGTCAGTGTTAAACCTTTCATTGTGATATCCCTTTTGCGTGTTTCACTTTTCTGGCAAAATCACAGCTGTCACGCAAAGCAAAAGCAGTGGCATCTGCCTCATTAAAACAAAGTTTGGTTCACGTAAAAAAAAAATTAACTCACTATTCCATTGTTCCAACAAACTGTGCTAGTAATTACAAAGGTTACGATAAAACTTATAATTTTTAGAATATATGTAGCAAAGCATAAGCCTACGTAAACGAAACTTATACCCATTCATACATCATAGTTGCTTTACTTCACAAAAAATATATACATATAACACACCGTACATAACCGTGAAATTATGAACTTGTGATAGCTTTAATCTTCCGACCATTTTTTATTTAATTTCTAAACCTTGCTACACTTTAGTTTAAAAATTAAAATATTATTACATTCCGATGGTTTCGGGATTAGTTGATACGATGTTCCTGTGAGATTCTGCTGTACATGCCCAGTCGAGTATTTTCGCTGAACTACCTTGCGTAGTAAACGTCAAATCTGCTACATACGTATGTATATGCAGGACGGGATTAACCATGTCGAGGCCCTTAGACAGTGCAATTTTCTGGCACGAATTTTTTCTTCAGAATGCAAGTATATTAACAATTACGCTATTTTTTGCTATACTACGAAATTATGTCATCACTCTAAACCCTAAAACAAGTGACAGGAAAGTATGCGCATTTTTCATAAAGTGCATTTAGTTTAAATATTAACTCGTCTAAAAATACTCTTAAAGTATGTGGAAAGTTGACGTTTTCCAATATACCTATCATTTTCAATCGCCATTATGTTCAAAGAAATTAAATTTGTCTGTGACATTTATAAACAAAGAAAGTCCAGATACACATTAAAAGCATTACTACTTGGGATTATTTGATATTTAAACTAATATATGTAAGTACATGCATACTTTTAAATAGTTGATTGCTTATTTATATATATTTGGGTGATTCCCAAGGTGTCGGAAGTCATAAAGTCATAAAATTTAAAAAATACAAAATTGCTTAGTTTTAATTATTTGTTTCAATGCAATCCAAAAACATAACTTTTGAAATCAAAAATTTATGACACACTGTGAATCACCCAATTGCTATTAATATGTGTATATTATACTAATTAAATCTGTGATGGTTAAGTTCGGTAAGCTGAGCTTGAAGTTATCTTAAACATTAGTTATATTTCACTAATGCATAAGTTACGATGGCATTATGCATATTTCACTTGGATGCTAGAGTTAAATGGCCCACCAGTCACAAAGGATTGCACGATTTATAAACATTGTAAAAGCATTTTATTTTTAAAATATCTACTTTGTACAATTTTGTTTGTTAAGTTTTTTATTTTAAAATTAGGAACCATTTGCCACCGTAATTATATTCAAGTAATCAGAACTTTAAAAATACAATATTATGTACATATGTAGAGAGGCTCAGAGCTTAAATCATTCGGCATTATATTTTACAATATTGACAATATTTTTTGTGCTAAATTCTTTCGATAATTTTTGATGAAAGTATGTTAATTTCAATATCATGAAGCATAAAAATCTAAGTTTTTTCCTCTGTTAAAAATTTTACGATAGTTAACAAACTTGAAAAAAATTACATTAATACTTTAAAGCTTCCTTTCAGAAAATTAAGAAACTTTTCGACTATGCAGTTATACTTATAGTATAAGGAAGCGCAAGTTTCAAGCTGCTAAAAATTTCCATTGATTTTCGATATTTTTTTTCTGGCGGTGTTTTTTTTTGTAAATATGCATTAAGGAGTTATGTTCAAAAGTACTGTGGATGGCGTACCCAGAGTTTAAATTTCTCTGTAAATATTTTAATTTTCACAAGAAATGTTATACCCTTGAAACAGCCTGAGTTAAGGGTTGAACAGTGGCTATACATACATTGTACATAACATGAGTACTCCCTCATATCCAGTCTGTTTAACGAGGTCTGCATACAAGCAACTACTCGGTGTAGCGCATGACAGGGCATGACAGCGAAGTCTGTTGAAATTAGTTTTCTGTGCTATGCTACCCTTTCAGAGAGTGGTACAAACAAAAACAAAATTGGTAAACAGCAATTTTTATATACATATGCAATACAATGCTATGTAAGTATAACAGAAGCTTTATGATCCTGAGCTTGATCGCAATTGAGTTCTGCATTAAATTAGGCAACGCTGAGGGGATATGAATATAAATCAAAATATGTAGAATAATGGTAGTATTTACTTTTATGTTCTTACTTCGTAATTTTTTAATTAAAAAATCAATATGAGTGATAGTGAGCATGACAAGTTTGATTTCGTATTGATGTACATGTATGTACATATGTATTGATTTCTGATTTGTATGGTTATCATAATTTTTTAGATTCTGATGTTCCATCAACAATTGCAGTGTTAGTAAGCGCATAGGCAATTGAGAGAATGTGGAATTTGCGCAAAGTAGGAGATTTATTCGGTACTGTAGAGTAGTGCATCCAATTACCCAAGGATAATAGACTGATATTGCGGAGAAAACAGTGCTCCATACACATAACCTAAATGTCCCTGCATAAGAAGGGTAACGCATCATTGGGAAATTTTTCCAGTTGGAAGGAAAAATGTAGATGTTAATCTCGCGAGACTTTCTGTTAGAGAAACGGTGGGAGCGATGCACCTTCTTTGTAATCTACATACATTGTCTCGTAATCTACATACATGCATTGTCCCACATATGTAGTTCTTGCTGTGTTTCAAGTTCTTTTAAAAGCAACTCGTTACTTGTTGGTTTCTTATACTCCATCGCACTGCTCTCGTTAAGACTACTTTGCGGATCCTTTGGGTGTCAAGCTATTGTTCTATCGCAGGAGATGACTCGCAGACTTTGCTGTGAAATACTCCTGTTAATCGCCAATTTACTCCATTGAAAAAGTCGATCTTCGGAAGTTCTTCATAAGTAGAAACAAAAACTATCCTACGAGCAACTGGGAGCAATATCAACATAACCACTACAAATACATCATGAATACATATGAACCACTCGTTTATCCTCTTAACTTCAGCAGAGAAAGAATTAAGGCGTTTGTCAGCTTAACGAAATAAAAATCATCCGGAATGCACCAGATGCACCACAACCTTCTGCTTCGAACATTTAACGCGCAGCAGTTGTGCTGCAATAGCATCTATCAAAGGGAAACATTTCGACACCGAAACTATCTTGGGCATATTGAAAACTACAATATATCGGAAGACAGCATTAATATATATATAATTGAATTCGTCACTACTTTAAAAATTACTTTTCAAGTTTTATTTCATTATCTGTAATTAAATTACAATAACAACAAATATGTAAGTGCATTGAGTTGACGGCCTTTAAAACCTTGCTCTAATTGATCATGTTACGCTTTTTAATTTATTGTAAGTTTAATAAATAATAATAATAAAAATAATAATAATAATATTTTGCGGAACTGACTTCGTACTGCTATCCGTAGGTTGACATCCGGATGCTTGGAAGAAAATCGGTACTACAGCCAAGAACTTCTTCACTTGGTATTACGATTTCCGACGAAACTTCTACATTTGAATCTACCTTCGCCAATTAAAAACGTCAATTAAAAATGGGGGTTTCCAATCTCGGGACTAGCGAGAATCCTAGGGGGTTTCAGTGCATTTTAGTGGTTGCAGTATCTTTAGTGTAAAGAACTTGAAGTTCAAATGTTTTTGTTTGAAATTCTAAGAATATTTTAAAATCCTTTTAAGGAAATAAGCGACGGGGGAAATTAGAGGAGGTTAGCTATTTTAATTTTACATATAATGTTATTTAGAAATTTTACATATAGATATTTGAGAATATATAAAATGAATAAAAATTTATAAACGCAATTATGTTGTTTCAAAAAAGGACAGCTTTAATTGATTTACTTCGCACATTTTTTTAAAGGTTTTATGTTGTTCTATTTTTTTAATGAAAACAACCTTGGCATATTATAGAACATTAACTATATAACATATGATGTTGAGGGCAAATTTGCTCATTTTCCTCAGTAAAACTGTTCTTCCTCAATATTGATCACATTAGGAGTTCAATATCTAGTAATATTAGGTTTTAGTAAGACAACTTAATACAATCTGTCTAGTTATGTTTTCATTTTTGCAATCCGATTATACTAAAAATAAGAATATTAAGATAAGAATGTACCAAATTTTATACTTTTTCATACTTTTTCCCAAAACAGCCTAATTTTTTTCCGCTTTTCATTTACTTCCAAAATACAACGTTGAGCCAGGACAGTAGCAAAACGAGCTGTCACTACGTATGTACATCACCTTTTTGTTATTGCATCAGGGTTTAAATAAAATAAAAAAATTTGTGTTTGGTCATACAAGGCACACCCTTAAATATGTATTATGCATTATGCATGTACTACTTATGTGTGTATGGATGTATGTACATATAATCATTATAAGCGCTTAGTTAGTATTTTCTAAAATTAATGTAGAACTATAGGCCCGTTTCTTTGTACCCAAGTTTCCAAAGAACGCTTCAACTCGGATAAAACTTTCTTTAGATGCCCTTTATTTAGTTATATATTTAAAATACTATGCAAATAAAGACGAGTTAGGTCTTAAACTGAAATTTCCCATGTATTTTCTTCCGGCTCATTCCCAATAGCGCAGTTTTTTCACTTCCCAACACTACATCTCAGGTCGGATATCATTTAACCGAGTTGGCTCAATTCGCATATTTTTCCGAGTTAGTGTTGTTAGCTTGTAAATCAATTCGTTATCCTACCTAGTGTTCTTTTGCAACTCTACAACCACCTACTAATCTGGAACAATCGTTAATCCGGATAGCAGTCTGCAATTAGTCCGGATTAGCGAGCTTTTACTGTATGCCACTCTTCCAGTAAACGTAGGCACGATATGTACTATGTATATACATATGTACGTGCTAGCATTTTGCACATTCTCTGGTGTAGGAGAACTTTTGCGTCCAAGGACAAACGTCAATGCGTAAATGTAATCCCGATAATAAGTTCAGTTGCTGACTTGTAAATTGCAGATTAACTTGACACTTTACTGTCATTGTCTCTAGTGACTGTTGGCGTCGAAGTTACTCGAAAGAGCTTAAAATAAAGTAGGTATTGGCAGTAAAAAAGGCTAGAAATTGTCTCGGCATATGAGAACAGGACAGACATTTACTTTCTATTCACAAGACTCAAAAAAATTAGAAAGCGAAACAACATTAACCACTTAGTGACTCCTTTAGATCCAAGTTGGTGCCATATGGTAAGATTTAATCCTTCAAATAAATTGTGTACACATACATACATACATACATATATACATACATACACTTTATGCCTCAAGTACATATTTGAATTATATATACATACATATATGCATTTAACTTAATTCAAATATGTACTTGAGGCATAAAGTAAGAACATATAGCATGTGTACATAAATACCTACGTATATTTTACTATCTATATCTTGTTATCTGTAATGTGAACCAGGCCCGCACCTGGACCCGAACCACTGTAGGGGGCGCGTAGATTCAAAAGGAATTTACTCAGGATTTTGTGCAATGATTGAAAGTAATAACATTAACAATTGTTAAAACTTGCAAGTAGAAAATTACCTTTCTACGTTACTTGCTGTTGCTGGAAGTGTGACTAAAATGGTGAAAAGCAGTTTCACTTTGCGAAAGTACGTTCAGAAAACATTACGTTTACCGCCTTTTTCGAACAGACTATTTGAGGTTTCCAAAAAAATAACAACGTTCTAATGATAAGTTGAAATAAGCCGATCATTGTTTGATAACGTGCAGAATTACCTACATCTAAAAGGAAAGTGAAATAAATAAATACTCGCTTAACAATAAAAAATTGTTCATATTATTTTTTATGCATGTATATTATATTTAGAATATATAGTATAGTGAAATTTTACCAAAAACGTTTTTTCCGCACACACTAACCTCTTTAAGGGGTAGGTACAATAAACAATTCTGAATAAGTTCGAAATTAGCGAAACACAATTTGAGTTTATGACTTATGTATTTCTGGTGCTCAAGATGACTCGGAAGCTTTCGTGCATGAATATCAAGGACTTGTAGTGGAATTTTATGACAAAAATTTTGTGTAGTACATTTAATCCTATTCAAAGTGAAAAGGCCAATCTTTTGAGGACCCAGAGCGTTCAAATGTTTCACAAAAATATTTCCCGACGTATTTTACCTACCGAACAAATAATATAAATATCTATAAGGCAAGGATCACATGGTTTCTTATGCCTGCTTACCATAGAAATATGCAAAAACTGACAAACTAAAATTTGTGATTTTTAGACGGGAATGTTAATAAAAAATCAGACAATCATATCAATATACTGGACATAAAAAGAATGAATATCATATAGCAGTATGACGTTCGATATCTTTTCTTGATTTTTAGGTGATAGTATGTGCGTCTATTGTTGTCAGTCGATTTCAATCATTTTCGTGGAGTTAAACCTCCAAATATATCGACCACAGTGCCATGCAGCTTAATTGTTTGTGCAGTTAGTGCATTTATGATTCGCCAAATCTGATCGTTAATGAGAATTTTCCAAATATCTCGATTAGCGCGACACATAGTGGGCTAATATTTTCTTCCTATTTCATTGCCAATGGGATATGAAATTGGCTGAAAGTTCCAAGTTTCTAGCTCATCGGAAAGCGTGTTTAGAAAGGATAAGAATGAAAGCGAGCTGAGAAAAACATTTTAATAACAATGCACTTTCAGACGTAGTTCTGGTCCCTACCCCAGTTAATTAATAAATGCGGTTTATTTAACACATATTATAAATGTGATAACGGCATATTTATTTTAACCTAATTCTCTATAAAAATATAAAATAGGCTCCTTAAACTTATGAAATAAAATTATATAAACTCGCCTGAATGGCATGCATTGTTTTTTGGAAATATGATAAATACCAAGCTCTTTAAAGTAAACTTAAATTGGTTTCCCTCGATACGCCGCATGAATATATGATTTCCAACTAAGATGCAGGATACAATACCTCCACTAAGTATTTCAGCTTAAAATCTTCGCTAGATATGAAATGTGAAATAGGTGTCCCCACGCCTTATATTAACTTCCACCATGAGTAGGAAAGTGATGTCACGATTTATCAAAAACCCGGTTATACATAGATAATAATAATTATAATTTGGCGCTCACAAATTATTTTTAAGAAGTTTTTTATGGCAGAAATACACTCGGAGGTTTGCCATTGCTTGCAGAAAGCACGAACGGTATTAAAGAAAACTTTTATATAATTATCTATTGATGTCACTTGCCACAGCCAGGATTTTAATCCGTTACCCAACGAATAAAGCTCACCTACGATAGCGGGTTATTTTCTTTCGGTTAACGACTAAAATTAACCGATTATATCCCTTCGATTAATCGAACGATTTACCGTAATTTTCAGAGTAATTGAAAACACACCATCAAAAATGTACCACTCATTACCACTCAATCAATAGGATATGAAACAAAATTACGTAATCGAAAAGTCCCCTTGCTCATTCTGAATTCGCCTTGACTTCTGTAGTAATTCACTTGATTTTTGTATTACTTATAAAATGTGAATAAGAGTAACCGCAGTCTTATACACAAGTATCAGAAGAAAATAAATAAAAATAAAAATATAATAATATATATTTTTAAAAATTTCGTTTAAATTGATGTAAAAAATGTAAGCCACTGAATTCTTAGCGTAAGTTTAAACAATGTAATAAGAAAAAATAAATAAAACGACCGGTTAATCGGTAAATTTCTAACGAATAGTGGCAATCAATAATCGAATGCTTTCGGTCAATAATTAACCGATTAATCGGTTTTTTTTTGCCTTCACTAGTAAGGGATTGTTTTTATATACATACATATGTATCACCATACAAAGTTTTAGTACTCTCAAACAAATACTTCTAGAAAAATGCGGTGGGTAAAGTTCAGTTAGTATGGGAGGTGCCGCGCACCTGTTAGTAGGTGAGATAAATTTGGTTGTGATCGGCTAAACGGCTTAGGACATATGTAGGTACATACAAAAAAAAATTCAGTTATACAGTAGAATCCGCTTATAACTACTTATGTTCCTCCTTTTATTTTTATTTTTGTATAATTCTGCTTTAGAAAATAGTTACTCATCGGTAATCCCTAACCAAGTACCAAAACACATTTCACGAGCAAAAATACAAAAGTATATCAAGTGAATTCAAAATTGACGTCTGGCGAAAAAATTCAAATGAAAAAGACAAATATCGCTGTGAGCTGACCGTTATACAGGCAAAAAGTTGTGCGAAGCTTCTAATTTTCTGTGAATTTTGAAGACTTTCGTTTGTTCTAACCGGCCACTTTATTTATAAATTACGCCGCTTAAAACGGAGCTGTATTAAATGAGTAATTTGTATAGAAACCAAACTTGAGGTTCAAGTTTCTATGTCAGGTGATCTAATCCAGAAAAATCTTGTTCATCTCAAAACAACATATTTTGATGAACCCTTCAATAAATCCCGTAAATAAAAATAAAGTAATACGAGTAATTTATCTAACTAATGGATTTAGAGTTGGATTTGGGAGTATTGGGGAGATTGTTTTAAAGTTGCAGTGCTGGGATTAACAAAGGCGTAAATTTACGCTAAGTTTATGTATATAATTGAATTTTAATTGCTAATTCAAATTCTCTTAAGTTTGTACTTCAATTTAAATTATAATATAATTCATTTCACATTAACTTCACTGTAGTTGCGGCCTTTCACAATTTTTGAGTCATTTTGTCAGGGCTTTTTTAAAAATGGACTTTGAGTGTTATTATTTATAGTTACATGCTTATGTACATGTATCAATTTAGGAAGATGTGTTTGGCGTAATCTACTTTACAATGCAAAAAACCGAAGAAAAAAAACCTGTCAGCCTAGAAAGCTAGGCGATAGAAGTGAAACTTCATGGATCTCGATGGGCACTTGAAATGAAAATACTCACCCTAGCCAGCAAGTTTTATGAGATAGAAATATTTTCCCGATAACAGAAGCCACTATTCATTATTCTGGAATTTTTAAGGGTGTTACGTTAATGAAACAAGATAGTTGATGTTTTCGCCTCCATTTATAAAAAATCTATTCATTCACTTCCATACTTTCATGTTCAAGAAAAGATACAATTGGTTTGTGGTATGAAAAATATGAAATGAAAGCTCGTGATTGTAAATTATTTAAATATTTTGAGAAAATTGCATCTATTGTCGTGCCTGATCTGGTTGTTGAGTCTTTGGGATTATTATTCATTTTTATATTAAAGTTACTTTATAAAAATTGAGCTTCTTCCAAGGCAAAATTGACATTAAAATCACCGCTTAAAATCATTGGCATAGTGTGCAAATCTTCTCCTAATTCTTCTGCATCATAGGGAGTATGTGCCAATAATGCTCTATGTATGAATTTAATTATATCGTTAATTCTCTGGTTCGGAGTGATGTAGAGAACAATCATTGCCACACTCTGTCCGCCCCTCCACGCATGCTACCCCTCTCTCGTTTCTTCCTATTCCGAATCTGTCGCGTTTCCTATTTCTCTCCCATGCCTCCTTCCGTCCGACTGCCCCACCACGCGCGCCATCCCCTCCCTTTTCCTGTCGCTTTTTCGTTTCATTCAATATTGCAATTACAGCCCAACGAGCGCAAAGAAGTTTCACTTCAAAAAATTTTCAGTTACAGCCTCTCTACAGTTCAGTAAGGATATGAATGTCTATATTTATATAGATTACGATGCTCACATAAGAATGTTGCTGGTTTCCTACAGGTTATTGAAATTTACGTGAACTGGACCGATGTAAAAATACATCCAAAAATTGAGTTTTTATGAATAAAAATTGTTTTTTTTTTTTTAATAAAAAACCCGATACGAGTTCTGCATAAATATATTTAAAAATGTGTTCAAATGTGTTATAATAATGATATTTGAGGAAAAAAGGGAAGTAAATGTTTTACGTTCCAATGATACCCTATGAGTCTAAATCGGTCAAGTTTTCGATGAGTTATTTCATTTTTTTTAATCAATCTTCAAAAAAAGGTAAAAAATCAAACAAAGTTACTATGATCTCAAGCTGAAAATATTTTGTCATCTGAGGTAATTTTTTTTAAAAATTTTAAAAACTATTTTCATTCAGAAAAAAAATCTATTTTTGGAGGTATTTTCAGATCGGACCAGTTTTTTTTTATGGGGAGGACAGTATAACCCAGAAGAAAACCTGTGGCGAAGCCTTATAATTAAATACTTTAAACATGGCTTTAACATTATAAGTTGTTCAAAATGGTTTAATTGTAAATCACAACTTTTTATTGAATAATACGAAATTTCTTAAACGAAGAATTGGTTATCGGATTGCTCGGAGCTCCGCTACAAAGAAAAATTTTAATATACAAATACAGCCCGGTTTATCTTTGCTGCTAAGTTCGCCATTGATTCGAATTAGATTCTAAAATGTTGAGATTTGTTTGACGTGATGGTTTTTAATGGTTCAGTTTTGTTAAAGAAACTGAACTCGAGATATGCTTTCTTTATAATCTGAGTTCTTTCCCTTAATAGTTATGTGATAGATATTACATCCGTTTTTCAACCTCGTTTATTGCGCTGTTCATTAGATTTTTTGTTTTTTTTTAATCTATGCATTAATTTACGCTTATCTTAACCAACTTTTCTTTTTCTATAAAAATCACTTGTTAGAAGAAACAACATAGGCAATATTCAGATTACAAAGAAGTCTCCTGAAATGGAAAATATATACAAATCGGTAGAAAATTTACTGGATTTCTCTAAGATTTTTTTTAATAAGAAAACCTTTTTATTACGACTGGATATTTCTTAAAAACAAAATTAAGAGTTAATTTATAAAAGATGAAAATCTCTTCAATAAAATATAAAAGGGAGTCTTGGCTTTAAATATAATCTCCTCTTAATTTTAATAAGCCAATGATCTTATCAATTTGCAATTATTGCCACGAAAGACAAGTAAATCAAGAATTTTCATTTTAAAATTACAAAAATCCAAAGAACAATAGACGTTAAAAGCAAAATTTGAATTAAAAAGAGCTCCTTTAAAAATAAAAAGTTTTACTCATTATTAAATTCAATAAGATTCTAGTAAAAACTATAGGGCCTCCTTATTAATTTACTTTACATGATTTTTAACATAAAAACAAGGAGATTTCTTATTTGAGGACAAAATTTTATAAACATTAATAAGCCAGATGTTATCTCCTTGTTTGCAGCCGCTTTTCTTTCACTAATTTTAGAAAAAATTCAAAGTAACATTAAGAAGGGTTTCTAACAAAAATTTTCTTTAATTTTGCCCCCTTTCGTTCTCCTTAGCCACCAAGCGTTTTGAGACGTCAATCTCTTTAATTATAGGTATGTAGTAGATTGTTAACACATCTTTAATAGAGGTAAATATTCATTTTTTTGTATTTTCGGGAGAAGTTCCTTGAATATGAAGAGTAATATGCCATACGCAAAATTCATTAAGTTCACTTTTACATCGAATAAATCGCTTTAATTTAAGTTATACAAGTTTTGTAAGTAGTTATTTGACAACAAATGTTAAACTTTATTTATCGTTTTCTGGCAGCACAATACCCTAAAATGAGTCTTAAACAGGAAGAAAGGCGAAAAGCTCGGAACTGAAACTCTACAAGCTTTGTATAGGGGTGAATTTCGCCAATATTACAACGACAAAAAGTAAACAATCCAAAAAGGGTTTCTACTGGTTATGCTGTGAAGGCACCACAATGTTTGTACATACATATTAACTAGAGAAATCGTATATGTTTGTACTCGTATGTATGTATACTGGTAAAGTTTTTAACTTTTGTTCTCCTGATAATTTTCTAACGGTGTATTTACAGAGAAAGCTACATGACAGTCAACAAAGTTATATTTGTTTTATGATTAATGAAACCGATTCATTAGCGATAAGACTGAATATCAATATTATTTTGAAAGTAATACTGTAAAGCAAAACGCAAACAAAAAAGGTATACCTCACTAGTAAATAAATATCTTATCACACTGGAAGTGACAGTATGCAGCGCAACGTTTTGTAAATTTTTTCCAGGTCGTTGATACAACTTTTTATCAAAACAAAATAATCTTATCTTTTGGATGCCTGGAAGTGGTGGAAATTTTCAAAAAATTTGGTAACAGTCAGCTCCAACGCTTTTGCCTACTCCAGTTTAAATTAGTCGCAATATTGCTCCGTACTTTTTGTAAGATGTTAGAAATGAGTTGTCGGATTTGTCGGTATTTATGTTATACTATTTTAATATCTTCGTTTTTGTCGTGCCTCATAGCTGAAGTGATTGATGAAAATGAAATAGAGCACTTTTGCTATCCGGAACAGCATAAAAACAGCCGAAAATCGTGCGAGTGCAGCAACGAGGATGCACCGCCATGGGGTATACGTGCCATAAACATCGACTGCAGCTACAAGAACCTGAAAACTGCTGACTTTTCGGAGGTTTTGCCGCTTTATGTGTATAGCCTGGACATGTCTTGGAACTCAATAGAACAGATGCCAACATTAGCTAGCGATAGCCTGCGCGTGTTAAATATTATACACAACAATATCACCACTATACCCAATAAAAAGTTTGTGAAAACTACGAATCTGCGTGAACTCTATTTAAGCTGGAATAGCATACAGTCAATAGAATTGAATGCTTTCGACGAGCTGGCTCATTTAAAAGTACTTATTTTGTCGCATAACAATTTACATGCTTTAGGCTTACAGCTATTTAGATCATTAATTGTGTTAGAGACGTTGGATCTGTCGTGGAATCGGCAGCTTAATCAGACGGAGGGTATCCAAGAGCAGGATTTTTATCGCACTTTTGGTGTCAATTCCAAACTTCGCACATTGCTTCTGCAAGCATGCAGTTTAACTGATTTAGTTTTGCCCGAAAAGGCGCCGTTAGCCGAATTGAACCTACGTCGCAACAGGCTGGAGAAAATTCCAACGAAACTCCCAAGTACTTTGGAGAAACTTGATATCAGTGAAAATCTGTTTACGTCTTTTTCGATTGCTATCACCGCCAATCTGTCAACCACGTTAAGTGAGCTAAATGTGGAAGATATGCCACGCCTACAATCAGTCGAGGAATATGCTTTGTATCCGCTGACAGCGTTGAAAAAAGTTAGTTTTCAAAACAGTCGCCGACTGAATAGATTTAGCGGTAATGCATTTGGTGTTGAAGCTAGCCGCTTTCCAGAGCTACGTAGCCTCATATTTCGTGGCACTTCAGTGGGCTCATTTAACATTACTCTGGCGCCAATTTTCAAACAACTTACGGAACTTGATCTCAATGGTATGCCGCTGGTGTGTGATTGTGAATTAGTATGGATTAAAGATATCAAATTGGAAACGAACGGCCGCTGCTTTAACCCATCGCGATTGAGAGGCGAAAATCTCGCAAACGTGGATAAGTCCGATTTTAGTTGTGCACACTGGCCACGCTGGGTGGGTGGGCTCTTTATTTTCGCCCTCCTAGTACTATGTGCTGCAGGTATTTATGCCATAGTTATGTGTCTACGACCCAATAGAGGTGGAGTAACTCTGCGCAGGAAGGTGGGTTCCGGAAGCCCATATGCCAGAGTTACAATTGAACCAAATAGACAGGAAAACTATTACTGATTTTCGTGTTTGCTAATTTAGAGCTGTATGCAAATATATGTATGCACTTATGTGCGTATAATAACATATGTATGTAGCGATGTATAAAAAATTATAGAATGTAATAAATTTGTAACTATAAATAGGTTTCGGTATACGTACAGACGTATTTATGTAATAATAGTTTGTATTTGTATGTGCTTTTGTTTAATAAAATTTTATTTATTTTTTGATATAATTGATTCTTTTTTGAAAGCAACAAAATCGTACCACACCTGTTATTGAAATCTTATCTATGGCTTGGGATTCTAAAAGTTCTATTATCAAATGTGAGCTCACTATGCAAAGGTTATTTTTTATGGAACGAGTTGTATTCGCTGTTGCATGCTTGTGGTCAGACAAAAAGTACAGCCCCATTTACAATGCATATTTACTAGAGATGGGTAAATTCGATAATACAATATCTTGTTTTTAACCATTATTTTCCTTTTCGGTCCCTGCTCAGGTATAAATCAGGGCTTTCGATACATTCGTACATTCTCGAGTATTTTGATACTCGTTGCGCCGTTCGGAGTCGCCGTAATAATTTAGGCCCCTCAATTTGTGTTACAACATCAAGACACACATCACAAATTGTAGGAGAAGTTGGTGCAAACATCGATATACATACATGGTGTATGCGCAAAATTATTTTTATTATGGGCCCGTTTTAATATAACCGAGTTGCAAAAGAACGCTTTCTTGAATTGCAAAAGCAACCCCGTTAGCCTCTTTCATGTAAGTTGCGATTTGTTTGGTGCTATTTAGGAACGGAAAATAGTTGTGCAGGCAATTTTTAGGATGATGAAGTTATATATTTACAAATATTATGCAAATAAAAACGAATTAGGTCTTAAATCTAAATTTTCCATGTAGTTTCTTAGGGCTAATTCACTATAGTGCAGTTTTTACACTTCCCAACACTACATCTCAGGTCGAATATCATTTTACCGAGTTGGCTCAACTCGCATATTTTTCCGAGTTAATGTTGTTGCTTTACATGCAATTCGTTATCCTACCTAGTGTTCTTTTTCAACTAGGTTGCAAAGAAACGGCCCTATATTATGTAAAATACTGAGGTTAGTTGTTCATTTATTTAATTGAATTAATGCTGTGTGTCTATCTAGACGATATTATTAAGGCAAATTCGTATAAGGTACTAGATGATACGCGTCAGACTTTGACCTGTCTATATTTCTTTATTAATAGCTTTTTTGCATATGTAACCAGTAAACGCATTTCGGTTTCTCTCACACATAACTTGTGTACCATTTAATTAAATAATTAGGGGGTTCAAGCGGTTAGCAAGCCTCTTCAAAATAAAGCTACCTATAAATCTTCTGCTCAGCGAAACAAACCTTTTAACACACATACATATATCACTACTATTGTATTTCATATGACTTGTGTATATTTGAATTAAATTTTACTTTTCAAACAGATGACAACCCTTTCCTGGGCAAACAGCTTTCCCCAATCGTTCAAAATTGCTGCTAATACCTTGCTGTTGATAAAAAGTTATAAGGGCACAAACAAACAGATTTTCGCATTTATGTACATACGAGTATGTACGTATAGAATAGATGATACCCGCGACTTCGTCGGCGTTGCTTAGTACGATTCCACAGTAAAGATTAAATGGACGCTAAAGTTATTACCAATGACATAATTTTCAATGGAATATCTGCCGAAAATTGCTCCAACTAACTTTAGAGCCATTTTTACTTCGCCTTTGACTAACGGGTATTATTTTTTAACTTGACAACTATAAGTATGGAGTTTCTGGAAATTTCGACTATAGAGGCGTGCAATGGATTTGCTTTTTGGCAAATAAGGTATAAGAGTATACAGTATACATGTTTTCAATATCATCTAAGTTGGAGTATAAAAGCATTTCTAATCGCACCTGCAGCAAAACTTTCCTAAAATCATCAATATCGGGCCATAAATACGGATTTAAAAAAAAACTCGATTCTGGCGCCCCCTAGTGGATCCATTTTTTATAAAAGTATTTCTTATTGCACCTGCAGCATACTTTTCTAAGAACATTAATATCGGACAATAAATTTGGGGTTTCTGAATAACTCGATTCTAGCGCCACATGGTGAATCCATTTTTAATGAAAAAATTTCTTGACGCACTTCTAATATGCGCATCATATTTCATCACAATTTGACTATAAATACGAATTTCATGAATATCTCAACTCATGCGACACCTAAGGGATTAAGTAGTTAGGGTATTTGCTTATAAAGGGTGTTTTTTTAGACTGATAGAATTTTAAATTGAAATAAAACACATAAAAAATGAAGTATGATGCCAAATTTTTTTATTTGAAAGATATTTTCATGACATTTAATATTTAAAAACGATTTCTGGCATATGTCCAGGTCGATGCTATGCAAATTTGGAAACAAATAATCGGTAATTATTGATCTTTAACGATCACCATTGACAGTAATATTCTCTCCGGCCTCATTTTTAAAGCAATAAGGACCGATGATGCCTCCAGTATGTAAACCACGCCGTACGGTGCATTTTTCAGGGTGCAATGGTGTCTCGAGAGTTTCATGAGGATTATTCTCACTCCATATACGGCAATTTTGTTTGTTCACATATCCGTTTAGCCAAAAATGAGCTTCATCACTAAACACAATTTTTCGATAATACAATGGATCAATTTCCAACTGATTCAGGCACCATTCAGCAAACAAACGACGCTTCTTATGGTCTTGCGGCTTCAGTTCTTGAGCCAGTTAGATCTTGTATGGGTGTAGATCAAGATCTTTGTGTAAAATTTTCCATGTTGTGGATGGACAAAGTCCAACTTGTTGAGCACGGCGGCGAATATACAATATTTTCTTCTGTACGTACAGTTATTTGTCTTGTTGTTGGTTTTTCATCGCGTAGAGTAAATGTTGTTCGAAAGTTATCAACAGTTCGACGAATAAGCTGCTCTGATGCTCGATTATGTGGACCATAAAATTCACGAAGTGCTCTATAAGTTTGGCGACCAGAACACTGATTTTTTAAATAAATTTCCACAATTTGTAAATGTTGTTGCGGCGTCATTCTTTCCATGATGATTTGTCAATGCTTACTGAAGAGAAATGTCAAAACGAAATGTCATTTACCAGTTGTCAAGTGACAGCTATCCCTATCGAAAGCTCTATCAGTCTAAAAAAAAACACCCGTTACTTAAAGCCCGTTTCTAACATTACGAACCGAAATTTCTTTTTGGAAGAAATAACTTCTCATCTAATCCTAATTTGTTTAATTTTATAAAATTCAATAAAAAAAGCGAGCAAATGCATTAGTTTTAATAAAAACTTTGGCAACTCTGCTCCGTTTGCTTTGCCTTAAAAGCACTGGCAAAATTAAAATTATTTAAGGAAAGTATCACCAACGGTCGCCGTACCAGTGTGGGACCTTCTTCAAGTACCCCAGTAATTCTAAAATAAGGTAATCAGTTACTTGTTTCAAGGAAATTCTTTTTCCTGAGTGTAGAGATGTATGTATACTATGTGTGTATTAAAATTACTCAGCGGATATTCCAATATTTTACACTTTTGCTGCCTAAAACAATTCGTTGAACGTAATGGATAATTGAGATTGATATTAAATATTTAAATTTCTTTCATGAATGACAATGAAATACTTTTTATTCATTGGTAATGGAAGAGTGAAATATAATTTTTTTTAGGAATGTGAGAAAATCTCTACAACGTAAAAACAAAGAAACGTTTCTCCATGAATATTAATGATTCCAAGAGCAACGACTAATTCGGTAACTCGACTATGCGAGTACTAAGAGATTGGGCGGTGCATTGTAAATTTGTATCTGCGTATATACCCTGCCGGAAATAGAATTACTTTAAGAGGAATTTAAAAAGAACTGTTTTACCACCTACAAGTGGCTGAAATTTTGTTTCTTTTTTCGTGTAAGCTATTTATTTTATTAACATGGCGATGTCCTAGGAGCAAGTCAATTATCTGGCTCTGCATTTGGTTTCAACTACTTTTAAATATATTTGGCAGATAGAAGACCAAAATTAGTTGGTTTCCAGCTGCAATAAAAGGTAATTATTTCAAACTATTTGAAATTGCCCTGAAAACTTGGAAATTTATAAAAATTTAACAAATTTTCATCATAATTTCAAACTTTTTCATTCGAATTTTTGGAAAATTTTGAGGTTTGTAGTTTAAAGCTCAATAAAAATTTACCTGTTTGTGTCGGTTATCTTATGAATTTAGCATGTTGTCTCCTTCCCACCATTGCGTTTGGAGCTACCACATTCTATGATTAAACTAACGTATACAATCCTTGTCGCCCATTAAGAAATGAATGATTTAATTAAAAAAAAGAAGTTTAGTGAAAGTAGGTTAAAGCGTAGAGAGGTAAATTTTAACATTTATGAAAACTCGTAACAATTTTACTATGCTCGTTGAAATGACGAATTAAGCATTTAGCTCATCAATAATTTGTGTATTAGTTAAGCAACCAAGTTCTGTTATTAACTTTATATATTTTGTATACATATATTGTGTATATATTTCGAATGAATGCAAGCAACTTCCAACTTGGAACTCTCCGTATTATATTAAAATTGAGTACGCTACAAAACGCAAGTTAAAGAAATATAAATAAAACGAATTACATTATACTTATATTAGGGCCGTTTCTGTATACGCGAGTTGCAAAAGCACACTACTTAGGTAGGATAAGAAATAGCATGTAAAGCAACAACACTAACTCGAAAAAATATATAGAATTGAGCCAACTTGGCAAAATGATATCCGACCTGAGATGTAGTGTTGGGAAGTGAAAAAACTGAGCTATTGTCCGTTCTTAAATAGTACTAAACTAATCTCATGCTTCATGAAAGATCCTAACAGGGTTGCTTTTGCAACTAAAGGAAATTTTATCCGGGCCCATTATACTATATTACTTATATATGTATTATGGAATAACAGAAAAAATCTTAATGATTTTGTTTAAAAATAGCTTATTTTATAGTTTTTTTTTAGCTAGAATTTTTTTATTATTCAAGAACTGAGCGTTTGCATATTCCATTTATTTTAAAGCAATTGACTTTAAACTACTTTTTAACTGGTAAAATTTTGAGACTGTCTGTTTTTTTCCGACAGGGTACATATGTACATACTTATCCATTTATACATGAATTTACGTATGGAAGCTGAATTATCAGAGTAGGTACGTTTGTCAGTCACTCAGTCGTGCGTACGTTAAATTGTAGCATAATTTGCAAAAGAGCAAAAAACAATTGCAAGAAAACTAAGGCTGCGTGCATGTCGAAGCTGCGATAAGCGATAAGAGCGAAGCGTAGAAAATTGGTACATGTAATTTAATAGAAGTGTTCATGTCGGAGCAGCGCGCGAACTCACTCTTTGCTGGCTATCATCGATAAGAGCGTAGAAATTGTAGGTCAGTAATTTCTTCGCTCTTATCGATGATGGACACGGAAGATTTAATATGTGCAGTATTTTTAAAACCTGCAATCTGGGATCAAAAAGATCCAAACCACCACAACAGGTTCGTTTTTAATAAATTGTGGCTAGAAATATCTTTACAATTTAATACAAAAAGTAAGTGCAATAATATGTTTTCATGTGTTTTATTGTAAAATTGTTACTTAAATATGAATTTAAGCTTACAGTGCATTTGTGTCGTTTTTTCCATTGTTTTTTTCAATAGTAATTTGTTGATGCTTATGAGCACCAGAACAACAAAAATGTACCGTTTACTTTCGTTTGTGGCATATGCTTATTAAAACGGTTAAGTTTGTGTTATTGTGCCATTTATTTTAAAAACTCATTAAATTGGATTATGACAAAGTATAGTTTGAATACATTTGAATATTCCCTGCAGTTTGATTCTGTCGCCCTGCGACAGTTTGGTTTATTACTATATTTCTAGCCATTAAAGTCCAGTTTTGAGTTAAATGATGTTCAATCAATAATTATAGTTCTATCAATAATTATATTATGCAGTAAGCAAATGCACTTAATTATAACGTCAGCTAAAGTTGGGGCGGTTTGAATAGATGTAGCTAAAATTCTCCCTTTGGAATAAATTATACCAAAAGCACATTCAACCGTTCTTCTCGCCCTTGACAGCCTAGCATTATAATATTCCTTGTCCGCATCTATTCTTTTTCTGCTATAGGGTTTTAATAAATTCGGTAAAAGTGGATAAGCTTCATCGCCTATAATAACAAAAGGTTCAATGATGTCCGAATTTGATAACGCACAGGCTTCAGGAATTTTTTGTCTTCCGTCCGTTAAATATAAAAATGAATTCGAAGCCCTAAATGTTCTTTCTTGGTTTATAGGACGCGCCGAAAACTGACGTTTTTTCCCCTCAGTATTATGCATATGATAATATGCAGCAGCAGACGTCAACAAAAAAATATTTTCTTCTTCAGAATATCTCATTTTTTTAGCTGTTCACTATACAAAACTTAAATTGCAAATGCAATTTACGCTCTTGTTGCAGCTCTGTTATGCACACCCCACAAAACTAAAACTCGACTCTTGTCGCTGCTCTTATCGACGCTCTTATCGCTTATCACAGCTCCGACATGCACGCAGCCTAAGGGAGCTACAGGCTTGTGAAACGGCTTGCGATAATTCAAGGATAACAATGTCAAAGCCACAAGTTAGCTTTATGATTATTATATTTCTTATATACCGAATGAAAAAGGCTTTCTTTTCTGCTGATGAAAATCCTAATATTATATAAGTAGATATATATGTATGTAAGTATGTAGTTACACACAGTTAATGACTTTGCAATAAAATCATGTAATATTAAACGATATTTTCTTCATAACCAAGAAAAATTAAATAAGAAAAATAATAACAACTACACCATTACTATTCTCATCTCCCATATAAAATAAATTCTTTAGTTGTTGCATAAATTCACAAATATGTATATTTAGTTAGATAAGTTCACAAACATAAGTACTTATCAATTATTTCGAAGAACACGTTTATTTATGTATATAAGTTTGTTTCGATTTCAACCGATTTTGCATTGGGCCAAAAAGTACAATATATTTTTGTTATGAAGGCCAGTGAATACAGTTTAGTGCAAACACAAGTTAAAATAATGATTTATTAAAAAAAGCTTAGAAAGACCGCATATGTACAATGTACATTGTACATACATGCCGGTATGGCCGGATTATGAAGTGAATAAGTTTTATTTTCCGAGCTATAAATAAAACAAACAAAAAATAACCCTTACTTTCTGAGCAAAAAAAAAAACTCAAGAAATAAAAATCAATATCTCTGAGGGTAGACTTTGTTACATAGAGTATGTTGATTTAATCCTCATACATGTAGCGATTTTTTGAGTTGAATTTTGACAATAATCGATATTTGCATTCCCTGGTTGCTTTACATGAATTTGCTATATAACGTATTGTTTTTTTTTTATTCGGTTATAAAAAAACAGGTTCAATATCATATGTGCGTAGTTAAATATATGAACCAAAATAGCTGGGGTTCGGGTGAATCCAACTTTGGGTTCCTAAAAAGCCAACAGTTTAATGAAATTTTAAAAATGGAAAGTAGAGAAAACACGCTAAAAATTTGTCAAGCTCTCTCTTTTGGTAATATGAAAACATTGACAATAAAAATATCCTGCCAATATTACATGATAGTTGTAAAAATTAAAAAAAAAATTATAGTAGAATCAAGATTGAGTCCTTAGCACCAGATTGTCATATACATTTCATAAGTAAAAGATTATGGCATCCTTTTATAATATATTTATTAACGATAATACTACGTGTTGGAAGGCATTCCAATTCAGCCCCTTTTTCAACCGGACCCTCTAATACTCGTATATAAATGTATGCAGTATGTATGTAAATATACACATTTTCCTATTACGTATACATTAAACATATATTTAAAGTAATGTTGGAGCATTTCAACACTTTCACTTGATTGGCATTACTGGCGGGCACCCAAAACTTGAGTTCGATGTGCTGAAGTTTAAATGTAAGCAGATATGTATGGGCATACATATGTACATATGTATATACTCTTAGAATTGGCCGAATGCTACAACATTACTGGCCGTGTAAATATAAAAAAAAAGTAGAACTGCATTAATTTATGAACATTCGCACACACTCATGCAAAAAAAAACTTTGCTTCGACTATGACGCACTGCGAACTAGAGAATTATTGGAAGCTGTATAAAAATCAGGTGTGGTAATAAGTGGCCGCCGGATTAAGAGAGTGAAAAAATACTGATGAAAGGAATAAAAGTTGTAGGGCCACGGCGTGGTTATTTATTGATTTCTCAGCATTTGGCGTGTGGCTGTGTGGTGTCTTGAACAGATGATGACATGGCTAAAATAGCTGCAGGCGTAAATTCTTTTTTCCATTTTTGCGTTTTGTTTCCACCAGCAATTTCTTACATACATACATACATTAATGCAAGTCGATCTGCTGGTCACGTTTCCAGCGGCTAAACACATGCTCGATATCGAAAGAAGTTGAATACTGGAATTTCGGGTTTCCTTGCCTTGTTTTACATCCCGAAACACAGGTATGTGAATTAAATAATTTACTATAGAATGAAAATTATAAAAATTAATCAAAAATCAAGCGAACTAATTTTATATTACAGTAAAGGATGCAGTCTCATTACTTATTTGAGATCTTTTGCGAACTTAGAAATCTTTCGTTTTATGTGCCGGAATTTGCGTTAGTAGAGCGCAATGCACACTGTATCGCTTTTGATGCTCATTCAAAGTGAATCACTTGAAACGGAACCAGAATTGATTATTTTTTTTTCGCTTAAATTTTGACTGTCACTATTTGTTACGCGTATTTTGTGGTGAAAAATTATAGATTGTCTCGTTTAATACGGAATGAACGATTTTGATGCAAAGGCATTGACCTTATTTCACGTAGGCGCTTCATAAACTGGAAGCAATTTCATCAACAACTATCTCTGCTCAACGGCGATGGTGGGTGTAACCATCGGTTCTATGAAGAAACAAAAATAATTATTTTTGGTATATTCGAAAGAGACGGCCTTCCACGGCACCCCACAAAAAAATAAACAATCCTACGGCATTACATCACATCTCCGAGGTGGCCTGTTGACATCGTGGAGACGAGTGATAGCACGATTGCCGAACTTGGCATGTACAAATCATCCAAGTCGATACCTGCAATTTCCAGCCACAAATAATATTTATCATAATTCTGTAGCACTCACCGTTGACCGAAATTTCGGTGCCCAGCAGAGGTTTCAAACAAAAGTGGGCTAATGATGTTACCGCTCCAAAATCTTCAACAAACTGTCACTCTCTGGGAATACATTGGCTTCTCGACCATCACTTCCTGACTTTCCGATCCCCAGATGAGACAGTTGCTTGTTAACAGAGAAGCTGATTTCAAAAAAGATGATTTCTTCTTCTTTTTGATAAATTAACTATTTGGGCTACACAACATTGATTTGGAAATAAGTTAACATTATTTCCCGACGTTGTTGAAGAGTAAAGCGATTAGTTTCGATCCGCGGAGTTATGATACGACCTCTATATTAAATTTTCGACGAATTATACGTCGCAGCGATTACCTTCCTCATAGTACCTGAAATAAATAAATTAAAAATCCTGTGAAACTATAAGATATTTCCTGAATGGCTGAGTTGTGAAAAAATCGAAAATTACGATGAAAATTGGGATGTTGTTTTCGCATTAAAATTTACCTATTTTTTATCCAATAAATGCTAAATACTATAAAACAAGATTCGAGTTGAGCGGATAATTTGTATTTTAGCTAGAACTTTGGTAAATTTTAAAAATGCTGTTGTATCTTTAAATTAAAAATCAAAATTAAATCATTTTATGAAAAGGCTTCATTCGACCCATCTTCTGGACCCCGTTCGTTCGAGTGCAGTCCGCTAAGTTCGGGCCCGCAGAGCATGTGAGCGCGACGAAAAAATACAAAATAATATCTCAATTTTCAATTTCATTGATTATGCGGTCAACTTGTTGAGGGATTGTGATATCAATATCTTTTGAAACAGCTTCGAGTCGCATGGAAGATAGGTAATTGGTCTATCTCAATGGTAGATTATCTAAGCATTTAGCTCAGGAACCTATTTAGAAATTTCTGTAAGATTCTTTGTAGGGAAGACCCTACTTTTTGTTTGCATTTTGTCACAGATATAGTGGATTACTGTCTCTTTACTGCCCAGTGTATATGTAACTTTTAATTGGCAGAAATAAGAGTTTGTTATTTCACTTAATAGTTATGTATATTTAACTAAAACCCGGTTTGGTTTTTCATAATATAATATTTTTTCCGTCGCTCAAAACATTTAATATATATTTTTTCGTTTTTACTTTGCTTACATATTATTGATATTCCGCATGGTATTAAACGGAATAAGGCGTAATAAGAAAGTCGGAATAATAGAATACTAGAAAATAGCTAATCGCTATAAATTGGGCGAATAAGGAATTCATTTTGTCTCATTTATTAAAAATTCATTATTCACTTTGGGAATTACTTTAGCAATACATTCAACACACTCTCAACCTATACTGGGGTCGCAGGGTAAACAATTCAAGCATGGCATCAATGAGTCAAATTGTCAAAGACACCAGTATGTATTTTGCAAGTCTGCCACCAGTACCAATTGACACTTGTCGCTGCCATGTTAAAAATGTCTGGAAATATAGTAGGGGTGAAAATAGTATTTTACACCAAAAAAAAAAATAACAAAAGCGTGGTGAGATTTTCGCCTGTTGCTCCGGCGTGAAGCCAAATGGTCGCCTATTTCAACTAGCTATCGCCAAAGAACGTAGATTACAAAGAAGTTGCATCAGTGAAATTATCCTGTGGTAAGAAACATTAGCTTACTTCACCACACCACAAACCAATTAGATCCAATCACATTCTAAAATCAATCAGTGAACGTCAAATTTGTTCTGGTGTGGTGAAATAAGCTTAAATATTCTATTGGCATATCCGGTGAAAGTATGCTACTTCTTTGTAATCTACGTTCTTTGCTATCGCGATCCAAGAATAATAGAAAGCAAGATTGCGTAATAATAGCTAGAGAATAAGAGAGCAAAAGGAAAACTCTAAAAAAGAAGAGGAATAACCGCAGAAGAAGCGGGCAAACGACAGAACATTTGAAAGTATTGTTAGCATGGTTTGTGTAAAATAAAACCAATTTGGTTTTATTTTTTTTTCCACAGTGATTAATTGGCAAAAAGTTTATTCCGGCATCTCTCAGTATTACTAGTATTAACTTATCGGTAGAATAAAGAGGATTAACGACAAGCCAATAATATAGCCGTTAGTAAGAACTTGTTCAAAAGTCTATTTTTAACCCTCAAACATCCAAAATAAAACTAATGGACAGAATGCTTTACCATTTTCTATATTGGTACTTCATGGTTAAAATATAATAAATTTGCAATAAAATTTGATTTGTGGTTCCTGTGATCAGATTCAGATGAAAAAAACCAAGAGCGGCCTATCGGCAGCTATGGCGCTTAAAGGAGGACAGTATTCAAAACTTCTTTATTTACGGTGATGATATACATTAAAACAATTTTTTGAATTTGAACAACATAAACGAATATTAAATTTTTGACACATACATTGTGTTTGGGATGTTTTGCAATGTTTGCACTTTCTTCTTTCCTTTCGCTTTTTCCAACCATTCGGAAAATGATCGAATTGGTCAAAACGAGTATCAGCTACAGGATGTTTTGCTTTTACACCTATTCCTGACATTGTTCTGTGAGGTGTGCTTTCTAGCCTTAATAGCGCACGAGCTTGTGGTGTACACTGCCTCGAATTCGAATCACTTTGAGGTGTACCCTGTCGTGAAGACATGCCAGGTTGTGGTGAGCGTTGTCGTGAATGAAAACGCTTTGTTTTATATGTTACAAGTCCTTCAGCAATATTTTCACGAAACTCTGGTAGTTGTAATATGTTTTCGGGTTCGATCCGACCGTCGTTATCGCCTCTTCGTTTTTGTAACTCTATTAGCCGATGTAAAATATAAATAAGCGTTTGTTGCTGCTAAATCAATGAAATGATAAAATAGTCTGGTAATTGGGTTTCGCGTTTTAGCTCTGATGTGATAGCGATCCATTAACCCATCCATATGATCAACCCCACCCATATGCCTATTATATTCGTGAATAATTTGTGGTGTGTCAATTTGAAGGTACTCTTTCTTTTTGCAGTCGTAGCTTGCAACCTTCGCCATTTCAGCGTTTCCGTTTCCTCTGGCAAAAGACGCAACACCGACATAAGTAGTCATCAAACGTACAACTTTATTGTCTTTCCAAAGGACTGTGTTCATGTCAATACCATAAGCACTACCTACAAATTCCGTGGAATATCCTCAGGGTTGTTGTGCTATATCTTTTTCAGTGGGGAATTTACAGTTCGGAATACGGTTCAATCCCACTGTGCCTAAACTGAAAATACCTCTGGCATGTAAATATACCAATAGCGGCAAAGTGGTGTAGAAATTAGCGAAGTAAATAATATGGTTTACGAAACCTGGAACAGTCTGTGACAATCGTACAACTTCATTTGCTGTGGCGCCAAGATCTGGACATTCGGGCAAAACAACATTATCACCTGCTCCATTGTACACTTCAAAACGATATGCGTAACCTTGAGCTTCGCAGACCACAAATAATTTTATGCCCTATTTATGAGGTTTATTTGGAAGATATTGCCTGAGGTGATGCTTAATTTTAGTGGAGCACATCTGCTCGTCAACACACAAGCGAGCATTTTTTGGTATAGAATCGAATTTTGTGTTCATTTCATTTACTAATCTGCGTATTCTAAAAAGTGGATCATATCCCGTTTGGCCTTTCCTAATTCTTTTGGTTTCATCCTCGAAAGATATATATTTTTTAATCTGCATACATTTTGTTCGACTCATGGTGTTTTTAATGCATGGAAAGGCATGTCTCCCCCAGTACGATTCCAAACTGGGATATCGATATAGAGACATGAACAAGAGTATACCAATTTAGTGATATATATCTTCAGAATTCGTTTTGAATGACGAATTGATATCGTCACTCAGTGCTGCCCTATTTGTTTCCTCCACAATGATTTGCACAACATCTTTTGAAAACTAATAGAGAAACAATTCCATGGGCGATTTTAAGTCCATGATTGAAATGCAATTTCATTTCTTTCTTACGCCAAATAATAATCTTGAATATCTTTGCATCTTTTAATATGTCACGTAGACCTTTAAAGAAATTTGAAATAAGTATTTATCACATCCAAACTAAGCACTGAAGCACTAACCCGATTCTGTGAAACCTCCAGCAGAGGGTTGTTGAATAGGAAAACCTTCTTCTATTTCCGGTAATGGAGAACGAGCACGTTTCGCTGTCTTGTGACATATTTTGACTGCAGTCGAAGTGGATGCTTCATGTTCCAATACACTAGCACTCATATCTAATGATAAATTTTCGTCCGAATGAAATCATCACTTGTTTCTCCTTCCGTCATTTGTCGAAGACACATTGATATGCATTGATCTACGTCTGGAGCTATCTGATCGACAGTGAAGTTCGGATCAACATTCTCGTCATCGCTACTGAAATATCTATATCGTCATCGCTAGCAATCTCATTCATTAGCGTTTCCAATTCTTCATCGGACATTTCCGAAAGTTTTAATATTTTTTTTATGAAACTACTGTTGTTTTTCTCCATTGCTGTAAAAAATGTGAGATTTATAAATTGGCACGCAAAACGCCATGGATGCCCTGAGGCTGCTATGAGATTTTATCTTATAAAACACGATTTATATATTTTATCACTTCAAATATTATTGGCAAATGATTACAATACTAGTCAGTACTCACCAATGAATTTTCAACCAATTCTATAAATTAATAATACATAAAAACGCACTTTAAATTACAAAACGTCCACAACTTGAAAACACTGCGATTACGTACACTCTTGAAATTAAAGTGGCAAGAAAGTAAAGACAAATCCCATAAACGCGTACGGCAAAATTTGCAGTTCTCAGAAATATTGTTGTTGTTAAATGTCCATACATAGAGTGGTGATTTTTACATCCATATATTAATAATTAAATAAATGCTGATAGATGCCTTGAGGCCGCCTTATCAGTTAGAGGGTTAACTGAGCTGCAAATAATGATTATTAATTGTACCTAATAATTACCGATACAAATATTTTTTTTTTAATAATCCATTTAATGATTACATACTTACTTACTTCTTTAATGATTAATTGCCGTTGTTTCTACTTTTTCATAATCAATGACCAGTTACAATTAAAAATTATTAAATAAATAATCATATTTTTAGCCCTTGAAAAGAAACAGGGATTCTTCTCGACCACAGAGCCATCGAACGAAATGAGTAGGCTGATAGGTTAGCTAGAGACGCGGTCCCAAGGACGCCCCTAGGATCCGAACACTATTAAGGAGATGCGTAGGAAAAAAGAAATATCACTTGCATATTTTACTTAAGAGCATTCAAACAAACACTAATGCTTTTATTATTGTTTATTATAATTGATTACTAATTTTTCGATTACAAAAACGAATTAATTTAATCCCTATGATTACCGAATTCAAGTAATCGTTCTGGTAACTAATAACAGTTATCTATAAGTATTCTTTTAAAAGTGAAGTGAAACGCTGCCTAACCAGCAATGGTATTCTCAAGATTTATTTTTATACTTATAACTTAGAGACGAACTCTTTGTTGTTAAATACGCCTGACTATATAAGGATTACTTATGATGCTAACAGAGTAATTTTTGCCAAGTTTAATTTAACATTAGTCATTATCCTAAAATATACACATGAATATCTGTACCCATTCCTTTAATTTTACTTTAAACATTAATTTAACTTTTTTAATATAAATTTAACTTAATGCTTTACTTTAATTTTTGCGAAAAAATTCGCTGGTATGGAAATCATTCCAAACCGCTTATAAGTAAAACATAAAATGACCAAAAACCAAACCTGCAATAGCGCGTATATTATAAAAACCTTTGTTGCAGTTTGTATCATTTTTTTTTGTGAATTAATGTAAACCAAACATAAATCTAAAAATTTATTAGTTCAGTACCACAAAGTTCCAAGAGTTTTTCTAAAATTCCGTTTTTTCTTCCTATTATAAAATTTTGCTGGTGTTACGTACTCGTACTAGTTTAAGATAGTTCCTAACAATTGTTACGAATAATCATGTTTTGGCGTTTTCGTTCGCAAAGCTTTGTACGGAATCTGCAAAGTTTGGTAAAATTGAGAAAGCGAAAATGGCAGTTGTTTTGAGTTGATCATAAATATAAAACAATTATTAAAAATGTTAAATAGTTTAATTAAAAAAAGGCGAAAAATGGATAGAGTCATTAAATAAATATACATATAAACATACAATAATTTTATGAAGTTTTTATGTACAGCGCTGCCGGAGTGGCTTCAATTAACACTTTTGGGAAGCAAACGACTACAGAAAGGTAGAAAAGTCGAATGAAATATAAAATTAAAGCTACTACTTTGTCTTAAGTATTTTCTATGTTGTATGCATGTACATACATGTTTATGATTTTGTTATAAATTTTGTGCGTGTTTTGAACGAACTTTTGTAATTGTTATTTAAAAAGCCATAACTCCCGTTTTTAAGAAATTTCACTTCGCTCAAAAATTTTGAAACGGCAACAGTGATCGATTGCTTGCAAATCGGGAAAATTTATATTTAAAACTAGCGTTCTGTGCGTATTGGGTTAAACCGCATTTCTACCGTCAATACATCTTAAGCGATGAGACGCATTTATGGATCACTATCTTACTTACTTAATTGGCGCTATCACCGCTTAAGCGATTTTGCCCGAACTGCTCCTACAATTTGTGGTGTGCGTCTTGATATTGTAACACAAATTGAGGGACCTACAGTTTTACGCCGACTCCGAACGGCGAATGTTCTGTTTTTGTGAGAATTTTTTTTCATGGCAAAAATGCACTCGGAGGGTTGCCATTGCCTGCCGAGGAGTGACCATTATTAGAAAAAAAACTTTTCTATAATTTTTTGATGTTACTTGCTTCGGCCAGGATTTCAACCCGGAACCCACAGGTTGAAGCGCGCATACGCTACGGCCGCCGGTTTAACGGGCACATAAAATAGTGCGAAGAATCCTGAACTCTCTCTCGTGTGGCTTGCATTAGTGGTCCATACTTTTCTAAAACTCGAGATGGAGCCAATGTTGCCGTCAATGGCGAGCGTTACAAGCAATTCCTTCGCAACTTTTTGGCTCTCCATGCCGATACCAATCTTTTGAGCGCTAAATGATTCCAGCATGAAGGTATAACAAGCCATGCAACCCGTGAAGCCATCACTTTATTTAGATGAACTTTTGATGACAGAATCCTGCCGATGATCTTGTTAATTGGCTGCCTAGGTGATTTGACTCCGACAGACTTCCTTAAGGGTACATCAAGTAAGCGTTGATAACCAGTTGCGACTCACTTGCAAATAAAGAACTTTTATTTTAATGCTTTAATATGTCGATATTTGACGATAATGAGCAATGCGTGCCTAAAATCATGTTTTCTGCTTGTGGGACTATGATAAGCCGGTATGAAAAAAGTAGAAGTATGCAAGATCTTGAGTTTACAATTTCTACAATTTGGGGGAGACCTAAGTCAAAAGCAGATTGTTACTTTTGTAAAACAGATATGACGGGGTTCAATGCTAAAATTAAATCTAAAATAAAATATGTGGATATTTCTTCAGTGACAATACCTATAGTTGCTTTAAAATCGAATCGTAAGACCTCAGAATTAAATATCACAGAACACTCTTCTACATATGATGATGATGACAAAATGGAGATTGATAACGAAAAGGAAAGTCTTATGGAAGTAGATACAAATGAAGAAGGCAGATTTAACGAATATTTTGAGTCTGATGATAGTGATTCTGATGAGAGTGATTCGGTCATGGTCATGAAGACAATTCTACTCCTGATTAAAAATCGTCAAATGATTTTATTTGACGGATTGGTGTTGCAAAAGACATGACAGAGTATATTGGTGCAGATTTTAAGAAACGAAAATTGCTTAAAAAAGGTACGAAATCATATTTTATACTATTTTGCTAGTTTTTAATTTTGAAATTATTGAACAATTTAGAGACACGAAGCATAATATAATTATACATTTTTCATCAAAATACAATTATAAAAATTGACTAAGTCATTTACGTTTTAAACGACTTCATCCCCGGGTGGCACCAGCGTCAGTAGGTGATATTATCTAAGCTGTTAAATCTATGTATTTTTGACAAGATAACTCATATCGACATGACAAATGGTTCCAGTCAAGCGTTAACGCAAATCAGTACATAGGCATTCAAATCATTAATTACCCTTATTTAAGCTTTGTTTTTTTGGCGTAGAATACGTCTTACCTTACGGTATGGGCACCAATGTCAGGTTTTTATTGTTGTAATCTCTATTTCTTTAATTATAAGGAAACGGCTCGATTCATTTTTTTTTTTTTTTTTTTGTAGTCAAATGAAGATGTTAGCTTTCGTTTGACATACATTTCATGTTGGTTGATATCTTCCTAATATTTAAATTTCTCAAATGAAAATTGTATAAACACATGCACACAAATATGTGTGTGGTGTTTAGTTGAGTGTTTGCTGTTGGGCGATTTAAATGTACTCGTGCAGCCCTTTCTTCGTATTGCATAATTTTAGGCGGGCAAGTTAAAGTAGAGTAAAAGAAGAGAAAATGCTGCCAAGCACTGCAAAGCTTACGTATATCATCCAAAGTAACTATCAAATAAAGAAATTAATTTGCTTGTATTATTTATCATTTATTGTTACATATGTTTTATGTCTTATCGGATGGCGTATTCTACGTTAAACTTAATGGCCGTGTCTCTGACACAGCCTGCTTCTTTTTGTTTTTATGGTCAATATTAACACTGAATTTTAAATGAAAATGTAAATACTTTTCTTACATTTCATGACTTTATTGACAATAAACAATGCGTTAGTTAAGATCAAAAAATATGGATTTTATGTGCATATCTATATACATACAGCCGGTAATATTACTATATCCGGTTAATAAATATTTATTAACCATGGTTATATCCTGACCTGCTAGCAACTTAATGGCACAATTTTGGCAGATGGCTCTAACCGAACTTTGTATTGATTAAAGCGGCTTTTTCTCTTAATAAGACATAGGGTAAACGTCCTACTTAATTTTTTTTACAGAACACGCATAAACATTTAGGCATTCCATGGATTTCCAGCCAAGAATGATAGAAAACATGATTGCGCCTTCCGCCCTGAGAGGAACTGAAAGTGACTTAATAAAAGCTGGAGAATGAGAAAATGAAGAAAATATTCGAAAAAAGAAAAGCAAGAAGCGCAAAATTCTCGGGCAAACGACAGAACGATCAGAAGATTTGCTAGAATTGTTTATGTAAAATAAAAGAAATATACTTTTATTTCATCAGCGAATGGGTGGATGCTGTCAAACCGACAGAGAGAGGCTGGCGGTCCATGGAAGACGCAATCTTGCATTCCATCATTCATGACTTCCAGGTATAGAGTTGCGATTTAGGCATTAGAAGTAACTTCATACGAAACACAAAGGTCTGAGAAAAGTTGAAAATTTTGCTAATTTCAAGCATTGAGGGCTGTCGTCGACCCGCTGGCGAATTTAACGCAAGTGTACGAATTGGTGGCAATGGCAATACACATATATGTATGGTATACTTGGTACACTTGGTTTATTTCTATAATTATTCAAAGTTAAAAATAAAGTTACAATATTTGATAGAGTTACTTACCGCAGTGTGTCCTTCACCTACTCTTCTTGGTCGACGACTAAATTTAAATTCTAATATGTGTTTTAGGCTTACCGATTAGCAATTATTCGAAATAAGCCACAACAACAAACATATGATCAGAAGAGAAAAAGGGTGGTTGACACATAGCAGTATGTATATGCACAAACCGCAAACTCCGAAATTATATGTATGTATATACTAAATCGAACTCTCAAATCCCTTGCATATGTACACATAAGTAAACGAAGATCAAACAAAGGGAAAAAGGCGATACTGCATCGCCCGTTACCTACTCACAACAGCACAAATTAGTACATATGCAAGAGATGACTATGACAAATAAATATGCACATATGTACAAGCGAAAGATTTTGGTTTCATACCAGCGAACATTTTGGTCGGGTTTCGACTTACATAAATATACAAGTTTGAATTACACTGAATTAGCTCTATACAAAAATAAGTTGAATCGTAATAATTGGAAATGAAAATATGAAGGGCGGGAGTTCACAACATCCCCACCCCCGTGAATCAACCAGATTCACCACCATCAATGTCCAAAACAGCCAATCTCGATACCGCGCGTCGTTTCACGCCTTTGGAAGTGCGTACATCCACCCGCCTGATTTCACCATCTGCTCCAGGATATGTGCCTTCCACCTTGCCTCGACGCCATTCTCGACGAGGTACGTTGGGATCGCATATGAAGACGAGATCGCCTATTTGAATTGGCTTTGTTCTTTGGCACCACTTCACTCTCCTCGTTAGCGTCGGAAGATATTCCGCTATCCATCGCTTCCAAAAATGATCTCTAAGTTGCCTAGCAATGCGCCACTGCTGTCGCAAAAACAATGGTCTCTCCAGGACTTCATCTACGATTGGAGTTTGTGGTGTATTTACCTCACCCAGCAAAAAATCATTCGGTGTCAGTGGTTGCTCCTGGTTGGCCTCGATGGGTAAGTGCGTCAGGGGTCGAGAATTGACAATATTTTCGGCCTCGATGATGAAGCAGTTGAGCGTGTGCTCGCGAGGCGACCTTTCCTTTAATGTTTGATGCAGAACCCGCTTGACGCACTGAACCAATCGCTCCCAAGCGCCTCCTTCCGAAGGATTGAACGGAGAGTTGAAAACCCACTCTATTCCCCTTTGTGACAATTCGCTCTGTAAACGGGCGCAATCGAATATATCTTTGAATCTTTTCGCTTCCATATCCGCACCAACAAAGTTTTTCCCATTATCGGATCTAATACGAGACGGAACACCCCGACGGTTAATAAAGTTACGTATGGCGATTATACAGGCGTCGGTGCTTAGATCGTGGGCCAGCTCCAAATGTACTGCCCTGACGGTTAAACAGGTGAATAGCGCCACCCATCTTTTTTCGGTGCTACGACGTACGGTAACTGTTACTGGGCCGAAGTAGTCGAGACCCGTATACGTGAACGGCCTCACGTAAGGGGATAGTCTATCAATTGGAAGCGGACCCATCAATGGTTTCAAGGCGCTAGCTTTGTTTAAACGGCACACGAGGCAACTTGCAATTACGTTCTTTAGTAGGTTCCTTAAGCGCGGCACCCAATAATATCGGCGAATCTCTGATATTGTTGCTTCGGAGTTTTGGTGGCGCATATTGTTGTGGTAATGCATCACCACCAATTTCGTAAATGCATGGCTTGGAGGAAGTATTATTGGACGTCTTGAACTCATCGGCAGCCAACTGGCAGCATCTATTCGTCCTCGAACCCGAAGAACTCCATCTTCATCAATATATGGCGAAAGCTGTATGAGCGGGCTGGTGCGGGCTATGTTTTGACCTTCTTTGATTTGGTGGATCTCTTCAGCGAATACATTGTGTTGAATAAGGCGGTATAAACAAATTTTGGCAGAATTAACATCCTTGGCTGTCAAACCATGGCATCGATCTGGCTGATCACGGCGGCGGCAAATATCAATAAACTTCAGTACCCATGCTAATGTTCTAACCAATCTAGTAAATGAAGAGAATCGATTAATGTTTATAAAATTACAATTTACCATAACAAGAGCGTATTTCGGACGGAGCTCTTTATCTACTTCCTTCTGATGGTTGGATGTCGTAACTTCCGATGGCCAAGCGTGTTCTCCTTCTAAAAGGAATGATGGACCACAGGACCACCGAGATGTTGGGCTAAAGTCGACACAATTGTTCGTTCTTGTTGCTTCGTCGGCGACATTTTGGTCGGTTGGTACCCATCTCCAATTTGCCATTGTAGTGGCGGCTAATATTTCAGCGACTCGATGTTGCACAAATGGTTTGTAACGCCGATGCTCGCTGCGGATCCACTGGATCACTGTTCTGGAATCACTCCAGATAACACAATCCCCAATGGTTAAAGAATGTTCATCGCGGAGGCAGCTCATCAATCGCGCACCCAGTACAGCTGCCTGAAGCTCCAGCCGTGGGACTGTCAAGGACTTCATCGGCGCGCATTTAGTTTTCGCACAAACAAACGAAACTTCCACCACATCAATGGCACTAGTTGACCTCCAGTAAGCAACCGCGGCGAAGGCATCCTCACTTGCATCGACGAAGATATGGAGCTGCAGGTTTTGGGGAGGACCATTCCGAAAGTAGTGTCTAGGAATACCGTATTTCGCTACTAATGGCAATTGTTTACGCCAACATTCCCAAACAAGGTTGACGACGTCTGGCAATGGCTCATCCCAGCGAATATCATGCTTCCAAATTTCTCTCATGAGTAGTTTAGCGGCCACCACGAAGTTGCTCAGGAACCCCAACGGGTCAAAGATCGACATGACCATGCTCAGTACCTCTCGCTTGGTCGGACGCCTTGATCCATTTACGACGTGAGAGTCCACATTATTGAATTTTAATTTAAACTCAAATCTGTCAGATGTCGCCTGCCACACTAAGCCGAGAATCTTTTCTACCAGGACTCCTTCCTTCTTTGCTATCTGACGAGCATCTACATTTCCACCAAGTGCGTCTGTTACTCTTAATGAGTTCGAAGCGAAGTTACGAAGTTCGAAGCCAGCCCTTGCATGAATTGCCCGTATTTGTTTTGAGATTTCAATTGCTTCTTCCTCAGTTCCAAAGCTGTCGACGTAGTCATCTACATAGTGGTAATCTAATATTGATGTCACGGCTCGGTCGGTACCACTAGTTTCCTCACGATACTCTATAGCATTGCGTATTTTTACATAGTTGGCAGCGCAAGGTGAACATGCCGCCCCAAATGTCATCACTCGCATCTCGTAAACGTCGGGCTGCTTGGAGGCATTACCATCACGCCATAGAAATCTTTGCGCACATCTGTCATCGCGCTGAACCAAGATCTGGTGGAACATCTCCTTGATGTCCCCGCACACGCCAATTGCGCCTTCTCGAAAGTGGAAAAGTATAGCAGGTAAGGAGCGATATTCCTGTGGACCTTTCAGGAGTTGCGAGTTGAGGGACACGCCATCTATCTCCGCGGCTGCATCAAAAACCATGCGTAGTTTGCCCGGCTTGTTGGGATTACTCACCGCAAAATGTGGCAAGTACCATGTGGTAGGGGTGGACAGGATGGCTTCTTCCGCTGACAGCTTTCTTGCGTAGTTTTTCTCGAAGTAATAGTTCATAATTCGCCTATACTCCGCGGCGAAGCCTGCATCGCGTTTCATCTTTGCCTCAATACTTATTAGTCTTTTAAGCGCCATAGTGAAGCTGGGCGGCAGCTGTACATCATCACGTTTCCAGAGCAAACCTGTCTGATATCTTCCATCAATACGACGCGTAGTAGCCTTTAACATCTTCTTAGCGCGGATGTCAGCCTCACTTTCGACGGGAGGTGCAGGCCGGACCCCGAAGCTCTCTGTCTCAAAATAATCCGCCACCATGTTGTGTAAAGAATGGTTGGAATGGTGGTTAATAAGTAGGCATGATGGCGCTGTTGAATAACTGTTGTTTGTTGGACCAAACACGACCCACCCTAGCTCAGTATTGGCAGCGAATGGGCCACCCTCGTTTAACTTGATGGTGGCTGATGGCAAGCCAAGGTGGCAGTGGTCAAGTCCAATTAATAATTTTGGCCTGACTTGCGTGTGTGGCTGGACTGGTAGCTTGTCCATGTGGCTGTTGTGGAAACGTAAGTCAGCTTTGCTTAGGCTCTGAGAGGGTAGCTGTAAATTCGACACACCGTAAACATTCCTCATTTTGTGCTTTCTTTGCATACCTTCTCCACTAACAAATAAGTCCACCACAACGGCTGGTTCCTGTGTCGCACGTCCTTCAAACCACTGTACATTCAGGCGTTCAGTGCGGCCACTTAATCCCAGTTCTTCAATGAGAGCATTATCAACCATGGTGATGGACGAACCTTCGTCTAAGAGAGCATACGTTTGAACGCACTTCTGATCCCCGTACAGGGTAACTGGCAAGACTCGAAAGAGCAGCTTACTATCTGCATCGTCATGACTGCAACTTAGAACTGCTGCCTCTGTATTACCTTGTTGTTGACTATTAGATTTTGGTTGCATCTGCGTGTTAAAATCGTAGCTTTTCTCTGTGAATGAAACATGCTTGGCTTGATGTTGAGGCTGTGGTGAATGTTTTGGCAACTCGTTGATAGTACTTCCAGCTTCGTGCAGCAATTTGTGATGTATTCTCTTACAACCGTCGATAGCACACTGTTTTCGTCGTTGACAATTACGCGAACCATGTCCAGCGTTGAGACATCCGAAGCACAAATGACGTCGTTTTGCTTCTTCCCATCGTTTTGATATCGTCAGTTGGCTAAATTGCTTGCAGTCGAACGTCTTATGCTGACCCTGACACACGGGACATGTTGAATTGCGTTGTGGCTCAGCAGCATGTAAAACTACACGACGTTTGACTTCTCGTCCTGCCTCTCCATCGTATACCGTACATATTACATTAGCTAATTTATTAAGCCACTCACTAAAATGTTTAACTGTTGCATAAGGATGCAAGGAGGCAGCAAAAACTGCCCATTCAATTCGCTTGTTCATAGGCAATTTCGCTACAAGCTCATCCAGGAGCGTAGGATTAGCGATATGCTGCTCGCCACCGTACGCTGAATGCAGAAATGCGCAAATGTTGTTTACTTTCGTAGCAAATGGTATCAACTTCCCCAAGGAGTTTTCCGATATCGGAGCTATCTCCCGTACATATGATAGTTGACTGCGGATTAATTGCTCCGGGCGACCAAATCGGAACTTGAGTTGCTCGATAATAACGCTTACATTACTCGGGTGGATCAAAAGCGATTTAATGGCATCTCGCGCCTCACCCTTTAAGCATTTTTGTAAACGCAGATTGTTTTCGAAGCAACTGTATCCATAGACCGTGGTCGATTCAGTAAAGGCTGTAAAAAATATCGGCCAATCTTCTGCTTTACCACTGAAGTCTGGCAAATCTAGTAGCTTTCTTGGCTGGCTTGAAATATGTAAGGGTACAGAGCCCATGTTGGCGGAAATAGGCACTGTCGACGAATGCGTGTCTTGTGGTGGTAAGTTCGAAGATGTGTACATATTGTTTGTTGATGTGGCAGCAGCTGAACCATTTACCGAGAACGTATAAATGGGTGGCGAGCAACGAGGGGCGGTATACGGCGGGTAACGTGTGGCATTGCAGAACTGTGGCGGCAGGTGCACAGTATTTGCGTTATTGGTACTACCCATATCTATCGGTAGCTGTGGCACAGAAGATTGTAGTTGAGGCATCGATGACGACCACAGAACCTCGTGGGTGACGTTTTCACTAGGTGCGCTGGCTATACTTTGAACCCCTGTGCTTTGATTCTCACTTGCTGACTCGTGTTCTTTAATTTTCAGTTGCGCAGCCTTTAGGCGGCTTTCTAGCGTAGCGATTTGTTTCTGCATAGACTGCAGCACTGCTTCCTGGCGGGCGGAAGCACGAGTATTAACTCCCTCGGCTAGGGAAGTACTTGGCGAATTAATGTCGGCGGATACAATACTAGGCGGCTCTGTGAGTGGAGCTGATGTAGTGCTTTTTGAAGGTGGCGTTCTAATTGGCGGGGCCATCGTGAAGTTTACTTATAAACCTTTTGGAATAAATATAACGTGTCAAATAATTATTAGCGTATACTTATTATGCGGCTAAATTCTCTACTGGGATGGCAAATATAAGTGCGGCGGTAAAGGCGATATTCTGGCAAACAATTGGTAAACTGACGTTTGTGTGCATACGTGTGTGTGTGTTCGGCTAAACGTGCAGAACCTTCCAAAAAATTACGATCAGTGAAAATAATATTTCACTGCGAAATAAAGAAATGTCGTCGACCCGCTGGCGAATTTAACGCAAGTGTACGAATTGGTGGCAATGGCAATACACATATATGTATGGTATACTTGGTACACTTGGTTTATTTCTATAATTATTCAAAGTTAAAAATAAAGTTACAATATTTGATAGAGTTACTTACCGCAGTGTGTCCTTCACCTACTCTTCTTGGTCGACGACTAAATTTAAATTCTAATATGTGTTTTAGGCTTACCGATTAGCAATTATTCGAAATAAGCCACAACAACAAACATATGATCAGAAGAGAAAAAGGGTGGTTGACACATAGCAGTATGTATATGCACAAACCGCAAACTCCGAAATTATATGTATGTATATACTAAATCGAACTCTCAAATCCCTTGCATATGTACACATAAGTAAACGAAGATCAAACAAAGGGAAAAAGGCGATACTGCATCGCCCGTTACCTACTCACAACAGCACAAATTAGTACATATGCAAGAGATGACTATGACAAATAAATATGCACATATGTACAAGCGAAAGATTTTGGTTTCATACCAGCGAACATTTTGGTCGGGTTTCGACTTACATAAATATACAAGTTTGAATTACACTGAATTAGCTCTATACAAAAATAAGTTGAATCGTAATAATTGGAAATGAAAATATGAAGGGCGGGAGTTCACAACAAGGGCTTTTCCTGCTTGGGTTGCGGAGGTGTTTTCATACAATTGCACTAATTTAGCTTTTGCAGCAAGCGACAAAGCCTGAGTTAGAGCTAGGCAAAGCGCGTAATTTGTTGTGTCACGACGTGTCCCGACTTTACACGCGAGAATATGAGTGATTTCAATAAGAAAAAAAACAAATCAGTCGAATTGTGTTACCGTGAGGGACTGTTATTTTTACGTACTTGATCGTGCGTGAACTTGATTTAATTTTATTGTAATTTAATTTAGTACTTCAGGAATCGACAAAACTTGAATGGAAAAATAGCTTGACTTTTTATCCCTTTTCAAAAGCTGTTCAGAGACTTTAAATTCGGAACCTAACCCAACAACGAAAAATTACAAAGACACTGCGAACCGAATGTGTCTAATTCGAAAGTTATACCGGATTTAAAGGCAAGTACAATTGCAGCTTGGAATAAAAGGTTCCAGCCTACTTAAATATATTTTTTTTTCTTTGCTTTTTAACCCAGCTCATTCATCTTTGGTTGTATTTAACCATGTGACACATGAATTTTAAGAATCATTTACAGAAACCATTAATGGGAAATACACCTTTATTTAAAGTCAAAAACCGAATGTGAAGAGGTTCTAAAATTATAAGCAAAGGCAAATTCGAGACAAGTTTTAAGCATTCCGTGGAGCTAGGCATCTAGTGAAGTGAATTTTTGGACAGTAGTCGTTCACGACTATTCGGTGAAAATCTTGATAAAAACATGAACTAATGTTATTTTTAAAGTATGAATAGAAATGCCTTTGCATGTATAATTTTGCACATGTATGCTTGTACAGTAATATAAATTCCTGGATAAAATAATGAATCAAAATATGATGAAACACTTAACTGAACTTTTAATATTAAGAAAGAATGCTCCGTGAAAATTCGCGCGTGAACGTGCGTGATTTACGAAAGGGTTGTCGTGAGGGTTCATTTCTAGCCTGAAACGACTGTTTCGTAGTTCTAGCCTAAATACAGTCTGTCTAGTAGAAGCGTGATGGACAAAATTTGCACATAGAGTGCCGTTATCAAAATAATTTGAATGCACCTTGGTAGCGACATCATTTTTGTAGTACGTATTGCAAAACCTGTCAGTTTCGTGAAACTATTACAAAGTGCACGTTGTTTTAAAGAATGAGTTCCGCGTACGAGAAGCGATTTGAAGCTGTATTTCTTTGTCTACACCCTAGAGGGCCGAAAATGTCACGTTTAGCTGCAGCAAAATATATGAAGAAGTCGAAGTCATTCGTAACGAAGTGGACGAATCGGTATTTAGAAGTAAAAAATGTCGCCGATTTGCCTGGGCGGGGCCCTGAAAAAAAGACCTCACCAAAGCAGGACAAGAAGATCCTTGATTTGTTTGCGACGAAGCCGGGCTTATCGTTGCGTAAAGCTAAAGAAGTTGTAGAGAAAAGTGTTGTTCAAATATCGGTAGAGACGATTCGAAAACGTTTAGGCGCTAACGACGTCAAATACCGCAGCTCTCTTAAAAAACCGTTGCTCTCATCATCGCACGTTGAAAAAAGACTCGCCTGGGCCTGCGCCAATTCAGAACGGAATTGGAATAATGTAAAATTCACGGATGAATCTTCATTTTGGGCAAATAGTAACATAAATCGATCTTGGTGTACCGCTAACAATCGATTGCTCCAACGAACTGTTAAACACCCAGTGAAGGTTCATGTTTGGGGATGTTTCACAGAAAAAGGATTTGGACGCCTTTTCGTGTTTACCAGCTACTTCAATGCGGTTTTGATGAACAAAATTTATCAAACAGCTTTATTACCATCAGCTGCGAAGACGTTCGTGAGAAGAGGACACTCTTGGATTTTGCAAGAAGACAATGACCCCAAACATCGCAGTCAAATGTGTGCAGAGTGGAAACAGCAAAATGGTGTTGAGGTGTTAGATTGGCCTTCACAGTCGCCTGATGCCAATCCGATAGAAAATGTGTGGGCAATAGTAAAGCAGAAACTCAGAGGAAAAACGATATGGACAGCAAAACAGTTGTCAAGACAAATTCGGCTGATTTGGAAACGATTGCCTCGGCAACTTGCTCAGAACTTAGTGCAAAGTATGAGTCGGAGGTGTGAGGCCATAATAGCGAATGGCGGTGACTATACATGCTATTAAAAGTATTGCGTACAATAAATATTATAAACGTGTAAAATGTTGTTTATTTGAAACGAATCGGAAAAAAATAGTTCCCAAGTTATGGTGATCACGCTTCTACTGGACAGACTGTAAGTTGTCTCCTAATCAAGTTTGAACAAGTATAGCGGAAATTCGTTTTAGAGCACGGTAGGTAACTCCACAATGTAGGTACGTGTACGTACGGAATATCTATGTTCCATCTAGTGTTCGTACTATTGACCCTAGTATGGCGAGTTCTTATGGGAATTTACATGGGGATTAGCTATGTTGTAAAGTATTCCTAGCACGTGTCGTCAGTCGTGCAGCATTTGTTTTTTATCGAGGTTATATAGTGTTTCTAAGTGTTCGAAGTTATATAGAGAAGTGAGAAGTACTATTACTTATAAATGGAGGCGAAACCATCAACTATATTTTTTCATTAACCTAACACCCTTAAAAATTCCAGAATAATGCTATCGGGGAAATATTTCTATCTCATAAGACTTGCTGGCTAGGGTGAGCATTTTCATTTCAAGTGCCCATCGAGATCATGAAGTTTCTCTTCTATCGTCTAGCTTTCTAGGCTGACAATTTTTTTATCTACAGAAGATGTTATCCCAAAAAAACACAGAAATCTACTATAAAGAAAGGAGCTGGTGCTTGTCATTAGGTGGATTTAGTGACGCAATGCTTGACTTACAAATGCTAGTACGATCGAGGCGTCAAGACGTACATAATTGTAAATTACCTATAGTTGTCCTTGATTTTAACTTAGAGAATATTGTCACCGTATCTACACGACAGAACCCTCTGTTTATCTTATCTAAATAAGGTTTGCCCTAATGTGCGTACATACACAACATACAGACATGCATATATAAAACCCTTTAATCTCATTCATATTCTGTCAGGTGCGCGGATTTATAGATTCATTCATATAAACAACTTCATTGCGCGGATTCCTCTATTGCCAAGGATATATTTAGTTTATTTATTTACTTTATTTTCGTTTTCAAATGAAGTCACCGCAATTACGAGATTAAATTAGAATTTCTCTTGCGCTTGTCCCGCCTGGAATTTGCGTTGTACGCTACCTATGTACTTATATATACGACATATGTATGTATGTAAATCTGTGCTGTTAGTTGTCACTTCTGGCAGGGTTAAATTGGGTTCGCACTGATGGAGTGGAGTGGCTCACCTGAAGGCTTTGGCAGGCGTATGATTAGTTGAATGGGTTTCTCCTTGAATTGGGATTGTAATTAAGTAGATTAAATGAACTTATAAGAAAAGTTCAAGAAAAAATCTTGCTTCAATTTGAGATAATACCCAGTCGCTATCACGAATTTACATATGTAACACAAATGCACGCTTAAGGCGCGAGGTCAAATAAATTCTTGTTGTACGAGTATAATGTGAGGGTAAGATGTTTGACTACAATATGACAAAAAGTCAAAAATAATTATTATTAAAAATGGCAGATATGTACGCATTTACCACGTATAATATACTTTGACAGATCAGTCAAAAACTGCAGTGTTTATTGAAAACCGAATAGCAGTCAAAAGTTATATGTAAAATTGCTTCTCATAGAGTTTTGTGTAATTAGGTACATACTAATTGAAGAAATTGATAAATGAATTTTTAAATCGGCTACCTCAATGTTCATATAAATGTACGATAACTCACAGAATTTACCATACACAGACTACATATATCAATATTTTTTAACGCTAAGTCTTTTTCTTTAATTTGTGATAATACATAATATTCAATAACACGAAGAAAGTACTTCGTTAATCAGTGTTTTTTAGTCCAATTTTGGGCCGCTGAACTTGAAAATGAGCTTAATTTATTTTGATGAATAAAATTTTTCGCGATATGGGTAAAAAACTTTTTGCGTGACATTTTCAAAGATTTTCGAAAGTTGTTAAATATTACATTATTACATTCAATTATTTTTTGATGATAACACTGTAGTTATAGTTAAATGTAAAAAGGCCTAGAAAATGGATGTTTGACTTTATATCGAAAACGCTTCTTTGGATAAATAAATTGAACTCATCTTATTGTTTAGCGAAACCAAAATTGGTCCAAAAGCACTCAGTTAACGAGGTACCACTTTTTAAGGGAATATTTGTTCGGTCGAATATCTCCTACAATTATTGGTGTGCGTTTTACGCCGACTCCGAATGGCAAATATTTTTTGTGAGAAGTTTTTTCAAGGCAGAAATACACTCGGAGGTTTGTCATTGTCTGCCGAGGGGCGACCGCTATTAGAAAAAACTGTTTCTATAATTTTTGATGTTACATACTTGCCACGGGCAGAATTTGAACCACCGAATGAAGCGCACACACTCTACACACTCGGCTTAGGAAATTTCTTAATTCTAAAATAAATATTTATTTATTTTTGATAGAATGAGGTTTTACACGACTAGTTTGTTTACCAGTGTAAATACAAAAATAAAAGGACCGTTATTGATTTTGAAGCGCAAATATGTTATTTTTAGTGTAGCGTTTATTTCTTTTGGTTTGAGTCACTACATGCTTTAAAATCTTCCACCATTAATTTTTTTTTCAGAGCAATGTTTGCGGCTTGTTTGTATATACATATCATATATCTATAGTGATCTTATTCCTCGGCGGAAAATAAAATACACAATTTTTTCTTAATGTGTATGTACTTACTTGCGTTGTATATCCGTTATTGGAACGCTATTGGAAAATTTAAAAAAAATAATATATCGGAAAAAACAAAGTACAGTTAGATAAAACAAAGTAAGGCCTAAGTAAATAATAAGGTCCACCGAGCTATAAAATAATAAAAAAGTGGGCGTGGTCCGCCTCCTTCTACTGATTCTTATGGTGTACAACTTTTTTTGCGCAAACGAATAGGGGGGTGTTATGGAGGGGTAAAGTGGATATTTTCAATATTTTTAATAGCTTATATTGTATTTCAAAAAATATCGTCGGATATGTAATTAAGAGATATTTCACCCAATGTTTATACTTGTATATATATTTCGAGAAAATCAAAAAAAAATAAATGCCCATTTTTTTCAGAAAAAACTATTTCTATGCACTATATGACAAACCTATTTTTATATACAGATATTTACGTACTTTTTAAAGAAAAAAACATATTTTTTATGAAAAAAGAGCGTTATTTAAATTTTTTTTGATTTTGTCGAAATATATATATATAATACTAGTGGCCCGGTACGTGCTTCGCTACGTATAAAGTGAAATAATAAAAAAAATTTATTTTAACATCAAATTAATTTATTCAAACAAAAAAATATTTTATTAATTGCTAGCTATTTTAAAACTTAATACAAAACATTTGGATAAATAATATTTTTTGTTTTTCCATTTTGAGCATGAATAAACAAACGGTTGGGGGTACCGACTCTGGAACAGGCAACATAAAGTTGGCCATGTGAAAAACATGATTCCTCCAAATGCACACCACAAACGTTAAGTGTTTGCCCTTGGGCCTTGTTGATGGACATCGAATTGATAAACGCACTGGATATTGTAATCGTTTGAATTGAAATGGCATTTCAGTTGGAATCATAGGAATACGCGGTATCAAACAAACTTCTCCAGTTAAGATCGTAGCTTCAATCAAATTTGGCAATAACTTTTTCACTGCCAATCTGGTGCCATTACACAGTTTTGGTGGATTAATATTTCGTAATAATATAATCAAAGAACCAACTTTCAGATTCAAGCAATGCGTTGGCATACCAGCTGGTTCCAATGAATTTAAAAATTCAATTGGATAATTCATTGCCTCATCTTGATTCATACGATGGTTGCCTTTTATATTTTGCGCCTAATAATGAAAACACAGTCAAATATTAAGGAAAATAGTTTTATTGCTTTTTCAAAATATTCTCCATCCAAGTCAATACACTTGTGCTTTCTAGTGGCCAGGCTCGACGCTGCTGGCTTTGTTTGTGCGTCAACTTGGGCCGTGAGTGGTTCACCGATCAGAAAATGTCCCGGGGTCAGCGCGCCTATGTCATTTGGATCGTTTGACATTGGAGAAATGGGCCTTGAATTCAGTATTGCCTCGATTTCTACAATTAAGGTTTCAAGTTCCTCATAGGTTAGGGAAGCATTTGCTGCGCTTCTTACCAGAAGATGCTTGGCTGATTTGACAGCCGCTTCCCAGAGGCCACCAAAGTGTGGTGCTCTTGGCGGGATGAAATTGAACTCGATCCCCTTGTTGTTGCAGGCGTTTGTAATGGCTTCTTGTGCAGCAGGGGTGTGTATGACCACTGACAGCTCTGGTAGCTTATTTTTCGCTCCAACAAAATTTGTTGTGTTATCACAATATAATCTTTGGCAGTGGCCTCGTCGTCCAATGAATCTTTTGAGGGCTCCTATGAAGGCCTCAGTTGTGAGGTCGCTCACTAATTCTAGGTGCACAGCCTTTGTCGCGAAGCAGCAAAAGACTGCAATGTACGCCTTATGTGGCCTTTTTCCCCGCAGCTTGTAGTGGACTGTTAGAGGGCCACAGTAGTCAACTCCGGTATTGATGAACGGTCGTGCTGGTGTTACCCGTGTTGAAGGCAGGTTTCCCATGACTTGGTTGAACAGTACTGGCTTAGCTCTGCTACATCTTATACAACGGTGAACAGTAGCTCGAGCCATGATTTTTCCTTTCAGTGGCCAGAAGCGCTGTCGTACGATTCCCAGCAGAGTTTGCGCTCCACAATGCTTATTCTCCTGATGGACCATTTCAAAGATGAGTTTTGAAATTGGGTCATTATAGGGAATTAACAATTGATGTTTTGAGTCGAATGGCAACGATGATTCTTCAAGACGACCTCCAACGCGTAGTAAGCCGAAGTTGCCCAGGAATGGTGATAAGTTGCGTAAATTGCTTGTTCCGCGCAATTCTTGATATTTTTTTAGCTAGTCAATCTCTTCCTGGAAGTCCGAATCTTGCATCCGCCTGACTATGTACATCAGGGCAGTGTCTAGTTCGATTGTGGTAAGTGCGCACTGAGTCTGTTGATTGATCTCCTTGCGCCTGCATCGATTACTGAAACGCAGCATGTAAGCTATAATGCGTTGTAGACGGGCAAATGAGTTGTTGTGTCTTATTAGATACATAAAGTCAGATGAAGCTACTGAAGTGACAAGAGCCTCAGGCGCCTTACGTTTTTTTTTCTAGTTCCGTTGGGATTGCCAATTGTGAGTTGTATGTGGGTGGCCACATCGACTCGTTTCCGTGTAGAAACAGAGGGCCACAGAACCAAAGTGCACAATCTTTTAGAGCGGCAGGTGAAATCCCGCGAGATAAAACATCAGCTGGATTACTTTTTGAGTCAACATGACGCCATTGATCTGCTTGGGTTGACTCTTGAATGATTGTTTGCCACAAATGTATGAAAGGCGGCAGATAATGAGTACCAGGCCAGAACGATCTCTGAGTCGGTCCAGAACCAGACAGGACATGTTAACTGAAGATCAGTTTTGATTCTTGATGCAAGCTGAGCTCCAAGTACTGCCGCGCAGAGTTCCAACCTTGGTATGGTTTGTCGTTTAAGAGGGGCGACCCGAGATTTTGCGCAAAGAATTCGAGTCATGGTTATTCCATCCTTGAATGTGGATTGGATGTATGCCACTGCGCCGTACGCCTTTTGTGATGCATCGGTGAATGTGTGTAGTTGCATCGACTGGAGCACCTTTCCCTTACCAATGTGCCCCGATACCCGAAGAGTTTTTAACGCGTTCAGGTCGTTTCTGAAGGTAGCCCATTTAGTGTGTAACGATTCTGGTAGCGACTGATCCCAGTCAAATTTTAATTTCCATAACTCTTGTATAAATACTTTTGCTGTTACTATGACTGGCGATAATAACCCCAAAGGATCAAAAAGCCTTGCTAGATCGGATGTGACCGATCGTTTAGTGATTCGCCGAACCGAGTCAATGTTGACCTTTACGCAGAAGGTGTCATCCTTTGGGAGCCAGGTGAGGCCTAACGTTTTGATCGAATCCGCCTTTGAGCTTTCAAAATCTAAATTGACTTCTTGATCTCCTTGCGAAATGTTCTGCAACAATTGTGGGTTATTGGCACACCATTTGCGTAGGTTAAAGCCACTCTCCTTCATGACTTGTATGAGTTGCTGTTGTAGTGTTAACGCTGTCACCAGGCTATCGGATCCACCCAGGCCATCATCGACGTAGAAGTTCTCTTGCAGAAACTGCGACGCGAGCGGGTACCGCATCGTGTTTTCCTTGGCCACCTGCTGCAGGCATTTTGTTGCTAAGTTTGGTGCCGCTCTGGTGCCATACGTAACTGTGTTTAGTTGATAGTACGTTATGGGTTGCGAGGGTTCCTTTCGCCAAATGATTAATTGAAGATGACGATCCTTAGGCGAGACGAGTATTTGTCGGTACATCTTCTCGATATCAGTTGTGAACACATATTTGGGCAACCTGAACCGCAGTAGTATGGAGAACAAGTCACTTTGAACAGTTGGACCTGTGTACATTAGGTCATTCAGTGAGTGTCCCGATGAAGTTTTTGCTGAAGCATCAAATACGACCCGAAGCTTTGTAGTTGAGCTTTACGGTCGTTGCACGCAGTGATGTGGGATGAAATAGTTTGGAGAGCGAATCGCTTCTGCTGGTATCTTTGTCATGTGTCCCAGCTTCTCGTATTCTTCCATGAAATTAGCATATTGAGCTTTTAATTCCGGAGTTTTCTGCAATCGCCGTTCCAGAGAAAATAAGCGATTGATTGCGATTCCGTGTGAGTCACCTAAAGCCTCAGAACCTTGATGGAAAGGAATCTGCACCACAAATCGATTTTGATTATCTTTTATGGTGTGTTGTTCGAAGTGATTTTCGCATAGTTTATCTTCGATGGACATTGGTTTACTGGATGTTTTGATCTCTTCTAGTTCCCAAAGTCGGGCGATGGAAGCATCAAGTGATTCATCAGTGGTGCATATTCCGCACGTCAGATTGTTGGATTGTTCCTCCTGTATTTTTCCAGAAATAATCCATCCGAATACAGTGTTCTTCATTGTTGGAAGCTGATTTGCCAATTTTATTTGCCCGATCGCTAGCAAGTCGTGATAGTGTTCTGCGCCCAGCAGAATGTCGATTCTATCGGGGCGGTTGAAAGCTGGATCAGCGAGTGCCACATTTTTGGGTAGTGGCCATTTGTCAGTATTGATTAACTGTGATGGTTGTGGTGACAATATACGCGGCAGAACAAAGGCCTCAAGTAGCGTCGAATACTTGTTAATTCGGGATTTGAGTCCTACATTTACTCGGTGCCTTGTCTTTGTGTTTGTTGAACCGATTCCATTGATGCTTATATTCGAAATCTGTCTGGAAATGCCGAGCCGTTTTACTAGACGTTCCGTGATGAAATTGACTTGTGATCCGGAGTCGAGTAAAGCACGGCATTCCACTCCGTTCCATCTGCTTGTATTTTCACAACTGCTGTGCTAAGTAGCACGTACGAACTTGCTTGTTGATTATTAGATGCTGCTAATGAGGTAGCTTCTATGTCGTTGGTCGCCTGAGATGATGACGTTGAAGATGAAGGCCCTGCGCCCCCTGCTGTTTTAGATGATGTGGCTGATGATACCTTTTGATTGTCCTTTTTGTTTGAGGACTCTTGCTTGTTGTCCAAATGCAACAGTGTGTTGTGTTTTTTATTGCACTTCATGCAACATCGTGAAATGCATTGTTTTGCTGAATGTCCCGTACGTAAGCAGTTTACACAACATTTTTGCCTTTGTGTGTAGTTAAGCCGCTCCGAGGGTTTTAATTTCAAAAAGGTCTGGTACTGAAATAGTTTGTGAGCGCCATCGTTGCATAGCGTGCATGCAGCATTGCCTTGGTTTGTTGAAGCTGCTGAAGCGCACGACTTGGCTGACCCTTTTTCCTTCTGCCCCATGGCTTCCATTGACTGAAACCGGGTCTCTAGAAATTCTAGGAATTGGCTCACATGCTGCAATTCCTTTGGATTTTCTATTGTTTTTTCATATTGCGAGTGAAGACCTCGATCTAACTTTTTTATGAGAAGATGAAACAGCATTGGACTCCATGAAGAAGTATCCACCCATATATTGTTGAGGGCATGCAGACACTCTTGAGTGACATCATGTAGCTGTTTTATGGAGGCTGCTGACGTCCCAGATGACGGCTGATCGATTAGTTTCTGCATTAGTGTTGATACCAGTACACGCTTGTTGTTGTACCGGTCTTGTAATGCCTTCCAGGCTGTCTCATAATTATCAGCTGTGGCGGAAAGATGGCTGATGAGTTTTTCAGCTTCACCGGTTACGTTCGCCTTGAGATACCATATTTTCTGCACAACAGGAATGTTTTGGTTGACTACCAACTGTGAAAACAGATCAGCGAACGCAGGCCATTTCAAATAATCCCCGTCGAATTTCGGAATTGTAATTTTGGGAAGTGGCAGCACGTTTGTTTGTGCACACTCTGCCCTGTATTGTGCTGCCTACAGCTGAAGTTTTGTATCACCATGTTTTCTAGATCCGTGTAAGAGTCCATGTCATATCCTTCTTCGAGTGGGTTGGCACAGTTTTCCCAAATTGAGAAATGTAGCTCCTGGATCTGTTCCCATAGCTTCTCTTTCAATTTCATGTTTGTTGCTGTTGGTTCCGTTGTGATTACCCGTTTTAGAGACGATATCATTACGTTTTGTCTTCTAATGGATAAGGTAATTTGCGAAGCTCTTGCGGATGGAATTGGTGTTGGGGAAGACACAGCCTGCTGTTGAATTTGTGGAGGCTGATGACGAGCTTGTGTCATTGCCATTGTTATAGTTGACTTAGCGGCGGCCAGTTCTTGATGTTGATGCTCTGCTTCTGGATTGGGCGTTTTTGTTGCGGTTGGACCTTTTTGCTGGTTAACCGGTGTTTGCATCATTGCCGACTCCAATTCCTGCCTGTATTTTTCCACGAGCGCAGCTATGTCAGTGTAGTAATTACTGACAAAATAATCGTGGTCTAATGGTGGATTTTCAAGACAACGTATTTTGTTGTCAGTTGTCTCGAAATCCGCCCATGCGCTATTCAACCTCCTAAGGCGTTCCTTATAGTACTCTAGGGTCTTCCTGGACTGGGAGTCCTTCTTATAATTTTTTATGATTCCCTGTATGACATCACCCGTTTCGCGTTCGGATTCAGCCAATACGTCCATACTGATTTTTTCTTCTGCCATCTTTTGAAGCTAGCACAATGCACAGATGATCCGTTGATTGGTTTCCTGACTGTAGATTAGCGGTTGCGAGTTGATTGAGTCCTCTACTGTTTCTGCGTCCCCAAGAGTTGGTCCTGATATGTTGCGAAAATTCCAAAATTCCTTTGCGGTTGCTGGTAGCTTTGTTGATCCTGATTATTTGCAGGACCCCAATGAATATTGTTGATTGCTGTGTGGACAACTATCCAATTTTTGCAGCAAATCGATACGTTGATCCTGTTTAATGTTGCAGGATCTGACGTAATTCGCGAGGTTGCGTGTTTTGTATGTTCTATAAGAAGAACTAGGGGTCACCAAATGTTTATTGAATGGACTCTTTTGTCCTTCAATGAATTTGTGTTTGATTTTTTGTCGAGGCAGTATCACCAAGATAAAGTTTGGAGCAACTCAAGCACTTGAACTTGGTTGCAGCGGAGAAACTGGAAAGAAGTTGAGCCAATGACGGGTTGTGACTTTCTGACAAACTTTTATTGACAAATTTTCTTTCTTAAATACTAAATTATTGCTAGGTTTACAATTTTTTTCTTTTCTGTGTTTATTATTGGGGAAAATAAATAAATTTTGAGTCAGCGTAAATAATTAAATGTAGACATATAAAGAAAACAAAACCAAGCGATGGAAATGTTTAGTCAGCGTAAATGATTAAGTTTAAATTTTTAGTCAGCGTAAATGATTGAATGTAAACATATAAAGAAAACAAAACCAAGCGATGTGAATGTAAGAACACAATTTTCAAAGCACTTTTGCCACTCAGAAGAGGATACCTCTAAAACGAGCTGTTTGAAGGCTTCTACAGCTCCTTCAGGCGTTGAAAAACGTTGGCATCGCTTTTTTTGATGTTCGGGAATAAAAAGAAATCATTAGGTGCCAAATCAGGGCTGTAACGGATGACCTATCAATTCGTCCTTTTGAGTCCTCAAAAACTCTCTTGTGTGAATCGATACGTGAGAGCTCGCATTGTCTTGGTGAAGAATGATTTGTCTTCGGCGGTTGGTTTTCCTTAATTCTCCAAAAACTTTTGGCAAACAAATGGTTGTATATCACTCAGAATTTACCGTTTTAAGTTTATCTAGTAGAACAGTTGCGACATGACCAGATTTTCCGAAAAAACAGGCGATCATTTGCTTTGAGGTGCTCCTTGCGCGAACAACTTTTGTTGGATTAGGCTCGTCTTGGAACACCCATACAGTCGATTGCTGCTTTGTTTCCGGCTCATATGCATAGATCCAAGATTTGTCACCTGTTACGATGTCATAGACGGGCTTTGATCCACCGCTGCTAAATTTCTTCAACATTTCTTTACACCAATCGACACGTATCCTTTTTTGGGCAATTGTCAAATTATGTGGTATCCAACGAGAACAAATCTTCTTTACGACCAAATGTCCATGCAATATTGAATGTATGATGGTCCAACTAATGGCCAAGAATGCCTCTATCAGGCGATATGTCACATGACGATCTTGTATTATCAATTGACGCACAGCATCGACTGTTTCTACCGTTTTTGGACGACCTTCACGAAATTCGTCCTGCAAAGATTGGCGGTCACGTAGGAATTCGTTGTACCATCGTTTCACAGTGGCTAAGTGTGGTGATTCAGCACCAAAAATAGAAGAAAGTTGATTGATGCACTCCTGTCTCGATAGTCCACGTCGAAAATCGTAGTAAATCATCGCACGAAAATGTTCACGGGTTAATTCCATTTTTAGGCAGTATGATTTTTTAAACTCACTATAAATAAACACGAATAAAACTCGTAAGTGAAAATGTTATATGCAAGTTTATGCCAAAAAATACCAAACTTTACGATAAATATATCTAATTACAGCTAATCACATGTAGTGTTGCGAAGGCGCAAAATATAAAAGGCAACCCTCGTAACACTGTCAATTGATTTATATGTCGTGACTACACCTGGCAGTTTCGCTTGAATTTGAAAACTAATGGCATTGATATTAATGTTCTTCGGTGCTAAAATGGCGCGTTCTCTCAACCAATCATGATTTCTATAATTCTAAAGAATATTCGGAAAAACACATTCAATCAATTCATCTATCGATTGCGCAATTGTACAAAAATTGTTCGGTATAGTGATCAATCCGTTGGCACTGGATCAGCTGGATCATTTTGTAGGTGAATACGCATATTAATGTTCAGCATTTATTTCATCAGCAGGAGTTGATCGAGGAATGACAGGCAATGTTTGACAATGTCCCCTGACAGTAATATAAAAGCGCCTCCAAAAAGCTGTTGATTACCACGTAAATCTTGTATTGTAAATCTTATATTATTCGAAATGGTTGCAGGGAATTTTGAAGTACCTCGGCTGGTGCAGGCAAAGAGTGATTACCACGATTTGTCCTTCCAGCTACAGTGATTTTGAAAAGGAAGAACTTGACACAAAAACCATTGTTACAAAAAATGTGATAGATGAAGAACCGCTCGACCGATTTTGTGCAAACTTCACATAAACCATCTACTAAATAGTCCGAACAAAGCCTAAACATTTGGTTTGGATAGGGGAGCCCGTTCTTAAGTTATAAAATTACAACGAAAAGTGGCATTAATTTTTATATATATAGATATTTACGAATATACATATCAGATCTCTTAATTACCTCTCCCCTCACATCAATATTTTTGAAATCGGTTTAATAGTTTTTGAAATATAAGCTTAAAAATAGTGAGACTGCCCGATTTACCCCTCTATAACTCCCTCCTTATAGATTTTCGCAAAAAAAGTTGTACACCATAAGAGTAATTTTTAATTTTTTCTATCACAGTGGGCCTTATTCTTTACTTGTTCCTAAAGTAAAGTAATTTCAAGCATCAAGGTAAAATTTAGAAGCCCATACAAAAATTTACTAAAAAAATAAAAATACCGACATACCAGTCGTAACATTGACCTTAGAAATTAACCTAGTCTAGATATGACAATGTAGGAAAAGCTTAAAAACATTTAATTTAAATCTTTAACTATTAAAATATTGCGAGGAGCGACCAAACGTCAGTGGCCTTCTGAAAGAAACTTTTACTTGCCAGAAAGGCAATTGGAGCATTGGCATTGCTAGCCAAGAAACGACAATCGGTGAAACAAAGGTTTAATATATTGTTAAAACATGAAGTTACCCACATATGTACTTCCTGCAATCCAAGTTTACTTCACTATTCAATATGTCACAAAACGTTAATTTTTAATTGATTTATTATTAAACTTCTGACGAATATAATCTACATACAAAAATTATACGAAACTTTATTTATGTACATGTTCCTTTTGCAACAATCAAGCATTTTAAACAATTTATGCTTCAACTTGTATATTTATACTTACATACATAAGTACATAAGTACATATATATCTACTTATGTATACATACAAACATACCTAGGCAAACATAACGTATGACATTTAGCATTTTACCTTGAGGGGCGAACAACGCTTTGTGTGCTGCTAAATTTCGCTTAGCCTTTGGTGTATGTTTAAGCCAAACAATTCAAGCATCAATATTTTAAACAAATTTATCTCTTAATATGTGCCAACAACGGCGGGTGTTTTACTTCTGTGGCGCCACATCCGTTTGTACTCCGCAATAGTCCTTGTTCAAAAATATTTGATTGGCTCTCTACTCCGAATTTTTCATTTGTGAGTAAGAAAAAATAAATTAGAACATACATAAATGAAAGAGAGCGAATTTTATATACAGGGTGATGGGAAATTTACATTATTTTCCCCAAAACTACTCATAGACGGCATACTTGCGAAAGTGTAAGTATCTCCGTTTTTGGGGCAACTTCAGGACGCGAGACAAATAAAAAAATACGTTTCACCATTTTATTATATTTCATCGGTGGTGTTTCATTCTGTTATGAAAATACATTTATTTTTTCTAGTTACACATTTCTGGTGCCAAAAATAAAAATGAGAAATCCATTTTGCTTTTTACGAAAATGCTTTAAGCTTTTGAGAATACATATTCAGAACTATGGAAAATCAAGCTTTATTTTATTAACCATACCTATGATAGGTAGCAAAATCAAACGTCAAGGGCCGTAATTTATATACATGACACTACCTTTAAGTATAATAGTAAATTCTTTGAACTGATTCTTATGTCAGGTTGTATTTCTAATTATTTAAATGAATTTCATTCGAATGTATTATATTTGTTTTAGTAACTGTGACTAGTGTGACGATTACGCGCCCAACGATTTTATATGGAAGAGACCTTCAAATTAGGGGGTAAGCTCACACTCCGCGATGCAGTCTAATGTACTTAAATATCGCGCGCTTGCTACAAGTGTCATACAAGTAAGTCATACAAATAAAAAATCTAAAAACTAGATGCTCCATACATGGCGTCATCTATGAACGTGTTGACACGCCTTTAGGCTACCCTCAGTGGAGTGATTAATTTATCTTTAGTTAAATACCGGTACAATTCGATAAAGGCAAGCTAAATAAGTTTATCCTATTCAATATTGCATTTATTAGCACACATGTTTTCTGTTTAAATATACTGTAAATGATTTATTTTATTTATCTTTTTATGTATGCACATATTTCATATTGTCTAAAAACTTAATAGTTCTTAAATACTTCTTAAGACTATTATAAACTTATACAAATAATAACATTTGAGTAAATTATAAAGCATAACAAGATTCGAGGTATAAATATTTGGAATAAAAAGGGTAGGAATTACCATTATGAGAAAGTGAATGCATTGTAATAAATACGAACATCCCATTTTTCTCTTAATTAAAGAATACTTTAAGTTAATTAGAAGCAAACTGGAAGATACAATTTCTTGCCTTTTGCCCTCGTGAAGTTCTTTCAATTGCAAATTGGAGATAAAAAACAAAAGCCGCATATTCCACTAAAGATCGAACGAAAGAAGTTAACAGTAATTTTAAAGTGCACGACTTTGAGAATCCTAAAGCAGAGTAGTAATTATATAAAATATAGTTAATTGGCTGATAATTAAAACACATGAATCAAAACTCCCAATAAATTAATATTAAAGTACCCTAGACAAGAACTGTAAACTTTTAATTGCAAATAAAGTTATTTAAAATTTAAATGGAAAATTGAACAGTACATTTTTTCAAAATAGCACATATTCTTAATTTTTCTTTTTTAATCAAAGTAACAACTCTCCGAACATACGCATCAATTGAAATTCCTTTTAATTTATCAGATTTTGGTACAGCATTCCCACAGTCTAACTTTAGAGCTTAACTTTCGACGTAGCTCTAAGCGAAAAAAGCCGATTCTAACTCGACTATGATTAAGATAAAGTACGGCTTTAATTAAAGTATGCTGTAACGTATTGGTTTCCAACCGGCGGGTCACAACCCACTAGTAGTTCGCGGATGGGCTATCAACAATTTGGTCGTGAAAAGATAAGAAGAATCGAAATATAGTAACGATTATATTAAACATGGGCATATATTTGTAGGCACAGAGGAAGAACCATCAGCAAATGTAAATCAATTCCAAGAAAGTAATAAAGTTTTAAGATTTTGTGAAAATATCAATTTTGACCTTTCTTTTCACAAAATTTTCTTTGTACCCGACTTGCAAAAAAACGCTCAAATTTTCTATTAGTTGCAGAAGCAACCCTGTTATATTTTTCATAAAACATGCGATTCGATTAGAGCTATTCAAGAACGGAAAATAGATGTTTTGTCGAATTTTAGGTTGATGTGGTTATATATTTAAAAAATACGATTCAAATAAAAACGGATTAAGTGTTAAACTAAAATTTCCAATGTATTTTCTTAGGTCTTATTCACAATAGCGCAGTTTTTTCACTTCCTACATCTCAGGTCGGATATCATTTTACCTAGGAACACTTTTGCAAGTCGGTTACAAAGAAAGGGGCTTATTTCCTTTAATTAAAAGTCATACATCATGTATTGCGAAATTTTTTGACTTTAAGTCTGATGTTCAGATTTTTCTACATATTTATCTTTTGTATCATCATTATTCTACGAAAATACATCTTTATTCTTAGTCTGCAATAAAAGCTCTGAGTTCTTTCACATTCAACTCAAACATCGCGCTGGACTACCACCTATGTCTACAGTAGATGGTCTTCAGATTCCTCAGGATAAAGGACGCATTGGTAAGCCGTTTGACATTTGCAAACTGCTACTGAGGGAATGTATGTACATATATATAAACATGAAGTTAAAATATGACTTGCGGAATCACAAGGCAGACGGGGCCTAAATGGGACCAGAAATGGTCACGAAGCATATACTATATATCTAAGATGAGAAGACATTTTTAACGTGGCTGGGGCTCTGACCGGGTGCTGTCCAATAGGAGAACATGCTGAAAGGCTAGGCGTACCTTTCCGAAGATGCTACAGAAGCTGTAATTATTATGCCGAGGAGGAAACGGAAACACAGAGATTAATTGTCTGATGAGAATCATAAGGGAGGCAAAATGGTTTAGCAAGGGGTAATCTTTCGTCGGATGGCGTCAATATTTGTGGTAACACAATGGGCCTTCTATTTATAGTCTAAGTGTGCCGCCGCAGGCTGCACCCACTCCTATATACCAACCTATCTATTTTTCATCTCCAAGTGTCGGAAAATTCGTATATATGTATGTAACGGTTGGAAACCACTACGCTAACTTATTTAAAGAGGCTTTTACTTGACTATCATTAAGAGTCAATGTTTATCAACAAAACAAATTGAAAATTGTAGGTGATTTCTATTTTTCAAATTCAAATTCATAAAACTACTTCTTGAAATTTACTTGACTTGTTTATTTATTTATTTATTTATTTAGAATCAATTACAGTATAAATAAATTATAGTGTAATTGGTAATTTAAGCTTAACATCTGGGGCTTTATGCTTAGTTATACTACTTATACTATTTGTTTTTATATGTTTTACAATTTCTTTTGAGTTACTTTATTAAGGATTGTTGATTTTTTTTTTTAAATGTAGAGCTATTTTTTTTTTATTTCATCTGTTAAGTTACTAGCTTTTATAAAATTTAAAATAGTTTGTATGTTGTCCTTATTAATATTTATTAGTAGGTCAATGGGTTGTTTGTTGGGAAAGTAGCGTTGCCTTAGTGGGTGTAGTGCAGGACATGAATTAAGGATATGTTCAATTACTATGGGGGAGTTGCAGAGTTTGCATATTCTGCTTACGTTTTTGTTAAGTATGTGTTCGTGTGTAATTTTAGTGTGGCCTAATCGAATTCTCAATTACTTTTTTCTTTGGTGGGCTATAATTGGAAGCGTAAATTCCTCTCAAATATATGTGTCTGTGTGCATATAAACATATATGATCATAAATTTTATTTAGGATCTTTGGATTGTTAACTGGTATAATTTCGAAACTAATCTGTGAAGTTTGTGATTATTGGACAGCCTATACTTATAGCGTTAATTAAATTATTGAATTACGTAAATGTGCATGTGTATAAAACATATTATTTCCTATTTAAAAAAACCAGGTATCTTAAATATATTGGATGCTATCATAGGTTAGCAATATTTGCCCTGTATTTTTCAAACATCAATTGATTTGCAGTGAACCGTTAGATAGATGCAATATCTACAAGTAATTTGCATTAAATTACTCACTTGCCAATTTACTATATTAATTTTCGAGTATTTATTACAGTCATAATCTCATCAAATGAATCGTCAGGAGGCTACAGAACCGGCAAAAGAGCAAAAGCGAGAGTGCAGTAAGGAGAGAGCGCGCAAGCGTGGCATACAAAACACTCAATTGGTGTCCTGTGACTCCAGCAACAACATCGCCTTTGTGGGAAGCTTGGACGACGCGACGTGTGTCTGGCCATGTGGCGGCTGCCTTTATGTGCCAGTGCCCCAGTGCCATTTGTACATTTACGTGTGTGGGCACTCCGAATTTCTTGCTTACGTTGCGTATCCTTTGCCACTGTTGCCACTGTTGTCGTGGGTGCAAATGTGGATGCGAAGCTGCATTCACTTCATATCTTAACTGGTTATCACTTGGTAATCTCAGTCATCCTTCAACCACGACGGAGTGTGGTTCGCTCGTTACAGAAAAGTGAAATCGAGTTGATTGTTTTAGTGTGAGTTGTAAGTGAAAATGTAAAAGGCCTCGCCTTAATTCAGTGGCTATATTTTCCATACGGTCGCAAGTAAATGTGGAAATCAATGAATTACTGCTGATGGTTCTTAAGTGCCTATAGTAAAAGAAAAAAAAAATTGGCAAATAAAACCTGCAAGGCAAGACAAAACCACGTTATGTATTAGCGCGCCTTAAAAATACAAAAAACGTGGCAGTGACACAGCGGACTACCATAAATCAGGCTTTAATTTGTATTGAAAGCAAAGAGGCGGCAGGTGGCGTGGGCATTTTTCGTTTTTCAGCTTTCAACAGAAACAATTGCCCACTTTGCGTGACCTACGAATACCTGTGGAAGATACACACATATAAATTTGTACATACATATGTACGTACGTGTACAAACTACATACAAACATATGAAATGAAAACAGAGATTTCGTCCATATGCGAATGATATTAAGCTAATAGAAATTAAATATGGAAGATAATTTAGTATTTAAGCATAGGAGTAGTATTGTTGCTTTGCCAAAAACTTACAACACACCCTCTTACTGTTTCGAAACTATCAAAGCAAATACTTGCCCAGACTGTGAAAATTTGTCAGCCAGCTGTACTTAGAATATGCCCTGGACTAATGATCAAAAAATAAAAGTTTTCTAGTTCCATTTAATTTGAATCATATGGCATTTACAAGATTTTTTTTGCGAAAATCATTCGATGAAGATATAAATGTTTTGTAAAATTTGTAAATTTCACTTCAGCAAAAGTTGTTTTTAGGTTTCCGTCTTAATTTCACATAAATAAACTCATAGTTAAAATACATTGGTATGTTTACTAATTTTTAATAAGCATTTGGTTTTAAGATAACACCATCCGTTCATAAAGTACGCGACATTCGTCATTGAAATAAAAACAATTCTACCAATGCTAAATATTTAGAATATTTCCCTTAAAATTATCTACGTCATAATCAATACCCATATTTCAAGGTACATTCTAAGTATCGATATTGTTTTTATAAGCCGACTGTGAAGTATACCTCTGTTTCTTCAGCGAATAGCCTACATTACCTCGATTGCTCAAAACGCCTACGCGAAATGCTAACTTAACTCGTTAGGGTAAGTTTCTTACCTTAACCCATTTCCATTACAGTAAATCTCGTGATAATATGAAATCCCATCTCCCCAAATATATCTCGAGATCACTTAATTTTTTTTACAGGTATAGACATTAATAAATAAAATTTATAATTACTAATATTTTTGCTTTATTAGTTCGAAAACTGTGCGGCTTTTAGTGCTTAAGCACAATTTCGAGCATATGACTTGCCCAGCAAGAGGAAGGAAGTGAATTAATACCCAGGTGGTGTCATTAAAGAAATCTGATGAGGAGATGTAGTGATCTCCGAACAGCGATAATTTCTACCGCTCTAACTGTTTTTGTCTTTTTCCAAATACTTTTCCTTACATCAGGCCTTAAGCTCAAAAATTATTGCTGAGTTTTTATGAACTTATTTAAGCTGTACAACATCAAAATATGATTGTAGCGTTTACATTATTGACGACATCCATTTTCTTAAAAAAAAGGATGAGCCAATTATGACTTCGGCATGTAAATGATACTAGATAGTAACTTTCTGAGGAGGCAAAGGAGCCTGTAGAGCCTCTTCAGAATTCTTCAAGAAATGTTACCAGCCCCACATTTTCTGCAGTAAAAAATTGCTTTAAAATATGTCTGCTCTGCTATCGGACGCCATCTACTTAATAATTTGTTCATTTGGATACGATGGTTCAATCGTAGAAGGTTCTGGAAATAGTGACAGCTTAATTCTAAGTGCCCTCAATTTTGAGTTGCATTTTTGAAGTATTGAGTTTATAGTTATATTTTAGAAGTCTACCTGAGTACCTTAATTTATTATGGAAAACGTATGTGCATTGGGAAAAGTACTATATGAATTCATAAGTAAAGGAAGTGCTTTCTTCGGCTCTCTCGAAGCCGAAAACATTAACTTTATATCATAACTGTGCGCTTGCAAAATTAAATTAGTGGTGGTGTGATTAAAAAAAAAACTGAAAATATTTTGATTAGCCTGCAATAGCGAGTCGAGGAATCCCGCTCATTTTTCCAAATAATTAAACTTCCTTGTTGTACTTGCAGAGGTACAAAGCAAAGAGGAATCATGTGATCATCGAACATGTTATTCTAGTGATTAATGTAATGTTGCCCCTAAGTTAAATGAACACTAATGCCACCACATCCCCATTAATATAAGTGTTTCATATTTTTGGTCATCAATAATGTTACTAAGCCCATTTTTATCACCTTCGACAATCCTTGTAGTGTGTGATCAAGTAATATGCAGCTGCAATGGCACTTCCCTTGCATAAGCTTGTAGGAGTTTTTTGTATCGCCTCATACAATTTCGTCTATGCTATAAAATTATTCAAATTTTGATATCCAAAATGTGTACATTCGTTTAGATTTTCTAACTATTAGAGTCAGTTTTATGCCGAAAAATGTCTAAAAAACAGAAAACATTTCATACGAATCCTGTCCTTTAGAAAAATCTGTATACGACTAACAGCTGTTGACTTGAGATCAAAGTGAAAAGTGCCGACCTAAACGGTGAATCGTACTTGAACAGTCTTAACCGTTTCGTAATAGCACATACTAAGAATATATAAAGGTGTCACTTTTTTGTTTTTTTGTGTTTGTTTTCTTTTGATACAGAACTTTGTTTTAATTAATGATAACTACTACAAATGGCAAAATAACATTTCATTGCAATTCACCGAGTTTCTTTTCCAAATTACATTTTTGGAAAGGAAATATTTCAGAAGCCAATCTAAGATAAGTAAGTCTAGCTAATTCCGAATATTGTCTTCATGTTTTCAATAGGCTGTGATCGGTTGTAAAACTTTGAGCGCTATTTTTTATTTTTCTTGACCTTTTTTGTTTCCAATCTTGTGAAATTATAGAATTGAGAAGATTGATTTAGGAATCTAAAATTGTTGGCGAAATTCCCGAAAAACAGTTTTTGACAATAAATCCACATTTCTATGACGTATTTGAAGTTTTTAGTATTCGGTGAGTTACGAGACTTTTTGAAATTTCTTTACGTATTGTAATTAATTGGTTTTTTTATTTAATCCATTATAAGGTGGTAGTTGCGAACTCAAATCAAACGTGTTAATACTACACTTCCTGTACTAGAATTTGAGACAGTAATGGTCCCCCGATTTTGATGGCAAACATAAAAATTTAAGGCAAAAAAAAAGTAAGAGGCCTTTTCCAATGTCATGCTAAATCACTACAGGCAAGGTAAATTCTAAAAAAGCTAATATACTCGTAACTAATTTACCTTTACAGAAACCATGCTATCTAATAGGTTAGAGAATTCCTTTGCAATCATGGTTGGAACAGCTTTATGTGCAGAAGTAATGTTTGAAATTTCGTACAGCCACGATCGAAATGGATGGGATGCGAGAAAATGTTTACAAGTTGGTCTGCCAGTAGACATTGGCATTTTGTAATACCTCTCAGTACATCTCATCGAACTACAAAGCAATCAGTCCAAGTCATTTACTGTTAGTACTAGAGTTGTTCATGTAGAGTGATAAACTGCTGATATTTTGCCTGACGCTGGTCTAAACGAACAAGGCTTTCGTCGATTATGGCGAAATTTCAATGTGCATTTGTGAGATAGAGATATTCATTTAAAGTGATAAACTGCTGATATACTACGTATAAACCTCATTCAAAACTAGATTTTCATTAACAATTTTATATGTTTATACGTTTATACAATTATAAGGGTCATTATACGTTTAGATGAATCCCCATATTTAAAACAATCGTTGCACAACTGGATCTGAATCCACGCTTTGGTGATGCTTCAGGCGCAGGCCGAATGCAAGCCTGGTTTACTTGCCCTGCTGACTTTGTTTTGCTTTACGTTAAGTACTCTGAAAGCTTCCATGATCAAACGATGACCAAATGAAACTATAAGTAATGAAGTTCGGAAAACTATTTATTATTTCTATGGAATAAAAATTTAAAAAAGTTATTGTGAGCTCACATAAATTTGCGAAGATCAAATACACTTTTTGGCATTGGCAAAAATAGTTTAACAAAATAAAATTTGGGATTGGTTTGCGATTCGTTTGAAGCAACGAACACACCCCATATTGTCAAAGCCAATAAGCGCTGTCAAATAAAGTTTTGCGCTATTCAAAACTTTGAAGCGTCTCAAGGGCTTGATGGAAGGATGACATTTGTCCCACTTTCATACATTTTAGTTCATTTCTATTCATTTTTTACAGTTCTTAAAGCCTATCAAGCGCGTTTTGGGCCATAACCTTAAGTGTGGTTGAATCAATGCATTTATCTTTAATATGTTTATTTTCATAACGAGCTTTTGTTACATTGCGTTTTTTCTGTTAAATACCAGATTTAATAAAAATCCTTTCATGCTTTAAAAAATATATATATGCGCATTTTAGAAAGTAACTTTTTCTGATTGTCCTTGCTGCTGCTTCAAAAGTTTCGAAGGTTAAGTGTGAATCCTTTGCGCCTAGGTATATTTGTACGAATGCAAATGTATGCACACACATACATATACAGGTACATATATACATATGTAAGTAAGAAAGTGGCAAATGCAGGCACGAGTTTTAATACTGTTTAGATCAGTTAACTCGGAACGCGAGATATTTGCTCAAAGCGTGCAAACTTCTCCCTTTTAAGAATGACTGTAATGCACAAAAATCATAATATAACTTGGCCTATGCACTTACTTTACATTGAGTGCAATTTTTAATTAATTCTTTATTTCTCTGCATCTTTGTATGTCTCACTAATGGACCTATGCGGTATAGATAGGCACGTGACTAAAGATTCGATCCCAATCTCGCCCACCGCGACATTCAAATTTTTTTTAAAGTACGCAACGGCTTTAAAATTTGTCATATGGGCCCCGTGGGTCCCGTTATTTATCACTGCATCAAACTCGCTCGCTCGCGAATTCCGGTTTGTTGCGAAGTGTTCTAAGTGAATAGTTATGACAGTCGCGTAGTTAGTAGCTGTCTTTTGTGATTGCAGCTTTCCGACGTCGAGCAGACACTGCTGACTTGTGACTAGTGGCTCTTAAACCGAGTATGTCGAAGTGACCACACTAGAGCTCCCTCCCTATATTAGGCTGTCTTCTCTATCCCGGAGTGAGAGTTATTAGTGGGGTTTGCCAATTTTTTGTTTCTACTTTCTGCGTTCTTTTGATTTGTACCAATAATTTTACTTAATGACTGGATTTGTTTTTGTTTGTTATAATAAAATTTTTCAATTCATCAGATTTAGCTTTTTCTCTTGATACCATTCCTGAAAATTATACAAACAATTAAAAAAACGCACGTTTCCAAAATGGTTAATGCTCACTTTGTACCTGAAATTACTATATGTTTACTATACAAATTTGGGTTATTTCGCGGTCGTGTCTGTGCTGTGTTGGTCATGTTGTTATTCTTCTGTTTTTCGTAAATAAATTTTTAGAGTTCAAATATTATGTCTAAATTTATGTTCGTCTGTTCGTTTATTATTATTCCGTCAAATGTTTACTGTTTCTATATTCCAATATTCTAAAGGGCGTTCAAGCTACGTCCTTTTTGTACCACATACAAAGTTTTAGTAGTTTTGTTTTTGTTTGCTGGTGAATATTTATTGTTGTACATATGATTTTTAAGTTAGACTCAGGTATTGCAGTGGGTGTCTGTATCTTCTTGTTACCGTAATGTTTTCCTCTTTGCCCCTCCGTTTTGCGCTTCATGATTCTTTCTAATTTTATCGACCAAATTATTATATTATTATTAAGTATAAGTTAAATGTATGAAATGTACACCCTATTTAACACCACTTCTCACTTCCCAATAACCTCAATTGCTTCGTCACACTATACTACATATAACATCGTTAAAAAAGAAATGTTGTATGTCTGCTGATACCAGATTAGTCTTTTCGTGGATTGATTTACATATATAAAAAATATTAAATAATGAAAATAATATTTTAAGTAAGAAAGGCAAAAAAAACCACGAAAATAGAACTAAATTCTGATGCTATAGAAACAAAATAAATGCTTACGGTCTCAATTTCTGGTACTTTAAGTGCAGTATTAAGACGTTTGCTTTGAATTCGTAACCGTCAGTTTATATTGAATTAAATGAGGAAACCAATTAATTACACTAAGTAATAAAATTGAAAAAGTTTCGTAACTCACCGAATACTAAAAACTTCAACTCTGCTATCGAAATGAGGATTTATTGTCAAAAACTGATTTTCGGAGGTTTCGTTACAATTTTGCCAACAATTTTAGATTTCTAAACCAATCTTCTCAATTCTGGTATTTCACAGGATTGGATCAAAAAAATATCAACAAAAACAAAAAATAGAGCTCAAAGTTTTACAACCTATAAATTCCGGAATTCATTAATGTTTCGCACAGCCTATTGAAAAAATGAAGATAATTTTCGGAATAAGCTACACTCATTTATCTTACATTGACTACTGAAATATCTGCTTCGTTTATTTTATTTGCAACTACAATAACAAATCAGATTTCAGTAAACTAAAACTTTCACAGATTTTGTACTGGCACCACCAGCTCCAATTTTAAATATTATTTGATATTCCCATTATAACTGTTATAACCACAGTATATTTTTTATGAACACAGAAACATACTTAGAGTGTATATTTTACAACACAGAAAAATGAATCTTGAAAATTAGGTGGTCCGTCTTTGAGCGCACAAAGGTCAAATAGAGGAATTTTTTACTGCCCTACTAGTCACATTTATTCAAATAATATTCAAAAAGAACTTAGAAATTGCTTATTACTTCTCTTTAAGGAATTTTATAGACTGATTATTTATTTATCTATGTTAAAAGATTTATTTCGATGTTGCATAATTTCCGATTACATAAATTACAATTCTTAATTGTGAAAATTGTGGAGTCAAATGTCCAAATGGAATGTCCCATTTATGATTTTATGGCAAAAAAAAACATGCACTCCAAACATAACTTTTCTGTTCGCGTTTACTTCTTTTGGCCGCAAGTAATTTGGTGGGAGTCAAACAGAGAAGTTCTTAGTGCGCATAATAATATGTATGATTTTAAAGAAAACTAGTTAATACCCGTTAGCTCCGTTACACCTTACAGACGTAATTTTATTTTAAAATTGTTCGTTTCTACGTGGCCAATAAGTATATGTAAGAATATTTCGACTCCAGCGTAACTTACAACATCTATTTTGTATCGAAAATGCTTTTCTATATATGACCGATATGTGTTCTGAGTATGGTGCAAATGGATTCGTAAATGCGATGTTAACGAATATTTCGTCTATGCGTCACATACCGGATCTATTTTGTGTGTTTTCTTGTTTTAAAATCCAATAGAGTGTTATATATTGTACATACATAAGTATCTCATTAGTTTTTCTTTTGAAAATACTACTACTTGAAAGTAAATGAAATATTAAATTCAGATTTTCGGCGATACAGGTTTTGTTTTTTTAATTTCGCGACAATATTGTTATGTAATTTTTTAGAAAGATTAAGTTTAGAGGGGAAACTAAAAAGGGTGTACCTCCGACGGCGGCGATTTGAACATCAAAAGAAAATGCTATGTGTACTCATAAAAGCCTTTCTTCTTTTTCCTTAATTAAATGAATTTGACAGCATTAGATTAAGTTGTCAAAATAACAATACAAAATATGATAAGCACGAAAAGCCAAGCAATCGGCTGCTTTAAGAACCAACGTAAATCGCGAAACTCGCCTGCAGGACAGTAAAGCGTTTCGCGTATTATTCTAACGCAACGTAAAATTATGAAGCCAAGGATAGGAATTGTGATGGTTTTATTTCCTTACTTTTTTCTTCTTGGTGATAAGTACGTATTTTGCTTACTTGGCTTTTATGCAGAAGGATTTCACCTTTGCTTGTTTATCACCGAAATCGACAGCAACATGATATAAGAACTGACGAAGTTACGAAGCGCTGCTACGCTTTTACCCGTGACAATAACAGCAAGAGCGATTAGAGACGTAAAAGTTGCATATGAACAATCTACGAGTAAAAAGCACACTTATGCCTGTACATTAGGGTGCTTCAAAAGTAACGAACAAATATATATGTACTTGTTTTTATGCTTCATTCGCTACGATTAATCATAGTTTCAAAAACGCGACCCTTATAACGAAACGTGCCCAAACTAAGCTAGGCGTATGTGAATACGTGGTAAGACCTAAAAGTTTCTGGCTTGAACTATACAATTAAAGGTAAATCGCAAACCGCTACTACTAATATTCAATATAATCTACCCTTATTTCAATACACTTTTCATAGCTCTTTACTAACATTTCTATACCATCGAAAAAATCAGAATCGTTCACGGAAATGCCACAAACAGCTGACTTCACTTCTTATTTAGGACAAATTTTTCAATTTAGAGAATAAAAAAATTGGTTGGGGTTAAAGCTAAAAGTGCATAGCATGTCAAATCTATGATTAAGGGTTTAACCTTTCGTGTGTAGGTAAAAAAGGAAACATGACGGCAAATTTTTGAAATTCCCAATTAATAAATCCGATTTTGCTCATAGTCAGAATACGCATTGCATAACTATAAAAATTCTATTGAAAAATAAACCTGCGATATGTAAACCGGTAAATTGTAAGTTTGCTATTTTTCACTAAACTCCAAACTTCAATGCCTGTTAGCAATCCATGAAACCCCTATATAAAAACCAGAAGAAAGTACCATGTACATTTTTTGTCATCAGGAGACTGTACCACCAACATTTAAAAAAAATACCCCATATATTTTTGAATCAACCTAATGCACATAGTAACAGATAGTCTTGAAGGTAATGGCTAGAATTGTGGCACGACGACAGTTTGCAGATGCCATTGATGTCCATTATCCTTATTATTTTTGCACCTGATGAACTAGCGCGGCACATTTACTCCACTTTTGCTGTTGTTGTTAGAAACTTTTAATTGTCGGCGATTTCCTTTTACCCATCGAATAAGTAGTAGCACTGGCTTTATGTCATTCATGGGGAGCATGCTTTACATGTGAGATAACTTAAGTTCTTATCGTTGATGCTATTCCGTAGTGGAAAGCTAACTGGAAGATCATTCAGAAACCACAATCGCCATTTGTGTGTAAATAAAAGTGAAGTGAAAAAATCAGAAAAGGGAATGTAAGTAAATATAAAACCCTAAGTTATGGACGAAAACAAAAAACGAAGCGAAGCAAACTTGTCGAAAAGAAAAGTTAACGCCAAGAGGACAGCAGCAAATGCACACGACATAAGACGCGGCTCAGCGAGCAGTGAAGCGTTGAAAGGTATTGCTTTGCTACCTTGTCTTTTTGTTGATATCTACCTTTCGTCCTGCTGCCGTTCTTATGAACTTCTTTGTTGTTGTGATTATTTCCACCTCCCGTGCTGCAGTCTGTGTTTAGTGTTGGTTTCTGTTTTGTTTTTGTACTCTTCATGCCACTAGCGACTGTTTGTGAGAATTTACACACTGCATTGCAGAGGAGATAAATAAATTTTTATACACCAACAACATAGAAAATAAAATTGCGACAGCACCAGCATCACAAACATACATACTACTACGTATAAGTTTTGAAGTGCCGCTATAGCAGTAATGCCTTAGACGTTCATTTATTGAATGACCGCGAAGTGAGAAGCCGCCTTCATTTATGTTGTTTTATGGTCCACCCATCAAAGGTACCAAATAGTACAAGGATCCAACACCTGGCGTTCGTAACGAATTCATGGCAGTATTGAAGCAACGTTGGCAAATTCGCAGCAAAGTGAGTACACATACCTACATATACTATACGCTATAGCAGTATACATATACAAAAATACAAGTGGGTGCTTGATCACGTACATACCTATAGTGGATTTTCGTGTAATCGCATAATGTGGCAGTGGCAATGACAGATAGTGGAGTAAGGATACTACAAACAGTGGCATGCGAGCTTTCCTGTCCTTGGCATTATGACATAAGCAATTTCAAATTTGTTGTAAGTATTTTTATGATCTCACTGATGTTAGCAGCAGTATTGCCGCCGCCTTAACCTCTAAAGTATCCATATAAATTCGAAAAAATTATCCAAATAAACTCATCTGTATTTAAAAATAGTATTTGAACAAGTAGGTGCATATATGAAGCTCTTTAAATGTTCGAGTGGCGAGCTGATATCATTATTCACAATTTATATCTATTAACGTTTCGACCAATGCACACTGTATAAATAAGAAATCAAAAATGTTAATGGAATGTCTCACATAACTATCAATTAAATCGCACCAATAAGTATTTCCTATTTGACAAATAGGAATGTATTACGATCAATTGATTTAATTTATTTTTATTTTATCGGGGCCAAGAGCTTGCAATCTTTTTTTTAAATTTTTATTATGTATGTTTTAACATACATTTTTTGGGTACTATTTTGCCCGCATAGAACTCAATGCTGTACTAGTTAACAGTAGTGTAGTAACGAAGTGGCGCTGCGCTACTGCCCTGATACCGCGAAACAGTGATACAAAATCAAGGATGATAGAATACAAGATTGCGCCTTCCGCGGACCGCTAGTCCTCTCTTCGTCGATTTGACAACATCCACCAATTTGCTTTTATTTTACTCAAACAATGCTAACAAAACTTTCGAATGTTCTGTCGTTCGACTGGTTCTTCTGCGCTTCTTCCGCTCTTTTTAGAATTTTTTCTTTGCTATATTATTCTCTAGCTATTGTACTATTATATCACTATTATTTGCTCCCAGTGCGGAAGACGCAATCTTGTTTTCTATTAATCTTGGTACAGAATTTATTCACGGTAGACTGAATACAGAAAGTGACGAAATCAGCGCTACCGTTGCTTTGGTTTTGCCGATTTTGACAGTTCTCAACTACAAGTAGACCCAGCTTTTTCACGAATGGGCGCCAAAGAGTCACTTTGTTTTTAGTATTTATTAAATATCTGCCTATAAATCATATTTTTACGCTTTAGCAAAATTAAATCACGTTACTCTCTTAAATGTTGGAGGTTATTCCTTCTTTTTTCTCGCATATTCTTTGTTTACTCGATATGGGATCTAACACTTCGCCGCGGGAAGGCGTAATCTTGTATTCTATCATTCTTGGAATTTATTGGCAGCAATGAAATTCTGCTTGCAGTGTCTCAAAATATACGTATAATAAAGCGAACAAGTATGTATTTGCTAATCCAATAATCACCGGCGAAGGTGGATATAATTAGTTTTACAGGTCTCGATGTAGTAGTAGGGTCGTTGTAGTAGTATTGTAAAGCAATTTCGCCAACAAAGTGTTGTGGTCCGGGATATAGCGCTGGCGCTATGGTGTCACTGCGTTAACCACCACTACCGGCTAAGTCCAAAGATCCACTATTCCTTATGAGCGTTACCGGTTTGTGGCAAGCCACAATGCTTCGCCTCTTTGGTATTCATTACTGTTACTCTTGGCATGGGCACTGGATGTTCAAAGGTTCTGTAGCTTTGCAAGCGATTTTTGGCCACCTCGCAACCATGGGGAACACAGTCCCAATCAGTAATCACTGGAGTGCCGGGCAGCTGATAAGTTATATCACCGGCAGTGGGACAGCAATTCCAGTATCACTCAGCTCAGGCAGATGGAAAAAGTTGGAAGAACAGGAAGATTGCAACCAGCAAGTACTACATTGCAATATCACACAGCGTTGTAAGCACAAATTCGTGCATGGTAAACACTTTTGTAATTATATTAATAATATTTAATTTCACTTCTTCACGTGTTTTCCCCATAAAATAGAATTTATCTATTATCAAACTTTGTTTACATCTATACTTACTAGCAATTTTCTCATTTTGTGTTTAACACTTCAGAGATTTGAAAGAACAACCAAATACTCTGGGATTTTTCTTCTCGTCTCCTGCTATTACCTGTTCAACATGCCTTGATTGCGATGAAATTAGAAATATATGTACATATGTACTTGTGTTATTTTAAAGTTTAGCTTCTTCTAAAATAAAAAAAAAAACAAATTAGCTATTCTATTCTATTCTACATGTTCAATATTCCTTGATTACGGCACTTTAAAATACTATTCTTAAATCGAAACTGTAGTTTGTATCCGTAAGGCATGACATGACAAGCAGGCCCCAATAACATACAATGTTGCCTATTTATACTTTTAGCACGCATAAAAAAAGTAGAAGATTATTTCTTATTTAAATATTCTATTACTAAAATATTTCATGAGATACATAAATGGCGAAAATATGCAATGATAGGGGCTTCATGGCAACGATGCAAATTTTAAACCAAAAAAGAAGAAAATAATAATGTAAATAAATACATAAGTATATAAGTTTAGTAATAAGATTTTCATACACAACATAATGAAATAACTGAAACAAGACTCCCACACCGAAATTTCCTTGAAAATAAATCTGATATGCGTGATTGCTTTTAAAAGATTTCTCTCTATCGTTGTTAATGAAGACGTGTAGAAACTACATTAAATTTTTCGAAAAGATTAGCTCAAAAATAAAAAGAACTGTATGTGTTTTGCTGTTGCAATTAAAGCTCAAGTCGCATTCGTTCAATATCATTATACTGGATCACCACTATATACATATTCAAAGCGGTACAGCTCAAGCAAATCTTAATATTGTTCCGAAATATTTTGGCGGAAGTCTTAAAATATAACACATTTTATAATTCCGGTCGATAAACGTCCTTTGGTGAGGCAGCCTAAAATATATAGCATTTCTCAAGCAAACGAATCAGTTAGGTACGATTATTTTTCATCAATGAAATCTATTAAGGTTTATCCTGTCAAAAAAAAAAAAGAAGAATAACACTACTCGACAAAAAAAATCTCCAAGAATAAAATAGGCCTTTCCTAAAGTGAAATTTTCTCCTGATTCCGAATATGACTTTCATTTTCTTGTGGCAGATCTAGTTTCCGAGATATCGGCGAAAATATGAAAATTCCCATTTTTGCAGAACACTACTTCATATAGGTACGGCAAAAATTTGCATTTTTCATTTTTTCGTTTTTAACTGTTGAATTATGCATTATACTAATTCCCATAAAAATGTCTTGCCTTCACCTCCCTCAAGTATCTTCAGTAGTTTGGCCACTATGCCAAAAAACGTTCAAAAAATGTTGAAAAAAAAACGAAATTTTTTACACAATTTCAGATTTAACCACTTTAAAATCGGAAAAATTCTATTGACGAAAAAAAGTTAGCCCTCCTATGTTGTAGGTAATTTAACTACGAAAATTTTAAGCATACCAGCACAACAATCGGACGTGCCATTGAAACTATAGCCCCGTTAACTTGCAATCCTACAATTTTTTTATAGAGAAAATTTTTATTCAAACTAGGTTTTTATTTTTTTATAACGTTTTATTATAGACATATGTTTGCACGTTAAACTGTATTCAATTGAGTAATATGAGTATAAATCAGCAATTCAGTAAAAAACAACAACGACAACAACATTAAATACATACATATCCACATCTAAAAAAGTCAAATTGAGCGATTTTACCGTGGTGGTCAATAGTGAGGGACGTGGGTACTTCTAACTACCCGTTTATAATTTTCTGGGTTTGTCTCCCGTATTATTGTCCAGCAATAATCTCCCATCATTTCTTCATTCCAAAAACCTTGGTAACGCTTTTCAAAAATCATGAGGTCTTGGTGAAACCTTTCACCCTGTTCATCACTTTCAGCACCTAGGTTTGCGGGAAAATTATCCAAATGTGAATGCAAAAAATGCATTTTGAGGGACATGTTGCATTTCATAGCACTGTAGTTTTTCAACAAGGCTTTGACCATCTCTCTATAGTTGGGATCTTTGTTGTTGCCAAGAAACCCACTAACGACTTGCTTAAAGCTGTCCCAAGCCGCTGCTTCTACTGATGATAAATGATTCGCAAAATTTTCGTCTTTCAGCAACTTTCTAATTTGCGGACCAACAAATATACCTTCTTTTAATTTGGCTTGAGTTATTTTAGGGAAAAATTTCGTTAGGTACTGGAAGGATGGCGCGTCCTTATTTAAAGCCTTTACAAAATTTTTCATTAATCCTAATTTGATGTGAAGTGCTGGCAAAATAACTCGTTCGGGATTTACTAAAGGCGGGTTTGCGATATTGAAGGCACCTGGTTCGTACTCAGCTCTTGGTGGCCAGTTTTCCTGAATATAATGGGTTTCTCTAGCACGGCTGTCCCAAAGACAGAGAAAACAGTAATATTTAGTGAAACCTCCTTGAAGTCCGAGAACTATAGCTACAACCTAGGATGTATTTCATATACTATTTATTTTAAACTGTACCACCGAAACTGCTTACCTTTAAGTCCGCACAAATTTTCCAATTAAATTGTTTATATTGAATGAGCTCAAGTAAATTTGATATGCTTAAATAAGTTTCTTTAGTATTCTCAGAATGTGCCACTGGTATTGACGGTAACGAATTTCCTTTATGGAGTAATGCTGCTTTTAAACTATGCTTTGAACTGTCTATAAACAAGCGCCAATCATCCACTTTATTTTCTAATTTTAGTGCTTCAAATAAACCTTGAACATCATTGCAGTAGCAAATATTTTCACTTTTAGTAAAAAAAGAAGAGAAAGTCTTGTGTCTATTTCGAAATTTGGAAGTACTTGTCGAAGGGCCCAGGCTGCCCCATTGCTGCAAACGAGATCCTAGAACTTCGCTATCAAATTTCGATAATTTCAAATCTCTGACCAAGTCATTAAGTTCGGCTTGTGAGACTCGATGTGGGATCTCTCCTTCTTGTCCACTTTCTGAATTATCTGCTTCGGAGTCACTTTCGCTTGAGGCTTCAAAACTTATAGGCGGTCTAGGTATGGGTAAGGTATGGTCATGTAGTTTTGGTTTTTTAGCTGATGCCACATTTGGATAACTTATTAATTTCCTCTTTTTTCTCGTTTTACCTTTAAGGTCTATCACGCAAAAATAGCACTGGTCGTGGTTAAAGGGTTCAGTCCACATCATTGGAACACCAAACTTCATGTTATGACCTTTACCCGATACCCATCTCATTAAAGTTAATCTACAGGAGGCGCAAATAAAATTAGGTGTCCAAGATTTATCGAGATTTTTTACACGGAAACCGAAATAATGAAAGTATGCATCTCTGACAGAATTAGTTATTTTCCGAGCTGAGTTTCCGAAAATATAATGTCCGCAAATAAAGCAAAAATCATCCGGATTATTTTTACATTTAAAATCTCTTTTGCAACAAGCCATTTCGTAAACACATCTACCGATATACATAGTATGTATAAATTTGCACTACAATTTGCAAAACAAAATTTACAACAAACAGTAGTGACAATTAAATACTTGATGTCTTTTTAAATTTATTAGACCCTAAGGTAGAGTGACCAAATGAAATGTCTCGCCAATTTTATCAGAGTAATACTAAAATTGTAGGATAGACGCTTGCAAGTTAACGGGGCTATAGTTTCAATGGCACGTCCGATTGTTGTACTGGTATGCTTAAAATTTTCGTAGTTAAATTACCTACAACATAGGAGGGCTAACTTTTTTTCGTCAATAGAATTTTTCCGATTTTAAAGTGGTTAAATCTGAAATTGTGTAAAAAATTTCGTTTTTTTTTCAACATTTTTTGAACGTTTTTTGGCATAGTGGCCAAACTACTGAAGATACTTGAGGGCGAAGAAGGCAAGAAATTTTTATGGGAATTAGTATAATGCATAATTCAACAGTTAAAAACGAAAAAATGAAAAATGCAAATTTTTGCCGTACCTATATGAAGTAGTGTTCTGCAAAAATGGGAATTTTCATATTTTCGCCGATATCTCGGAAACTAGATCTGCCACAAGAAAATGGAAGTCATATTCGGAATCAGGAGAAAATTTCACTTTAGGAAAGGACTATTTTATTCTTGGAGACTAAAGTTGATCAAAATTTGTCGAGTAGTGTAATTAGTCTCAATAATTCGTATGTTGTCATTTTGCTATATACTTATATAACTCGTACTTCCGTTGATTCGAAAACGCGATGTCCCCTTGGGTTACGAGCTATCGGGACTCCACTGCCTAATATTTTCAAAAGTGCCCCACTGCATTTTTCGCGCCTTACTCCGGCCAAATTGTATGGAATCCAACGACCGGAGATTTTGTTCACAACTAAATGCTAATGCAAAATCGTTGAAATTTGGCTTTTGCCAATGTGCAGGGATGCCTCTATCTCTCGGTCAGTCGCGTGCTGATCAATCTGAATTACTCCTCGCGCATAATCGATGTTACTTGCAACAACAGCAGTTGATTGTGGACCTTCGTGAAAATTCTAACCGAGACTTTTCATAAACAGTTGTTTTTGATAGTGTCGTATGTGTATTAATTATTTTCTTTAATTTTTAGCCCGTTCTAAAAACATTTCAAACTAAAATTAAATAATCTATAATAAGATATATAATAATGGTATGCTCCCAATCATATTTATGTGGTTTGTTATTGAGCAAACAATTTTCTAATTAAATCCTTAATGTGAATTCGTTAATCGTAATACCACACGTTTTAACTTGACTTCCTTTGGCTGCGGTTTTTAATGCTGCTTCCGCACATCTGCTGTCAAATTTTGCGGTATAGCTGTGTGGATTTCGTTGAAAATATTCATTTAGGCTGCCTAAATTATGTTGTGCTATTTCTGGTATTTGGTAAAGGATTTTTTACTGAAGTGTAAATTTAGCCAATGTTCACGTAAGGCAGTAGTAGCTTTTGCCAATTCGTCGGTTTTCTTAAAATTTTTATTATTGACAATTAATTAAAATACATATATACATACATGCATACATGCAAATAATAATAATACAAAGAGATTTACTAACATATATACATACATGTACATACATACATATATATAAGCGAAGTGACAATATTTTTTTCGTGAAAGAGGAGTAAAAATAAAGATTTAAAGGGAAATTTCTGAAATAAGATTTGCTGATTCATCTGCATCGTAACATTGCAGATCATCGTTATATAATCCTTGTCAAGCAAAACATCAATATGCTTGTATAAAATTAGTCATGATAAAAAAAAACAACAATTAATGCAAATCATTTGGACGGCATAATATGGCAGCCGTATGAAGTTGTATAATATTAATTGATAACCGCAACTTCATCTGCGTTGATTACAATGCCCCGTAGTCAATTATCAAGTCGATTCTGAAGTTTGTAGCAATTTTTTAACCATATTTTGAGTGGTATTCTGCCAAACATATGTAGCTGCAACTAAATTAGGGGTTAACTTTATCTCGACTATGACTAAGGGGCATTGTTTTTAACTGCTTAGTAGTAGTCACGGCTGAACACGCTGTCTGATCAGTCTGACACTTAACATTTCTGTGTTTTATATAACCCAAAACCTTCTGATGAAGCAGATAATTTATAAATCCGTAGGCATTGTAGTATGATAAAATACTTTTAAACTAAACTAAAACTAAAATAAAAAGAAATTTACTAAACACTATTAAGAAATATAGGTACTAATGTATACTTACAATAACTATCAGCCGTGCTCCCATTTTCACATTTCAATTCAACTATGTGATTTTAAAAATTTCCTGTGAAAGTGAATTAGTGTGTTCCAAATTTTACAAATTCCCCATATCGGTTATCGTCATGATTCAATAATGAAAGGTTTAAAACATAAACAGCTCTGCTCCTCACTCTTCACATGACGTCCGCTTTAGCCAAAACAGTGTTACTTCTTTGAGAATTTTTGCATGAATCTTATCAAATATTTTTAAATAGTGGTAAATTTCAAAAACAAAAAAAAGTCGGTTTCTCTGTATATGTAGGTTGGTATTAACGTCTGTTCCTGATCTTCGTGAACGGCGACGGTTTTGGGAGTATGTTTCTCCCAGTCATATCACCTGCCCCGTTTGTATGTAAGTTGTTTAAAGTGTAACTAAAATACACATAAAATACATATTGCTTTTCTAAACGAAATGTAATCCAGTTTATTACATATGTGTTATTTATCCTTAATGGAAGTACGAGTTCTTACGTAGCATTCAATTAGTTTATATAAGGTAAAATATAACAGCATAGATAATAGAAACAATAAACTGCTTTTCCAACAGAAACTGTGCCCACTTTTTCTTAACTTTGTTAAATGCAGCCTAAAGGCGCTGTGTCGCAACAGAAACAGGAACTGATTCTGTAGCCGTTTCTTGTTGTAGAAACAGCCGAGTTTATATCAATTATAAACGACTGGTTCGAATTATTTAACAGCAAGTTCAGAACATTTCAATCAAAAACAACAAAGAAGCCTTTTGGCGTAGATTTGGCCTCCCAATTACAGTGCTTTACAAATATGGACCTTTGCATGCAATATACAAGAGCTTTTGGACGCCAAGCGCTGTTACCATTCCAAAAGGGTATCTTTATGTGCAATAAATAGCTCAGAGGTTTACACCACTATGTGCAGGAGAGGTACGATATGGAATATATCCTGACGTACCGTTTAAACCAGGACATAATTGAGTGAAAAACCTGGAGGCTGTATTTAAAAAATTTAATGGCGACCAAATTAATACGCGTGTGCAATATTTGCAAAAGCTTTTAGTAATTTCGGAACACATAAATGCCACCATGGACGTAAAAAAACTGTTTTTCAAAACTCGCATGTATCAGCTTTTAAAAAATCTGAACAAGAAAATAAAAAATTAATGAAGACGACCATTATTTTGTGAATGGTGGGATATTTGACTTCAGAATTTTACAAACTATGTACAACATATACATATGTCACTGGAATTTATGCAATAGTGAAAACTATTTTTTTATAAATAAAGAAGTAATATACATACATATGTATGTATAAGATTCCTTATAAAATTACCGAACAATTTCTAAGTTCTTTGTAAATGTTATTGACTGAATGTTCAGTTATTTTTTGAGATTACTCCTGATGAAACGCAAAGATGTTATGATATAATAATATTTAAATTTTCAAATATGGTGGCGAATTCCACATCTCGATTTTTATTATGCTTGAAATGCACTTAAACTAAACTAAACCATTGTATCTTAATTTTGTATGTGTTGATATGTCCTTTTTCTTTACGCCATATTATTAAAAAGTACTTTACCTTGTTCGAACCCATCAATAACCTTATCTTTGAAATCGTATGGACGACTAAAAATTCGGTGTACGCCGTTTTGACTAATGTCGCGGTTTTCGAAACGGACTAATACGAGTGTAAAATAAACGTATTAATGAGTTTGGGCAGTTCAGGTGAGTTTTGGGAATCAATTCATATGACTCAGTATATAACATGGCTTTCAAACGAGTTTGTTTTTTATACGAACAAATAACGTAATCATGTTTTTTTTATATTGTGACCAACAACAAATCATATATTTACCACTAAATGAAGAAACTCAATTTTACTTACTTATAATAATGGTGTTTGCCAATTAAAATCACGGAAGAATTTCCAGTCACAAAAATGCATCAAATATTTCGTAGACTTCCAAACATATTTCATTCATTCATTATTCATTCATTCATTCATTATTTATTAGGGCAAATTAGTACAATAAGATATTAAAATCTTTTATAGGACAACAATAACAAGACATAACAGATCTTAAATTAAACTAATAATCAGTACATGTGTATGTATATAAATAAGCAATAAAACTTATAAATTAAATGACAGGTGTGTACTAGTCACCTATGCAATATCGAGTTACCAATGTTTTAACAAAGAAATTAGTTACAAAAATATGAATAAATTAGGACTATAATGGAAGACAGAATATCAATTAAAGGCTAAGTACTGAAGTAATTATAGATAGATTCCCTAAAATTGCTTTTGTTTATCTGTTTTCTAATATTGGCAGGGATAGAGCTCCAAATGCGGATAGCGTTAACGAAGAACAGCCTTGCTGAGACCAATGAGGTAAACTGAGGAACTATAAGATCTAATATGTGGGCAGATTTGGTAAAACACAACTTATCATAAAGATAGTTAGGAGATTTCCAATTGATAAGCTTATATAAAAATATACAACTGTTGGCCTTGTGATACTCCGAGATCTCACATCCTAAAAGTCGGTGCTTCCATAGCGAAATATGTTCAAACCTTGATAAGCCGTGAATGTTCCAATCTTACGTGCAGAGCTACTATCCAGCTTACTATATATCAGATCAGAATACGTTATAATTGGGATAATTAGCTGTATAGCAAGACGACGTCTCATCTGCAAGGGGGTATAGAATCCAGATGGCCGTAGATTCCTCAGTGTGACATATACCTTGCTTACTACTTTGTTTACATGATCATTACAAGTGAGACTAGAGTTTATGACAAAACCTAAATTTGTTATTTTGCGAACTATCTTTATAGGCTCATTGTTAATGTAAAGCGGAGGTAAGAAATTGAAGTCTTTGGTTTTTTTGTTATATATTGGTAACACACAAGATTTAGTGCAATTTAAATAAATACCATTTTCACTCGCCCATCTGGAGATTGTGGATAGCGATTTTGTACAATTTACATTTACCACTAATTACATACATACTTTGCGTACTTGTTAACTACTTTTTCACAAAAAGGGATTACATTCTTCCCTCTTTCTACCTCCTTCGCAAATGCAACTTTTTTTACGGGAGAGCTAGAAATTAGCTGTCATTATGTATCAAACCTTTAATAATTTAATCATGGGTTATCGTTGTGTCAAGCCACTAACAGCTGTTTTTGAAATTCAGCTTTTGGTTGGGATAACGTAAGCGTTTTTTTGAGTTATCATCAACAAATAATGAAAAAAATACTTATGTATATTGACATACAGAATTGATTCAAAAGTGGCATGAAAGGCACCGAAACATATCAAAGAATATTTTTTAAAATATTACAATCGAAAATAATTACACATTTAAAGCACAAAAATGTATGTGAATGGGAAATTTGGAGCACTGCTGTATATATTTTAAAACGGTGCAGCAAAAGAAAGGCCGTTGCACTCCACATATATTTTATATTTTAGTGGCCACGCCCATAAGATCAAATATTTAGGTATATCTCCGAAACTACTTGACCAAACTCAAATGCAGATAATATTTGCTTCTACTGGTATTTCAAGAGTTTCGTGTGTAACTACAGGAGGCTCACAAACAGCGATGAAAGCTATGGTCCGCAAAGTTGGAGTCACAGTGACACGAAGCAGAAGTCGCACAGTCCGCAAAAAAAAAAGTCACACAATCCGCTATATAAAATACTCGATCCATTTTTGCAAAACGGGTGTAGCAGCGAATTGGACAATAATAACAGAAATGCTGGCGGCAGGCAGTCAATAAAATCTATGAAATGCACGAATATGCCCAACCTCAGAAAAACTGTAGAATAATTTAATGTATACTAATATATCGGATATATATATCGAATATATGTATACCTATTCATAAAGTACTTACGATTTTACCAATGCTTTTCCATATTCATTTTTTAAGCTTGCTTTTACGGAAAAAGTTATAATTATTCTAATCAATATTAATGCCGATTGTCAACGAATAACAATAAAAAAAGACAAAAAATTTGATCAGTGACGATTTTTGTGAGTGCGAAATTTTTAGCGCTTTTTATTAAAAATCGTTGTAACAAAAAATAAGTTCGTCAAAGAGCCAAACTGAGTATCCTAAGGGCGTTCAAGATCACGATGCAGAGAAAAGAAGATGACGACTTAAGGCACTTCCGATACTTCGTACTTGATTCGTTTGAAGGATTGACGTCACACTCTTCTCTTAAAAGGTTGATTTTTCAGAGTTTTGAGTGATTTTTACAAAAAGTTAAACACATAATAATAAATGTGAAGTGCCGAACTTTGTATTTTAGTAGTTGCAGTGGAAATGAAACGCCCAAGTGCAGTTGTCACCTTCCTCTTCTTCTCGCTATTCCTGTGGCAGGAACCGCTATGACGTGTTCGCTGCCGGCGTTTCCGTAATCTGCTTTTCTATAATCCTTGGTTCAAGATGGCGATTAAAGTGAGAGGAAACTTAACGTATATATTTCTTACTTACGTACTTAATTGGCGCTTTAACTGCTTAATCGATTTTGGCCGAACTTCTCCAACAATTTGTGGTGTGCGTCTTTTCATGGCAGAAATACATTCGGAGATTTGGCATTGCCTGCCGAGGGGCGACCGCTATTAGAAAAAACATGTTTTATAATTTTTGATGTTACCTGCCCCGGCCAGGATTTGAACCCGGGACTTACCGAATGAAGTGCGCACTCGGCTACGGTGACCGCCGGAATTGAACGTACTTCACCTTTTTTGTATTACACCATGTCAAAATAAAAGTATCAAATTTGGTGAGTTTGACAATTTAAAATGTATACAAAAGTCGTGCTAAAACAAAAGAACAATCTTAATTAATTATATTTTATGTTAACAACTCCACAACTCAACGATTGTTACCCTCGTTCGCCAGTGGAGGTGTTTCAGTTGTGCTACAGGAAAACTGCAAGGCTATAAAATTGGAATTAAATAAATACACACACTGCGAATTCGCAGCACCAACAGCCTGCTAGCAAAAACATCAGGTTTAAAAAACAATTATGCTGCTTCTGACAGAAACAACTGCAACTAAAAACGTTGGAAACATCGTGGAAGCACAAAAATGCAAACTAGTGGAATTTGGTGGGCAAACAGTGAAACCGCATCACAAATTCAAACCGTCATAATGGGCAATCAAACATTGTGTGTCCACAATGTGTGTGACGATTTGAATATCGTCAGCGCATGGACATTTACATATTTGTACACCGAAAATACATTACTAATAAATAATACTAAACAAGATAGGACAGAGGATTGACCCCTGAGGGGCGTCTGCCATGATAGCTTTGAACTGAAACGTCCTCACCTTTAACTCTACCCTTGAGATGGATAGTTGTATCGAACTATCAAATCATAGAAGTGCCTGACTTTCCAGCAAATCAAGGAAGAGTTGTCAGAGTCAAAAGTCTTTGAGAAGTCTTAGATGCAGATAATAGTAAGATCTCCATTATCATACGACATTTTAATATCAGCTAAAATTCAGCGTGTATTTTAAATTCACTGCAACAAGGTTTGAAATGTGTTTATATTAAAATAGAGCTTTAGTCGTTAGAGCCTTCTTTTACCTTCTTTATGACTACCAGCCGTGTATTTTAATTTGATTTTTTGTTGGTTAATTTCGGTAGTCAGTAATTTTGATCTGTAAAGGGTATGCCCCGAAAAAAAACTCCGGAAAAACCTTAAAAAATGTATACGAAAATAATTGCTCTAAAGCAAGAAGCCAACGTGATTTACTAATGTGCGGCATGCTGATATGTATGTATTTCTGAAAACCTTTACATCTTAACATGCAAATCCATATTTGTAAATACATACATATGTATGTATGTAGAAGCTTGAGCTTGAATGACAACAAAATGAGGATGCGCCACTTCGTGACAGCTTGATTCAACTGGATCCTTTCATAATGCCGGAAACCATTTGCACAGGAAACGCTTTAAATATTAACGCAGCAATGGTTTTCAGCGAAGTGCACAACAACTACACACATAGATATATTTGTACGTAAATGCATATGTACTTATCTACTTCTGTACATCTGCCCTGCAGTCACACTTACTAGTTCTATGTTAACAAACTGGCTACCATTTAGCTATGGCAACTAAACTGCTTTGCCTATGTTTTTGTGACTATCATGGAGATGAAATGGTATTTTGACTTTGGTCCGATTTTTGTAAGTACAAACAGAAGAAAAGATATATTTACTTATTTATTTATTTATTTAATGTAATTATATTATAAATAAATTATAACAGAACTAAGGTTATCATAAGCATTGGCGACTATGGGCTTATTGCTTATAAAGGGTGGTTAAATTTTAAGGGCCGATGTTGATTTTGAATAAAACACAAATTATTTTAGAAATTATTGTAATTTCTTTTTATTATGATAATATGGTGTGGTTCAATTATGTATGGAACAAAACATCGGCCAAATGTCCGCCGCGACCTCGGCGGCACACCTCCATCCGATGGTCCAAATTTTCGATGACGCTGAGGCTTAACTGAGGTTCTATGCCGTTAATGTGCCGAATTACCTCATCCTTTAGCTCTTGAATTGTTGCTAGCTTATCGACGTACACCTTTTCTTTCAAATAACCCCAAAGAAAGTAGTCCAACGGAGTCAAATCACATGATCTTGGTGGCCAATTGACATCGCCACCACGTGAGATAACACGCCCATTGAATTTGTCGCGCAAAAGAGCCATTGTTCGTTGGCTGTGTGGCAAGTGGCACCATCCTGTTGGAACCACATATCGTCCACATACATATGTTCCAATTTGGGCCATGAAAAGTTCGTTATCATCTCACGATAGCGAACACCATTCACAGTAACTGCCTGACCGACCTCATTTTGGAAAAAATACGGCCCGATGATGCCGCCAGCCCATAAACCGCACCATACGGTCACTCTTTGTGGGTGCATTGGTTTTTCGACAATCACTCTTGGATTATCATTCGCCCAAATGCGGCAGTTCTGCTTATTGACGAATCCACTGAGGTATAAATGTGCCTCATCACTGAAGATGATTTTCTTCGAAAATTGATCATCCACTGTTGCCAACATTGCCAACGTTGCTCGATTGTGTATCTTTCCATGTTCAAATTGAGTTAGTCTGAAATTGAGAAATGTCAAATGAAATGCAGAAAAAAACTTGACGTTTAGGTGTAGTTCACATTCAACTTCGGCCCTTAAAATTTAACCACCCTTTATATATATACTCACAAGGGCATGTTCACTTTCATTCGGAAATCGTCACTCCACACGGCATTTTTAAATACATATGTAGGCAGAATTCATAAATTCTCTCTCTCACATGAAATGCAGAACATGCCTGAGACATGAAACATTGTATTACACAAGTATATCACCGAACCGAGTTGATTTAGTCATTCCAGTTTCTCTGTTCTAATCAACTGTGGGACCCCTGGAATATCTGACTGAAATTTGGTAGAATAAGGTATTATAGCACCTACACTAAAGCAGAGAATAACATGGAATTTGACGCTCCTTTCACTTATTGGGAATCGAAAGTGTACAATGAAAGCTATTAAGATCGAATCACTAGGCATAACATTTCATTCCCATACAACCGATTATTCAGGTTTTTTTTTAAACTACTACCAAGGAACGTAGATTACAAAGAAGTTGGTTGCATCTCATTCCACCGTTCCTGTGACAGAAAATCTCGACAAATTCACCATACTAGAACTAATTTGACTTTTGCTGACTGATATTAGAATCCAGAAGATTAGATCCAATTGGATTCTGTGTGTGATGAATTGGACGAGGAAGCGAAACGCCATGCAACTTCTTTGTAATTAACGTTCTTTGCTCTTATACAGCTAAAAATGTGGAACTTAGTGTGTTATTTAAGCTCCCATGCTACTTATTGCTTAAATATGGGGGTTTCTTTAAAACTATTTTATTGTATATTATTTTATACGATATCTATATATATAAAAATAAGTTCTATTGTGTTAGTGACTGATCTTCTCTGGAATGCCTGAACCGATTTTGTTTCTGCTAAGTTCATATGAAAGGTGACATCAATACCAAGGTTTGTATGTATAAATAAGTTATAGCCATTTTGGTGAACACTGCATTCATTTCGACTTATATGTTAACTTAACAGCTAACGACTTATATGTTAACTTAACAGCTAATATATACATTTGATTCTGTAACGGACTTTTTCTCCTTTCGACTTATATGTTAACTTAACAGATAATATACATATACATGTAATGCTGTAATGAGCTTTCTTATATGTTAACTTAACAGCTTATATATATATATAATGCTGTAACGGATTTTTCTCCAAGGTAGCTAGCTTTTGAGTGCCTGCTATGACTGAAATTTCATGATCAGCTGATCTATTTTAATTCTTAATAATTGTTTTATTCAACTAACATATGTATGTGCCTCAATTTTTGAATTTCGTGAATAAATAAAATTTCAATTACTTAATATTTAATTGGTGAAGCAAAAATTTTTAATACAAAATGGTACGTACGCCCAGCAATTTGGGGCTTCAATCACGTCATACTAGAAATGTTGCGACATCTAGAGCATCTCAAAGTGACGAACAGCGTGCAAATAATACTTTGGCTGCTCGAAATGCCATGTCACGTGGTAGGACTATGCGAAATCCAACTCAACGTCCGTATGCTAAGGTTTCAATTGGACCAATGACTACTGTTTGCAGTTATTGCAAGGGATTTAAGTTTAAACATGAGATATCTGGATTGTGTTGTTCAAACGGACAAGTTAAATTACCAGAATTGAATTCACCACCGGAGCCCTTGCATAATTTGATAACTGGTGGCACACCAATTTCAAAGCATTTTCATTTTCAACATACAAGGGTATAACTCTGCATTTCAAATGACTTCATTTGGAGCGACGAATATTATGCGGGACAATTTTATGCCAACTTTCAAGGTATTTTAGTTTGTTTTGATGTTTACATATTTAGATGATCGCGAAACGTACTATTGTGAAAATTTCAATCTTCAATAGATTCAAGGCCAAGCTTACCATCGACTTGGTTCTTTGTTACCCTTTCCTGATCAAACCTATCAATTTTTGCAAATATACTTTGTGGGTAACTCAAATGTGGAAACCGATCGTCGTTGTGATATATCATCAAATTTGCGGAGGGATATTATCGAGCGTTTGCAGAATATGTTGCATGCTGAAAATGAATTAGTGCGAATGAATTAGTGGTGAATAAAATCACACCGCATGAAGTTGACAATGTGATATGTGCTGAAATTCCTGATCAAATAAGTGATCCTGAATTATATGATGTTGTTGTGCAAAATATGATACACGGTCCATGTGGAGCATTCAACATTAACTCCCCATGTATAGTTGATGGCAAATGTAGTAAACGTTATCCAAGAGCTTTGGTTTCATATGCAATCACTGGAAATGATGGTTACCCATTATATCGTCGTCGATCAACTCAAAATAATGGTAGATCAGTTACCATAAGAGTACAAAATCAAAACGTTGAAGTCGATAATCGTTGGATTGTGCCGTATCCACCTTTATTGTCGAAAGTATTCAAAGCGCATATTAATGTCGAATACCGCAATTCTGTCAAGTCCATTAAATACATTTGCAAATATGTAAATAAAGGTAGTGATATGGCCGTATATGGAGCTACTGATCCAAATAGAAACGACGAAATACATAAGTATCAAATGGGGCGTTACATTAGCAGTAATGAAGCGATTTGGCGTATTTTTTCATTTCAAATTCACGAGAGATATCCAGCTGTTGTTCACTTAGCTGTTCATCTTGAAAATGCCCAGCGTGTGTATTTCACTACCGAAAATGCTGCACAGTGAGCTCTATCACCACCTCATACAACTCTAACTGCTAAATTGTGTGAAGTTGACGCTTTTGCCAGAACGTTATTGTATGCAGAAGTGCCAACTTATTTTACGTGGAGTGCATCAAAAAAGGAGTTCCAACGGCGCAAGCAAGGAAAACGTGTTGATGGACATCAAAATTTATATTCAAGTGATGCTTTGGGACGTATATATACTGTTCGCCCAAATAATGCTGAGTGATTTTATTTACGTTTGCTGTTAATAAACGTTCGTGGGCCAACATCATTTCGACAGTTAAGAACAATCAATGGAGTTTTGCATACGACATATCGACAAGCGTGTCAACAGCTCAATTTGTTGGAAAATGATGTTCATTGGGAACAAACACTTGCAGATGCAGCAGTTGTCGCTCATCCTTATCAAATTCGAGCATTGTTTGCAATTATTTTGTCTACCTGTTTTCCATCGAATCCATCTGAATTGTGGACAAAATTCCAAGACTGTCTATCGGAAGATATTCTGTTTCGAGTACGTCAAGAAAATCGTAATCCTGCAATGGATTTCACGCCAGAAATTTGCAATGAAGCATTGATTTGTATTGAAGATTTCTGTTTGCAGATTGCTAATAAGGCATTACCACATTTGGGAATGCCATCACCTAATCGTGCAATGCTTAAAGTCTTCATATTTATGGAGATTTGTTAAAATATTGAAACTCACTACCAACGGTCGTGTTCAGTTGCAGAATGATCCATCTGCTGATAAGTTCTCTAAGCAATTGCTGAAAATCGGAAATGGTGCAATGCCTGTTGATGACACTGGATTAATAACATTGCCAAATGATTTTGCCGTTTCGTACAGTCAAAAGAGGAATTGATTGAATGTGTTTTCACTAACATAGCACAACAATATACATACATGCCATGCATGGTTGAGTGACAGATCAATTTTAGCGGCAAAGAACAAAGATGTTACTGAATTAAACATGGCTATACAATCAAAGATTCCTGGCGAATTGGTGTCGTACAAGTCTGTGGATACTGTTACGAATGAAGAAGATGTTGTGAATTATCCAACACAATTTTTGAATTCGTTGGACTTACCAGGATTGCCTCCGCATAATCTCCAATTGAAAGTTGGAGCCACTATTATTATGCTTCGCAATATCAATCAACCCCGTTTGTGTAATGGTACAAGACTTGCAATAAAAAGGTTGATGGCTTATGTAATTGAAGCTACTATTTTGACAGGAAAATTCAAAGGCGAAGATGTATTCATTCCACGCATTGCAATGATTCCGTCTGATATGCCATTTAAATTTAAACGACTTCAGTTTCCTGTTCGAATTGTGTTTGCGGTTACCATTAGTAAGGCGCAAGGCCAATCCTTAGGGATTTGTGGAGTGAATTTAGAGTATCCAGTTTTCTCACATGGACGCAAACGGTTTTGTATATTTACACCGAAAATGGAAAAACAACTAATGTTGTTTACCACAGAGCATTACAATAAAAGCAATTTATCACTGATTTAAATGAATTTGAATTGATTGTTTTATTTTCTTTTTTGCACTACAAAGTGTGCAGGGGGCTCGCTGGTGATATAATAAAAATGCAGTAATAAATAAAATTGAACACAGCTCTTTCTTATGTTATTTATATCGGTTTTTATATTCACTCTAGCTTACCCGCTACCCGACAGACGATGCCCTGCCTATATTTATTAAATAATTGCTTTTGCACATGTAATCAGAAAACGCCTACCGGGTTTTCGCTCATATGAATTATGTGTAATTTAATTTAATTCCACCACTTTTCAAGCAGGTACTCAATCCTCACCAAGATATAGCTATGAGCACTATTTCATATACATACTTGAATATAATTTCATAAAATTGGACTTTGGACAAAAAAAACTTTATAATATAAGTCTCACAGTAATAGTTACTTTTTCTCAGTCATAATAATTATCAGAAGACTTATAATTTCAGTCCCAAAACAATAGTTATTGATGAGTTAAAAAATTTTGATTACATTTTTCAAACTCAACTATCAAAATAAATAACAAATAATTATGATTCTTATTAGTTTTTATTAATTATTAATTGACTGAAATGACTGAATGAAGAAGGGGCGCCGTCCACAAAAAAGGAAATTGTAGCAATCCAATGAAAAGTAGAGCGAGCGTGACGTTTCTCGCACTCTTGCATATTTTGGAAAGGATTTTTGCATTTTGTACATTTTTGCAAGACTTAGAGAATCTCCCTAATGATTCAATTATAAAGAATGTAACACTGCTGTCAGATATTAAATATAAATAAAATAAGTAACCTTTCTTCTTTCAAAATGTTCAATCAAAAGCAATTATCACATGTACATGAATTTTAATATGATATTTAGCAAAGTAGTATTAGAAAAATAGCACCACCTTTTTTTATTGCAGCATGCCCTGTGTCTCTGAATTATTTGATATATTGGTCTCAGACAACTCGACTTGTGAGAGAAGGGCGCTCATTTGCGTTTAGCTTTTCCGCTGAGCCGCATAAATTTTTCTACTTATTAAATACTTTTGGAACTAGTATACTACTTCTGGAATGTGTTTTAACTGTTTGGAATTTCACTGCAGGGTAATTACATCCTCATCTGCGCCTGTATGCAAAACCATAGGCGCGAAAACTCATTCAATCAGACTTTCATATTTTCGAACGGCAATTACTTATCATTGTGTAAATGAGTACACTGAGAATCAGAAATCAGTGTTGACATGTTAAAACATATGAATTAATAATGGATTATGAATTGAATTGTTAAATGAAAATATATCATAATTGATGAGTTGATAAATTCAAGATAAATTCCACCAACTACTGAGTTTGATACAGAGAAATTCGATTCTGAAGCAAATAACCGGAAAAGTCGCAGTAAATACAAATTTTCCTAGTAAATTTTAATAAAAAAACAACAAATTATAGACAACACAAAAACGAAAGATATATTAAGGTTGTCTAGCAAAATTCAAAAGCGTAAGCGGTTACTGCTATCATTACACTTGCTCTTCAGGTGATTCAGGAAAACTTAAAACGTTATTATTACTTGGACCTGGGTTTTCTTGTTTGGCACTGTTTCAGTCGTTAAGGACTTGGAGCAAAACTCTTCAGTTTGATGATTTTTCAAGTTTTTGACTATGAAAATACTTTCAGTGTAGCCTCATTCGAATGCCTTTCCGGCTGTTTTGAAAACATTCAGATGAAAATGTGCTTAACAGAAAAGTACATTGCAATACATTGCACACAAATAGGCAGAGCCATATTGTTTCATGCGCCCCTCAACGCCTCCTCCTTATGAATGTGAAGCGAAAAATTTAAACAACATTACTTTATAAAAATTTAACGAACATAAATCCTTATTTCTTACGCGAAGCAATAAGGGACCCTCACCTGACTGAATTGAATGGCCAGCTGCACATGCTCCTAGGAACACTAAACTTACTTCAGCTAGTGTTACCATTTTAGCTGTTGTCCGGCTAGATTTCATTTTTTATTTTATTTTGGTCAGAAAATTTTAATTTAATTTGAAATAAGTAAATGCCATCGAGATGCAGCGGAAAAAACTTATATCAGGGGAACAATCTACAATCTACTGCAGAATTTTGGGGAGAGATTCGTAAATATGAAAACGTGCTTGGCGAAAATCTTTTTGTTGGCCTTTGTAGTTTTGTTTTTAATGTTTTAATCTTATTCCTCAGTAACGCAGTTTTAGAACAAAACAAAGAAATATAATTAATGTTAAAATGTTAAATGCAGTCTTAAGTATTAGATATGGATTCAAGAAGGAAGATAAGTGTTGTCCCGCCAGTATCTCTCATCATATGGAAAGAGAAGTTCCCCGTTCTAAAGGTGCTGCTTATTTACGTTGATACATTTTTCTGTAAATCGGAATAGTACTTTTTGAGTTACAGGCTTTTAAATGCAAAAAATAAGGGCATTTTCGAACTTTTTCGAAACATGGCTAAAACATCGAAAATATTTCATACTTTTTCGAGATATGTATGAATGTCTGAAATTCCATTCATAAATAAAGGAGCTTTTATTTGAACTAGAAGTCATTGCACACCATTTTTCATTTTAAAGTTACTGTAACACACCACATTTTTTTCATTAAATTATTTAAAGTTTTCATATGTGCGCGCCTTTGACAAAAGAATCCAACTCGCTTATATAATATAAACTTATTTAGAAAACTTTGATAACCAAATCTATAGCAACGGTAAAATTGTTTCTCCAAAAATAAAACACAAAGTGTTGAGAACGCAACATGTTTTCGGTTTTATTGCCAGCTTTATCTATGATTTTTCAAGCAACAGAAGTAATGAAAAATATTTTTTGTGCACTTCTAACAATTTTGTTCACATCAAGAAGCTGTTAAATTGTCAAACTTTCTTGACATTTTACGATTCATTGTAATAGATTTGATTTTGGAGCGATTTGATTGGTTGCTTGCGCCTTTTTACTGGCATTGGCAACAACAAAATACATATGGGGTTTGCATATATTTATTCACCAGTTTAATTGAATTAATTATTAAAAACTATGTTGAATATATACTTAGACTGCGTATTGTAAAGACCATCTTATCGCACAGTGCGTTATTATTTACAGGTTTTGCCGGAAAAGTATATTTTTGCCCAATCCGTATAACTTGTTTTTCATTCATGGAGCAGCTTTTATAAAAGAAGATTTTTCAAAGTGCCAATTTAACATTTTTATACCTGTTTATGAATAAAATCTTTTAATGCAGTTTTATTTAAAAAATAACTTAAAAAAAGAAGCAGGCTGTGTCAGAGACACGGCCATTAAGTTTAACGTAGAATACGCCATCCGATAAGACAGAAAACAGTAAATGATAAATAATACAAGCAAATGAATTTCTTTATTTGATAGTTACTTTGGATGATATACATAAGCTTATGATAGGAAAAATAGGATAAAAATGTTTTTAAATTATCAATTAAATTTCTAACAAAAACGAAGTCAATGGCTGTTATCAATAGTAAAGATAAATGATAAATAACATACGCGAATCAATTTTATTATTTTTTTTGCAGTGCTTGGCAGCATTTTCTCTTCTTTTACTCTACTTTAACTTGCCCGCCTAAAATTATGCAATACAAAAAAAGGGCTGCACGAGTACATTTAAATCGCCCAACAGCAAACACTCAACCAAACACCACACACATATTTGTGTGCATGTGTTTATACAATTTTCATTTGAGAAATTTAAATATTAGGAAGATATCAACCAACATGAAATGTATGTCAAACGAAAGCTAACATCTTCATTTGACTACAAAAAAAAAAAAAAAAAAAAAAAATTAATCGAGCCGTTTCCTTATAATTAAAGAAATAGAGATTACAACAATAAAAACCTGACATTGGTGCCCATACCGTAAGGTAAGACGTATTCTACGCCAAAAATTATGATAAAATGGTGTAAACATATTTGTAGTAATAATAAAGCTTATGTTTTTCATATTTTTTAAGTGAAATCATTATTAGTTTTTTATAATTACACAAAATTCAAGCTGGTATAATTCCAATTATGCAAAACTAATAAATGCAATAAATAATTTAAAAACTGCTGTGGACTTTTTTAAGAAAATCATTTTCATTTTTAATAATTTCTCTAAATTCAAAGTTAATATTTGCAATTAACATTGATTTTAGAGACTCAACTTTTAGCAGAGTTTTACTGTTGTGCAAAAATTATTCGTAAGGTAAAAAGCCCTTTCTGTGAGTGCATTAGACGCGGTTAGACCCAAACTTTACTCAATTAACTTTGAGATACTTGCAAATTGAATACGGTTATCAACAAAAATATTACACGTAGTATTACAACCCATCTTTTATCTGATTCTTCACCAGAATTGATCTACTCAAGATGATTTCATACCAGCATGAATCCAACATATTTTGGTTTTGCATTTTGGGATAATTTGCGGGATAGATGTAAGGCGAAAGAAAAAATAACAAATCAGCTGACTAGTAGGATCTCAATTTGTTGCTCAGTAACTAAACTTTTAAGACATACAAATTCATCAATCAATAAACTTTTATCAATTTTAAATTTTCTTTTACATTTTCCCATATCTCCAATATCCATACCCATATTCAAGTGATTCTTTTCACATAATTCTCTATGGAAGTTCAATATGGGAACTTCGATTAATGTTGATACATTATTGCTAAAATTAATCATTGGAAGCAATGTAAAACATTGTAATATTGTCTTTGAAATCCATGCACTTAGAATTTCTGACTACTACTAAATTAATAAACCACTACTATTAACTAAAACTCGGGGGGAAAACGGTACAAATATGAAATATCGGTATACTTTTTTGTTACGACTTCTAAAAAAAATTTTCAACGGGCAATCTTTCTCAATATCGGTACATATTTCTTTACAGATTACTTTTTGCTCCAAGAAATATTGCAATATTTATATAAAAGAATTTAAATTTGTGGAGTTAAAAATAAGGTACACAAACATTTTATATACAACAAAAAAGGACTTATATTTATATATTGTGTTTTTAGATAATGTTTCTTAATTATTATTTTTATAAAGGGCTTCTTGGTTCAAATTTCATCCAAAAACGTTCTTTCGGTACTAGACCAAACCCAGTGATAGAGTCCATTAAATTTCCGCATGTCTTCTCAGAACGTAAAATTTTAAATTTTAAAATGATGTGGTATATCAACGCCTTGATTTCCATCAGTGCTAAACGATTCGCTATAAATTGGTATACATATAAATAAATACTACAAATATTGATGTTCTTCATTAAATTACCGATACACATTCTGGGTCCCACCCCAAAAGGTAAGTAGCTCATCGGATCAATTGTGTGCTTATTTTCATCCGAAAACCGTTCAGGGTCAAATTTTTCAGGATTCGGATAGTGCACAGGATCGCGGTGAATACCAATGATTGGTATAAATATGTAGTCACCTTTTTTCAGTTGTGCAATCAAATTCCCTTCCTCGTCTTTTAGATCGTAGTCAGCCGAACAAACGCGATCAGTCATGATAGCTGGTGGCCATTTACGTAATGATTCGAGTAATACCATGTCCATATATTTCATTTTCATGAGAACATCATAATCTATTGGATTTCCATCGAGTGCATTATGCGTATTGAAAATCTCATCAAATAGTCGATCTTGAACATCGGGATTTTCAAGCAATTCATGAGCTGTGAAGCACAAACAAGTAGACACTGTATCAAAACCAGCAACGAAGAATAGCGTGCACTGTGCTAGAAGATCTTCGTTGGTGAATTCAGCGTGTTCTCCCTCCAAATGTGATTTGTTCTCATCGTAATGTTTCTTAGCTTCCATCAGCAAATGTATCATATCCGGCCGCATAATCTTATTTTGTTTTCGATATTCCATGGCATCGATTACTAAATGCTTAAAGTATTTAAGTACTTTTTCATCAAATATTTTTATTCGTAAAATCTAAAAAATAAAAAAAACCGCGCTTGTTCAAACATAAAATGCCATAGATGTGATTTAAATCCAAAATACGACTATTTTGACCAACCTTCATTATTTTAGGAATAAGCCCAAATAGGAAAGCTTTTAATAATGCAACGCCACTAAAATCCGTTACCGCTTTTCCAGTCTGATAAAACTCGTTATTTCTATCTTTGAATGAATTAACTTGAATACCGAAAGCCGTGGAAGCAATTGCATCGTTTGTGAATCTTGTAAAGAAATCTTTCATTTCAATGTCTACTTCATTATTGCTCGTAGTTTGGATTTCACTGGAAATGAAATTAACCGCTTCGAACACACATTCATTAACCAACTCAAACATCAAACGCATTCTTCTGCCAGTGAACGATGGCGACAAGCTATTCCGCATTTCTCGCCACTTTTGGTCCTTCAAAACAAATAGACTTTTCGAAAAAAGATTTTCATTGACTTCTGCTATCATAGAATTGTGATTCGGAAAATTGTCAAAGTCCTTGATGCCGACTTTTCTGATTAGATTCAAATCCCGAAGGTAAATGTTGGAGTCCCGCATAGAATAAATACCAAAAACTTTACTGCAAAGAAATAATATAAATGTTTCATAGTTAAATATTCAGCTAAAAGTCAGATGCTAAATGGCGAATTCAGTTTTTGACGTTTCACACGCAAAATTACACAAACAGAAATGCTTGCTCTTGCTCTTGCTATCACCTTCTATGGATCCACATTGATTGACACTTTATAATTTTACACTGGTGTCAAATGGAAATATGTAAACATTTTTGCTGTTAATATTCAACTGACTACATTTATCTTCAAATTTGACCCAATGAAAATCAAGCATAGTAAGTATTGGTACAGGTACCAGTTCTGTCGAGCAGAAAACGGAACTGCTGTTCATCCAGCAACCGCAAAAGTGAGACACAGGCGAGTATACCTAAAGGTCAAAGGTTTCACTGTATTTTCGACAACCCCGTTGAAGTATCTGGGGACCAAATTCCATGTAAAGATTAAATTTAAAAGCCACCTAGACTAGACTTATACATATGCATGTATGCATATTAAAATCATAGAAACACTATATAAAAAACTAAACACTCCTTATTGGGTATGTAACGATATCTTGATATCCAAAGAACCTACTTACATCCAAAAAGAAATTTGATTTTTTTGAAAAATTTTGTTAACTGATAAATATTTATAATTATCTAATTATCTTACTAGTTTGTTGCAATTTAACCATAATTTCAGAAAAATACAGCTACCAAGGAAAGAACAACACGGAGTGGATGGTGTTATGATATGATACTGAGCCTACAATCGTACAAAAACTTAAATAAATCTCAAACTCAATAGGACAAACCATTATAATTCTTTAGAGCTTGTTTTGTCAGTATTATAGAAAAATATAATTTTAATGTCACTTTAGTTACAAGAAGCCCCTATGAACCTATGTTTTTTGACTTAGGATATAAATAATTAAATAAAAATACAACAAAAGTTACGGAAAGATCCGTTGGAAAAGATGCTCACTCTAGTACTTGAAAGTTCGGGATTGACGAATGTTCATCATAAAACCCCATAGAAGAAGTCTAGGTCGATTAAATGTGGCGTATTGCCAGTAAATATCACCACACTTTGTTTTACAAATAAAAAATTGCGAGTTTAAAATTTAAGCTTTATACTACCCCCTTTTACACTTTTAGTTCAAAAAGTTGCAATAAATATTCAGAAACTTAAAATTTCAGTTGAGAATGTTAATTTAAAAGTCGCGATTTCCATTTCATATTCCGAAAGGTGAATTTGAGAACGAACAAAATTGAGATCGAAAAAAATGTTTAATTCAGAAAACTGCAATTCAAATCAGATATTTGAAATTTAAGTTTGGAAAATTTACAGTTTTTAAATTGTTACATTTGATTTTGGATTTGAATTGTAACTTTTTGTATTTGAAATAGAAATTCTGAATTAAATTGCGACTCTCTGAATTTAAAATGGAAATTCTGAATTTGAAGAATAGCTACTTTTAATTTAAAAAAAATTAATTCAAGTTCTGTAAGCAATTAAAAATAATAATCCTTTATACGCCAATACGCCATGGGTCTATCGATCTCTTATCAAGTGGTTGTGACATCAAGCTCGAAGATAAAAATGAATGAAGAAGTTTGTGTGGCAATTATTATTTATATTGTTTTAAAAGGATAACGAAAAGATGTTGAAAGAACAAATCATATTTGAAAAAAAATTGTTTGATAATAAAAAATCATAGCTCAGCGATGCCTTCTGCTTGACGATTTTAATAAACTCAGTCAATTTCACAGATCACGACACCAGCAAGCTTGTACAATTATAAAAATATCCGATATGAAGTATATATGTAATTACTTGCAGAATTTTAAAAAATGATTAGCCAAATATACACAGTAGCGCCAAGTTCATGGAAATTAAATTTCTAAGGAAACTTTGAATACGGCAGAATGCGAGATATGCGAGATATGGATCATAAACTTTACAAATGGTTCTTAGACGAATGTGAATTTTATGCGTCTCTCCTGTAATTGTAAGAGGTCTTAGCGGATGTAGTAGGTACCTACGCACATATGAATTTTAAATTAGATTTTGACCACTCTGTCCGACTTGAAATATACTGTAGTTATAAGTATACATAAGTATATAATTAGGTAATTCTTGAGTAGATAAACAAATTAACGAACATGGCATATGGAAAGAAATTTTCAACACCGTCCGCAAAGAAAACACTGCCAACGAATCAATTACAGTCGGTTCTACGATACCGGAACGATCCGGCCGCCTGTCACATCAGCAATATTCTCCAAAAGTTGATGGGGAATGTTTTACATTGTTACAACAACAACAACCAACTGCCAAAAATTCAACAGTTTTTTTTTTGTATTTTTCTAAATTTTTCGTAAAGTTTGCAAATTGGATTTATGTATGTGAATTTTGCTATGAAAAATAATGAAAATTAAATACACAAAAGAAAAATATTCAGAACTGAAGTTGCTTGAATAAATAAATCATAGTGTAATGACATGAAATGAAATGAATGAAAGTGTGCAATGGCATTCCCTTTCTGTACGCAGACTTGGCGGATATGTTATAATTTTTTTCATTCATAAGTAATTTTTTAACCACCTTTTCTATATGTATTGTTTTGAATAAAACAAACTTAAAAAAAGTAAAAAACAAAAAACATTTCAGGAAGCAGATGTTCTTTGTACAAAAACGTACATAACAATAATTTTAAGTGTGTGCGTATTGCTACGAAAAGTTTTGGCAATTTTAATACAAATTTTAACGTCTAGACCTCTAATTGGTTAAAAACAAAATGTAAATAAGGATACTTCAAATGTGCATACGTCAACTGCCATTACAAATCATGAAATAAAGGATTAGAAAATTTGAAACCTGGATGAAAATTCGTTATATGTATTTTTCAAAGTTTTGTTTAGGAGTGTAAAAGTTGAATTTATGTTTTCAAAAATTTCATCCAATTTTCTAATTTTTCATCTGCTTAGATTGCTTTATACATATATCAAAACTAAATAAATAAAACAAGTATATCACAACTGGCCAAAACATCGTATATTTATTATTATTATTTTTCTATAAAGTACATACAACTAAATCAATAAATGATTAAATAGATTTAAGCAGCTATAAGCAAATTATAGACATTTAGAGATCTATTCATTTACATACATATGTAAAAAACTTAAATTTTATAATTTATATATTTTTCATCAAATTTAAGAATTACTTCATAAATTTTATATTTTTTAGTAAAATAATACTCACTTGTTTAGTTTCATTAAATAACACATATGCAATGAGTTTTATTTTATTTTTTTATTTATTGAGTTTTACTTTTCTGTTGTAAAATAAAACCTATGGACCTTGCAAGCTTAATTTATCTTTCAAAAATAATTATATATTTGTTTGTAAGTTTTAATTAACACTCACTGACCTTAATACACACCCAAAAATATTTACGGCAAGGGTTGACAGTTCAGCAATCAATGCCTGAAACATTTACCGGACTACGGAATTTTTTTCTTAACTCGAAGTGCTTTTGATAGTTAAAATGCTTTGACATTTAGTTAGTGATTATTGATTACAAACTTTTTCATATAGCAGAATTATACAAAAACCAAAAGGAGTTTTGTTTATACGACTTTCGGTTAGCACGACGTAGTAGGTGGAACTACTCCTGGAAGTCGTAATAACCTGGTTCTACTGTAGTTCTTATTTAGCAATATCTCAATATATCCCCACTGTATATCTATTAGAAAAAAGGGTGGTTTTCCAGCTGAAAAATATTGTGTGTACTTGATCGAAATGAAACTGTTTTTTGAATTTTGATTTTAAAAGTATTTTGTTTTGTTTTCGAATTTGTGTAAAATTAAACTATGAAAAATAATCGCAAAAATTCAAAAAAAAAATACTTAAGCGAAAATTTAAAAAAAGGTTAGTTTTAACCAACTATAACTCATTCAGTTTTTAGGGTATTCTAAAGTTTGATGTTCTTTCTGTCAAATATGTATGTATATATGTATGTATATTTGAAAGTAATTGGAATAGTTGGCCGCCGTAGCCGAGTGCGTAGCGTATGAGCGCTTCATTCGGTGGGTCCCAGGTTCGAATTCTGGCCGGGGCAAGTAACATGAAAAATTATAGAAAAGGTTTTTTCTAATAGCAGTCGCCCCTGATAGGCAATGGCAAACCTCCGAGTGCATTTCTGCCATGAACAAAAAAAAACTTCTCACAAAAAACATTTCGCCGTTCGGAGTCGACGTAAAACTGTAGGTCCCTCAATTCGTGTTACAACATCAAGACGCGCACACCGCAAATTGTAGGAGAAGTTCGGCCAAAACCAATTAAGTGGTTATAGCGCCAATTAAATATAAATAATAAATAAAAATATAATTGAAATCAAATTCAGAGCCAGATAGTTGACTTTCTCCTAAAATAATAATGTTAATAATGTTAGTTGCTTATAAAAAAGGAAGAATTCCAACCACTTGTTGTTGGTATAGAAAATACCTTTTAAATTACTTTTAATTCTTTATTCTATTCCCGAGAGTAGAGCAATACAAGCAAATCTATTATTGCGAAGTGGTTATATATATATATATATATATGTATGTATGTAGTGATGTATTAAGGTAAGTGAGTGTTAAGTAAAACTTACAAAATAACAATTATTTTTGAACGATACATAAAGGTGAGTTTATTTTACAACAGAAAAGTAAAACTCATTTTATAACTGTTACTTAATGTAAGAAAAATATAGCTCAACAAGTAAGTTTTGCTTTACAAGAATATATTGAACTTATAAAATAATTCTTAAAATTTATGACAAAGATAAAGGTCAAAACATAAGGATCAAATAATATTTTCTTTCGATACCGCTTTTAACTGTTACGGTCCCAGGTTTGAAGTTTTGATTAAAAATTTGTTGAATTTGGGCTTAAGTACTTATGTGATTTTTATTATAGAAATAATTGCATTTATATAAAAAAAAGCAAATTAAGTAAACAAAGTAAAAATTGCGAAAACTGGTCAAAACTAATACCTATTACATCTGTACATACATATTAAATCCATCAGTGCTCTTCAGTTTTAAAATTAAGTTTTTTGGTTTTAGTGCACATGAATGTTAAAAAAAAGCATTGTACATTTTTTTCGTCGTGGGCTATGTTCTTTGTTAAATTATATGCCACTGATATTGCTATCAGTAGTCACTTCATTGAACGATAGATATAGGCACACCCATAAATCCATATGTACATACACAATGTTTTGAGCTTCATAAATACCAACGTATGTTTGTATGTACTTGAGCAATTAAATACTTAATTGAAATTGTATGAAAACGCACCTTTTATTAAAAGCTTGATATTTATTGATGATAAATTTTAGGAAAGACGATTTTCCAAATATTACACCGATGCTTAAATTTCCAATTAATGGAGTGGGCTTATCATGTGGTATTCCACGTTTTTGAAGGATTTGATATTTAGAAACACTCCATTTATACAATAAAAGTATCACTACCGTAAAAAGTATTAGCACTTCGATATAAGCCATTGTTTAACTTTCCACTCAGGCGACTTTCGTTTAATAATAAAGCTTCCCAACATTCGTTTATTATAAATACAAATAAAGAGAGAGAAATTGTTTAGATATTTTCGGAATCTACATATGTACATATATATTGCGATTGCGTTCTATCGCTCTATGTGCGCGTTCCATTCACTGACGGCTTCATAACTTCTCAGGGAGCGTTGTTGCTGTTACAGTATAACTCGCATATGTAAGTACCTCAAGAAAAACTGCGTTGAGAAACAAAATTTAAATACATTATGACATTGTGAAATTATGATGGATATATTTCTGAGAGCAAGTTCAGTGGGATTTGATTAGAAAAACAAATCATTAGATAGCATTAGATATATAACCCGGCAGTACCTCAACGAGTTTCACTGTATTAGATGTCTATGTACATATGTATAGGATGTTTAGTCATCGCGAAGCTGAGAAGAGTGCAGCTTATACAATTTTAATAAATAATAAAAAACAAGCGTTTATGATAACATTGATGACAGCTCCGGTAATGCAGTCTTTAGGGAACAGTGCAGCCAGTTTAGAAGTTTTACGACTAGATTTAGGCGGTTGCATTTAGGTTTAGCCAGATGGAATTGGGATTTGGGCAATTGGTTTACAAACCAAACGTTAGTTTTGTTTTATGATTAAGTGATAATTGGTTTTTGTTATATGATTATACATATGTACATACATATTCGAGTATTCGTTGCATAACTATCCCTCATGATAGATTTAATGCAATTTTACACAATCTCTTATATTTAATGAGGGATCGGAATTATACGAATTTTATATATGCAAATAATATGCTAAAAAATTAAAAACACATATACATATGTATTTGGAAAATATGTATTGGCGTATATGGGTGAAAATTTCTCAACTGGTTTAATTTTTTAATAAAAATTCATTACTTCGATAAACCTCGATATTAGCTGAAGATACATGATGATTTCGTCCCAACGTTTAGGTTAACTTTTTCTCAATTTCTTCTAACACTGTTTTATGAATCACAATTCTAAAAAAACTGGCCTGAATTTTTGGCTTTAACTTCGGAACCAAAAAAGTTAGAAAAAGTTAAACTCCTATATTGTGGTATGTACTTTAACAAAGAAATATGTATGTATGTACGTGTATATTTGTTTGTTATTCAAAATTGTTTGAATGATATACTAAATTATATTCGTTTTTAAAAATCACTTAAAAGACGCACGAAAATTTATTCAGGATTAAAAATAACTTGTATAACGAATGAAAATGTATTATTATTTTTCCGTCATTCAATTACTATAGGCCCGTTCTTTTGTAACCTAGTTGCAAAAAAACACTAGGTAGGATAAAAAGTAGCATGTAAAACAACAACACTAACTCGGAAAAATATGCGAGTTGAGCCAACTCGGTTATATGATATCCAACCTGAGATGTAGTGTTGTGAAGCAAAAAACACGCTCTATTGTGAATGGGCTCTGGAAATATACTTGGGAAATTTCAATCAACTGTCATGTATCCATAAAACAAACAAATAAAAATGGAACAAGGGTAAGAAAAATTTGCGCTTCGTATATTTCACATAAAATTAAAACATGTTTGTTATTTCAGGTTGTTAGGTTCAAGAAATAAGTAAGTATATGTTTGAACAAATTATATTTATTAATCCACTTCCAGGACTTTGAAAGAATGCCGCTGTGCTTGGCCAACAACAACAACTGACGCCAGCCCGTGCTTTGCCCCTATATGGAGGGATTCATGTGGGTTACAGACCGTTTGAAACACTTTCGGCAAATGTGCTGTCTGGAAAAAATAGCTAACAGAAATTACTCTGTCTAGCAATAGCTTTTTAAGACGTAACAGTGAGTTTCAGTGAAAACCTTGTAGTGAATTTTTGTGCTCGTTTTTATAAAACCCGTGTAGATGCGGAAGAGCATCAACTTAACAATTTTTCAAAAAACATCGGTAGCGTTTTGCTGTACAATGTACAAGGGTTTTATAAAAGCGACGCGAAGAATTTACATCAAAAACATTGCAAAAACTTCACTAAAATGTTTTCACTGAAACTGGATTTTTTTAAATTTGCTTTTGATTTCTTATTTTATTTGTAATTAGAATAAGAAGTGATCTGAATTGAATTTTATATGTGATACTCCTTGTGAATTAGTTTTAGTTTTATAGATTTTAAGTTGAATGAAATCCAATGAATTCTTGTAAATATTTTTATTAGTGAATTTGAAGATATAAATATATGTGTATGTATATGCATTGAAATTTTTAAATAATATTTTGTTGTCTTAAATAATTAAAAAGGGTTTGCCTTCTGTCAAGGGCTGCGTCTTGGTTTCATTCTTCAAAACCTTCATCAAGTGCAAACGTATTTTCATCACTCACATCGATATCGCACAAATTTGATAGTTGCCTAAATGTCACTGTATTGCTTACATACCAAACGTACATATACACGGATTTCTTTTGTGGTAATATACGCGTTCTACCACCACCAGATGTGGCAGGTACGCAGTTAAGACTCGGAATACTTCACTGAAAATAAAATAGCATTAAGTTTATGCATTTCTTTTACCCACATTTTGTTATTACTTGTTAGATATTCCACCGTTTGGCGTCGTAGCCTCAAGCGCATTTTGAAATCTGCCTCACTCATTGCATCGAGTGTACCTTCAAAATTGAATCACTTCTCATGTGCCTTGTTTTCACTCTCCGAGTCTTTAGAAGAGCTGGAGCTGGCATATATCGTTTCTAATACTTCTAGTACTTCTTGCATCTCTCTATTGCGACGTGATTCGCACTACTCACCCGTGTGCAAAGACACCATCTACAAAAGTAATAGGTTATTTAATACATTTATTTAATGTTTTTAAATAAATTTAATAACTTACCACAGAATCCTCAGAATTACTCATTTTGTTTTGCTTCTTTAAAATTTCACTAAACAAATCATATGTTTAATGACAGATATTGCCAGTGTTGTGAAGTAACTAAAAGGAAATTTTATCCGAGTTGGAGTGTTTTTTTGCAACTAGGTTACAAAAGAACGGGCCTTATGTCTTCTCATAACGCCCTTCAAAAATGCACAAAATTCGATGTAGTATATAAACGAAGAGGTTTGGCCTTTAGCCCAATATAAGTACAATCAATTACTTTTCCTTGAATTGACTCGAGATGGTTCACCATGAGTTAAACACGTAAGCATTCCCTGTTTACGTGGACTCTTAATGTTTTAGTTTCTGAAAATTTAGTTCGCATGTCATATCATCGCACAATGAGTTACATATACTATGTATGGCCCGACTTAATCATAGTGCTGCTAGTATAAATATATTCGTAATGCACATGGATTGCTAGGACACGCAAAAACTCAGAATTCGCATCAAAAGAAAGAAAACTTATTTCTTATTCATAATCCCACAGTAATTGCATAGATTGCTTCAGTAGCAGAGGCCTGTGGAAATATCTTCCAGTTATTGCAAGACCAACACACAGAAACGTACAGTAAGGATATCGCATTCATGCATATTTAAATTCTTATTAATTTATTGGGTGTATGTCGCTTGTCGATGCCAATTCTTTGAGCCACCCTAATAGTAAATTATTGTATCTTAACTTCCAATTCTGCCGGTTGGAATTTTTATTAGGCGGTGTAAGACGAATGGCAAAGTAAAATGTCTCCTTCCGACATACGCAATGAGCAAAACAGATAGCAAATTGTGTTGTCGGTCTTGCCTGAAGTTTATGTGGATGGATATGCACATACAAGTTATTGAACTATGGAATTTTTTGCCTTGCTATCCCTGTTATTTATGTATATGCATTTTAGTTAGTAGTTTTTCTTGCTCTGGGTTCAAATACATTTGTAGTACATTTTGTGGTTTCGAGTCTTTCCTATCTTATTACCCAATGCATTGAGATCTTTTTCTTCGTCTTTAAACTAAAGTAGTTGATGTTCTAAATATGAATTTAATTTGATTTACATGGTCAATAGTGTGGCTTTTTACTTGTGCCCGAATCTGCATATTGCTACCATTGGCAAAATTAATTGATTGGTTTTTTGTATGATACCGCTCTCCCTCCATGGAGGGTTAAATAATTTTTGGCACTATGAAGACGAAAGGATCTAAATGTGTTATTGCTTAATAAGATACTTTGGGCAGTGCGAGTATTTAAGGTTGTTTTCATATATACAAGTACTGATATTGTATCAATCACGTCATACCCTCAAATGCATGCTACGGAAAAGACTTAACATTTACTTACACATGTATTGTATATATATACATATGTAAGTATATATATGCATATATACATAGAAAATATGTTCAATTACGGATGTATCTGCCGTTTCTCCCGAACCCTGGAAAAGTTTGGTTGACTAACCCCTAGAAAGAGTTTTCTCAGATTAGTCTCTTTCATGAACAATTGAATAAAGATATCTTCTTCTTTTTAATTGGCTAGGCAACAAGTGAAGCCAAGTCCTTCATCACATGGTAACGTAACCGCTGAATCTGAGTTCTGTCTGAGAGAGGGCAATACTGCTCATTTGCCTAACTTAAAATTAAGAGGAGATTCTAATAAACTCAAGATTTTGTTCAGGTTTACTGGACATTTTAGGTGGTATTTTCGCTCTGTGTTCTTTAATATAAACTAAAAAAAAACTATAAAAAAATATGTTTGGTTAATTTATAGAAAGGATTTAGCTCCTCCTGCTAACATTGGGGTATAAATTACGACTCTATTCGTATCCGTTCTGGGCCTCTTCATACGACATCCTCGAACAAAACGCAATATTTAATGCTGTATAGAGAGATTTCGGATAAGTCGATTTTTTTTTTGTAGGAAATAATTCCAATCTCGCTGCAGTGTTCTTTCCTGATTGTAGATGAGTCGTCAACTGTATGAACTTCCAACCATATGGCGAGACTTCGTCTATTTTCTATAGTAAAAAGTATTATATACTTTATCTTTGCTAATGACCTTCTACCATTACCGAAGTTAGAATCCCAATATAGCACATCTGTTTTAACACCCCGGTTAACTATTGCGTTACGGACATTTAGTTGTACATACTTCGTATTTATTATATGTATGTATGTAAATGTAAATGTTATAAAGTAAAAACAAAAGCAGTAAAAATGGAAATGTAGATAAAACTAACTGACACTGGCGCCAAAATGTCCGTCTCCTACATAGGATACTAATGTACATATGTATATAAATATTGCCACAAATATGTACATTTATTCACATACCTACATTAAAGGTTTCTTTGGCGCTTAGACCAAGTATTTGCACCATTTTGTGGAAGATAAGAATTGTTAACAATTCTCGTGTTGAAACGAAATTCGAAAAATGTGTAGCAAACGAATAAATACTTTGGCGTCAACTTAAGTAAATATTTGTCTGCAACTAAAATGACTATCGCGACCATCAACTTAAGTACCAGGAAGATAAAGGCGGAGATTGTACGAAAATGAATGGCAAGAATCCAACGGTCCATTATTTTAATATGGGGGAGCGTAAGTTTCTACATAAAAGTACAAGTACGCAATTACATGAATACGAGCACAGAAAATGGCTTTGGCAAGATGCTGGTGATTCGATAAAGCTTGCGTTTCTTGTGAAATTTTTTAAGAAGTGGGTTATTTTTAATTGATTAATATTAATTTAAAACTCCCGCGTTGGTCTGTCAGACAGACAAATCAATGATTTTGTAATTTCTCAAAAATTATCACCAAAGGGGCATGCATTGCTGTTTTTAGTAGCTTCTTAACTTTGGGTCTGGGTGGGCGTGAGCTAGTTTATTACGGTTATAGGTCCTTGAGAATTTTTAAACATAGATCATTACCTAAACAAATGTAGTTATAAATTTTAGTAGTGCGCAATACTTACTGAAAATAATATGTTACATCATTCTAACCGCTCTTTTTATTTCAATCATTTTTGTTATCGTAATGGATGAATGAAGAATAAGAATCAAGTTAGAATATAAATTTTGCGATTCAAATAACAATGGCCTTATTAAAAGTGAAATGGAGGATGATCAGGAAATGCAAGAAGCAAATAGGGAGCCTAAGCACCAGGATGATTCATCAAATGAATTTGAAGAGTTTCCATAAATGTCTCGAATATGCAGTTATGGCATGTTATGGTTGCTACCAAAGTAACTTTGTTAGTTTTCAGAAAGTCACTTGAAAAAGTGTATCTTTGTTTTTATAGTTTTATTACTAAAACATATGTTTTTTAAAGAGACATAGTGCAAAAATAGGCAGCCAAAATAATATACATAGAGTAGGTAAAATTTCAGTCTGACATACCATGCGCCAGTTATGTGTTACGCTGTGAGACTCAAGGTCAGGAAGGTTAAGGATTTTTCAGTCGTTGGATTTGAAATAGGACAAGACGAAATAATGCCTATCATCGAACAAAAGTCTACATACACCGCATACAAATATCGGCTAGTTTTAAATTCAAAAAAAATATATAGAGAAAAATGATGATGTAGTTTTTTTTTTAACTATTTCTTAACATAATATACCATATATTTAATTAAATAACATAAAATAATAAAATTACTGATGTACATACAATTCAAAAATTATTTACTTTGGTGTGAACACTTTTCTTAATCCTAGATTTGATTGCTATTGGGTACTTAGTTGGGCCACCATTAGCTTCAATAGCTGCTTAATGCTGTCGTGGCACCGACTCAACTAAGTTTCTCAATTCTGCAGATATAATACTATTCCAAGCTTCTATAATGCGCTCTCTGAGCAAAGCACCGCTGGAAATCTGTTTTTATCAAATCAAATGATTGATACCAAATCAAGGGGTAACGGTAATTCATTCTCGATATGAAACCATGCTTAATTGTGTTTAAATCTGGGCAGGTTTTGTATTTAGCTGCCTTGGTGGATGATAAATCAGCCAATCCTTAGCGATGTGTACCGTGTTCTTTTGCTCTTTATCTTGTTGGAACTTACAACTCGCACCTATAGTTGATGCAAATTAGCCATCGAAGGTTTCATATTATATGTATATGTATGCATATTCCAGTTTAGATTTATATTGATAATGATTTCATATTACCCTCAATAAAAGATATTCTTCTGACTTCAGATGTCAGAACTGCTCGCCAATGCTCCGCTAAGATGCCGCCAGCATGCTTGGCAGTGGGTACTTCTTCGAATTCATTCCAGTATTTTTCACTCCATACTTTGGCCATTAAATCACTGCCAAGTATGTTAAACGTTGGAAGCAAACCCTTTTTCCAATAATCAATCGCCTCCTTTATGCTCTTTGGCAAACTCCAAGCAAAGTTTACGATTTTCAGACAACACGTTAGTGATATTCTGCGAAAATAAGTCGAAAGTACATGTTTTCGTCCTGAAAAAACTGTCTAACATTATTACGAACCAATCATAATAATCTCGAAAACATCTAAATTTACGTTGTGTTTTCGTAAGCAACTCTGTGTTCGATAACTTTTAGCCAAAGGAAATCGATGTTTTGCCGTCACTAGTTTAGAAAAGGGAATAAGTACATTAATAAGATAAAATCGGGGTGAAGAAAAACTGAAACATTTATAAAAAGCGGTCCTGCTTGGTGTACACAGAGCGAAACTTGTATTTTGGTTGCCTTAGAGTAAAAAAGGTAAATAAATAGAGAAGTAAAAAGAAACGTTCTATGGACGGGAATGTTTAATAAATGGTATAAGACGTTTTTTGCATGTCGTTTTTCTTTAGAAGTCATTATTGCGCTTGGATAAACACAATATAATAGTGTACTGGCGATATGCTAGCCTATGCTAGTTTTTGAGCAGTGATTTTTTAATTTTCTTTGATAATCTGCGAGATAGTTTCTTTGTGCGGCCACAGTGCGGTTTATTTTCGGTAGAACCAATATTTTCAAAGCTTTTATGATGGCTTGTATCATGGTGCAATAAAGAAGGTAGTTCCATTTCGAATTATGTATGGATTAAAAAACAGGCTACATTTCCCAAGATGTAAACATTTGGCACAGCATTGTCTCATCGCATGATTGTAGGAGAGGGTAAATGTCAAATATATATTGGGCAGTATTTACAAAATGGAGGCTTCCATATAACTCGCAAACTTAGATTTGTTTTAAAAATTAATTTAAATACTTTTCATAACCAAAAACGATAGTTGAATAAGTCCAAATTTTTTATTTTTACTAGTCGTTTCAAAATTTTGTTAGTTACCATTTTATTCAGTTAAAATTAACAAATTTCTTCAAAAGAAATGTTTATAACATATAATATTCATATTACAACATAAAAAATACTGAATTATTAGAGAGTATGGTAATAAAAACTGTAGTTCCTGTCCTTCATTATGCTGTGCTGTAAATTTAAAAAAAATCCTTCCTGGATTTTCAATTTCGTTAGTACCGTTCAATTACCAAAAGTACCGTTTTAGCGTTGTCTCATCTAATTAAGGTTCGTGTTTAATAATAAGCCTTGCATATATGTAGTTATGATCCGAGGGTAATAGATCCTAATTAAGTTTGACTTCCAAAAAGTGGCAAAACCTTCTTTATTGTATCTTGGGTTTGTACTGTTGATCGACTCAAGCTTAAAATGCTTAGGGTGTTTGCGGTCAAATTTATACAATAAGTATACATATGTACGTACTTAAACCGCTACATATAGTCGGTAATGCAGTACCATAGCAACAATTTTAATTTATTCGAGCATACTTTTCTACCAAAAGCTAAGCGCGTTCATATCAACACTAACAAATTGTACGCATAATGACAGTGAGAATCGGTGAAAATTGAACAAACACATAGTTTCGACATTCAGTCGAGCAAGCGAATTCACTCAGCTGCTTTCTCAGCACCGCCTTATATGAATTCGCCTTGGCCCAAAGTGTATAAAGCTAAATGAAGTCAATATATGACATATTTTCTTTTAACACGCTTATTCAACAATAGTTTTGCCATTATATTAATCCATTGCCTGTAGCAACTTTAGACTTATATAAATTTCAAATTTATACAATTTTATTTTAAAATTTAGATTTATGTAAATTTCAAATTTGCACAATTTTATTTTAAAACCAAAAAAATTTATCCTACAACAAACAAAGAAAAAAAACTAGTTGTGGAACTAAAAATTTTGCAAAATAAAATGAAACTAAGGATACTGAAACCTCTTCGGAGACTAGTGCATATGCAGATATTTGATATCCAGATATCCGCAAAACCGGATTTTTTGTTTAAGTATCCGGATGCCCGAATATTTCGATTATTGGTTTTGTTGTACATGACAAAAGAGGGCAAATGCAAACAAATATATGAATTGTTTACGTTTTGATTTTCAAATAACCGTACGCCAAATATTGATTTCACTTTGTTTTATACATTTTGTTTAAACCTAAATGGAATCGCAAAATAAATGTATTTCAGCTGGTGACGTTAAATGAACAAAGATTTATTTAAACTTTGCATTTAATTTTAATTATAGCTATGGAAAAAAATATATCTGAAAGCTGTACATAACTCTTTCCGTCACGCTCTTTACTGCGACATAAAAAATTTATTTTTTGTTGTTAATTGGTGAATATGGAATACAAGTAACACACGAATGCAAAATAAAAAAATTATTTACCGATAGGTTTTTGAGAAACAAGGTGGTCACCACCAGTAACCACCATGACTGAAGGGTACAAAAATTTATTAAAACTAATGCACTCAATTACTTCACTATTTTATTTATTTTTAGAAAAAAGGCAATACAAAATTTGGTACTAAATTTACAAATAATTATTTCCTGTGAAAATCTGAAAAACATGTATTTCCTTTTCGGAGGCAAAGTGGGACGTGACATATTCTGCATTGCCATACTGTGCGGACAGGGACGCTTTTGGTACTGCAAAAAGCGCATATTCTAGGTGTGCCTCTAAGCGGTTGGTGTCGATTACTCTCATGGCGGATTTCAGCAGGCACGCTAGGCTTATACCGTTTTATATCAACTGCTACTGGAGATCTTGGGCTTGATCCATTGCTGATCGCGGAACTTCTTGGAGCTGGCTTGTTTACGTAGCAAGGTGCTAACAGCCCCTGATAAATTGAACGGCGAAAGTCCTTCAATGTCAACTTATCCAAATCAGGCCTGTTAGTCAGAAGCTCTTTGTAAGCTATATAGCTATTGATAACGCAGCAATCCAAGAAATGAAAAAAAATTCGGTGCCACCACTTTTGGGATTTTCGGTCGATGGAGTAACACGCTTTTAATTAATTGATCGAATTTATCTGCCCAAAACATGCGAAACAATCGGAGTGGTGTTACATCTTCCAAACTGATTATATGATCAGCTAAGCCCACACTCTCAACAAACTCGCCAGGTATATCCATAGAGAAGGTCCTTTTCCATTTAGAAGGCTGCAAGGTCCCAGAGCTAACAATATTTTTCTGACTTACAAAGTTTGATAATGGTATGTCATCCTCGTCGTCGAATAGCTCTTCATGGATATTCTGTACATCTGTCCCACACACATCCAATATCGATTCTGACACTGGCACCTCAGGCGTGTCTAGATTTTCATCCTCATCGGAACTCGCTTCACTTTCAGGTCCTGAAGGTAAATCTTCATACAAACATTCTTCAATTTCCCTTTGCGTCAATGATCGTTGCATTATTGAAATAATTGCCTAAAATATTGTAAATACCAAAGAAAGTCCCACTCATAGTGACCGTATAAAAAAGCAAATTCTAGGAATACTTACGTCACGGTGGTTATTGTTGCTAACCACCACTGATAATAAAAAATATTCGTAAAATACTCGAAATTTACGCGAGAAAGCAAACACTGTGTATCAAACACACCACAAGAATTAAATTTGCACAAAAATCAAACCATAAATTGAGTTATTGAATTTATTATGAATTTTTAATTCTCGCTTGCACAAAAACGCGCGGCAACGGATTTTTACTTTAAATTTTCTCAACACGTGGTGGGTGTATTTCTAGCTATTAGCGCCCTCTTCACTTAAAAGGAAGCAATAATCAATATTCGTGCAAAATTAAAAACATAAATCTCGCCAACCGTCGTAAAAAAAATAAAAAATAGGTGGTTAGCAACACTAACCACCGAGACGGAAAAAGATAAATGTTGTATAAATATTTGATTTTTGAACTGATGCAAATAAGCATAAGATAAGTACACATACATACTTACATATAATATATAATTCGATGTATATAATTTCGCAGAGTCAGGAGAGCAGATGTTATCTTTTATAGATGCCATGGTTATAGATTCATAGTTTTGTATGTATGTATATATATGCATATATATGCAATAATGATAGAATACAAGGTTGCACCTTCCCGCTACGAAGTGACAGATCTCGCCTTTAGTAAACAAGAATACAGGAGAGAGAAAATTGAATAACTTCCAATATTCCAGTAAAAAACGTATTTTGATTACTCTAAAGTGTAAAAATATGGATTTATAGGCAGAAATTTAATAAATAAATTTGCGAAATATAAAAATAGTGGCTCTTTTTCCTAATTTGTGAAAAAAGTTTGTCTAGTTGAAGTTGAGAATTGTCAAACTTGGCAAAACCAAAGTAGTGGCACCACTGAAGGCGTCACCTTCTGCATTTAGTATACCGTGATCCCATAAATATGTATTCCTAAATGTAATACTTTTATTTTGCTGGTACAATATGCCCCAAGAAGCATTTAGCAGATGCCCTCTGAAGTTGGGGAATGCACCATGTGTTTTATATCAATATAGAACTACCTGTATGTAGACAACGAGCGAACATCGATTTTAGGGCCGGACCTAACCGAACCGAATTTCGGCCCATCCGTCAATAAACTAAGAAAAAATGAGGTATTTTATGATAAATCACGAACAAATCAGTGTCGGCCCTAAATTGTATCGATAATAATTTATATTTAAAAAAAAATAGTATTACAGTACGATTGAGGTGTAATAAAAATGTTCGGATTGTAAATGCGTTACTTGTATGAAATGTCACGACCACTGCTAACCTTTATTCTATTATATCGCATTAACATCGAGTTTTGAGCTTATCAAAAAATATTTAATGTAAACGCAATGATTTTTACCACGTTGTAGGTACATAGTTAACTGAATTAAGTTTTTGTTTAATTAATTGTTGCTAGGTAAAAATTAAAGGGAAATGGTTCTAAGCTCATACTTTTTAAACTTACTAAACTATAGCAACTTCAAACCTAATTTTATTTTTAAATTAATGTAAAAAGTTTTGACCAGAAACAAATCGAAACTCCCAGTTACGTGAGGGCATTTTTATAACATTTACCAGTATGGAAGAAGCGGCATTTCCGTGTTAAGATATTTGTTATCCTAGTTGACTTCCTGTGGTACTATATTTATATTTTTTTAAAATTCTATACTTTTTTAGGCGCGTTCATTTTCTTTTATTTAACAAACAAATAAATTAAGTAAATGCCGAACACGTTTTATCTTCAAACTGAATTTGACAAGGGTAGAAGGGAAGTCTTCTAAATATATCACTTTTTACCCTGTCGGAAAAAACTCCAAAATTAAATAACTATATTCCTATATCCCTCTTCAGTATTTACAACCCCTTAAAAATATTTTACATTAATTTTATAATAATTTACATATTTTCTAAAGAAAAAGATGTAAATTTTATGGTCGTGGTACAAATCGCACCCAGAATCCACCATTCGGTCGGAGTTGAAATCCACGTATATCATCCCAAATATTTTTTACCGTTTTCGGTGATCGTTCGAACATGTACTCCAAAACCATATAGTACACCGTGGCCTTGGCTTGTGCGATAGCATATCGATAACCTATTACGTAGAAGTAAAATAAAAGTTAATTATTTCTTAAGTCAATTGTTAATAAATAATATTTTTGTAGACTCACTAATGCACATGCGAGGACCGACACCGAAAGGAAAATAAGTAAAGGGGTTAACCTTCAATTTGTTAACATCGCTAAATCGTTCCGGATTAAATGTTTCGGGGTCGTCAAAGTATTTTTCGTCATAATGCAATCCAACCATGGGAAACCAGACATAATCACCCGCCTTAAACTTAAATATCAAATTTCCATCATCATCTTTGAGATCATAATCTTTCGAACATAGACGATCAGTTATTCCTGGAATAGACCATTTACGTAATGCTTCTAATGTAACCATTTCCATATATTTCATCTTCGTCAGAATCTCATAGGTTAATGGGGTTCCACCTAGTTCGTCACGTACTTCGACTGCCTCCTCGTACAGGCGCTGTTGCACACCAGGGTTTTCCATCAGTTCGTGACATATCATTGCCGTAAGGTTGGCGTTATTTTCATACGCAGCGAAAAAGTAAATGAAACACTGTGCAAAAATGTCATCGTCGGACCAGTTTTGTTCTGGATTCTGCTTCGCTTCGATTAGCAGTTGGAGCATATCAGATCTGCGAATTTTGTTCTCTTGACGATATTTCATCGCATCGAAGACAAAACGTTTGAAATTCTCTGTATTTTTTGCTTCGAACGTTTTAAATCCAAGAAACTGCAATTAATATTAATAATATGCTTTTAATAAGAAATACTTTGAAGTTACTTACTTGTTGTATTTCAGGCATTACGAGCGCGAAAAAGAATCTGACCACCTGCATACCGCTAAAGCTGGAAACCGATTGCCCATAGGTGAAGAATACGTTCTTCTCATCCACATATGAATTAGCTTTATAGCCAAATGCCGTTAAAGCCATAATGTCAGTTGATAAACGTACAAACCATGCTTTTAGCTCCACATCATGGCTTTTACCGCCTTTAGTTTTCTCTCGCAACATTTCCATGTTGTCATTTAAACATTCATTCATTAAACCGAACATGGCGCTTATCTTAGCGCTGGTATAAATCGGGATAAGTGTGTTACGCATATCTCTCCAGCGTTGATCCTTCATCACGGTTATCGTTCCATTTAAAATAGCATCATCATCAGCAACGAAAAAAGGTGTGTGGTTAACGAAATAATCAAAATCCTTCACAGCAATTTTTTTAATATACTCTGGATTCTGGACCACATAAACAGGGTCACGCAAAAAGTAGTAACCGACGATATCACTGAAAAAAAGAGTACATTTTTAAAATTACAAAAGTTCCCATATGCACTACTGGTGCTTTTATCAAAATAAAGTAAATCAAATAGTTTAGTGCAGCGACAAATAATTCAAAATATCACCCATATCATTACGTGGCGATAATAGATAAATTAGTAGTATTATCGATTGAAAATTCTTTGAAAGTCACAAATTTTGTGATTTCACAATTGGGAATTTTTCAGAATTTTTCTGTAGTACTCATAAGCGGGAAGTGCTTATAAAGGACATGGTTTTTACCGAAAGATACTCCCTCCGAAATTTGACTACTTATGATATACTAGTATTAATAATTAGCCTTTATGCCAAACGATCAGTTCTTGTACGAAAGTAAACAAAAATTGTTCGTTGTCAAGTTTATAGTGAAAAATATCAATACAAATTGTAACCATTTTGCAGCATTTGAACGAAATTAAATTTATTTTTAATTTGAAAGAAGCTGTTTGACGTTTTAGTGTTCACATACTTTTTTGTTGTAAGTCACTATTTAGTCTCACTCTAGAGAGTAATTTTGGCATTTGACATTTTTACAGGATTTTACAGGAAAAGTACTGGATCAGAGCTAATATAAAGCAACATCAAACTTAATTCGTTAAAGGACCTAATTAAGGGTGTTTTTTAGAAGCGTGGTTTTCAATGAAGCAATACTTTTTTCGGATTTGTCCTTTTTGACAGCTGTCACTTGATTTATAATCAGTTTGGTTTGCCGTTTTTTATTAAACAGACTTAGAAATATAAACAAACATACGATAGTTCCAATATTAACTAGTTTTTGGCATTTTCGTTTTTTCCTTTTCGTGTGTGTTAATCATTCAAAACTAGTCAATCTCGGAACAGTTTTTTAAGCAACTTTTTCCAAATTTCATTCAACCAAAGTTTGTAAAGCAGAACCTTTGGCTCTGAAATGCTAATTATCAATAACTGTTAGTTTTTACTGGAAAGCCTTTTTTAACTCAAAAAAATTGCAAGCAAGAGAGAGAGAAAAAAAGAGCGTATAAACACCAGAGATCTGTTAGTTTCTGAAATTAAAATTTAGTTCAGCAGGAAACAACTACTCGAAAAGAAAGGAAAAGGCAAGTATTTATAAGATCGCTTTATATATCTTTAGCATTTATAAAAGAAGGGTATGATGAAATTTTGCAAAATGCAAGTGCTTGTGACTGCAATTGAGTACTCATTCTGTTTACTAGCTCATTTCTGCTGGTTTTTCGTTTCTTTACTTTTCGTCGTTTCACTCTTTGTGAGGTTAACTTTCTGCTTTTACACTCTTCTTTCGATACGTTTGTTTGACAACATTTGTGTCTACTTGCAGGTAGCAGTCAAGGCAAATTCATATCAGGTGGTGTTAAACGTACAAACAGAAAAATTAACGCTAACGAAATATACGCCCAATGACAGAATGATTTTTAACAAACACAGCATTTTGACATAACGTTCACCAAGCGAATTCAATCATCTGCTTGATAAACTTCACCTTATATGAATTTTCCTTGGTAGTAACCAAGGCCAAGACAAAAACAAAAATTTACACTAACAAATTATAAGCACAATGACAGTATGATTTACAACAAACACATCATTTTGACTTAACGTTCACCAAGCGAATTCAATCAACTGCTTGATCAACATCACCATATATGAATTCGCCTTGGTAGAAACTTTAGATTTATATGTACATATGTCAAACATAAACAAATTCAAAATTCAAAAGAAACAAATTTTGGATTTATAGAAAAAAGGAAATACATATATCATTTCATAACTAAAATTTTTAGACAGTAATAAAAAAAGTAAGAACTTTGAAAAAAAAAACGGCGGACACTTGCTGCCTATGCAGGACTACCCTCGGGTGTGGCGCAAAACAGGGAATGGACAAATGCATTTGATATTCAACTGAACGCACAATCCAAGACCTGCGACCTGCATATCGAAAATAAATTCATCTTGGTATGTTTTGTTTCATTATTGAATAAAAATAAGTAATTAAGAAATTCGTGTATCAAACCATTACAAATATGGCACTGTAGGTCAAATGGAAATACCAATTGAAATCAAGTCAAAGATGATTTGGCCTTCCCAACACAGATCAGTTGTTCTTCTCCCCTGTCAATGTCAGCAGGCATCATATCGAGTATTTTCAGAGCGTTATTTAAACAGAAGACTTGACCAACGTGTAAACCGATTGTGTTTTATTTTGCTAAACCATATGTACGTACATATCTCATGTAGTTCATTTTACCGTAAATGAAGGTAAACCAAAAGACGACTGGCGCTGAAATTGCACAATTTAAGGCTGATGAAAGCACTGTATTATTGTCTTTCAAAATATTGCTCTTTAAGATATATGTATACACTTTTGCATTCGATAAAACCAGTTTGTCGAGACATTTATTCGCCTCTTCAGATGTTGAAAAACCCTCACCACACATTATTTTCTTATCTTCTTATTTTCTTACGATAAATCGGAAATATGGACAATGAGTCATTTATAGAACCCAGATTATATAATTAATTAAGAAATTCAGTTTGAAGTATGTACTCGGGTGCCACGCGCTCTCCTCCCCCACCAAATAGCCCAAAATCCTTGTGCAAGTAACTAACCTTTCCTTTTTTACTAACTTTTCCATATTAAAGGAATGAGAGAAGGGAACAAGTTCTCCGCGAATTTCTATTCAGAATAGGGCTGCATGCATTACATAAAGTGGTCTACACTTGGCTTTGACTTCTTAACAATCAATATAATGCAATTAATATAATGCACCTCACTTCGAAAACTTATACGATTATTACTTATGAAATAGTAAAGATTATTATTTATTATTTATTAAAAATTTAAATTACTTCCATTTACGACCATTTCCAATATGAGATTCTGCGTACCAGGTTTTAGCGAATTTGGCAAAAGCTTTAGAAAACTATCTAATAATTTGATGTTTTGTAACATAAGTTGTATATTTAGGGATTCTAGAAGTAATTACGAAAAAACGGGCATACCTTTTTCTCGAGCGAAACGCCAAACCAGCAGGTGTAGACCATGTATTACATATACGTTTATTTGTTATAAGCCCTATTTATTTAATCTGCGAAAATTATTTCAGAATATGACAACATTTTTTGGGGTGCCTTACTTTTATAGTAATTTTAATCAATGAACGCTTTTAACAACTCTGTTAACACGGTTAAGTTAGAATAAGTATTTATCTTGAGAGTAAAAATTCTTTAAAAAAAATTTGAATATTTCAAGCATTAATTTGTTGGTGGATTTTACGAAAAGTATAAACGTCATTGAGCACAATTTATGCAAAAAAAAATTAAAGTGGGACTATCTTCCTTTTTTTATATCATTACCTAGATGTATTTTGTGTTTGCTTTTGCGTATGACCTTTCAAAAGCCGTAAAAGCAAAAACAAAAAGCATGTAAATTTTGACAACTTTTACGTGAAAGTAAAAACAAAATACATAGGAATTTTGCAGTTATACTTATAACTCCACCATACATATATGGATTTGCCTTGTACAAAATCGTCGCACGAAAATTTTTTTGATTTAATTCGAAAAATTTGCTTTGTTTCAAAAATTAATTGAAATATTTTTCTTAAAACTTTTAATCGACTAAGCTCAAAGAGAAAATTTTAAATGTTTAAATGTTGAATGTGTTGCTGACGTCTTATTTTTTTATTTTTTAAGATTAGATTCAAAATTTGTTTAGTTACAATTCTATTCAGTTTAATGAACCAATCAAATGAAATATTTTTTAAATGCAATATTTAAATGACAACATAAAACATATCAAATTATTTGATGGCCAGTTCCAAAAAAAACTTAAAACCTCAGATTTTGATTTACAGATATAGACGTAATATTTGGACTCTTACCATCAGATCTTCTGCATATAACAAACCGTTTATCTCTTAAAAACATTACGGGAGTTTTGAGACTGCAGCTCGCAAAATGTGCTGATCAAATCTAGTTACTTTTCGCAAGTCACACTCCAAATCACCTCATTCCAGCAGCGACTTCACCCGAATATGCGAAATAACTGAATTTCTATTTCTTATATTTTTTCCTTTTAGTTTTTAATTTCAAATCAAAGTTCAAAATACAAAAAAATTTATATTATTAATCATGGTGTAATAAAAACAAGGTGAAGTTACTTAAGGGGTGGTTGTTGTAATTTCGAAAATTTCATGCAGCCTTAGAGTGATGCCAACTCTATTTACTATTTCTGGGCAAAATAGAAAGAAAAATGGAGCAGACATATAACCTTTAAAAATTCTGCCAAGAAAGTATATGTAGGTATCATTGTTTCTTGGCTTTTGTTTTTCTTTAAATTTTTGTTTAAAATTTATTGGACATCAAAATCGTTAATTTTGAGAAATTTTCGATCACAAACTTAATCCGCAAATGGAAAAATGTTCGCCAAAGTCTAGCGAATAACTTTGTTCTGAGCTGGTAGAGTTATTTAATGATATAATATGCAAGATTTTCTATTGCATAGTTAATCAAAAAAAGATCTCAATTATTTTGCTCGCCATATGCGTTCAACATCCAGCGATGACACCAGCATAGACTTCAACAATTCCGGTCGTAGGGGAAAAAGATTTCGATGAAGACTGGTGGGAAATACAGATCATAATCATGAGCACTAAGAGCAGTCAATCAAGATGACGGTGGCGCTGACAATGAGACTGAAGCCGAGCCGCCTGCTGAGCAATCAGAGTTAACTCCATAGGACAATAATGAGGCAGCAGTTGTAGACCACGTCGAAGCAGCACAAGAATGCCTTCAATACAAAGCAAAAGTCACAAATCGTGATATACACTGTTTGTTATATATAACATTGATTGGTTTATTGCACACAAAAAAACATGATCCGGGTACTTAAAGCTCAGTTCCACCGGAACGTGGACTCTTCTTTACTTTAAAGGCGGGTTAATAAAGCCTAATTGCGATTTTGTGAAGGAGTTATTGTTTCAGGAAGCAATTTTTATAAAAATGAATGGGACTTAAATTGATTGCGGTCAAAACCAAGACATGCTTAACGACTTCAAGGTTTCCCTCATGCCGCAAAATGTAGAACAACTTTTTTTATGCAGAAGACATTTCCGAAAAAGCCAAAATTGTGAATAGATCTTCAAAGCACTGGAAATAGTGATCAAAAAGTAATAAAAACAATACAAATTTTCCCCCTTTTTTCATACCTTCAAATGCATAGCCGCAGTCGGCATGTAGAAAAAGTGAGGTTATGGAAGTGGCATCACCTTATTTCATTATCGTACACCATCAAGAATGATAGAATACAAGATTGCGCCTTCCCGCGGTGAAATGACAGATTTCGCCTTTAGTAAACAAGAATACGGGAGAGAGAAAATTGAACAACTTCCAATATTTCATCGAAAAACGTGTTCTAATTGTTCTAAAGTGTAAAATATGAATTTATAGGCAGACATTTAATAAATAATTTCGCAAAATACTAAAAAAAAGTGTCTCTTTTTCTTAATTTGTGAAAAAAGCTTTGTCTAGTTGAAGTTGAGAATTGTCAAACCCGGCAAAACCAAAGTAGCGGTACTTCTAAAGGCGTCACCTTCAGTATTCAGAACACCGTGGTACACCATCAAAACGAATTTTTGACATTCTGAAGTCATAATTGTAGATGATGCATTAATAAAAAGGTGTGTCCGTAATGACAGCTCTTGCGCGTTCCAAACAACAAAAATTATGGATATTACGTGTGGTCATATAACTAAAGCTAGACTCCAAGCAAGTTTATTATGTATGTATGTATATAATTTCCTTGGGTTTGCATCGAATTAATTGATGAAGTTTGTTTACAAATATAATATGCTGGTCTCAATGGTGCTGTCGCAAAGTTACCACCAGGTGTAGAGTACTCAGAGAATTCTCTCAATATGTTTTTGCATAAGACTTCATTGATAGCTCACCATCTATAACACTCATAGTATATAAAATAGAATATATATAAGTATACTCGCATAAAGTCCAAAGTACAATTAAAAAAAAAATTAGAGTATGATTATGAAAAACTTATTACAAAGTGACGCAATCAAATCTTCTTATCTGCTTCGGATCTTTTTTATGCAAACACGTTTATAAATCATAGCCGGCATAACCAAGTCTGTAGCCCCTGCCCCTGGCTGGGGCAATTAACATCAAAGATTATAGAAATAGTTTTTTCTAATAGCGATGCCCATCGGCAGGCAATGGTTTGAAAATAAATAAAATAAAATATTTATATAGCGCTTCGATTTCCCTTCATACCTTTCATACTCAGATTCCAGTGGGACAAAATATCAAGTTGAAAGTTGTTCCCAAATGACAAACTGATAAAAAAAATATTTTTCGACATGTAAAGTCAATTAACAATTACATAGAACGCCTCCAAGATTTCCTAAAGAAAGTTGCAATTCATCCATTTCAAATTTAGAACAATGCAATTCAAGTTTAGTATTTCTATTTCCAATTCTGAATTTCTTTTTAAATTACATAATAACAACTTAAAATCAGAATTTCCATTCCAAATTCAGAAATCTTTATTTCAAGTTCAGAAAGGTACGATTCACGTTCAGAAGTTTCCAACTTCTTAGAACATTTCATATTCACTGTACGATATGGAGGCATTAAATTGCATAAAAGCAATTGTTTCAAACAAGTTTTCAAATTTAAAAATGTTATATAAGTATGTATACATCTACTTATGTATATGGTAATAATAATAATACTCTTAGATATATTTTCCACCAGTATTTCTAAGTTTTTACTGGAAATAACCCATACAATTTGGAAGAGAGAGCGAAATCGAGAGCGCAACAACACGAGAGAGCTGCACATTTTTACTTGCGGTTTTTAAATTATAAAAAAAATTATAACTGAAAATGTTGTGGAAATTGTGACGATAAAAAGTTACCATAACTGAAGTTAAAACTGAAATAAATTTTTAATGTAGTCTTTTAGAAATTTTTTTGTCGCCCAATACTCCAACAGGAGGTAAAGGCAATCACATATGTATGTACATATATTTTAGCTGTTTACTTGCAAGTATTGCCGAGTTTTGCCTTCAATAACTTTACAGTTAGTTTTGTTCTTCTCTCTCTCGCAATCTTACTCTATTTTGCCGTATGTACTGCGAAAGTGGTTGAACAAACTAATAATGAAAACTTGTAGTCATAAAAAGTTTCCTGAACTTGATTTTAAATAAAGATTTCTGAGTTAGAATTGTAAATTTCTGAATTCAAAATAAAAATTCCAAACTTGAGCTGGAACTTTCTGAATTTAAAATAAAAATTATGAATTTGAATTGTAATTTTCTGAATTTAAAATTTAAATTTCGAACTTGAAATGGGAATAACTGAATTTGACTTGGAACTTTCCAAATTTGTATATTTCTGAACTAAAACTGAAAAAAGTCTAGCATTAAACTCTTTTTTTTTTAATGTTGCCAAGTTTATCGAAAAAAACTGAATCCTGCTAAGTGCCTTTAAATCACAATGAAATGTCGGTAACCTCGCCAAAGGAAAATTAGTACACATTTATTTATATTAACTAAACTAAACTAATTAGCAAACCACTTGAGAATCTCTCCGTGCCCAACAATATGTTATATAAAGTGTTTAATCGACTAAAGCTTTTAAATAAATAATATGCCATTAATTGAATATTTTATAATTTGCCAAATGTGTCAAGACCTTTGCACGTTGAGTAATCGTATTGGAAAATTATCAAATCATGATTAGAATAATTATTTCCGCATATAGAACATCAGATGCGAATAGCATCGCTCTTATCTTTTGTGCAGCTTTTGTAATACAATCCTACTTACATATATTATAAATGTGAAAGCTTGTGTGTGTGTATGTGGGTGAGTATGTGAGGCCCAAACGGCTTTACGGAATTATACACAATTTGGCACACAAATATCTTATACCCCACGTTAACACATAAGCTATATTTATGGAGATTTGTCACCTAAAAGAATTAGTCAAATAAATATATACATACATAAGTTGAATCACATATTGCTATATAAGGGCTGGGCAGATCTTAATAAGATTTGGCAGATATACATATAGTCCATTGTGTGGGCTACCATAGAATTTATTTTTTAAAGGGAGTGACCACCTGCTTAAAACATTAAATTCAGTTAAGGCAATGAATGAACTCAAATATTGAAATACGGGTATTAAATGAATGGGGCTTAAAGCAAGAACATATAGAAATATGCACCGATATATTCAGAATGAAAAGAAGAGTCGATTAAGCCATATCTGTAAGTTCATATTGCCGTTGACTCAAGGTAGGTTTGTATTGAAATAATAACCAAACCCAAACAACGGTATTAAATAACAATCAAAGGTTGTATTCGATGGAAATGAAACAATTTAGTAAAATCTCAATTATATATGGGAGTGCCATATTTCAGAAAAAATCTACTTACAAACCCTTTATACGGAGAAAATCCACAACCCTATCAGCAAACAAAAAAATTTCAAAAATCAACGCGATTTCGAGCAACTCCAAAGTTGTTTTTTTTTATAAGAGTTGAACTGAATACATAGAAATTTCCTGAAAATTTGAGTTAAGAAGTTTGAAATTTTAATAAAATCTCAATAAAAGCATTGCTCGTTTTAAAGGCGACCTATGAACGTAAACTATATTCCTAATATCACATTTCATCTAACTAATGGTTCTTTCTTTGAAATTCACTAATTAGCTGTATTTATTTCATCCATTTTAATATCAGCCCTATTATTATTATAGATTTAAGCTTTCTAGTGGGTAGTCTTATTCACTGCTGAAGTATAGTCTACGGCTGTTGGGTTAAAAATTATTAAATTAAATAAATAAAAATGTATTTAAATTGCACCATGTATGAATATCATTAGTCACACTGCATAAGCATTTTAACCCAAAATAAAAAAAACTTACTGGTGCCTATTGCGTTCATAAAATCTTAGTACATTCGTGTTGAAGGCCTCTTGGTTTAAAATCACTGATCCCGCATTGCCTACCAGAGGCCAAGGTTTCTCGTATGGGACTCCACGTTCTTTGAATCTATTGTAATGCGTCGTAGCCCATTTGTAAAAAATGTACGCGAGGCACAAAGACACTAAACCCAGTCCAATGAGAACCATGACGCTTATCAAGGTAATTTTCCACCGCAATAGTTGTTGATTAAACTAAGTTTGTTTTATTTTGCAACCACTCACTTTGAAATTTTAAACAAGACTAAATTACTACGCTTTAGTGAGACAACAACCCAACGCGTTTTTAAAATCGATGTAACGTTCAAGGAGCTTTGATTTTTGTGGTAAATAGCCCTGAAACAATACTTACATATTCATATACATTTGTACTCACAAGTACGTTGCAAATGAAAACTAAAATTACGAATTAGTAAAGTTCATACTGTACAGTACAATTTTTTTAGGCGGTGAAAAGCTCAAATGGTGATCGAGCGACAAACAAATTGCTGATTATTGGAAGCTTGATAGGGTGGTGAAATGCTTTCTAAAATTGCATCTAAAATATAATCTTCAATGCATTCTTAACTATTAAAATACTATAACACTGAAATTCGAAATTTGAATACTCAAACTCATAATTTGTTCCATTGAAGAAGAATATTCAATGTTGACAAAAACATCGCAGAAGACAACTCGATTATAGTATATACGCAGAGTTCAAGACAAATTTTCGTGTCTAAGGTATAGATAGAAAAAAGCAAAAACAAAATGTATATAAGTTTTGACAACTCTTACGCAAACGCAAAAACAAAATGCATAGGAATTTTCAAGGCAAATTCATATAAGGCGGTGTTATAAGTACTACAACTACAACTGGTGAATTCGCCTTGGTTCGCTCAATTCTTCCGCCATTGGGATCTTTTACTAGAATTTTAATAACACTCTCTCGAAATGATGCAAATGTCAAAACAAAAAAAAAAACGAAGTATATAAATGAAAATTTTAATTGAAAAATTTACTCAAAAAAGCGAAACAATGCTTTATTGTTTTAGCGGTTGGCCAGCAGAACAATCCAAGGTTCAGGGTGTTTTGGAAGGAAATTTGCCAAAGGGCGCCTAAGTATCGTCGCCTAATTTTTCCCCACGAAAGGCTAACTAGCCTCTGTAACATTCTAAAATATACAAACTGTGCAACTTTTGCAAATTAATGAACCGATTAGTCGATTACCTAAGGAATATAAGACTAATCAAATAAAAAGCATTACTTGGGTAGTCATTTTCAAAACAAGATTTCATCAGATTCAACTTCCTGTTCTGACTACGAAGCATTCATCGATTTGTTATGAAATCATCAAGCCAAATTAAATTTTTATGTGCATTAGTTAATAGTTTATTTGATAAAAACAAAACTTAAAGTAAATGCAACGTAAATATAAAATTATAGCAATTCAGGAAATGAAAACTCAAATAAGAAAGCAATATAAATTAATAAACAAAAGGTGCATAATCTAATTCTTAAAGGAAATTAAAAATAATCAAAAATTTATAAAGAAAAACTTAAAAAAGTCAAACCGATGAAAATAAAACAGCTCTATTCGCTATCTGGCGCTTATGTACCTCATAGTTTGATGTTTGGCGGAATTCAATTTGTTTACAAACTGAAATATTTCAAAAATTAAAGGCAATTTTATAGTAGCAAACCGAAAAAATTAGAAACATAAAAACCAAAAATAATCGTAAATAACAATTAATATTTTTCAATTAATTTCAATCAGGTTACACATTAAATGAATAATTAATTTCAATTGCCATCTATCTTCGCACTTTGAAGACGTGCATTAAATTTAATTGCAAAAAATGTACTTCGTTACTTTACATATGTATGAAATAAGTCATTGTAAATATATTTTAAAAGCTAGTTAAACACAAAAATCTATAAATATTTCGTTATTTGCGTTAAAACCAAAATATTTGCCTGGTATATATTTTTAACATGTGCCAAAAAATTGTAATTCTGGTAACATACTTATTTTTATGGGTAGAAATGACTGGGTACACATATTTAATTTGTATGTATGTGTGTGCAATTAATTATTAACGTGGTACAAGGCGTACCCAGAATCCACCAACAGGGTTGATTTGAAATCCACGTATATCATCCATAATGTTTTCCACAGTTTTCGTAGAACGTTCAAGCTTGAATTCCAAAATCATATAGTATAACATGGCCTTGGCTTGCATGAGAGCGTACCGATTACCTAATGTGCACACAAAATGATATAATAATAGTTAATTTTTCGTGATAAAAGAAGTAGTATATAATAAATAATTGTTTGCACTCACCAATACACATACGTGGACCTACACCGAAAGGCAAATAAGTAAACGGCGTAATATTGTCTTTATTAGCATCACTAAATCGTTCCGGGTTAAATGTGTCCGGGTCTTCGAAGTATTTTTCGTCATTGTGCATTCCAATTATGGGAAACCAGACATAGTCACCAGCTTTAAACTTAAATATCAAATTTCCATCATCATCTTTGAGATCATAATCCTTCGAACATAAACGATCAGATAATCCGGCTAGAGACCATTTGCGTAATGTTTCGGAAGTGACCATGTCCATATATTTCATCTTCGTTACAGCCTCATAGGTTAACTGGTTTCCTTTTAGTTCGTCGTGAACTTCCAACACCTCTTCGTACAATCGCTGTTGCACATCCGGATTTTCCATCAGTTCATGGCATATCACCGACGTAAAGTTGGCATTATTTTCAAAGGCAGCAAAAAAGAAAATGAAGCACTGCGCTACAATGTCATCGTCGGACCAGTTTTGGTCAGACTCCTGTTTTGCTTCGATCATCAGTTGGATCATATCAGGCCTATGAATTTTATTATCTTGACGATATTTCATCGTATCTATAACAAGCTTTTTAAAATAATCTGTCTTTTCGGTGTCAAATACTTTAAAGCCAAGGAGCTAAAATTTAATAAAAATTACACCATTGAAATTAAAGTATTATAAATCATATAGAGCTTACTTTTTGTACTATGGGCATTGTATTTGATATAAAGAATTTGAGCATCTGTTTGCCGCGAAAATTAGAGATTGATTGGCCAATGGTGTAGAATTCGTTGTTCTCATCAACATATGAGTTGACCTTAAGACCAAATGCAGTTGAAGCGATAATGTCATTTGATAAGCGCGTAAACCATCCTTTCAATTCCACATCCTGACTCTTGCCTCCTTTAGTCTTCTCCCGTAACCGCTCCAAGCTCTCGTTGAAACATTCGTTCATCAAACTGAACATGGCACGCATCTTGGCGGTGGTGAAAATCGGGGAAAGCGTATTCCGCATATTTTTCCAACGTTGATCCTTCATCACGGTCAACATACCATTTATAAGCGGGTCATCGTCAGCGGCGAAAAAAGGTGTGTGGTTTACGAAGTAATCAAAGTCCTTCACAGTAATTTTTTTAATATACTCTGGATTCTGAACCACGAAAGCAGGCGAACGAAAATTGTAGTAACCGACGATATCACTAAAAAAAAGGAGCAAGTGTTTAAGAAAATGAGTAAAAATAACACAATGATGGAGATAAACGTCAATTATCAAATGAAAATTAAATTAAATTATAATCAACGAAAACTATTAAAGCTCATATAACATTTTAATACCAATGTACCCGTGAATACCGCCCCTACGGGCTTCGATAATTTGCGACATAATGTATCTATAATTATGTTCGACTGGAATCGAATCCTGATCTATCGTAGCTCATTTATATATGCAAGCATACATACATACTTATGTTTCGTAAATAAAAAGTTTAAGTTGGTTTGGCCATCTGTATTTCAGGACTTATCAAATTGTTTCTCATTCACTAAATATTAGTATTAAACGAAACATAAATTATCGATTACTTAAAAAATTAGTGTCAGACTATAATAATTATTGATTGACTTTTTTATTTTCTCTTATAATAGGTAGTTATGTTTCTGAATTAAACATATGTAACAATTGGAACAGTTTTTCCATTGCAAAGCTTATTTTTTTGCAACAAAACCATACAAAATCGTGCACGAAGTACTGAAAGGCTGCGATACAGGCTCTTGGGTTAAAAAATTAGGTAAATTTTCCAAAAAGGACATTCATCTTAATTAAGGTACAATTCGGCGATTGCCAAATCAATTTCAACACAAAATAAACACCGACACCGATTTTATTGAATATAAAATGATTATAAGTCATTTCTATGAAAACTTATTTTCCCCCATGTAATATTTTGGCAAAATATATTTTATGTTAAACCCAAGGTTTCTGTCCAGTCGCTAGGTAAAACCCACGAAAATCCATTAAGTAGTTTCGTAGCCAAAAATATTCTAAAAATGGTCCAAATGTATTCTATACTCGTAACATTCCCTTCATCACCTTCAGTCATTATTTTAAAGAGATTTTCATTGTACAAATTCGAATTGCCTTGAGTTCTGCTTAGTATAGATCTGCTCGCAAAGAAATTTTGTACGAAATGTTGCTAATTTTAAAGGTTAAAATACAACCCACATATCATGCTAAACTGTTAGCAGTGTGTCCCACGTTCATCTGCTTACATTGAAAGAATGTTTTCAAACTAAAATTTAATCAAAACTAAATAAAGGGACGTGTGTAGCGCAAATTAAAACTAAAATCTAATTAAATGTAATGGCAGTACATGATTTAATTTGATGTTTCACAATCTTTGATGCCTAAATTATTTACCTGTGTGTTTTTTAGTACCAAGCTGTATTTCGTATATAACTTAAATAGTTGAAGAAATCTAAGCCTATAACAGTCATCCACAAAAATCAAACAAATGCGATATTCCTGGAACTACAAAAGTTAATTCGATCAAATTAAGTTCACAGGCTTAGACAGGAAAAGGTGTGGGTTAAAAACATTTTGGAAAAAGGCGGGGCACCCCAATTTAAAGCAAATTAGGTATATCTCCGGAACTACTGTAATTAATGCGGTACGAAGAATTGAATTAGATACCAAAATTTATTAATTTGCTACCAGTTGAACAATAAAACAGTTTTGTTAAAATAGGTTCACGTGAGTACAATTTGAAATTTTAATTTTCTATCGCTCGCACCACACACAATATATGTATGTATTGGTACTAGTTACTATGTAATGCACCATAATCGGGTGCGCTTTACGATTTTCTTAAAATCAATTATTTTCTATTGATAATTTTTGGCAAACGTTCACATCAAGACATTTCATTTGATATATATATTTAACTTCTGTAGCTATTGTAGTTTAGCCAAACTCAGCGCCGCCTTTCAGAATAATAATATATATTATTTTCTTTTTGAATTGAATTCACTTGAATTTTCAATCGAATTGTATTTTTTATTTATGAACAAACTTTATCAAAATTTGTTCTTGCTTAATTTCATTGTTTTTAAATAGGTGGTACATAGGCAATAGAAATCTGTCCTAAATGAAAAAATGCCCCAGAATCTGGTTGTGCGATGGGCTTGGTACCCGCCAAGTAAACACACCTTTCAATGAAAAGGAGCAAGTTCGGTGCTGTGGGAGAGAGACTTCGTCACCAAGTACTGTTGTTCACTCTGGTGGTCGAACGTCTCGCCACGATTCGCATCAAAGCTAGATTCTTCAACAGCTCGCTGATTTGTGCCCACGCCCCTTCGGAAGAGAAGGACGATGTGACCCAAGATCACTTCTATGTGCGCCTTGAGCAAGCGTACGAACTGTGCCCTCCCACCGTCATGATATAAAACTCGTGCTAGGCGATTTTAATGCCAAGGTGGGAAGGGAAGCAATTTTTAGTCCCACAGTTGGTAAAATCAGCCTACACGACGAAACATTCGCTAACGGACTGAGGCTGATCGACATCGCCGGGGCCCGAAACATGGTAGCATGTAGTACCAAATTAAAGCATAAAAAGATACATCGCTAAATGGCTATCTCCTGATGGAAAACACGAAATCAAATTGGTCGTGATGTGGTAGACGGAAAGCATGATTTCAGTGTCTTTAGACCTGGCAAATCTACCATCGACCAAATATTCACGATACGCCAAATCTTGGGCAAGACCCTAGAGAGAAGAATATACACACACCATATTTTTGTCGACTTTAAATCCGCTTTCGATAGCACGAGAAGAAGCTGCGTATTTGCCGCAATGTCTGAATTTGGTAACCCAACAAAACTAATACGGCTTTGTAAAATGACGTTGAGCAACATCATCAGCTACGCCAGAATAGTGAAGGACCTCTCCGAGTCATTTTTGAAACCAAACGAGGTTTCAGATAGGGTGACTCTCTTTCGTGCGACTTCTTTAACCTTATGTTAGAAAAGATAATTCGAGCTGCTTAGTTGAACCGTTAAGGCACCATATTTTATAAGAGCGTGTAACTTCTGGCGTATGCTAACGATAACGATATCATCGGCCTCAACAACCGCGCCTTTACTTCTGCCTTTTCCAAACTGGATAAAAAAGCGAAACGTATGGGTCTGGAGGTGAAAAACTAGGTACCTCCTGTCATCAAATAAATAGTCAGCGCACTTCGTATTGGCTCTCGCGCCACTGTTGACAATGACAATTTCGAAAAAGTGGAACACTTTATTTATCTGGGAACTTGCGTTAACACCTGCAATAATGTCCATCTGGAAATCCAACGTAGAATCTTTCTTGCCAACAAGTGCTACTTTAGGCTGAATAGGCAACTGCGCAGAAAAGCCCTCTCTCGACGATCCAAAACCGCACTCTATAAGTCTCTCATCATGCCCGTGCTATTGTATGGCGCCGAAGCATGGGCGCTGTCAGAGACCGCGCTTGGAGTGTTCGGGTGAAAGATTCTCTGGAAGATGTATGGTGCGGTGAGCTGAATGAGCTTTACCGCGACATAGACATAGTCCAGCGAATTAAAACACAGCGGATACGTTGGTAGGGGCATGTCACGCGAATGGACGAAAATACTCCAGCCCTGAAAGTATTCAACGCGGTATCAGCTGGTGGTAGTAGAGGAAGAGTACGGTCTCCTCTGCGTTGGTAAGACCAAGTGGAAAAGGATTTGACGTCACTTGGTATTCCAATTCGCCCAAAATCTCTTAAGAGGTTATAGCGCCAATTAGGTAAGTAAGTAAGAATTACAATTAAAAATTATATATTCATAAAATCAATATATCAAAATATATATTAACTTTGTTTTAAAAATAAATGATTATACAAAAAACACATATGGGAGTGAAATGTTGTAGAATTTAACGCAAAATCGAGGAAACCATGAAGAACTCAAAAAGCTTTGCCGGACGGTAAGGAATAAATGGCAATCTCAGAGTTCCTACACTGAATAAGGGACCGAAGAAAAATGTTTTTTATTTTGATATCGTATTTTTTTCTTGCGATAAAGCTTTCATTAAAATGAATAAAAACCTACATACCTAAAATGAAATTTGTTTTCTCTCAAAGTAGTCAATATTTCTTTAGCGCCAGTTATTTCCAAGTTTACTTTCTTTAGATAGTTGTTCTTCTTCAATCCTACTTTGTCGCTGGTTTTAATTTTTAGAATAAGAAACACTCTAGACAATTTGTTCAAGGGGTATATTTTTGAACATTTCTGAAAGTTCTGATAACATCCATTGGCGTGCAAAGTAGCGTTCGTAATTCTTAACTGTAACAGTGAATATAAATATCTTGTTAATTTGTATACTTTTTTATTCGATATGGACCTCGGAAAGCCAATGAAAACGGAAAATTATCAATTTTTCCTACGCTTGAACTTTGAAATCGAATTTCAACGTAAAATTTGTGCATATTTTCTTTTATAAAAATTACAAAAATTAATGCAATTATTTATATTTTTGGTTCACATAAAACAATCGTACACGCCAATTGCAAAAACATGGTTTTCAGAAAACGCGCTTCAAAGTTTTGATAAATTGCAGCACGTGATCGATGCGCCTGTCCATTACCTGAAATATCTTTTGAACCACTTCGAAATCAAAGCTAATATTTTACACATAAGTTTTTATATTGATTTGTAAGATTAAAAAAAAAAAATCGCTTTTTCCGATTTAAATTAAACGTTCCATTAAATTCATATCTGCGCATAGTCTTTATGCCAACATACGAAAAAATTTAATATTTACTAACGTCAAAGTAAACAAACATTCTTCTTTTTTTATTTATGATTCAACTTCCGATTTTTTATTCATCAGAAAACGATATATCACGATTTACCAATAACTCCAATGAACCCAAAAGCAGAAGCGTTTAGAAGCAGAAATGCCACACATGAAAGAAATGTTGTATTTTTACTTAAACAAATTATTATCATCGTTTTATTATGATGGTTATATTTTTGACTTAAACGATTTTTATACTTGACATCCAAATAAAGTACTAGTTCAATATTTAATACATATAACTGGTATACTAAATTGATTACTTGAGTTTTTAGTTCATAATAAAATGATGTGGACTTAATCCACTTTCCAAATTGTGGAGACATTTATGGGACAAACCACGTGCTTGCAGTCTGCTTAGCCACGCTTTGCATTGAATACGAAATTTCCTAAAGCCAAGATATCGTCAGTCTTACTTATTGCATCTATGTATATATATCGGGTGTTTTTTTACAGGTTTGTTTTTCGAATAGAGATAAAACTGGCATTTTGTGGTCAAATCTGGCAACTCTAATGTCATTTATGTTCAGTTTGGTTTGCCATTTCATCATGAACAGGTTGACAAAAGAACAACGCTTGCAAATCGTGCAAATTTATTTCGAAAATAATGGTTCAGTTCGCGAAGTTTACCGCGAGCTCCGTCAATTTTATGGTCGACATAATCGTCCATCAGAGCAATTAATTCGGTTAACCATGGATCGTTTTCGCACTACGTTTACTCTATGTGATAATACGCATCCGCAGAGACGTCGAACAGTGCGCACCGAAGAAACAATTGCCGCTGTAGAGCAAAGTGTTGAAGAGGACCCGAATGAATCGATTCGCCACCGTGCACAGCAATTGGAGCTTTGTCCATCAACTTTATGGAAGATTTTGCGCAAAGATCTTGGCTTGCGACCTTACAAGATCCAGCTTGTGCAAGAATTAAAGCCGCGAGACCATGCAATGCGTCGTGATTTTGGTGTATGGGCCGAAAATGAGATTGTACTCGATGCTGATTTTCATCGCAAAATTTTGTTCAGTGATGAGGCTCATTTTTGGTTGAATGGCTACGTCAACAAGCAAAATTGCCGCATTTGGAGTGAAGAGAATCCACATGAGACCCTTGAAACGCCATTACATCCACAAAAACTGACTGTTTGGTGTGCTCTATGGGCTGGTGGAGTCATTGGGCCATACTTCTTCCGCAATAATGCTGGAGAGGCAGTTACCGTTAATGGAGACCGGTATAGAGCCATGAGAACCGACTATTTTGTTCCCGAATTGGATGGCATGAATGTGGATGAGTTGTGGTTCCAACAAGACGGCGCTACATGCCACACAGCGCACGTCACAATCGATTTATTGAAGGAAACATTCGATGAGCGCATAATTTCGCGGAATGGACCTGTAAATTAGCCACCAAGATCGTGTGATTTGACACCATTGGATTATTTTCTTTGGGGATATGTGAAGTCGCTCGACTACGCCAACAAACCAGAAACGTTAGGGGAATTGGAAGCCAACATTCGTGGCGTTATTGCCGACATACGGCCCCATATGCTCGAAAAAGTGGTTGAAAATTGGACCTGTAGAATTGGCTTTATTCGAGCCAGCCGCGGCGGCCACATGCCCGAAATCATATTTAAACATTAATGGCATAAAATTATCCTTCCAATAAAGCCAAATAGATGGACCTTAAAACGATTTTCTTGTGTTTTATTTCAATTCGAAGTTCTATACCCCTAAAAAAAACACCCGATATAAAAGAAAGTCGTGTTAGTTACACCACTTATAACTCAAGAACGGCTGAACCGATTTGGCTGAAAATTGGTGGGGAGGTAGCTTAGAACCAGGGGCAGGTTATAGGATACTTTTTATCCCGTTACCGTGGGACGACAAAAAAACGGTAAATTTGATTTTTTTTCTTCGCCCTTCATATATGTATTTTGCTTTTGCTTTTTTGTATGAAAACTAAAATTTGCATGTACTCTGGCGGCGAAAGGTAATATCGATGTAAATTGTAGTGACATCTAGCGGAGAAGGGCAATATCCATGTAATTGGTGTGAATTGCCAATATTAACATGTATTTTGTTTACTTCTACGAATTTTGTTGGGTGAAAAATTGACAGTTAGAAATTTTGAAGTTTACCGGTTTTTGTGTTTGTTTCGAGTGTCTATAAATATTGTGCCGATATTATTATCATTAAAATGCTGCGTCCAAGACTATCAAATCTTCCCCGAAAAAGCCGTAATGCAACTAGGATGCAAAACGTTGCGAATGAAAGGACTGAAGAAGTACAAGAAATTGCACGTGAACAGCGCCGCGATAACAGCTCGGTTGGCAATGCAGAATCGTCGAACGAACAACAGAGGTCAACAAATAGATAATTTGCGACGCAAAACAAGATATTTATCGAGTGTTTCCAAATGACCTCATTTGGGGCAGACATTATCGAAGAACGAGGATTTAATCCGACATTCAAGGTTTTTATTTATTTGTTTTTTACTTACACACAATTCAATAGAAGAATACCATACTCTACTTATTCCTTTGTATTGTGTATGCTAATTCTAAAAAAATCTGTATCTATATATATAAAAGAAAGTCGTGTTAGTTACACCACTTATAACTCAAGAACGGCTGAACCGATTTGGCTGAAAATTGGTGGGGAGGTAGCTTAGAACCAGGGGCAGGTATAAGATAATTTTTATCCCGTTACCGTGAGACGACAAAAAAAACGGTAAATTTGATTTTTTTCTTCGCCCTTCATATATTTTGCTTTTGCTTTTTTGTATGAAAATCAAAATTTACATGTACTCTGGCGGCGAAAGGTAATATCGATGTGAATTGTAGTGACATCTAGCGGAGAATTGCAATATCCATGTAATTGGTGTGAATTGCCAATATTAACATGTATTTTGTTTACTTTTACGAATTTTGTTGGGTGAAAAATTGACAGTTAGAAATTTTGAAGTTTACCGGTTTTTGTGTTTGTTTCGAGTGTCTATAAATATTGTGCCGATATTATTATCATTAAAATGCCGCGTCCAAGACGATCAAATCTTCCCCGAAAAAGCCGTAATGCAACTAGGATGCAAAACGTTGCGAATGAAAGGACTGAAGAAGTACAAGAAATTGCACGTGAAGAGCGCCGCTTTAGTATGGCTCGACTTCGTGCTTCTCAATCACAAGAGCAAAGCGAGGCAGTCCGTGCAAAGGCTCGGTTGGCTATGAGAAATCATCGAGCAAACCTAAGAGATCAACATTTTGATAATTTTCGACGCACAAGGAGAAATTTATCAAGTACTGATTTGAATCGAGCAGCGTTTCGATATGATTGCAGCACTGATTACTGCTTGCAAAATAGCGTTCGCATTGGGCCAATTGATGTGGTTTGCGAGTATTGAAGTTTTCCGGAGAAACGCCAAGATTGTGCTGCCTTAATGGGAAAGTGAAATTGCCATTATTGACTCCCCCACCTGAGCCATTGCACTCATTGCTACTACATAATTCAGAATGAGGTCATTAGTCACTACATTCGTTCAATTCTATTGACTGTGCAACAAATGCAGATGATCCCACCAACTATCCAATTGAATTTTTAAACTCCTTGGATGTGCCTGGCTTACCACCGCATAATTTACGACTAAAGGTGAACTGTAAACTGTGCAACGGAACGCGGTTGGTGTTAAGTAAATTGATGAACAATGTGATTTACGCGACGATACTCAAAGGAAAATTTGAAGGTGAGGAAGTTCTCATTCCGAGGATCCCGATGATCCCAACCGACATGCCGTTTGAGTTTAAACGACTTCAATTTCCGATCCGTCTTGCATTCGCCATGACCATTAACAAATCACAAGGCCAATCCTTGAAAGTTTGTGGTCGAAATCTAGAAAATCCATGTTTTTCCCATGGTCAATTATGTATATGCGGCATGTTCAAGGGTCGGAAGACCAGCTGCGTTATTTGTTCTTGCACATAGTAATAAGACTAAAAATATCGTATATCACAAGGTGCTTCACTGAAGAGTGCAGCCTATGCACTAAAATACATGGCCAATAAAGAATCATTACAATAATTGATTTTTGGTACTTACTTATATCCTAATAAAAAATTTAAACTCATAAAATCAAGAATCTGCTCATTTATTGCTTCTAAGGCGGAGCAATGTTCGCCGGGTCAGCTAGTTGTTTATAAAATATTGTTGGTAACTGCTAGGCAGAACAGTGATGAACTCGAACAGTGGCAATAATAATAATACATTATATTTTTTTATATTGATTTGAATACCTAATATGGTAAGGTTTTTAATTATGTATTGATATTCATTAAAAATTATCTATTTGAAGTGCCTTCTCTGCAAGGGCGGTTGTCATGAAATTTAATTTCTTATTTCTTAGAAAAGGAGATGTGAGTATTTCAGAATATAATGGGACTCTCATGATTTTTCCATGCGTACCTGGCACAAATATATTTACACATATGATATGGATGTCTGCATGTAAAAGCGCTGCTTATATTTGACATTCTTTGATCATTTTTAGTATACAAAAGTTCATACATATAGAGCATACGTTACATGTATTATATTATCAAAAATCGACGCGGATTATTAGTCACTTCAAATTTGCGCTTTAAGTATTGCATTGAAATGGAAATGGCCATAAAATGGGTAGAAGAAAAATTTCTGATTAAAAATTTGAAAAATTTATGTAAATTCTTTTAAATTTGTTTATATGTCCATCACTGTATCTGTATAGCATGAGGTATAATAGATCTCAAGGTCGCAGCGCTCAATCCTCAATAATAATAATAATGTATATACATATGTGCCCATATATATGTATGTATGGATATGTGTAAGTAATTAAGTACTGCACAGAACACAAAGCACGTATGAAAGCGTTGCTGCTGTGCTTACTTTGATTAATTTTTACTCCAGTAAATTTGATTGAATTTAAAATAAATAAAAACAGCAAGCTTTTTGTTTCAACCCGGTAGGAATATCTGTAATGATTTACCCAGCAAGGTGGCGTGTAGTTCATGCACGAAATGCAATGAAAAACCTCGGAGTGTATTATTGTTATTACAAAAATCATTTAAATCCAAGTTAAAAAAATTTGAGAGAGTTTGAATAAAATCAGAAAATGTTCATCAAAGTTTCAAACATTTTAATCAGAAGTTATAGAAAATTTTTTGCTAATCAATTAAAAAAAAAACGGTTTTAAAGCTACTTCAGCTAAATATTTATTACACTAAAATCGAATGGGCTGCAAAACTGCATATCAAAAACTTTTTTGATCATAATTCATCGTTATTTTCAGATAACAGTAAATATTCAACATGATATAAATATATATATGTATGTAATGTATATATTATCTATGTGTGCATATCTTACGTACATTTATATATTTTTTACCTTTGTTGTTCCTACCGTTATCCAAAAGTTTAAAAAAGTTTCGAACGAAAAACTCCAATACAAGCAAACGGTTTTTTTTTACAGTTAAACGGGCCACCGAATCCCAATCAAATGCATATGAGTTAAAAAGAGGATAAAAAAGTTCGATAGGTACTAAAAATTTAAGTTTGCTATAATGATCGAATCATGATTTCTGATATAGAAGTTATCACCGTTTCGGTCTCTTATAAAGGCGAGCAACGGCCAAGAGTCAGAATATAATTATAAAATAAATTCTAGCTTCCATTTATGCAACATGCACCGTTACTCGTTTCATATGTGGAGTAAATATGTATGTAAGTGCCGATAAGCAATATCCACTTAATCGATGCCAACAACAAAAAGTAAACAATTTGGAAGGTAAATACTAATCGTTGAGAACTAGATTTCCACTCTAACTAATAATTAATTGTTCAGGCTAACTAAGTACATACATAGGTACAATTTCAAAAATACTCGTAAGTGAGTTTGTCACAGAAGTATACTATGTAAATTTATGTGTTTGTACACATCTACAAACATAACTAGGAAATATAAATATACTTGAACTTGCCCACGAAAGTAGTTATGCATAAATGTAAGTATGATGTGGGCAGTATGTGCAAACACATATACTATAAATATGTACTTCTATGTACTATATTTGTATGTATATTTATGTATGTGCATTAAGGCTTTCAACATTTTTGAAGATCAGCAGTTTATAGAAAAAAGTGTTCGTGCTTTTTAATTAATTCAACCAAATATAATTAATAAAATTCTCACAAGCATAATATGTTACTTTTATTCTAAGTCAAAATAAACGCATTTACGTGGAATTTTGAAATCAGGTTTTCCCGCCAAGCTCAACAGTGCTTGTTTCTGGTGCAATATTAACTGACTTGGTGCTCACAGTGGTAGCTTAAGAGAACGATGAACGTTTTATTAAGTAAAATTGCTCAATTTTAATTCATTTGGTCAAAGGTCAATATACTGCAAATTCATTTAATTATGACGTGTTTCTACCTTTTGCATAAGATTTAGTCAGATTGGTTATATTTTTTAGGCAACTAAATTGGACCGGACTGGAGTTTATAACTTGATTTACAAAGGTCGTTAATCTTCCATAATATAATTTATTATTCTTTCAAGATACAAGATATTTTTTGTTTAAAAAAATACTGATTATTCATAATCGGTTTAATTAAATAATAATTGTCTATAATAAATATTTCGGGGAGCAAAGTGTTATTCATTTTCATATTTATATTCGGTAAACTAAATCTGATCTAATCTGATTCAGAATATAAAAATGAAGAAAGTTTAAAATATTCAGTACAAATTTGAACACTATTAATATATTTGTATGTATGTATGTATAGTATTATATCAACAAAATGATTAGATTTCGTGCTTTATCTTTTTATCAAAGCGGAGTATATGTACTTGTACTCAAATATAATTTGAATTGCATTTTGCGCATTTGTATTGCATGAAAGTATTCAAAGACATTGTTCATACAAATGCGTTTACAGGGTGTACAAAAATCGTTCATTTACTTTCGGGTATAGAAAGAGAGTGAAATTTGAAATCAAATGTTGTTCTAGCGACCCTCCCATCCAAGGCACATTACACAGATATAGCGCTAGAAAAAATACATACAATATACATACATACATATGTTGTTGTGGCCTGACGACGATGAAATGCCAATAAAAACGCGAACACAATCAAATACCTCTGGATTAAAATCAAAGTTTGGCAATTCAGCGGCTCTTAATATGAACAAAATTGAATAAGCTACTCCGCTGATACTATACGTTAAATGTGTTAAAAAGTTATAGTTATTTTTTGGAATTAAAAGTTTTTAATTTGAAATAGATTGAGCATAACAATATAATTGAAGAATTTCCAATTTCGAATAACTCGGAGGTGTTACGTATCAAAGTTGAACAAGAAATTTCAACTACTCTAAAAATTAAAGTATGCAGTTTTGGGACTCCCTATACTATATATGTAGGTACAAGCACTTGAGTGATTCATTCTTTAAAAGTCAAGTGTCCACTTGTTCGAAGAACAAATATATTGGCACAACGAAAAAAAATTAAACCCATAAAGAAGAATTGCACTTTGAATGGTTCGAAAATTTGAAATGTGTAATATTAAAAATCCTACGAGTACTGCATTTTTCAGTAATTTTAAAACATGTACAATTTTTCTTTCTTTCTCTATTCATAAAATATCGAGTCTCTTATCGCGTTCATTTTCTTATTCGTATTTACATACATTTGTAGTAATTTCACAATCGTGTCACGTCGACAGGAGTGTTACACATTAATATTAGAAAACAATCCAATCGGAATGCCTGTACCCTTGATTTTATTAACGTGTTTGCTTTTTAAAGCTGAGTTGACATCAACTATAAACCTCGGCAAACCCGTTATATTTTCCGTGCTATTGACTATTAGATAGATATTTGTTTTTGGGCAGTTAACGAACAAGGATAGGGAATATTTCCATATTCATTGAGAAAGTTAGGATTTATATTATTAAAAATTTTAAGTTTCTTAGTAATATGCCATACGCTTGAATAATACTTGTGCATAACGCATCGAAACTTGTTGTGAAAATTATACCGTGAAGATTAAAATGTTGCATTCAGGAGCGCAATACTCTCAGTATATACTCGTTTATATGTAAGTAAGTGTGTATATTCATGCGGTATGTACAAAAAAAATGCAAAGAAACTTGCAATTCGAAATTACCCACTGTATTTGTTTACAACTAGTTTATACTACACAAGGAACGATACCTACATACGTAAAACTAATTGATTTGTTATAGACAACCTAATGTTCGCCGTTAAAATATACCGTTAAGTCTGCCTTACAAATATAAATATCAGTCGCTGGTACGAGTTCTAAATGGAAGCTGAACATAATATTTTTTACTTGATACCTTTAGAAGTCGGTGACCATGACCATCAATTGAAAATATTTCTGTGTGCATCCAACACTGTCGCATGATATATACATACATACATACATACATAAGTACATATGAACAAATTTAGATGTAAACTCTTATCGAGTATTTAATAATATTGTACGTAAACAACTTACTGTTCTTTATTGCGTTGATAAAATCTTAGGATGTTCTTGTTGAATCCTTCCTTGTTTAACACCACCGCCCCTGCGTTGCCAACTAGAGGCCATGGTTCTTCGTATGGGACTCCACGCTCCTTGAATGTATTGTATTTGAGTGTAGCCCATTTGTAAAAAATGTACGCGAGGAGCAAGGATACCAAACCCAGTTCAAGGAAGACCATAATGATTCAGTTAACTTTTACACGATGTATAACAGTATCGTTATTTTTATCTTATATTGCAACCACTCACATTGAAATTTTAAATAAGACTAAGTATTTATTTGCTATGCACCGATATGTATTCTACGGAATGAGTTATTACTGTTTACTGCAATAAAAACCCTCTTTGCCAAAAAACATGACCGTCAATAAAATGGATGTCATTTGTTGGCGAAATACACATTGCTCACATTATGCTAACGTGAATAAATATTTCGGCATTCGTTTGTATTGAGAAGATATTATAGTTAAAAAATTCGAAAATGATGCGAGAACAACCATTACAAACCAGTTTGAGAGTTATTGATCTCATTTTTTGTAGCTGGTTAAAAGCTTAATTGGTAACAGAGCGATGAGTGAATTGTTGAGCTGAGTGTCAGAGATAAAAAAAAAAATTAAACAAAACACATATTAGATATCCACATACATACATACATATGTACTAAAATGTATTCGCTTGACAAACGCAGCAGAATTTCAAGTGGTCTGTCATAAACAAACAGTTAACCCTTTAATGCACATTTGTACATCTCAATTATCAGCAAAGTTTGCAATCGAATTTATAAGTTGCTATCTAAATTATTTAACTTAGTTGAGATAATTAATAAAGGGAGCTGTTTTGAACAACATTTTTCTCAAAAACATTATGGATTGAAAATATAATGATTGCACAATCTTGAAGCAATGGTTTGAAAATACGATAGTATATAGCCTAAATAAATATCATAATTAAATTAATAAATAAATAAATTTGTAGAAAGCAACTCCTTTTTTATCGCTCTGAGCAATTTTTTTGCAGTTTAGCAAATAAAGGATCTTTTGCTTAAAGAATACAGGAGTTGAACTATTTTGTTATTTCCCGGTTTAAAGCCATATATGTATTAATATATGTATGTACATATATTTATTGTGTTAGATTTTTTTGGGAATTTAAAAGAAGTAGTATTAAAAATGGGTTTCCATTGTTTGTAGTCACATCTAAAAATAAATGAAAAAAGTGCTGTCTTAAATAAAAAAAATAATTCTAATTTATTATCTAAGCTTTTAGCATGAAATATCCAATTTTAATACAACCTTTTTTCATTTAACAAAATTTCATCAAATTAAGGAGTTTTAAACTAAAACCTCTTTTCTGAGCAGTCAGTGTAATGGGGCACCGATATCGGTGATTTTCTCAGTAGGCTTTCGACGACTGATAAGTAAATATCTCTCAAAATTCTACGTTATTAGCTGTCTAAATTAGGAATTTGCGAAACAAACCCCCATGTCTAAACAATATGTTTTATGGGAGCTATGATGATTTTCATTATAGACTTTCTATTTATGACAGATAAAAGGAGAACAAAATTTCATATTCTTAGCAGCTTTAGTCTAGGAGTTATAATGCAAAACCGCATATACCATATATGTATGTATATCTGAAAAATCAGTTGTTAGAGAGATATACGTTGTTGTTTCCCTAAAAAAATACTACGAGCATAGGTATAAAAGGTCTACTGCGCCTTCAATTTAGTACCAACATAAAAACATTTTAACATACTAACATGTGTCAATAAGTATGCACATATGCATATATTTTCAGATACATACATATGTATGTACATACATATGTGTAATAGTGCGCACAGTCACCGACGTGTCCGTTTGCCGTGTCTGTTTGTCGGGAGATACACAAAATTGAGCAAAACTTGTGCCCGCGCGTATGTTTTGTAAACAAACTTTGCGTACATAAAACTGTGTTTGTATGCATCAACACAATGTTGCCATTCCATTGTTTGCATACATACTTTTACACACATCCGCGTTGTCAATTACAATTTTTCATTGTATAATAAACCAAAGCCAAAAACCAACAAATGCAAATAGTTAATTTTTCTATAATTAACATTATTAAACATCGATTTTAAATTAATTTAATAAAAATTTAAATTTTGATAAGGTTATTTTGTTAATGATTTTAAAAAGTTCTGCTTGGCAACACTGTGCGGTGAGAGAGCACTCAGCTGGCACGGCTTCACGGCAAAAATCTAAATTTCTCTGATTACACACGTACACGTCGCGCGTACCCGTCACACGAACACGTTGATGAGTTTGCATTTACATGGCGCTCTCATAAGTTTGATCGTGTCAGCTGACACGTAGCGTACGTTTGCGTCGGTGACTGTGCGCACTATAAGGCATAAAAGCTGGTTTATCTCTCACAAATGGCTCGAGCGGGTGAGCTAATCCACAGAAAAGCTTTTGTTTTTATCAACGCGAGAACTTTTTTAACAGATGCTGTCATTTTGCTTATTCCAATTGTGAAATTGAATGCATATTAACAATGTATATTTTAAATATTTTATGTAAATATACCCAGTGGTACTTTTCGGAGGCTGTCTCTGAAAGAACGTCTTATTTTTCTTATTTCAGTAAAGACACAAGACATACAATTAGGCAGCAAATATAGCAGGTGAATTTTCAAAAGCGTGTGAGAAGTGTTGCTTGAAAAAAAAATCTCGCGTCCTCCTCATCGTAATTTGTATGCCAAAATTGTCTTTTCAATGCAGTATGGAATCATTTTTATTGTATAAATATATTTTCTATCAAACCATCCGGTTGATTATTAGAGCTCATGTTAATCAACTAGTCGACTAATCGATTAATCGATTAGCAAAAATTGTTTAAAAAAAAGTCGACTTCACCTAATCGACTAACCGAAAGCAAACTTTTTCGACTAACTGCTCGTAAACAACTAGTCGACTTCCCGTTCGTTTTCGATTTTTCGACCAGTTGTTTTCTTTCAAAACATATTTTTGTTTTATATACATACATATGTATGTATGTTTGAATGTTTGTACTTATTGGCAAAGCTCATTTTCCAATATAATGAAGTTTTTATGAATTTATTGTGAGCAGCTGTCACTATTCAAATAATTCCGGTTAGTCGATTTTTAGACTACTCGACGGTGAGCGGTTAATCGAATAGTTGCTATTCGACTATGAACCATCAAAAAAGTTACTAGTCGACTAGTCGAGTAGTCGGTTAGTCATGTTTTAACAATAGCTCTATTGATTATGTTCCTCTGTTATTTAATATATATGTACATACGTAGGTATTATAAAACGAGGTATATTATCTGTCTTTTTTGGAATGGTTTAGCAGGTGTTACAAAAGAGTGAAGGGAACCTAGAGAGACGTCGGATAAAACGATTGATCCATTCAAATGATACTAATTAAATAAAAACAAAGCAGTAGTTGAAATTTTTTGAAAACTTTATTTTTATTTTAAATTGACGAGGAATTGCTAAAACATAAATAAAAGATATATTCAGTTTTAAAACCTTAAAAGTATTACAAATATGTAAATATATTTATATCTACATTTTTATCTACAGTGGTGGCAAAATAATAGAAACGGGACATTTTGATAAAAGACTAGCACATAACATAGAAATAGCAAATAAATCGAAATTTCAGGCTTTTTTTATACACAAGTTTTTCGAAAAAACAACCAATTTCCACAGCAAATTTTTTATTTAGAATTTAAAAAAACTAAGGTTTAAATTTTAGTATTTTAAAATGTGCTCAAAATTTTATTTATAGTGATGAAAATTTCAAGTACCTTCAACAAAAAAAAAATATTAAAAATCAACGCAAAACAACATAAAACTTGCACAATAATTTACTAAAGTTCTAAATATTCTTAATCATGTTTTTTTGCTGGGAGAATTTGTTGGATTTGTCTCTTTTTTGTGTAAGTTTTAAAAGAAACAATACAAAGGAAAAGTTGCCAAAACTTGTTAAAAGCTCACCTTTCTATTATTTTTTATTTTAAATAAAAATAAAATTGCATTCAGTGTCCATATTTAAACGATGTCTATATAAAGTTTGGGGCAAGTTAATTTTTGAAAAAATGCGTCTAATATCTCAATCAATCAATTGCTGGCGCTATAGCAGCCTAGGTTGATTCTAATAAAGCACGCCAGTCCTTCCTTATGGGCCATCTAGACTACACAATATAACTGCGCAATATTGGACTGGTGCATGTCGTTGGTGTAGTGTAGAGTGCGAATTGAGCACATTGTGCCAGTATTGTGCTAATGGGCCATCCAGACTACTCAATATAATTGTGCATGTCTGAAAATGCTCAAGTGAGAATTCGGCTAAACACTATTCAATTACATTGCGCAATGATCAGTTGTAAAGAGATTTCAGTGCGTACACATGTGTGCGGACTGGGAAGTTGCTTTATATTTATTAATCGGTTGTATTTATTTCCTTATATTTCTCAACAAGTCTACTATATGCATATATTTATTAATCGGTTGTATTTATTTCCTTATATTTCTCAACAAGTCTACTATATACACTTTCTTTAGCTACTCTATTGCTGTATTCAGCACTTTTAATCTTCCATAGTGCTGGTTCTGACTTATAAATTTCTAAAAATTCGATCCAAAAATCTTTATTTTTATCCATTCCACTCATGTTATCTCGACAACTTTCTGCACTGAACTAATTATGGCGCAGTTATTGTCCTACACTACACAATATAACTGTGCAATTGTGCAGACTGGAGCTAAATATCAAAATCATTTTGATATTTAGCACAATACTGGCACAATGTGCTCAATTCGCACTCTACACTACACCAACGACATGCACCAGTCCAATATTGCGCAGTTATATTGTGTAGTCTAGATGGCCCATAAATATCAAAATGATTTTGATATTTAGCTCCAGTCTGCACAATTGCACAGTTATATTGTGTAGTGTAGGACAATAACTGCGCCATAATTAGTTCAGTGCAGAAAGTTGTCGAGATAACATGAGTGGAATGGATAAAAATAAAGATTTTTGGATCGAATTTTTAGAAATTTATAAGTCAGAACCAGCACTATGGAAGATTAAAAGTGCTGAATACAGCAATAGAGTAGCTAAAGAAAGTGTATATAGTAGACTTGCTGAGAAATATAAGGAAATAAATACAACCGATTAATAAATAAATGCATATGGTAGACTTGTTGAAAAATATAAGGAAATAAATACAACCGATTAATAAATATAAAGCAACTTCGCAGTCCGCACACATGTGTACGCACTGAAATCTCTTTACAACTGATCATTGCGCAATGTAATTGAATAGTGTTTAGCCGAATTCTCACTTGAGCATTTTCAGACATGCACAATTATATTGAGTAGTCTAGATGGCCCATTAGTTTAGCTAACTGGCGCTAACTGGAGACACAAGTGCGGTCACATCCTTCTCCACCTGGTTTTTCCAGCGTAGAGGAGGCTTTCCTCTTTCTCTGCTACCAACCGCGTGCATCGTGTCGAAAAATTTTAGGGTAGGAGCGTTTTCTTCCATACGTACAACATGCCCTAGTCAATGAAGCCGCTAAATTTTAATCCGATGTACTTAGTCACTGTCGTTAAAAAACTCATCGTTCTATCGTCTGTGGTATTCGTCATCGCAAAAACGTAAGGGTTAAAACATCTTTCGGAGAATCTTTCTCTCGAACATTCCAAGGGCCATCTCATACGATGTTGACAGCGTCCATGCTTCTACGCCATACAATAGCACGGACATGATGAGGGACTTATAGAGGGTGGTTTTCGTTCGTCGAGAGAAGTAGCATTTGCTGGCAAGAGAGACTCTTCGTTGGATTTCGAGGCTGACACAGGCGGGTTGCAAGATAAACAAAGTCCTCTACTTTGTCAAAATTGTAAATCTCAACAGTGACGCGGTAGCAAAGACGCGAATGCGCTGACAGTTTATTTGATGACAGGTGGTACTTCGTTTTACTCTCTTTCACTTCCATACTAATTCTCTTCGCTTCCTTACTCAGCTTGGAAAAGGCAGAACTAACGGCGCGGTTGTTGGGGCCAATGATGTCGATTTCATTGACATACAAAAGCATTTGCACGCGTTTTTTAAAAGATGGTTCCTGACCGTTTTAATGCTGCAACTCGAACTTATTTGAAATTTATTTGTATATAGTAGCAGAAAACGTATACAGTAAAACTTATTGTTATTACCACGCTTAAAGGATAGGCGTTGCCTTGTTCTTAATTGTGGAAATAAAATTTAAAGATAGGATAAGTTGTATTATAGTGTAGTAACAAAAAGGCAATACTATTTTCGGAGTTGGTCCTTTTAACAGCTGTTACTTGATTTATACTCAGTTTGGTCTGCCAGTTGTAAGAATTGAAGCCGAACGACCATCAGTTGCGTGGCACGCTCGGTGAATGGGCCCAAAACGAGATGGCCACCGAATCCGATGTTCACAAAAAAATTTTGTGCAGCGGTGAAGCTCACTTTTGGTTGAATGGGTATGTTAATAAACAAAATTGTCAAATTTGTAGTGTTGGTAATCCATAAGCCATTGTTGAAACGACGTTAAGTCCTTAAAAATTCACTGTTTGGTGCGATCTTTGGGCAGAGGGAATCATTTATCCATATATCTTCAAAAATCTAGTCGGCCATAATGTTACAGTCAATGGGGAACGCTATACAGCCACGATGAATGTCTCTTTCGCGCCTGAATTTAAGGATATTGATGTGGACGATATTTGGTTCCAACAAGACGGCGCTACATGCTTTACAGCCAAATTTATTGACCGCATTTCTCACGTCGTGGGCCTGTGGCGTGTCCTCCAATATCGTGCTTTAGCTACGCCGGACAATTTTTTGTGAAGTCGCTTGTCTACGCGAGACGATTGACGCCTTGGACGAGAATATTCGGCGCGTTATTGCCGACATATGGCATACGATGGTGGAAAATTGAGCCTCTCGTCTGGCATTGGTTCGAGCCAGCCGCTTCGGTCACTTGCCAAAATCATTTTTAAAACATAATGGCAAACCCTTATCTTTATAATAAAATTAAATTCTTGGCCATAACATTAAACCATATGCATTTTATTTCTTCTCGAAAACCACATGTCTGAAAAAACACCCATTTTTAAGGATTTACTCTTACGAAAAGTTGCATATTGGTTAAATTGAAAAATACTTAATATTAGCGCAGCTTACATCTCAACCTTTGTTTCTTCATGAAGTATTCCAGTGGAGTAGTCCCACGGCAAATTCAGCGTCACTCTTAAGAGTTTATTTTTCAGTATTTGCAAAGTCTTTATGTGAGATTTCGCACAGGCACTCCATACAGGATATACGTACAAAATTATTGATTGGAATATGACTTTACATATAAGTTGATAAGTGTATACATCACTTTTACTGCCACATTAAATTTATTGCTCACATAGCGAATGTGATCACAAACAGTCGACTTTTTATCCAGAACAACGCCAAGGTATTTAACGGTGTTTGACCACTGTAGTGCATGCCCATTGATGTAAAGATTTATGCTAGGCAAAAATCGCGGATATCTTTTCTTGGGACGGAACTGGTGGAGTTGCTCAGCGCCATTTATATAACGAATTCTATAACGAAAATTGTTATGAAACTCCCATGTTAAAAAGCTCTTCAAAAAATGTTGTTATTTTTTATCAACAAGGCCATAAGCGAACTATTGATGTGAACCTTTTTTAATTATTTCTGAATAGTCATTGAAATCGTCCAATCCGTTATTCATAACAACAGTTCGGTGGGTACTGTGAAAACATACCCTCTCCTATCAGTAGTTTAGCATGCGTTCGAAGCATGCAAAGCAAAAGTCTTCCGAAGATACAGAAAGAACAAAAACTGCTAAAATATGTGTACGTCTTTCTTACTTACTTACTTGGGGCTATCTCCAACAATTTTTGGTATGCGTCTTAATGTTGTAACACAAGTTGAGGGACCTACAGTTTCACGCCGACTCCGAACGGCGAATAGTTTTTTGTGAGAAGTTTTTTCATGGCAAAAATGCACTCGGAGGTTTGTCATTTCCTGCCGAGGGGCGACCGCTATTAGAATTTAGGGCAGAATTTGAACCCCGGGCCTACCGAATGAAGCGCGCACACGCTACTCACTCCGCTACGGCGGCCGCTATGTACGCCTTTAAAGAAGTTGCTGCTGATTTTGGCGCTAATGCCTTGGAACAAAAGAAATCAGTACTTCTGATATTGGAACTACTTCTGAGGGTAAAAAGTATGTGGAGAACCAGCACGACGCCATACTTCCAAGACACCCCCAATATCTATATATGTACATATATATAAGTAAATATATCAATCAATGAAATCAGCATCTCCCAATAGTAAACACATGAGTTGAATATACAAAATACAACTCAAACTACCGTTCGTATACTTTCAACAATATTTTAAGTCGGCCGCAGCCACGAATATGGAGAGAGGTTAAAATAAAAAGAGATAATTACATGTGTATGTAGAGTATATTTATATTCGAGAAACAACTCCGTTTTAAATTTACTATTGAGCTAATATGCTTTATGTGCGGATAGTTTACCAAAACTATTTTATTTAAAAAAATCTCTATTAGGTAAGGTATCGACTACTTTTGGCAACTTTTATTTAAAGGGGAAATTTTTGAGGAAAAAAACTATAATTAGTATGAATTGCAATGTTTAAGTCGATTTTAAGTTGATTGTGAACAGTGCATTTAATGGAATTGCACTGTGAACGAAACATATGAAATGAAGAAACAGTTATCAATTGTTTTTTATGTGCGCGCAATTTGAATAAAATAATACTTAGTGGGACCAAAGCGAATTCATATAAGGCGGTGTTACTAGAACAGCCAATTTGATTACTTTTTCAATCTTAATGTTCTCATTGGCTTATGATATAATTTTTTTTTAATAAAAGCCGTAAAAGCAAAAACGAAATACATGTACGTTTTTGATTTTGTCGTACTGCTACTACCTTATACATATGAATTTGCCTTGATTGGGACCGCGTGTATGAATAAACTATTTTTCTGAAAGCGAGCATCGTACAATAAAAGTAAGTTTTAACTTTCTTAAATTACACTTTTTTCATTTTTGTCGACGTCTGTTCATATGGACTGTTAGCAATAAAAATACAGTGATATACAGCAATGGGAATAGGCCTAATTAAGTTCACATAGCGCCAAAAAAATTTAAATAAGTTTTTAGTTTTATTTAAGCAGCAACGAAGACAGACAGCAGCAGTGGCGGATTCAGTATTCAGAATAGGGCGGTGGGAGTTTTAGTAGTTCAGTATCTGAATCCCACATATATAAACCATAAATTACAGTTAAGTTACTGAGCACAAAGTTGAAGAACAAGTTATTTCGGAACGGTGACGAAAAAGAGTTGGTACAATTAGCTTTTTATTCAAATAAGCCGCAATTTTATAGGGAAAGAAAACATTTGAACCAATTCAATATATTCATTGAATTTAGCCAACCACATACCTACTTACTTAATTGGCGCTGTAACCGCTCAAGCGATTTTGGGTTTGATGTTGTACACAAATTACGTCGACTCCGAACGGCGAATGTGTTTTTGTGAGAAGTTTTTTTTTATCGCAGAAGGTTTGCCATTTCCGGAGGTTTACCATTTCCTGCCGAGGGGCGACCGCTTAAAAAAATCCTTATTCTATTATTTTTGATTTTACTTGTCTCGGCCAGGATTCGAACCCGGGACCCACCGAATGAAGCGCGCACACGCTTCACACTCGGCAACGGCGGCCGCCAACCACATATGTATGTATGTGTGTATATTTTTTAAAGCATTTTTTATGTGACTGACTCTGAACTTTTTTACACTGAGTAAACTAACAGAATCGGAAATTTTTCTATTTACAATAATATTAATATTTTGAAATCTTATATGGAATTTTGTGGTGATTTGAGAAAAATAAAGATTTTAACAACAACATTTTAAAACTCTAGCTTTCGATTGCGACAAAAAGTAATTTTAATTGCATTTTACATTTGCTTCTCAAATTTCTTCCTGAAAATACATTACTAAAAAGCTGAACAAATCACCACTGAGTATTGAACTTTGGCCGATTATGCGAAAAGAAAAAAATTGGATACCTTGCTATATCTGAGTATTAGACCGATATTAGTGGAATAAAAAATTATTTAAATTAGTTAGTATTTTCACATATATTCTTTACCACACTCTCTGCTTGTCTTGAGTCAATTTTCTCAATTCAGAACGTAGTTAAAACAAAGTATAGAAATATATTGGCACTATGTATCTACATGTGCCACATTAATACAAACTACATAGGGACTTAATTAGATGTAATAAAGGTTGTTGCTTTAATTTAAAAATTCACACTTTACTCGTTTACAGTCTTCAAAATAAAAATCTGAATGCAAATGAACTAATTGACAAAGTGCGATAATAAAACGTGTGGCGTAAATTAATGTAACGCATGGAAGTTCCTTATTGATCTTAAATAGCAAATAGTAAACGGTACAAAAACTTTGTATATGCGAAAAAAAAACAATTGTAATTATGACACTATTTTTGTTAACTTAGGTACAATTTGAAAATTTCATTTTCCACTCCTAATTTGAACAATATTTTCAATTAACAACCCGCAGCACTCCATTCGTACATTGTTTTCTGTCGAATTAGAAACATATTTATTTTACAACTCCAATCCAGCGATGTACGTTTTTGAATGAATTATTATTCAAAATTAATCACATGATGAATGAAAATCTATTCATTATTAAAAATTACTTAAATGTTGAATGAAAATTTATTAGAAAATATCAATATTATAAAATAGCGAAAAAAACTGTCTTCTTATTTTTCCGTCACTCTGTTATTCAGTTTCCTGATAAAGCCCATCCCTACTCTATATGGTACATTAAAAATCCCATTGTTGTAACAATATCGGACTAGGCTCAAAAGATGCTGAATGAATGATAGGATTTTACTAACAATTTTCACGAAGCTAGATCAGTTCGTGTTTTTCGGAAATTAGCATTTTGTAAAAAAAAATTAAGTTTTATAGAAAAACGAGTTTAAAATTTGTTTCAATTTATATTCCATAATTGGAAAAATTTTGATTGAAATAAAATTTATTACATTTCGTAAAACTGTAAGTTCTTTTCTGTTACAATTAGTACTAAAGGATTGTGCAGCATTGCAGTTACTCAAAAACTCACCTATCTGAACTTTTCAAACATATGAAAGGATATATAATTTTTTTTGATCTCAATAGGAATTTAATGGTGCAAAAATAGTTACATTTGAGATATCTAGAATTCCTCTGTTAAGCTGTCGAAAAAGACGTTAGGTCACATTTCAGTCAAATGCCGCTTCTCAAATGATATGAAATGTAGTTCGTTGTTGCCCTTTATCAGAAATAGATCATTAATTCAGATTTTAATTAGAATTCTAATCATAACTAGGAATATGAGAGGGAGTTTTTGACAAGAACGCAAAATGATACTGAAGATGGCACAACGCCGACTTACTAGTTTTTTATAAAAGTACAGCTCATTCTAAAACACAAAACCCGTATAGGTTCAATTTTCAAACGTTGTGCAACTTTCAATAAAATTCAAAAAAATCTGTATTAAAAAATTTTAAACTTTTTAATCAGATTTTTGATAAAATTTTTGGGTATGCCGTTTTATATCCCATTTGTAGCATTAGGCAACATCGAACCAAATATTCTTTTTATATAATTTTACTTTTTTTTTTGGTTTTATCAACAATAATTAATATATATATTTTATTTGTTTTGTAATTTTATAATAAAACCTTTTAAAAGATGTGGATGATATGATGGAAACGTGAATTTATAATGTGGTCATCATTTTGCATAGCTGCCAGTTAGAAGTTTGACTGGTCAGGATTGACGTCTGTTTAAAATCGTTGGTATTAATGCTGAAGATGTTGAAATTAGTCACCATAAACTTATGACTGGCATTGTCTGTTATTAGTGTGCTTCCTCAAATGAGGTAATTTAGAAACATTTATTGTAAATCACGATATTCTTCAAGAAAGCTTTCGAAACACTTCATATTCCAGACACAAATGCACGAAACGGTTCTGGTAAGAAATTCAATGCTGGCAATTTGTCTGCGCTGTCGAATAATTAAATTTTGTTGGACAGAGTTATCGATTGAGTTCCAATCATTTATGTACCTCTCATTCTACCAGTTATATATCGTAATGATGTCTCTTCTTGCGTTTGCGTTTTTTCGCGCTTGAAACATTCATTGTCGAATAAACTCATTTTGAATCATGTGCTGATTGATTATTTTTTGAGATAGTTACCTTACGGTGGCCGCGATCGATACTTATCTGTCTAATTGCCGGCATTTCGAAACAATACTGATTTAAATGAACTAACACTAACGACACTAATTAAACTCAAATATAAATAACAGCAGAATTATTCAGCTAAACGCGTATAGAAACTCTTCCCATTCAATTTTACGCCGGTGAGGAACGAGATTACGGATTCGTGGTAAAAAAAGTAACTCCATAATCAATAGTACAAATACACTGGTAACAAAATGACCAAATAAATTAAATTAAATTATACTTAAATATAGAAGTAAAATTAAAAAAAAGACTGACTTTTATCATCTGATAAAGATCGAGGTCGAGGTAAAGAAATAGAATAGTTAATGTAATTCTTTTTCAATGCTGGGTATTTGTAAATCATTCAGCGTTCATCCGGTACCAACATGTACTCGATGCTTGTACTCACTATTGATATCGAAACGGGTATAGTCGATGTTGTAAATTATCTATGGAATGTACTCGAGATTACTACTTTGGGAGCTAAAAAGTACTCACTTCCAAAATTTAATTTTTAAAAGTATTTAAAAATAACGAGGAAGTTTTTATTGTAAGTTCATAGTTAGGACTCGAAATTTCAATTCAAATTGTCCATTTAAAAAAGTAATTTATCAATGTAGGAAGAAGGAATGTGATTTATTTTATGTGACACAATAGTTCCTGCTTTGGAAAATAATGATTTGCACGGAACTGAAGATGCCACGACGCAAACTTGCAATTGTATAGAGTGCCGAAAAATTATTTTTCAACTCCTCCCAATTTGTAAAAGTTTTGCATGAGTAATAGCTCGGCAGCGACTAATGCTCACCATGTCAACTGGGGGAGCACGGACATTAATGATCGAGGTGAGTTACTTTTCAACTACCTTCTAACTACTAACCTACTTATATGCAACAAAGGTAGGGATCCCACCTTCATTACTAGGAATCGTAAAGAAGTTTTAGATATAACTCTATGTAGTGTTAATCTATCTGAACTGATCGAGAGTTGGCGGGTTCTAGACGAACACTCCTTCTCTGATCATCGTTATATTGAAATCGTATTGAACTTTTCTTTTACCAGCCCAAAAGTGCGCAAAAACCTAAAAACACGGATTGGCGCTCTTATAAAAGGTTATTTGAGGATAGGCTGACCAGCGAACCTCTTATTGAACCTAACTGCATCGGGGATCTAGAGAACATGGTGAACGTTTTTACGATGACCTGCTCAAATGCCCTACAGCAGGCTTGCCCTGAATCTAAACAATGGGGCAAACGTAAACCCCATTGGTGGTCACGTGAGTTGGACTCGCTACGCAAATCTTGTAGGAAAAATTTCAACAAAGCCAAAAGACTTAATCCCGAACTGGTATGGCAGGAGTACAAAAAGTCTCTAGAGACCTATAAAAAAGCTTTAAGGGCGGCAAAGAGATCTTCGTGGAGAAACTTCTGCGGCGGCTTCGAGGGTGTTTCCGAGACAGCCAGGCTAAGGAAGATTCTCTCAGGATCCTCTAACCCGATAGGTTTCTTGCAGAGGCAAGACGGTTCCTGGACCTCTACGGGAAAGGAAACCCTTGAACTGCTACTAGATACTCACTTCCCTGGGAACACAACTGCGGAGGAAAGAACTCCTCCGTTTATTTCTTCCAACCCCGTCAGCATACCGGTTTCGGAAGAAAAGGTTAAATGGGATATCCAAAGCTTTAAGCCATACAAATCTGCAGGGCCGGATGGGATAATACCTGCTCAGCTAATTAAGACACTGGAGGTGTCTGCAAAATGGCTCTCTACTATTTTCAGAGCCTGTTTCAAACTTAATCATATACCGTTGGCATGGAGAAATGTCACGGCTGTTTTTATTCCTAAAGCTGGTAAGGCCTCATATACTAATCCAAAGGATCTTAGGCCTATCAGTCTATCATCATTTGCTCTTAAGGCACTTGAAAGGATTGTTAGTTGCCACCTGTCCGATACCATCGACAGTCGACTACTGTCTAATGACCAGCATGCCTACCGCAAAGGCAAATCTACTGAGACTGCACTCCATAGCTTGGTCGGCTATATTGAGAAGTCTCTCAGTGTCAAGGAGTTCTGTCTTGTAGCCTTCCTGGACATTGAAGGCGCCTTCAATAACGTGCTTCCAGAAGCCATAACTGGCGCCGTTAGGGATCTAGGAGCCGAATGCTCACTGGTTGAGTGTATAGGCCAGCTACTCAGTTGCAGAGTAGTAAGGGCTAAGCTGGGTGCGAGCGAATTGTCGCGGCACGTGTCGAGGGGGACGCCACAAGGAGGTGTCCTATCCCCACTTCTGTGGAACCTCACCGTTAATACGCTACTACGAGATACGGTATGGGGTGACGCAAAAGTTGTCGCGTACGCTGATGACGTCGCGATCGCACTCAGGGGAAAGTTTCCGCAGACACTATGCGAGCTGATGCAACGAGCGCTTCGGGAGGTATCCAAGTGGTCCACCCAATGCGGGCTCAGGGTCAGCTCAAGTAAAGTGGAACTCGTACTCTTCACGAGAAGGTATAAAGTGCCTTCGGTGGCCCCACCGGTACTAAATGGTACCCGGTTAAGTATTTCTACAAGTGCCAAATTTTTAGGCGTTGTTTTAGATAGGAAGCTGAACTGGAAAGAGAACCTGGTTGAACGTCATGAAAAGGCTTCCATAGCCCTCTACACTTGTAAGAGAGCCATAGGCAGGAAATGGGGTCTTAACCCCCAGATCTGTCGGTGGATTTTCACAGCGGTCGTCAGACCAATTCTCCTATATGGGGTGATCGTATGGTGGCCTGCTTTAGACAAAGAGGTTAACCTCAGATTACTCACCAAGGTGCAAAGATCTAGTATGATCTGCATAAGCGGGGCGCTCAGAACCACGCCAAATGAGGCTTTGAACGCCATTTTAGACCTCCTTCCTTTAGATTTGGTCGGACAACAGACGGCAGCGATGACTGCTTTGAGACTAAGAGAGACATCCCAGTGGCACCCTGAATGCCAAGGGCACTCTAGTATTTTGAACAAGTTCTGCTCTATTCCGAGCAGCACGGACCGGTGTGCTTGGACATCGGTAAATGAAAGTAACTTTACTACACGAATTCCAAGCAGGGAAGAGTGGAAACCTGAGTTTCACACTCCACCTGAGAGCATTGTCATCTATACAGATGGCTCGAAACTCGATAATCAGGTAGGAGGGGGCGTTTTCTCACGAAACCCTCTCCTGCAAATTTCCTTTAGGTTACCAGATCACTGCAGCGTCTTCCAGGCTGAGGTCTCAGCTATCATGGAAGCGGTGAAGAAGATAGGGACTGGGATTATAGGAAGAGACATCTTCATTTTTAGTGACAGCCAGGCTGCAATCAAAGCTCTGAGCTCTCTCACGTTTAACTCGAATATCGCGCTGGACTGCCGCCGATCTCTACAGGAGATGGCTAAGCAGAACAGACTGTACCTCATTTGGGTCCCTGGTCACCGGGACATAGAGGGAAACTGCATGGCAGATGAACTTGCAAGACAAGGTACGACCAAGCAGATTCTTCAGGATAAAGAACGCATTGGTATGCCGTTTGCCACTTGCAAAATGCTACTCAGAGATTTTACATATAAACAAGCTGACAATAGATGGAGGCAAAATACGGCCTGTCGAACCTCAAGGCAGACGTGGCCTAAATGGGATCGGAAACGGTCGCGCAGCGTTCTCTCTCTAAGAAGGGAAAACATTTCGAATGTGATCGGGGCTCTAACAGGGCACTGTCTGATAGGTATACATGCTGAAAGGTTGGGAGTGCCCTTCCGAAGATGCTGTAGGAGCTGCAAGAATGACGAGGAGGAGGAAACGATCTTGCATCTACTGTGTAAGTGCCCTGCACTGTGTAAAAGCAGGATGCGACATCTGGGATCACCGTTTCTGGATGACCTTAGTAAGGTTTCTAGCACCGAGGTAAATTGTCTGTTGAAGTTTTTCTTGGGGTAACACAATGGGCCTAATATTGGCCTAAGTGAGCCGCTGTAGGCGGCTGCCACTCCAACCTAACCTAACCTAATAGCTCTTAAGAAAAGAAGGGAAATCGATCAGTATTTTAGAAACGCAAATTTTGTATTAAAATGTTTTTAATTTTATAGAAATATGAGTTTTTTCAAAAACAATAATTTCAAAATAGAAATTGTCCAAATCGGAGGAAGAAAGGAACGTTGAGTTTCAAAAATTGATATTTCGATTACGGCTCTACAAAAAAAATACCAAAAAAAAAATCATGACACGAAAAGTTCAAAAGCCAAATGGTGTTTGATTTGGTACGGAATGCCCAAATAATCACATACATAATTATTACATTTAAAAGCGAATTTTAAACATCCTTTGGTGTATATCTTATAATAAATAAAACACCCTCCAAAATATTTTTCTTGCCACTTTCTCGACAAAAAATTTTAAGTGCTAAAGGGATTCAGAACATGTTGCCCATCTATGTATTCCGAATATACGTTTTTATTCTGACACCACCACAAGTTTTTGAGTTTAACTTTTATAAATTTTTTGAAACATATTAATTAAAGTAGTTATTACTGTTGTGGGGCCACGACAAGAATCAGCACTATTCGAGCCCAAATGTGGCGTTGCCATATGTGCTGATTTTTGACGTACCACCACACTATGAAACTATTGCACGAATTTACTACTTTGCCGCTTTTTCCCCTTGTTTACTGTTTACGCTCTTAGAGACGAAGAGAAAGCAAAAACAAATATTGAAAGTATAACATCGATGTTTGGAATTTTTCCCAGCTCTACTATGCACATTAACAGTAGATGGTATCCTACCGTTGGCTCACTCATTCAAAATAATTTTCCGCGCTGTAATATATCGATTTTGGATTAAAAGTCGCGGTGTACATTGTTAAAGGGTCGCAAATATAACATCTATAATTCTTTAGTAAGCATTCCATAATAAACTAACTTTTATACACCTTAAATCGTTTACTTTTGCGAAGCTATATAATAGTTTTACAGCGTAAATCGAGTGAACTTTTACATCTGGGTATGATGCAGACGCAATATGAAATCACTCACTTCCTCATTTAGCTCATAGAACGGTAAATCGGTATTTTACCGTGTCGACCAAAAATGGCGTTATTTTTACAAAAAATTACCAGTGTTTCATCGTTAGTCTGTTGTTGTATTTTGTAGTATAGTTGCAAGCGTTTGCAAACTGTAGCCGTGTATCTTTTCCGTCACCTAGTAAAAAATAAACTGCGTCTTAACACCGAAATCGTTTTCATTTGCTTGAATTGTTTAGCATAACTATTAATATTTACTTATGTGAGTAAAGTGATTTAATGAAATCATATACGGAGTTCCATTTAGTTATGAAGTGTTTTATTTGAGCTTCAATAACTGTTTTTATTTTCAATGAGCTTCTTAGACAATTTATTCCCCCCCCACAAATTGAAGCGTTTTGAAATCAACTATTTACTAATGCAAAAATAGTATAACTTTCTAATTAACTTCTGATCGTTTTGATATTCTTACACTAGTATGTTTTTCATAAATTGGTGCTATACGCACAAATTTATATTCTTTGGAAGGCAGTTATTGTATGATTGATCTAAAATATCGGTTGATTCAAATGTTTTTTTATATTCCACTTGTTGATATCAATATACCAAATTTATTAAGAGCTTTCACAAAGTTTGATCCATCATCGGTTGCTGTAGCTCTTGAATTGGTAGTATTTTTTTATTTTTTATCATAAGAATACTTTTCTGTGAAGCGGCGGCGAGCCAGAGCCATTGTATTTCTCTCGGAAGAATCATTTAACCAATGATGAATGTAGCCAAAAAAGCTACGATGGTATAAAATAAGGTCTGATTTTGCAGTTCATTCTAAATTTTTGTCATAATTGAATTGTAATATTCCTATTTTGTTTGTTTTTTTTTTTGCAGCCGTTGTTCTACTATCGGTTTTAATTGTGGGATAAAAAAGAATGTAATTGCTTAATAATTCGATAAGTTGGATGGTAAGCTCTTAAAAATAGTTTCCACATCTTTGGTTTCCCCCAAGGAATGGGTCACTCAATGAGTTGCTTTTGAACTGTATTTTCGATTCAATACTATCCAGAAAAAAGTACGATTTCCTATAATTTCCATCACTCCTTCAAAAATTATTATTGCATTAATGCAACATATCGGTAAAAAAATTACTAGGCGTATGCCCAATTTATTTTAAATTAATTTGCTAACTTATCTTCATACTTATTCTTTTTATTTCTCTTTTAGGTTCACTTTTCAAATCCTATCGGATTGCCAGCTTACGCAACTCGAAATTGCAAAGGGAAATGGAAAAGTCTGCAATAACAACGGTACTACTTTAACGAGCATGGACACTTTATCAATTGCGGCCAGAAATAACAATAACTGCCGACGAGTGTGTCTCCTCCTAAACGTTGGGAAAAGGATAAATTTACGCTTCGGCTGAGGTTGCAGAGTTGTTGCCACGTTGATTTTAAACAACAACACCCAGCACCAGCAGCACACTTGCAAACAACGTGACAGGGACAAGCATATAGGCAAAAATCAACAGAACAAAAACAATTTCTTGGAAAATTGAAATACGAACCACAGAAAGTGTTAATAATTGTGGCTTTAAGATAATAGCGCAAATCAAAAGAGGAAAATCTGCTAGTGAGTTAAGGGCAAACCAATTAACGATACAGTATCTGTCGTACCCAGGCGCCAATTGCCGACGTTAATGTGCATCTAAAGATGTGATTTTTGAGAAAACTGTGTATAAAGTGGGAAAATGTTTTCACTAAATCGTTTGATACATTTATTTTCCGATGCTATGGAGGATTCTAAGTAGAAGTGTCATGCATGGGAAATGAGTCTGTGAATTTTTTTTTATCAAAATTTGCTCTCTCACCGAAATTTATTTTATTTTTTCTTTGGCTTTTTCAAGTCAGGTGTAAGGTGAAATGCATAAAATTCATTTTTTCTTTGCTTAGTTGTTAATATTTGGTTTAAACATGTTTATACCTGAACATAATAGTTCCCAGGATATAATAACTTTGTTCACCTAGCAAATGAAAATTACATTGATTATGTTATGTCTAGCTGTTCGTCCGTCCGTCTGTGCATCGGATAACTCCAATAAATATTAAGACATATCAACGAAACTTGATATAAACATTGCACTGTACCTAAGGTAGGGATGGAGCAGGGAATACAATGGGCAAAGAACTTAGATTACAGAGAAGTTGCATCAGTGAAATTATCCTGTGGTAATTAATGTTAGTTTACTTCACCACACCACAACCAATTGGATCCAATTAAATTCTTATATCAATCAGTGAACGTCAAATTGTGTCTGGTATGGTGAAACAAGCTAAAATATTCTGTTGGCATATCCGGTGAAATTATGCAACTTCGAAGTAATCTACGTTCTTTGTGCGTGGGTAATTTGTTTATAGAAAAATTGCACCTCCTACTTTTGAGCAAATAGATATATGTATATCTCCAAAACTACTTTATCAAGCTCTCATTATATGTAGGTTTCAAGTCAGTAGTTATAATTTCGGAAAGTATGAAAATCGGTAAAAGCCGCCGTCCACCTCTCATGTATGTACATACATACATATGTAAATGTACCGAATTTGATATATGTACCATTTACAATTCAACTTAGTAAGCACATCTTCGAAAATTGTAGAATTCGGAGAAAACTCACGCGCACTTCTCATAAATAAATCTAAATTTTCGATAGTTTATTCAATCATTTAGCGAATTCGCTCAAATTTGCATTCACTCAAAGCATACTAATATATTATCGTTTAATATTATATTTTTGATTATATTTAAATAAATAAAAATAGTTAAATAAACAATATAATGTTAACTTTTTTACGGCATGCAACAAGTTATTTACGTCAGGTTTTTAAATTACGGTTGCACCTGAACTTAGTTAGACTCTTCGTTGCTAATTTAATTTTATATTCGAACTGTTGATAAGAAAAACCACAGACTATTTCGATGAACACTTGATTTGTTTCATCTCTGAAAAAGAATTGTGAAGTATGCTACTAAATTACTGGGACTAAAGTGTATAAAGCAAAGCGAATAAAAAATATATGAAGTATCTTTCGATACGTTTATATGTCAAAAGTTTTATCATATGTTATGTCCGAGCTTACTGTCCAGTCAACTGTGAAAGCCCTGTGAAAATCCATTCAGTAGTTTCGGGAATTAGTGAGCTCAAACAGACAAACGGACAAGCAAGCAAACAAAAGTACAAAAATTCTTAATAAATGGTCCAAATGTTACAATCACCTTCGGTCAATATTTTAAAGAAATTTTCAATGCACAGTCGCGATGACCTACAATTTTATTATGGTATGGAAGAAGAGGATATCAGATAAGCAAAATTTAGAAATATGTCTAGGCGAGTCCCCATGAGGGAGGGTACTACCACATCATCAACTTATATACTCTACGAATATTTCATTGCATAGTGCTTTTCCCCGCATGACACTTTAACCGATTGAACGATTTTGAGCAAATCGTATTCATATTAATGAAGGTCAAACACAAATACTAAGTGAAGTCATGTCAAAGTTAATTTGGTATTCTCAACGTTCTTCTTCTGCCAATTCCAGTGGGCACCGCATCGAGTACTTTAAAGAATTGTTATCTAAACAAATGACTGGTTTTTCAATTTCCTAAACATAATGCCGTTATATAAAAACAGAAACAGCTCAGTTAGTTCAACGTACCGTACATGAATATAAGAGGGTTAATGCAAACAAATATATAAATTGTTAAAGTTTTGAATTTCAAATAAGCGTACGTCAGAAATTTATTTCACTTTGTTTTATAAACTTTGGTTGGAACCAAACAAATAATTAAATGTTTTCAAATTACTTTTTGTTTACAAAATATATATTAAATGCATAGGTAATGCAGAATAACCAATTATCTTTCATTAGATGTATATTATATGATGTAATATTTATGCATTCTTAAACTTTTTAAAGGCGTACAAAGTAAAAAACGCAAAATATTTTACTGCTCTGAACTATTTGGCTTGCGGCTGTATACGTATAATGATATGACAGATTGAGTAATCGATTCTAAGTTTTGTAAGTAAATAAAGTTAAGTTAAGAAAATTAATTCTAGACTAACTAGGCTTTAATTTGGCAAGTAGTAGCGTGCCACTGAGTTTCGTAGTAGACTTTGTTTTAGACTAAAGCGGTTGAATGGTGATTTTTTTCACAATATTAGCATGGCTCTTGATAATTTGTCCCTTCATTTTTTATGAAAGTATTGTTCAAATTTAACAAAAAAAAACATAAAATAAAGCTTCAAATTTTATACAGAATTTATAACAATTCAATAAATTTTCATCAAAATTTCGCATTTGTTATTTAAATGTATGGAGACTTTTAAGGTTTGTAGTTTTCAAGAATAAATTTCAAAAAATTATAGAAAATCAGCGCTAGTTTTTAGTTAATTCAGACTTGTACTTATGTTTAAATATTCTGAAGTCGCTAAGAATCTTTTAGTATAAATATATTGAGAAAAAAATTATAGTTTTAATTATAAAAAACTCTTTAAATTTATTATATAGAAACGCCCTCTGATACAACTCCAATAAAAGAGCAAGATGCTAAACCCCCCTTTTTTTAAGTACCAACAATGGTTGATGACGATGAAGCTTCTCAACTTACACCTGCAGAATCTACACGATCAAAATATGGTGCCAAACCAACAAAAGACAATTACATATACTAGTTTCCCATCATATTTTAAATTAAATTCGTCTCATTACTATCTTAGCTACTGCTTTAGCCTCGTTCATCCGGATCTGCTGGAGGAGCGTCGCCTGGTGTTGGCGATATACTCGTTCCAGCTCTTCAAATCACCGGGGCCGGACGGTATAGTACCTGTGCAGCTGCGAAAGACTGGAAGGGTGGTGTGCTGGTAAAAGCTCCCACTCTACTTCTAAGGACTTCAGCCCATCAGTCTTTCTGCTGACTGCATATGAAATGGAATTCCGCGTGAGAGATTATCACTTTCACAGCATGCATATTGTAAGGGAAGATCGATGGAATCTACCTTACACAACCTCGTGAAGTCCATGGACGGATATCTTCCGTGTAAGGACTTCGCTTTGGGAGGATTATTTCACCGTTACTCTGGGCTGTTGTTGTCAATGACCTGTGTTTATAATTGAAGATGGAGAGCTGCCCAGTTATTTTGTACGCGGATGACCAGGCGCTCATTGTCAGCGGGAGGTTTTTGGGTGTCTTGTGTGAGAAAACCGATTTTTAGCAAAACGGTTGAACATTTGGTTTACTGAACTAATTAATAATTAGATATATGTTTAACTCACAAATATATAAACAGTAATTCACCAAAAAAGTAAACAAAGCTTTTCAAAATATACGCGCTATTGCAGTCTTTGTTTTTGGTCATTTTCGTTTTATACGCGGTATTGACCGATGATAAATTTGTTTGCAAAAATTACATTACTTAAATTAAGTTAAATTTGTAAAAGAAAGTTAAATTGACGTTTGAAGTAATTAAAACAATTTTTATGGATATTCTTCAAGGAGTAAATTATAGTGGAAGCTTTGGCAATCACGTTCAAATGTTTAAATTCATTTATTCGAAGCTACTTAAATGAGTAAAAGTTCCTCAATTAGAGTCTGATGTCGTAAAAATAATAAATTTATCATTCATTTAGAATAGGGACCGCAAATAACTGTGTTGGGTAAAAATTAGTATGAAAAAATCATCGTGAAGGTGGGTTCGGAAATATATGATAATAGTGTTCTTATATATAGAATAGTGTTCTTCGAAGAGCAATACAAACAAACAATGTATCTTCACCGTGTGGCTATATATATACATATATATGTATAAATCTAGTTACATATATAGGCCAGAGAGTTAAGTAAAACATACAAAATAACAATAATTTTCTTTTTATTTTACAACAGAAAAGTAAAATTACATGGTAAGGTTTATTTATTGAGCGCAAATTAAAACTCAACAAATGAGTATTATTTTACGAACGAATATGTAACTTACGAAATAATTCTTAAATTTGATAAAAAGATAAAAATCAAGACATAAGGATGAAATAATAATATTTTTGATATCGCTTATAACAGTTACGGTCCCTGATTTAAAATATGTACTCACACTTATCACAAACTGGTCGGTCTTACTTACTTCAGACATACATATGTATGTACTACCACTGCAGAGCTAGAGCTTATTGAGTAGATGGCAAATGGTTTTTTTTTTGTAATTACAAACAAAATATACATATTTATGTATTATAGGAAACGGGTCGCGTTTATACTTTTTTAAAACTCAAAATTTTCGTCACAATATTTCTGAGGCAGATTCAAAATATTTTTATTGAAGTTAAAGAACTCCTATTGTTGAAGAATTGACTCACTACATGGACGAAAGTATTGTTCAGGGGAATGCCGTACAGTCACACCATATTCTTCTAAAATACTTACATTATTAAAAATTAACTCAAAATTCTACGATTATTTTAGTAACGATAATATTTTTTAAAATTATTTTTTATCTTCTATAATAAAAAACCCAATATCTAATTAATTTTTTGAAGCGAATCATAGGTTATAACAAAAAACGAACATCGATAAAGTTCGGTATTCAGGTAAATTTCTCATTTGAAAATGCGCATTCACGAAACAGGTTTCCGTCATTCCGTTTATTGGATACTTCTCTTAGGAAGTTAACAGTTATGTATGTCTATTAGAAATTCTCATTTTTACACGGGAGAAAAAAAGAACGCCCGTCCCAAAGTTTCTCTCAATATAATAAATATTTAGCGCTATTTTAACGGTTATGAATTAGTTCTCGTTCGACAGTTAACTACATATTTTTTAAATATAAATATGTAAATCTGATCGAATTAAAAGGAAGTACAACACAACTTTATATTACAGGTGTCCTCGCGTAGTTTGTTTTATTAAAAAATTAGTTTTCATGTTGTAAGGGGTGCACATGCATGCGTTCGCGATTTCATATGTGTATGTACTTACATATATGCACAAGTATCTGATCTAGTCAATACTTAATTTTGTTTCTCTTTTTATTTACAGATAACAAAATAATGGACGATTTAATTTACCAAAGCAGCAATCAAAATTCTGTTTATGTGCTTAATTCTAATTACAGATCTTATGGGGTAAGATACATACTATATATCTATGATGTAATATATAAAATGGTATAAAAATGATACGATTGAAATTGGTTCCCTTCAAAATATGCATATGTACATATTTTAACGCCAGCCATCGCCATGACATCCGTCAATTTTTGACGATCCAATTTTCAATATAGTCCAAGCTTAATTTTCCACAGTACGGAATACATTCTCAAAAGTTTATAAAAAGGGAAATAGAGTTATCATGCTTATACCTGATATTAATAGTTTATACATACGCGTACAAATATAAGTGCGTACATACATACTAATATATTATATTTAAAAACACACATAAGTATTAGTGGAGAACAGTGGCGAGCCGAAAATGTTGGGGGAAAATATTGAAAACAATTTGCAATAATCTTTTCTGCAAGTATTCTATGGCAATAAATATGATATGAGCTTTAAGTTTGGAATTGAAATAAAAAAAGGAGTACTAAAAGAAGAAGAACATATCGTACGGGGTTCCAAGTAATCATAATAATAATTTTTATTACATTAAAATGGAGGATCTTTTTTAAGCTAACAGTTTTTTGGTGTAGCCAAATTTGGGAATCTAGGCGAAATTTCAGCTGAAATTGACAGTACTGAAGAAAATTCCATAATTTCGCGCTCATGGAAAGGTCCTGCGACGTAAAATCGGCAGAAACCAAAACAAACAAAAAGGTCAAAATCAATCATTAAAAAAATAAATAAATGGTATCCCATACTTAAATTTAAGCATCTTTAAAGGGCTCTAGTGAATCACTAATTGACTCTGAGAGTGAATTTTTTCAAACCTTAACTAGGGGACGATTTAAATAATCGTTAATGGATTTATATTTCATGTCAAAATCGGTTCGAGAAACATACATAGATTTTCGAAACTTTGTCTACGAAAATTCGTTCACAACCGGTGTGCGTATCTCCACAAATTTAACGAAAATCTTTTTGTTCGTTTGCAAAAAAAAAGATGATTTTAATTCCTTAGTTCAAAATGTGGTGACAATTATTTTCGATCAAAGTTCGAAAGTTATATCATTTCTTGAACCTGGTATCGGGATTTTCACCTGCACGATTACCCAGCACATCCAAATGCTAAAACTTTTTTGTCTAAATTCATGTCCGTTAGCGGAAACATTCCGTAAGTTGCGCGCGACATACACGGCAGCCGCTCACAATATGTATACTCTCTCATGTCTGATGACCAAATTCGAAACGACTGGTTCGGTAAACAATCAGTCAATAACCGAATGTCAAAGGATCGCTATCGCTCAAACTCTGCTGGATCTATACGGCGGATTCAGAGAAAACTCGACATTGGACATTTGAATGATGTTATATATTTCATAATAATGACAATAGAAAAAAATTTAGTTCACACCTCATACCTAGATTGTTTTATTATATTTCAACATCCGTCCGCCTCAATTGAAAACCTCGGTACAATACTGCTGTTCTGATTTAAAATGTGGCATCTGCGTTCGAAGTCAAACCGAAATATTAAACAAAAATCGTTTGTACAGGCATGTCCTATGTGTGTTTCGTGAGCAAATGAAAATAACTGTTTTATAACTTTTCAGTGGCACTCTTTTTAGTTTATGCAAAAAAGAAAGCAAATTTTCATTACTTGTATAAAAGCCGTAGAGACCTCTTAAAATTTACGATAAACCCTATTTAATAGAGATAACTCCGCAGATATGGAAGTTTAACAAAACGAATGCAATTAGAATGCGTATAAGAATTCATTCGTACTAAAAGTGACGTCGTTCTGAAAGCGACAATAATATCAAATAATATCCTGACTAGGAACGTGGGAATATACAAACCCTTATCTTTAAAATAAACTGTCGTGTACATTTTAAAAGCGACGTATCTGCATGCGGGAGTGTATGATTGTGATCAGTTTGAAAGTCGCTTCTCCAATTGGCTAAAATAAGATACTGCAATCTTTTTGTAGATACCCACTTTTTTATCACGATTATCCATGAAACATGAAAATTTGAAACTTCCATAACTTTACAATTTTAGGAAATTGTATAATAAATATTTTTGCATAAATACTCCACATTTTAAATCAGGACGGCAGAATAAAATTTATATGTGGATATGTACATTATTGAGCTCTTTTTCAAAGTTCATTTTTTATTTGTAAATTATGGATTTTGGTTACGCTCCGAAATTTAGTTACTGACAAGTTAGTGGAGAATACGAAAACATAACTATTATCTCTCTCAAGATCTACGATTCTTTAACAAGACAGGATGCTTCCCCTTCTTCTTCTTATTGAACTAGTTACAGACTTTGTCGAATATATAGAATGGCGGTCGCCGAGTAAGTCTGTTAGTTTCGCCCGGAGTATCCCGGGTTCAACTCAAGGAAGTTATGGGAAATCGGTTTCCTAATAGCGGTGGCCCCTCGGCAAGCAACGGCAAACCTCCGAGTGTATGTATTTCTTCCATGAAAAACTGCTCACAAAGATCATCTGCCTCACTGAGTTGGCGTAAAATTGTGCTACAACATCAAGACGCACAAGAGTTCGGGCAAAGATCAAGCTTTATAAAATTTACCAATTCGAATTTGACCAACACGCGTCTTTATCATTACTAACTTATTTCAAAGAATATTTTCTATATGTTATGTGATACTTGGTAACAAAATGGCGTACATATGAATGTATTTTTATTGTTGTGAGCAGGTGCAAATTTAGGCATGTAGGGTGATATATATCGTTATATTTCAAATATTTCACTTAAACCTTCAATTCAATGCTAAACCGTTGCACCTCCACAGGACTATGCACGTCTCAATTTAATCGATCCTAACGACGTAAACAATAAAAATGTGCCAAATTACCATGATGCATCGGCTTCTAAATCCGGTAACAGCTGTTGCTCTGCCGGTTCGCGTGCAATGCAACATAAATTACATAATTTGGGGAACTTTTGCGAAGTTACGGAAATAATCGGAAATACTGTAACATCACCGCCTACGCTATCGATAGCTGCCTTGTCAACAACTTCAACAACAACCCCGCCCGCGACTAGGTGCCTTCCAAAGGCAGCTGCATTTCAAACTTTTTTCAACTGCAGCTATGTGTCGAATGTTACTGGCGGCATCTGTGCCAATGCAATGCACGACGATGGCTGCTCTAGTGAATGTGTTGATGCTAGTACTGCGCAGGGTGCCAATAAAATTAAACCCAATAATAAGAATAAGAAAAAATGCGCTAACGTGAAGGCATCGGTTATAGCAAAGAAAACAAAATTTCGAAAATTCATCGAAGATGAGAAATGGAGGGCGCGAGATGCGAGTGCTGCGGAAAAGCCGTATCAGCCCAGGTGAGTTTTAACACCTATGTGTGTATGTATAAATATTAACATATGTGAGTATACATGTAAGTTGTAAATAAAAAAAAACTTTCTCAACATTCTAGATAATTTAAAGTGGGCATAATTTATTTGACTTGCTTGGGGGATTTGAGCTATAAACAATTTCCTATGAGTATTCAATTTCTAATAAAATACGTTTTATACTTAAATACCTATTGGGATTATGTGTCCGGGACAAATATTAAAAATGTTAATTATGTAATTTCCAATATATGCCACGCATTTAAAGCGATGTGATACCTTTCTGTGGAGTCAACATTGCTTAGGTTTGAAGTGTCATATTCGGAATACAAACGTGTCAAAATTAGTAAAATAAGAAATAAAAGTACAGAACGTAAAGGTTAAATATAATGGGTACTTGTGCAAACATTTCTAGCATATTGTAAGAAGCTATCTTACCCGGCGCTCTTCGCCACCCCTACAAATACATACATATTATGAATTCGAATCAAACCAAACTATGATTACGGTCCCACCTATCCGAATTTTAGATTGCTCCAATCACAATACACACCATTGCAACCCCATTCTATGAATTCGAGTCTATGAACTACCTAACAGCAGACAAACTTGGCCTTTTTTACACGCTTCTGTTAGTTTCACCTGTATGTAACTATCTATGCTTTTAGCTTGACTAAGCAACAACAGCTACAGAGCCGAAATACTTTTAAAATAAAATAGATTGATGAGTACGTTAGCCTAAATATTATCAAATTACAAATTATTCTGTTTATTTCAGAAATATTTGGGTGAAAAAATATTGACAGCATAACGCATGCATAGTTCAAAATCGTTACATAAGCGAGAATATTGAAAGAAAAATAAATATGAAAACTTCAGTGCACTTTTTGATAGCAGATATGATGTATATAGTTTAAAAAACTAAAACAAACACGCTTTAATGCATATAGAACTAAAAAGCAGAAGACTATGTTTAATATACATAAATGTAAAATATGAAACAGCTGCGGTTTTTCGAGCAAAAACATCCCAGCCGATGAAGCTCATTTTCATTTGTTGCTTAGAAAGGGATATAAATTCAATGATACCTATTGATGTCGACGATATTTCCAGGTTTTGCACTCACTCATTTCGGTGATCAAAAGTGATCCCGTACAATGAATTTAAATCCACTTGATTTCTTTCTATGTGGTTAATTGAATTCAAAGTGAATGCCTACCAGGCCACACCCATCCATTCAATACTGCATCAACGAAGTTTGGCAACATTTATGCACGGAATATTTTGACAAAAGAACGCGTTTGTGCTAGTTATAGAATATATATTTTAATTTTTGATTGTTTATATTAATCCTTATTGTTTTTACTTTAAGCAATGAAATGTTGATTTGGTTTTAAATGTAGTACTCGTCTCAATAAAGAGTGCGAGCAGAAATCAAAAGCCCTACTCAAAGAACTTAGATTACAAAGAAGTTGCATTGCCTTTCGTTTGATGTGGAAAGAAATGTTTTCTTATTTCACTACACCAGAAACCAATTGGATCAAATCAGATTCTAGTATCAATCAGCAAATGTCAAATTTGGGCAAAATGGTATGGTATTGTGAAATAAGACAACATTTAGGGGAACGGTGGGAGAGATGTGATTTCTTTGTCTTTTACGTTTTTTGCGCTACTGGTAGGGTTAGAACTATCCGCATATTCCAAAACTTATGCGGATATCCGTCAACATGGATGTCCGGTTAATATTGGTTGGTCCCATCATCCGGATTTACGAAGATGCAGTTAATATTCGTACAATAATAATAATTAACAAACACTTATTCGGTGACGAACACTGGATCGACGCGGACGTCTTTTCTTCGAACTGGACAAACTACTCAGTGTGTTATTTAGTGAACTTTCCATCCGCTCTTTTCTGAGCACCTTCACAAATAGCGTTACTTTCCTCTCCGAGCAATAAAATCAAAACTAAGCAAAAAACAAAAAAAATACCCAAAACACAAACAAAACATCAGCAACCAAGTTATTCGTTCATACATTTACTAAAAAAAAAAAAAATAAAAACCTTAAAATAACCCTAAACACCCAACATGGGTAAACCACACGGCGGGCATAACCCGTATGCGACATTTGAACTTGATAAAACTAAAAAAATTAATTTTGATTCAGAGGGCCCTAAATACTTGGTTATGACGAGAGTTGAAAGTAAAGAAACATTAAAAAATGTGTCTCCGTTTTTAATTTAAAAAAAGTGATCGACGCCACATGTGCTGGCGAAGTGGAACTATGAAAAAAATTAAGAAATGGATGCATATTAATTAAAACGAAAAACGTTAGCCAAGCTCATAAGCTAATTACACTCACATCTCTCTTACCTTCTATAAAAATAGATATAACAGAACACAAAACTCTCAATTTTCCAAAGGTGTTGTATATTCCAATTATCTCAGAGGAATAGAAGAGAGTTTGATCGTTGAAGAACTTAAAGTCCTAAAGGTGATATATGCAAAAAAGATACTTAAAGAAGATAGTTAACGAATCACTGGTTGAAACTGGACTTGTAATTGTTACGTTGGCAACGCCTACTCTTCCAGATGAACTTTCCATTGGATAAGAAAAAGTAAAAATACGACCTTATATTCCATCACCATTGCGCTGCTTCAATTGCTTTCGATATGGTCATATTACAAAAGCTTGTAATAATGAAAGAATATGTCCGCATTGTTCTACATGATCTCATTTAGTAACAGAACCAGACAAACCATGCTCACTTCCTAAATCATGCGTTAATTACACACACGAACAAAACAATATTAATAACCACAGTTCACTTGAAAAAAATTGTCCGGTGTTTATGAGAGAAAAAGATATTCAAGCCATTATCACTTTGGAAAAAACTGACAAAAAGAGAGCTATATCTATTTATAAGCAACGGAATTCCCCAAATTATAATTCTACCAACAAGCACTTCCAGAAGACTAAAGCAACAAGCGAAAAAGCGGTTAATTTCCACAAAGTACGCAAAAATTACAAAAACAAGTATGGACGCGTCGGACTCTTCTGATGCTATGGTCCTAGACATTAAGCAATAAACAAAAAAAAAACGTGCACAAACATACTCCTAGGTATATATACATAAATATGTTTACATATAATATTAATTCATTATTTTCTAAATCACACCTCCCAAATCTACCAGTAATGTACATATGTACATATATAGCAACATTTATTATAAGTTTAGTACACATAACATAACTAAAAGAACACCAATTAGTTGAAGTAAAATTAGAAACAAAAACAACAATATTTGTACAAACATAGTAACAAATTGCGTACATATGGTACGTAATGGCAAGTCAACTGCAGCGGACCAGTATCTAACTGTGAAAGCGATTTCCCTTGTTGTTTCTTTTTGTTCGCTCTTTTCAGCTATACCAAGCGTATGAAAATTGAGCACTTCGTGAAACAACATGGACTTTAAAATCCTACAGTGGAACATTAACGGTTATCTAAATAGTATCTGTGATCGTCAACTTATTATTAAAGAGCATAATCCTAACTTTATTTCTCTTCAAGAGACACATTGTCAATCAACATTTAAACCTATTCCACCAAACAATTATGTTGCTTATTTCCAAAACTCTCCAATGAATGACTATGCAAAACACGGAATAGGAATACTTATAAAAAAGAGTATACCGCACAAGCTTTGTACTATAAATATGTCTTTACATGTGATTGCGATTGAAGTTAATTTAAATATTTCGTTTACAGTTATTTCGATATATATTCCTCCTACGCAACCCTTTTCCCATCGAGATTTAATAGATATTTTTTCTAATTTTAACACCCCATTAGTTGTGCTTGGTGATTTTAATAGCTGGAACACAATTTGGGGATCGGCCAAAAATAAAAGCCGTGGAAATATGGTTGAAAAGGCGCTTATTCATTCAAACTTGAGCATTTTAAACGATGGCAGACCGACACATTTTTCCACACATGGTACATTTACGCATATACATAGATATTTCCTGCTGTTCTTTATCGATTTTCCCTATTATTTCATGGATGATATTTGAAGATTTGCATCATAGTGATCATTTCCCTATAAAAATCTCAATTAATCTTCAACAACGCCCATTACAACCCAGGTCAACTCCAATAAAGTTTCTGCTACAACATGCAAACTGGTCTAACTTTTCAAAAGAAGCATAATACATATACAATCGAAAATGTTAAGAAGCTAAAAATTCTAGGAGTAACATTCTCACATAGATATTATTGGAAAGATGATTGTCTAGAGATGAAAGAATTGCTAGCTGCAAGGGCAAACCTAATGAGCTATTTATCTAGAAAAACATTTACACATATTAACATATTAACTTATTTAGTAAACACTTTAGTATTCAGCAAAATTGACTACAGATTATATTTATATGGAAACTGTACAAACTCTACTCTTAACCTTATTAAACCGCTGTATCACCAAGCAGTTAGAGCTAGTGTATATGCTTTTCGTACAACTACCAACAAAAATATGCTTACTGAAGCCGGACGGACTTCCATCTATTGCAAACAGAATTACTGAAGCGATTGGTAGTCTATTGCCAAAAATTCTCTTCCCAAATAACTCAATCATCGACGACGATATAAAACGTATACGTTCATGGAAAAGAAAACGAAGATTAACGTCAGCTATAGCCGCATCTTTGGAACTGGCTGATAACCCACTAAAACAACAAAACTGTGCTCATTACTCCACCATGGACATTTCCATCAAATGTTTGAAATACAACGTTATCTGCACTACAAAAAGATGAAACTCCAAAAGAAATGTATATAAGCTCATTTAATAAGCTGAAAAGCTCACTAGATAATGATGGTTGGAAATGTCTTTACACAGATGGGTCCAAGGAAAAAGACATCACTACAGGCTACGCTGTTGTCGACGATGACGGGAAGGTTGTTGCTTTAAGTCGACTTCATAACTCCGCTTCGATTTTTACTGTAGAAACAACTGCTATCTACACTGCACTCAAAATAGCACTTACTTATTGTCAAACAACGGTAATTTTTAGTGACAACCTCTCAGTTTTAAAATCAGTATCCAGCCCAATATCTGAATGATGGAACACTGTACGAAAAATCAGACAAATTCTTAAAAAGCACCATTCTGAATTTTTATTGTTCTAATGAATGAGCAGATATTGCAGCAAAATACGCGTGCTCCGCACCAATCACTACTGATCCCACAGTAGAAAAATACGACTTAAAGAAACATATTAAAGCATTTTTTTAAAGAAAAAGGAAAAACGATTGGTTAAACTATAACCACTATCACTACTCTGTTATCAATCGGGAAGGTGATCCACCTCAATACCCAACTATTGTAAAGAAATACAAAATTAGAATATTTTCTAGACTCAGAATGGGACACACAATCGCGACACATCAGTATCTTTTCGATAGTAGCCAGACGCTATTCTGTGACACATGTGGAGTACGTATAACTATTTTTCATATTCTAAGTGAATGTCCATACTTAAAAAATGATAGAGAAACGATATTTAAAAATAAAAACATGATCGACGTATTGAAAAATCCCTCACAAAAAAACATTGATAACATGTACCGCTTTATAAAAAAAATCAAATTAAAATTGTAATCAATATTCTTACATAATCATATAAGTAACTATATATATGTAGATAGTATTAATTTATATGAATATTTAAGTCGAGCCGATAGCCATAGCAGCTAGTGCTCCTACTTTTTGTTTTAGCCTTAAAATTTATTTTAAGTCTAAATTATAATAATAATAATAACAAACACTTTTTGTCAATAATTTTTCTAATAACTTTGATGATACCGTAGTTTATTTTCCTGACCGGTCATTGTTACCAAAACCTTTTATCGTTCCCTATTACCCATTTATTTATTTACTCATTTGAAATTGCTGAAGAAATGGCTGCTCTGATTGTACTCGTTCCCCATCACTTACCGACACGCCCTAGTAAGATAGTTTTTTTTTAAACAATGACAGTTTTTTTTTTAAATTTATCTAAGACTTAAATAGAGTGCTATGACAATTTTCAACCTAATAATTAAATTCTATCAAATATCATTCGTGCACTTACCTTCATTTAGTATCAGCGACAATGACCGTGTCGGCTGCACTGGTTCCATAACACCCACTGAATATCGGGCCAACTCATGCGTGAAGGAATTAAATGCTGCTGAATCAACAACGCTCACCACTTCAATAGCTGCAATGGCGACTTGTGGGTCGTTAAACAACATCGTTAAACATTATTGGAACGGCAAAATGGAGGCAAATGCAGCAGGCGACGAAAGCAAGGGACACCCGTATCAAAACGAGTCGAACAAGTGGAGCGGAAGTGGTGATAGCAACAATCAACAGCGCCAGCAGTTGGAAGTGTTGAAGTCGACGCAACAACAAAAAAGCAATTACGAGCTATACAAAGAAGCTGCCGAACTGCTCGGGTTGTCTTGCACACTTTGTGATAACTGCCGTTGTCTCGACTGCCAGGTAAGTGATTGAGAAGTGCATAGAGAGCAATTAGTGCGTGGATATGTAATAGAGATGGGTGTGCGACCCCCGTGATTAGTTTAAAAATTGTCGGGCGGGCGGATTCGAGAAGATCTTCAAAAATTTGCGACAAAAAAGTCTTTCCGGACACAACTGATAAAATCGTCCCTTTCCAATATTATTATTCAGAAACTTCCTGAGTTTTTGTTTAAATGAAATTATCTCTTCTTTTTGTTATTTTGAGCAAAGCAAAAAAGATTAATCAGAGAATGACATATCTTTCATTATGACCAAGGCGAATTTATAGAAGATGATGGTATAAGAGCAGCTGATGTGATTTTTTTTATTCACCTACATGTATTTTGTTTTTGCTTTTGCGTATGAGCCAAGGCGAATCCATACAAGGTGGTGTTATAAATACAACTAAAAAATTCCTATGTATTTTGTTTTTGTTTCTGCGTAAGAGTTGTCAAAATTTAAATACATTTTGTTTTTGCTTTTACGACTTTTGAAAGCTCATACGCAAAAGCAAAAACAGAATACATGTAGGTGAATAAAAAAAATCAAATCAGCTGCTCTCATGCCATCACCTTTTATAAATTCGCCTTGACAATTTTCGTCCAATTCCACCACAACCGAAATCAGTCGAATCTAGTCTGATTCTAATATCAAGCAGCAAAAGTAAAATTAGTTCTGGTATGGTGAAATTGGATTAAAATTTTCTGTTGGAGAAACGGGGGAGTGATGGAACTTCTTTGTAACCTTGGTAAAATATTCATTCCGTGGCCACTTAACCCTCTCGAACGCGAAAATCAACCGCTTGAGATAAAAATCTGAAAATTGGTATGTACACTAATTTGACATCGCTGAATATAAATATGCTATCACATTTCTTGCGAGCCTTTTTATTAAGATGCTATTCGATGTCCCTTATATGGGACATCTGTACTCGGTGTTCTATTTTAATATGCATGCAATTGCCTACACTGAAAATGATACCACAGATTTTCGATGTTTAAACTCAGTTTTTTTATTGAACAATTTTAATTTTAACTTCAAATTTTTATGGATGCATCAGTTTATTATATTGGAAAACATATTTTACAAATACATGCAAATCTCTTATTTTTCGTGGTATAAGGCAAAACAGTTATTATCGCGTTTTACGCAGAGGTAAACGTTACATTTCTGGCAAATTATATACGACTTTTTACTACATCCTGGCATTTTACAACGTCCATTGTTTTTCGATGCAACAAAATGTGGGATGTGCATTACAGTGTCCTTCCGCACTTCCTCTGGGGGATGAATTTGTTTTCTGTATTTTCAAAATTGGAACCATTAGGAGCCTGGGAACTGGAACAAGAATGATTTGGTGATCCTGGCAAGTTTGGCGCACTCAATCGAGGGGTAGATTGAAGATAATGTGAAGCCATCATTCGCGATGGCCGTCCTCGGCGGCGGGGAGTTTCAACATCCGGTTGTAAATTACCTGTTCTCACATTTAACATACAATTTGCAACTTCAGCACGAAAATTCAGCGAATCCAAAGTTTTGGTTATCTTACTCTCCTGACAGTACTTGCGATATTCCATCCATGACGCAGTTAAGGCTAGATCTATGAAGTGCATAATAATTCGAATAGTCCATTTTTGGGTGCGTATATTTATTCGGTAATATTGGATCATTTGATCTAGTAAGTCAACTCCACCCATGCTTTCGTTATAAAGTCGAACTACTTCTGGACGAAACACTTCAATATAATCCTTTGAGTCCTTTTCCCACCGTCGAGCTTTATCCGCTACACCAATTCCCACGAAGTTTGAAGCCAAGTTTGCCACTTTGTTATCATACCATCTAGTAAATATGACCTTTTCATTTTCACTAATGCATTGAACTGCTGATCCTCGACCACGTTTGGACATTACATTCTTGTCTGGCAAGGGCGGATTTGCAAAGCGATTGAAACGAACAGTTCCAGCTGCATAAATACCTCTGTCATAAAGAACTTCAAATAATTGAAAAGAAGGGAAGAAGTTGTCGAAATACAACTTATGTCCCTTTCCTTCTATAGGGATTCGCTTTGCTAATTCAATAACAATCGCAGAAGCGCTTCCCACTGTCTTGACAAGAGCGTTATCTATAGGTGTAGTAGAACCTTGGTAAACAATAAAATCGTATGGTATGCCACTTTTTCCACATAAAAAGTATACTTTGATTCCCCATGGACATGGCTTTCCTTTTACATATTGCTTTGCAATGAATTTCCCCTTGAATGGGATTATTTGCTCATCCACACACAGATTCTCCTCTAGTGGTAATTCGTTCAGTCGACGTCGAATTCGCTCAATGATGGGACGTACTTTGAATAACCGATCTTTGCAGCTACTTGGACGAGCAGAAATGTCGGTTAAATGTAGACGATTTCTCAAGGAAAAGAATCGATTAGCCGTCATGTTATTTGCAAAAAACGTCAAGTTCCAACGGCGATCATAGTACATTCGAACGCGAGGTAGCTTTAGGCAGCTCATCATAATATGTTGAGCTATAAGTACACGAATTTCATCAGTGCTGCATTGTTTAAAACTTAAATCTCCTGAAATTTAAAAACAGAGCCTTGGTAAAAAATAAACAGATTAAATGAGAAGAGTGAACCTTTCAGAGTAGCATATAAATTTGTATAATAAGCTACCTTTTCAAAAAACTCGTCACTCAAATATTTCACGAAAAAGGAATACGGGGTCCTTTCTGTAGGGTTGCTGTCCACTGGTGGTGCTATAAACTGAACGGGATCTGATTTCAATGTACGCGGCATTCTAGTCTTCCACTTTATGTCTTTCTTTTTTGTGCATGGAATGACTGGAGTCTCTTCAAGGGAAATTTCATTTGCTCGCAAAATGTCACTAGAGTTCAGCCATTCGGTAGCCAAGCCAGCAAGCGCTTGTTCAGAAATTTCTGGCAACTCAAGTTCTTCAACATTTTCCATATCTTCAACATCTTCCTCAGGCTCTGAAGCAATTTCAACTTCGGTGCCTTTATGGGCTACAAGTGCAGACTCTGCAGGACGTATCTTTTCAACGACACATTCAACCGCATCCTCGACATCATTTTCAAAATCCTCTTCAATGTCGGAATATCTTTCCAATTTACGTAGTGAAGTCATTTCTGAAGAGCTGAAATGAAACGCGGAAAAAATGTTATGGCGAGCAGTTAAAAAGTGTCCGTTGAGTAATCTTGTCCTATTTAAGTGACATCTACTTTTTGCACGATGAGACGTGGCAGGCGCGTTTATTTCACTTTTTATGTAAACAAAATAAATAAATAGATATATCAGTAATACTTACTATTTTTTTCAGGAACATTTAATAAAGAAATTCACTTTTATAAAACAATTTGTAAGCACAAAATTTTCATAAGAAACGTTCACTCACGAAATTCACCTGCGCACTGCGGTTTTTGACAATAAATTACTTCAATGGTGACATAACTTAAGCCAATAAACCATTTAACTTGAAAATGATATCCCACGTCAATGTTTTTAATCAGAAGTTTTATAAAGTTAAGTTAAACTTTGAAAAATTGTAAATCCCTTATAAGGGACATCGCGTCTGAGAGGGTTAAGAAAGAATCCACGGTAAAAAAAAATATCTAATTTAGTTAAACGTTTTTGTGAATAATAATTTTTAATAAAACAACAAACAAAACAAATTTCGAAGTAAATAATTACAGCAAGAGCGTAAAAGAAAAATATAATAAAAGAGAGACAAAATAAAAATTATCAGGATTAGCGTTGTAGTACATTTTTATACCTACAAAGTATCCGGCGCACACATTACATGAAACATTTAAGTTCTGACTTTAGATACTTTTTCGGCCAAACTATATACAAATTGAGAATCTTACCATTTGTGTATTTACACGATGCAGCATATTCGTGTCCTGGCCGGGGAAAGTACCATCAAAAGAGAAGATTTTTCTAATTGCGGTCGCCCCTCGGCAGGCAATGCCAAACCTTCGAGCGAATTTCTGCTACGAAAAAACTTCTCACAAAAACGCATTCGCCGTTCGGAGTCGGCGAAAAACTGTAGGTCCCTCAATTTGTGTTATCAAGTTGTAGGAGAAGTTCGGCCAAATCGCTTTAGCGGTTATAGCGCCAATTAAGTAAGTAAGTAAGCTTATTCTTGTATAAAATTATCTGCTAAAAAATTGGAAAATGGAAGTCATACGTTATAATCATCTCAACGAATCTTGTTATACACATTGCTTTGGACCCAAGATAGTTTGGTATTGCAATGGGGGGAAATCGGATAATAACCACGCCCACATAACGGTGTTTTATAAAAATCAAAAGAATGCGATATTTTATTAACCAGTAAAGATAATTTGTGCGAATTTGATACCTAGGATTGGGTTGTGGAAACGAATACGAATGTAAATTTTTGTTTGTTTGGAAATTGGGCTTAGCACCGAACACTTTTGAATATACTTGACCAAACTCTACTAAATTTGGTGTACGTATTGCATTTGAAGTCAGTAAGATTGCATAAGCAAATACAAGAAATGATAAAGTTTGATAATAGATGTGGCACTGACCACTATAGAGCAAATAGGTACATATTTATAAAAATTTATACCAACAAAATCCACTAAATTTCGAAAATTGTCAAAATCGGACAAAAACTACGGTAATTATGTTCGCTTTTTTTATTCCCAAAATTATATATGTACAGTTTTATCTATGAAACATACATATGCACATACATACATATATACCCAAATATCATTCATCTGCACCTAATAGTTGTGGATATAAGACTAATTCAAACTTTCTCTTCCATGGGAGCATGGGACGCCCCACGTTTCCAAATTTATATATATCTTATGTTGGGTTCGGAGATCACATGAAACATTTAATAAAGCGCGGTAAAATATTTTGAACGCCTATCTAGCACTCACATTCATTTTTATTTATAACACTGCGGAACAAAAATTTCGGTCGGAGATTTTTAAGTCGATTTAGGGTAATTTGGGGGTGCTGTTTACGAAAATAATATCAGTTTTGTCGAATTGGCTCTAGTTTTTTAGATAAAGACTTTTAAATATTTCACGAAAAAACCTAATTAAAAATACCAATATGGATTTAAATTATATTTTTATTGCGCGCCTGTATAAAAATAATAAAAAAATAAAAAAAATATATTCCTTTCATTAATTAATTTAAAAAAAATGACAAAAAACTTTTTCTGTAGGACCTCCTATGATGCGTTGCTCAGGACAATCCCGTATTAAGTTCCAGCAGTAGTCTGCCATCATGTGGTCGTCCCATCGACCTTGGTATCTTTCTTTTATTATTTTTATGTCCTGGTGGAACCGTTCACCTTGTTCCTACCTGTAATCGCCTAGGTTGTCCGGGAATTTGTCCAAATGACTATGTAAATAATGTAATTTAATGATCATTTTAGCTCCTAGTTTGCGAAAAGTGAGAAGCATATCAGCAACTAGTTTTGTATAGTCTGGTGATTTATGATTTCCCAAAAAATTTTTGACTACATTAACAAAGATTAGCTAGGCTTCAGATTCAATTTGTGACATATGGTTTAAGAACTCAGTGTCTTTTAGAAGGGTACGAATTTGAGGACCATCGAAGACTCCTGCTTTTAATTTTTCCTTACTAAGGACTGGAAATTTGTTGCACACATATTCGAAACAGTCACCTGTCTTATCAAGGGCTTTGATGAACTGTTTCATTAGCCCCAGCTTGATGTGAAGCGGTGGAAAAATGATAACGTGCAGCGGCTGGCAGGGACTTTTAGAGTTTTCAGGTATTTAGGCGAAGTCGTCGAATTAATGTTTAGTTGTATTAACTCACCGGACTTACCCGGCTGCCCTTGCTCTCTAGAAAGGGAAATAAAATATTTAAACCACGAACTACTTGTTTTAATAATTTATTTAACAAAACTTTTTGAGGAATAATTAAATTGATACAACTGGAACTGGGTCATATAATTTTTTTTCATTAATTTCTTAAGTTTCGTTAATCTCAAGAACTAGAGCCAATCCAAAAAAAGTAAAAACCCAGTTCGTAAGCCCGCTACTAATGTTAATAAAAACTATTAACAAAATCATGACCGCAGGTTTTTTTTAATTTTTGTTACGCAGTGTAATTAACGGTTTTGGTTGCATACAATAGGTAGGGGTTATTTTATAGAACAACTCGCGATGGGTATTTATGTAGAGTTCGGTTGCACCCGAACTTACTTGTTTTCGTTCTTTTTATTTCGGGGCCCTTAATACTTTATTACATTCAGGCGCTGGGAAACGTTAAGATGGCGGTGATTTGCATTAATTTTACCACAAATATTTGACCTTTCTTTTAGAGAAAATAACACTTGATTTTCTCACTTACAGAGCAGTTACTTCGATTGTGACGACTCTGATAGTCTATCAGAATTCTCCAATTCCGATGAATACGACGAAGAGACCATGGACGCGTTAAACAATTCCGTTGAGTTGGTGCTGTATGCCAACTGCTACCGGCAGGATGTGATGACAAACTATGGCACTGGGACAACGCATCAGCCATCGCGACAGAAAACTGCTGGTCCAGCAGAATGCCAAGAACAACCCAATTTCATGTGCACTGATGTGAATCGCTTTACAACAGGAATTTCTCAGGAAAATAATCGTAATCTTGTTGGCAGTGGTGGCAGCATTCAACCAAATAAATTGCATTGTGAACAAAGCCAGCGAAGTATTATGCTAGAGAGTTTCACGAGTTTCAAAGAACTCCGTTTGACGGATGATAACGACGATGCATCTTTAGTAACTGAAAACAAGATAAAAGGATAAAAATAAGAATTCACGATAGATAGGTAAGGAAAACGTAACTAATTATTTTAACTAAAATTCGTTATAAAAATTTGTTTGTCATGGAAATATGTCACATTAACACTTTCTGCGCTTCGAAACTACGACCTTTTATAAGACTTTCATTTATGATGCAACCATATTTGAGAGTCGAAGACCGACCCGACATGGTGTATCGAAATATTACGAAATATTAAGCCACTTCACAATATAATATACTTGCTTAGAATTGTGCATTGTTTTTAGTATTGTACATCGCAGAATCTGGCCGAGCAAGTACATCAAAAATTATAGAAATTTTTTTTCTTTAATAGTGGTCGCCCCTCGGCGGGTAATGACAAAACTCCGAGTGTATTTCTGCGTCCACTCAAACGAGAATGCCTCATTACGATGAAATAGAGAAATTAATTAAATATAATTAAAATAATAAAGAATAACCAATAGTAATCAAAGAATTACTAACTTATTTTTGTTAATTGCAATTAATCAAAGCTTTTTTTATTATAATTGATTACTAATTCTTCGATTATAAAAACGAATTGGTTTAATCAAGTAATGAAAGCCAATTAACTAAAAGCAAAGTTATTAAATAAGTATGTCGTCATATACATATATCGTCAGTGAATTACCTAGCCTACTTTTTTCTGTAATGTGGTACAAATATATATGTATAATAATGTGTTGATGTAGTAAAAAGCTACTAACTCTTTACTCACACTAAATAACACAATAAGTCCATGCTTACCAATACCCGTTGGAAAACGTAATAAAATTTTGTCAGTACATTTTACAATTCCTCTATTCAATGGTCGAATGTATAAAACCATTTGCCGCTCCGCAAACCAACTCATCGAAAAAGGTGACATTTAGTCGACGCAGTAATTCTCAATGTTTATGACCTTTAAATTAATTTCTGAGTACTTATGTATTTTACTCGGGGTTAATTTTTTGGTGACACAAAAAAAACCAAATCAAGAGTATTGCGATAAGTGGTCCAGGAAAAGAAAGAGAACAAAGGAGCAATAGAAGGCAAACCACATAACCAATAATAGCCATTTAAAATGTGTGTATGTATGAGTGCCAAAGGAGCAGACATTTAGTCCTTTGGTATTTTCATTTGCGATAGTTACTGCCTACGCTTAAATTACCAGACAAAACACGTCGTAGGAGCAAACTCACATTGAAAAGGGAAATAGGAATGACAATGGAAATGAAAATAAAAATAAAAATGCAAACAATGACATGAAAAAAAAACGGAAGAACAAGGACACGAAATCCCAACGAGCGGAAAAGGAGAATACTCACAATTTGCAACTGTAAAATTATGAAATTTCCACAATCAACGTTTTCAGTAAATAGCTTTGAGCAAGTGAGCGAGTTGATATTTAGTCGTTTGTGAGGTATGAACGAGGGGCGGCCGATAAGCTCGTGGCCTAAAGTACTTAGCGACACTCATCATCTCGTTATTGATAACACCTGTTGCTTGGCCTATTGTTGGTATAAATAGCAGCCCTTTTTTTATTTTTTTTTTATTGGAACAAACAACAACACCATTCAATTGAAATGAACATACATACATTTTAAATGGTTAGATTAAATTCCTGGTTAAAAAATGCTCGTGAGCTTTTTGATACTCAATTTGTTACTTTGTACTTGTACGTGCTGCCTTATTTTTACTTTAAATAATGAAACAATGAAATAAACTCGTCTCGATAAATACTTGACATTTCTCGCGAAAACCCTACCAAAAAGTCGAAAAAGAAGTGGTGACCGAAAGAAGAAAACCACAACTTAGAGAGTATTAGGTACCGCGGATGTTCCCACCGCTTGATAAGCAGTGACAATTAGAGAATTACAAACTAAATGTAGATTCGTCAGTATACTCCTGAGTCCAAGAAGAGACGATGCTTTGGAAAAAAAGCGAGAAAGGCCACGGAAAGTATTCAAGGTAGAAAAGGGGTCATCGAAGATTATGGCTACTATTTTCTGGGATAGCGAGGGAATTGCAATAATTGGCAAATATGTGCGCGATTCTGTTTCTGCAAGGCAAAGTTCCCAATCTCTCCGCCCGGAATGCACGGGTTGCCGTAAAAGCTACGATATTCACAGAAGTTAACCGCATAACCTACACTCCGGATTTGACTCCCAGTGACCATTTCCTTGTTTTGTTCTAATTTAAAAAGGGGTTACGGGGAAGAATGTGAATGGATGGGAGTGAAGGCCAAATTCGCAAGCCGAGCTGCCACTGAGGTCCATAGTCAACTACAAATCGGCACCTGTTCATAGACTGTCGAAATATTTAGTAAATACGGTTCCGAAAAATACGGGAAATCGTTCCAATACACATCACCTCTTCACCCTGCCGGAAGAACAAATGAGCCAAAAGAAGCAATGTAATTATATTTCACTTGAGGGATTACGAGTACATTGAAAAATATAAAACCATATTTTTAATTCATTAAGTATCTTAGGGAGTGAGCCTATCAGTCATCCCTCGTGCATAAATACGTGGATCCATGGTGTACGGCCAAAAATTTGCTTAGCGCAACAAAGGATAATCGGATACACATATATACATATATGTACATACATTTTCAATTAACGAAAAAATGAATGCAGAATCAGTTATATTGGAGCTTGCCTGAATACATATGCGTATGTATACATATGTATATATATATATATGTATGTGAATATACATACATTTAATACTATATACTAGCCCAAAGTTGTATGGAAAGTTTTAAATTTTCGCATAAGAGGCATTAGACCGAGCCTGTACCCATTCCAAAAGAAAACGTGCGTAGTTGCCCAGTTTATTTCGAAAGTTTGGTGTTATTAAAGTGACGCTAAGGACGCTACGAATTTTTTTTCAAATTATGGTAATCTGTGATCAAAATAGAGTTTGAGTTTGTCTGGGCAAAGTACCACTAATTTTCTTGCAATATTTTTCATGTTAAATTTGTTTCGTTAATATTTCATTAAACCATAGTTCGTTCTACATTTAAATGCATATACATATGTACATATGTACATATATATGTAAATCTAAAACTTTTTATCAGTAAATTTTGTAGACGATTTAATTTTGTAAAGTGAAGTGGTTAACAATTTCCCTCGATTTTCGATAATTTTTTTGCTGAGGAATTGCTGATTCCGGTGGTGTTGTCATATTCACATGCGTTCTGCCAACAGATGGCAGTGAGGAAAGTTGTTAATATAATTGTTCAAATTTCGAAACGACTTCGGCCTACGAGTACTTTTGAGGGGTTGTTTAGAAACTGACTGTCTTGCTTTTGGATGTATACTAATTTAAATGCATTTTTTTAAGGGAAATGTTTGTTTTCGACTTCACTTACACCTTTTTCTCTTTTTTTGTGTGTAAATTTTGAAATAAAAACTTTTTTTGTAAACCAGTATAAAGAGTTTACTCAAAGTTATAAATGGGATCGTGTTGCAGCGATTATTGCCACGTATGGCCCGATAAAGATTGTCACAACATGCGAGGACAATGGTACCGCAAACCAGAATTCAATCTTACAATTTTCTGCAAATAGTGACAGCTAAATTCTGATGCTGCCAAATCTAGAGTTGTATTTTGGAGTATTGAATTGACAGTTGCATTTTGGAAGTCTACCTTAGTATTTTAAAACAGTATGGAGAAATTATGTATATTGTAGATAAGTATGTAGTATTGAAAATCAATAATAAAAAAAAATTAATAAAAGAAGTAAAGAACCCTCCACACCTTTCACGAATAACAAAAATTGTAATTTATTGTATTACTGTGATTGCGTAAATATATTCAATTTCAGAATAGTAGTTTTTCCTCAGATAAAATAAATAGTTTTAAAGTAAACCCTCTTACCTGAACAATCAGTGGTATGGTTACTATATTTTATTATGTACCGAAATGTAAGCTTTTTTAGTAAACTTTTATGATTGAATGAAAAGTAAATAGCTCACACAATTTTACGCTTTTAACTGTGGAGTTTTTAGAAAATCACATGTCTGAAAGACCAGTTGTCTAGGGGCCATAATGATATTCAGTTGGACAATTTCTATTTATGATAAGTGGAAGGCGCGTCAAATTTCATGTTCTTAGCTTCTTTGGCGTCGGAGCTATAACGTAAAAACTTATATCAGAACAATCAATTGTATTGGAGCTATATGTATGTATGTGTATGTCCGACAAATTATCAATACATTACGTTATAAAAATGCTTCTACCTACCTATGTATGTAATTCTAGTCAAAAACTGAAGCTAGTTTGCGATTAGACCATCCGGTGGGTCTATATCGAGTATGATATTTTCATTGTATTAAAACAGTTTTTCCAAAATCTATCTGCTTCCGTGAGTTATCATTCCGCTTGTTTTTATCCAAAATGTGCTCGATGTGTTGTTATTGTTGCTGCCCTCTATTGGTTTCGTTTAAAGAACTCAAATTCTAATACTATTTTTACATATTTTACTAAGCCCGTACAAAAAATTTTAGAAGAAGGCAACACGGCTTTCAGATTAACGCGACGATCTGGCAGATGTGAACGAGAAAGCTGCCATTTATTATTGACCATGAACCAACTGATTGTGTGAACTTTCCAATTGTGTACTGCAAAGCTACAAGGAAATAAAAATCGGCACAGATTGTGCTATTTGCTGTGATTGTGGGATCGTAACGTAAAATTCTAGGATTATAGGATTCGGTCAGTAAAATCAAATTCTTGTCTACAAATGGTTCTATATGATTTTCAGTTGGATTTTGGAAAGGGTCAATTGGATGTTAAAAAGCGTCAAGTAGATTAAAGTACAGTCTATTAGATATTAGAAAGCTTAAACTGGATTTGAGAATAGTCAGTACTAACGTCAATTGGATTTTAGAATAGTCTATTGGATTCCAGAAAGCGAATTAATTAAAGTAAAGTCTATGTATGGCGCATGAAAATTTCAATTGACGTTTTCCGAACCCCAATTTTCGTTTGCTATATGCCAATTTACGCTTTCTGAATCCTATTGACTATTCTCGTATCCAGCTTACGCTTTCTTATACTCAATCGATTCTTTTAAAATCCAATGGTGTAGTGCTAACCAATTTTTGGTTTGAGAGTGTCAGGACACAATTTCAACAGTAATAAAATTTTTTTTTTGGCATGTCTGAAGGAAATGTACCTGAATCATTAAAACTATAGCCTACATGATGCGAGGCACAGCGCTTCAACCGTATATCAGCTGATTAAATAAATTTATTTATACCTTTATAGGTATCTTGCCAAACGGTATCTTTGCTTTGATTAAAAGTTTATGTTAAGCCTTCGCACAATAAACGCTGCTCTTAATAATTAAAATTGGCTGTCTCTAATAATAAAAAACTTCAACCTGAAACTCTTGCGTATCGTTTTATACAATCTGAAAAAAGTTTGGTACAGCGATTACGGTATATCATGTAGGAGAAAGGGGAAAAGAAAATCGGATAATTAATTTTTGGGCTGACCTAATGTGTGAGTATAGCATTTGCCCATACAAGTGTATGTTTGTTCGCCTTTACAACCCGCAGCCTCTGGCGGCAGCTGTAGCAGTGCATATCAAGAGTCGCATGGCATGAAGTACAAAAATAAATATTTACAAGCCACAGAATCATTCCCCAGTGTGCGGAAACAAATTACATTCCATTCAGCATTGCCCGATTGCCCAGCCGGTCTGTGTACCACATCCGCTAGCACGGTGCGCGCGACTTTGAACCAGTATATAATGGCGATTGTTGGCGCAAAGTGAAAGTGAACAAAAAAGATACGCGGCATCAATTAAATCAAGCCCCATTTAACATGGCGGTCAGTTGGTCTGAATGCACACCACGGCCAGCTCGAATGCCCCTGTGTCCGCTAATCTGCAAAATCGGTAAATACATTCATACATACATACGTAACATTAACACTACATGCGTACAAACACTAGTGGTGGCAAACTATCGACAGTGGAGAGCATCGATAGTTGACGATAGTCTTGCTGCATTTACAATGCTACATTTTCATAGCTTCTTATATGGAAGAACTTGTGCAAGATAGTTGCAAAAAAAATTGTTACACATCTAGAGAAAACAGTTAGCCCTCTTAAAACTTGCAGTTTGAAATTGTATTCAAAACTTACCCGAAAAAATGCTGACTAAAAAGTTTGAACAATATATAGTAGGAACTATATTAATTATATTTTTATATCAAAACAAACGAAAAATTTTAATTGCAAGATTTGATCGGCAGTGTGTGCACTCAAATAAAGCACCGTGGCATTCAATCTATCGGCCGATAGTGTGCCAACTTTTTTGTTTGAACGCAACCGGGTAGTATCACCGATTATTTAGTCGATGGCGATTAAGTTGGTGTAGTGTGCGCACTTTCTTATACCTTCATGTGCTTCAAGAGAACCCGACTAAAAAGTGACCCTCTTACTGTTCGTCTGTAGGAGTTAGTGTGCCATCTAGATATGAATCAAATGTTCAGACTCGATATTTAAAAATTAACAAATTAATTTAACATTATTTTTTAATACATCGTTTTTTATTGTTATGATCTTTTCTACATACAGTATCGTTGATAGTATCGATAGCAACGTATTTCGATAGTCGCTCTAATGAACCATCAATAAGAAAATGTCGTCGCTAGTTTGCCACCACTTGTACAAGTAAATAAGCAGATGCTTGATCATTTTAAATATGAAAATGTTCGCAACTTTTAAAATAAATTAAAATTAGATGATTGAGAGGATCTCGATAAGAAAATTGCATACTAATGCAATGCGAAATTGAATTATGGATACTTCTCTAATACTGTGTATGTATGGATATCTAAATATGTGCATATACCACATACCTAATTCTTATTAATACTTATTACTTGCTTGAAAAATTTAATATTTGTGAAGAATAATTAAAGCCGCCTAAAGATCTGCTCGGCTACTGCAATCTTGTCAGCCTTGAACATTTGACCTCCTTATTTCTTGCCATCTCATGTACACTTTTTGCTTCACGGACACTGCGCCGTTAGCACTTGTTCATCTGTGCCTATTTACCCACGTACCGCTGCATCCAGGTGCGTGCCACCGCCCCTGTACATTCTTACGTGCAGCCTGGATTGAAAGTAGTTTATAGCTTTTTAAGCCTACAATAAAATAGGACTAAACTTTTCAAACGGAATTACTCACACATCCTTGTTTGCGTCAATTGCATCCTAAAATCAAAGATAATATAATAAGAACTCCCTCATCTCTGCTGAAACGGTCCCCTGAACTCGCGGATTGAACTGGCAACAACCCCGAATCAGGGGGCCGATGAACAGATAACACACGGAAACTGAGCTACCAATGGTAATAATTAATACCCATCACTTTTTGTCCCAGAACATGTTGTGACATCATCACAAAATGAATTTAAATACAGTTTTTAAATACGAATGCCTTTTTATTAGTATTTCTGACAAATAACAACACTAAAGGAATTCATAACTGACATTTGATAAGTTTTTCGTGTTTTATTGATTGAGTAAAATCACAAAAATACCTCAACAAATCCCATACATGCGTTTTCGTTCTGATGGCACTATTAGAAAATGTTATAAAAAACGCACTCTTTGACAACGCTCTCACGAAGCAAAAAGTTTCGTATCATATTATCTTTGCTAAAATGGTTCCAATATATAAATTTAAGTCAGGAGATAGTCGTGATTTCAATTTATTTAGTTCGAAAGCTGCATATTTACTAGAAAAACTTAGTGGAGTATTAATGAATAATAATAATAATTTGGCGCTTATATCATAGCTTGCTGTTTCTCCCACAATTTGCGGTGTGCGGTTTGATAACACAAATTGAGGGCATACAGTTTTCCGCTGACTTCGAGCGGCAGATGTATTTTATAAGAAGTTTCTTCATGACAGAAATTTGCTCGAAGGTTTGCATTGCCGAGGGGCCATCGCTATTAGAAAAAGCTTTTTCTATAATTTTTGATATTTAATCGCTTCGGCCAAGATTTGAACCTAGGACTCACCACATGAAGCACTCGGCTATGAGAAATAATGAGGGTGAAAAACAAAGGAATTTGGAAAAATTGGGTAAATAGGAAAAACACATTCTGAAATACATTTGAAAATATCGGGTAAATCATTTAATTGTAAATTTTTCAGTGGAGATTTTATGACAGATCACGCATTCGTCTGCCAAATTGTCATAATATTTTTGTTCAGCATTGTTCGTCATTTCATCATGAAAATTCTTAGCCCGGCAGAGTTTTCTGACCCTTGAAAAGCTTGAAGAATATACATGGCTTCAACCAAAGTTTTGTTAAGTGATAGGCTTATTTTGCATGTTGTTGGCGTAAACGAATGCGATTTGGTACAGGTTGGCAGGGCCGCCGAGAGGAAATACGGGCCCAGAGGTAAAAAGGTGGGCCCCATTTCTACATAAAAGTTTCGAATGCTTTATCAATTTCATCAACAATCTTTCTACTTACTACTTCAATGTTTTTAAAGAATAAGTCAAATACGACGTTTTTTGCTCTCCTCAGTTCATCACATCTGTATTGCTGTATTGAATTTGTTGCTGTTGGGTGAAACAAATTTTTTTATACGATTTCGAAAATCAATAGAATGATTAATATAGACTTTTGGTCAGAAATAATCTAATTTATCATGCGGGGGAATCATCCCCGACCCATCATGCCGAATTTGAATTTCTAGATGCTCTAGGAACATTTTGTGTATTAAATAGAAAATGCTGAAAAAATGTCGCTTACGGGTTTTTCGCGGTTAGGGTTTGTGTGGTTTTGCAAATAATTTTCTTCGCAAATTCGGTATGATACTGGGGTTCAAGTACTCGAATCCAAAAAATATCGGTTTAAAAGTACCGAGTAAAAAAAGTTGCTACCGAATTGCAAAAGTATCGATATGGCCTCGTATCGTAACGAAATTCATGCCCATAGTTCAGTTACATAAGTATGTGCATATATTTGCGCGCGATTCGTGCTTACACAGAATTGTTGTTGTTTCAAACGCCTATTTTGTAAAATGTTTTTGAATAATTTGACTTTTGTCGATTGGTATTAGAATCTAAATAGATCCAATTGATTTCTGGTGTGGTGAAATCAGGCGATAGTTTTTGTCACAGGAAACGAAACGTGATGAAACTTCTTATTTTCTACGTTTTTTGCCGGAGTTGGAATGAAGGAGTAAATATAAATGTGTTAAGACTCATTGGCATATAAGGCATAACAGCAAATGTACCCTTACCCCACAAGAGAAGAATAGAAAGGGGCTCAACTAACAGCAATCAATTATATTACTAAGTTCTATCACGAAAAGGCTGCTTCACCAGTTAGATTAATAAATTCTCTCAGTTGTTTGAAAGTCAGTTACCATGGTGTTGGACCTTTTCTTCCCTACAACTCATGCAGTCATCAAAAAAAAATTATCAAAAATCAATGAAAATGTTTACTACTTTATTCCAGTAAAATTTAATTGGCTACAAAACAGCATACCGAATAAGTTTCTATAAGTTCGGATAGGAAAATTTAAAATTTTAAGGTTATTTCTTCAAGTTTATTATCAATAAATTATCGTAAAATTAATATGATATGAAATTAACTATATTTTTATACAAAATTAAAATATTCTAAAAACGAACACTATTAGTTTGATTGGTACACTTCCTTTGCAGGTTGTGAAACAAACAACGATTTAATTGTATATACTAAATTCACAATTTCACATTATTTTTAAGAAAAGCTGGGCGAAAAAATATAAACTGAAGTCATAACATACAATGCGTGTGGCAAAAACCTTGTCGATCAGTGTAATTAAGAGCAGATTTGTATAATTATTTCTATATACATACATACATATGTTATAATCGACTCAAGTAAACTCAATCCGTATGCATGAACACTTTTTTAAACCGAGTTGCTATGTTTGCTCCAGTTTCTAGTGTGCACATATCTACACATTTTTTCTGCACTAATAGCTCGTGTTGAAATTTTTTCGTAAAAAAGTTGAGGTAAACTTTGCGTAAAATTAAACAAAAGCAAAAAGAGATGGGTTGGGAAATGAGTTCGAGTTAGAAATACTTAATGTTAATCTCCTATGCTCCTTAACTCTATCCGTGATGATTACACTTGGTAAAACTCGTTCGTTGATTCCGAAAATCGACTTATTTTTCAATATACAAATTTTCGAGATACATATTTGCAATTAACCGTTATGCGGCTTAAAAAAACTGATTCTCCTTAAACAAGTAAGTGTATCTTACGAGCCAGTTGGACAATCTTAATACCAGATATAGCAAATGAAAGGTAATGAAATCACCATAAATGTTTTGTATTTAATCTTAACTACATTCCTTAATATGTTTGTATGTACATACATATGTATGTATGTACGCGTAACTGGTTATACTTATACATAGCCTGTTAGAAGGCTGCTAGTTCAATTATGGTAAGGTTTCAATTAATTTCTTAAGAACAATATGAAAATTAAAATTTATTCCAAAGTGTGTCCATCTACTAATAAAGCTTCAGTTTGAGTTTCCATTCTCTTCTATTTACTTGTTAGTTCTTGAAATTTTTATAAGATAATATTTAAGTAAATGGTAGCTTGTTCCTATGGTCAATATCGCGGGAACGAGGAACGCTAAATGAAATTTTTTTTTTGAATTACGCACTTAATCATATTTGTTTTGTTTATATACATGCTATATCATCTATAAACCTCTAAATACCTCTAAAGAAGGATATAATTAGTATTCCTTGCGATTTCCATTGATATAATGAATGTTTTATTTTTTCTATGCCTCAGTATGATGCGTTTTATCAAGTTCGTCGATCAGTGTATTGCAGAGATTTAAAAAACACTGCAACGAATAATAAATATTCGATTTTCTACGTTTTAGATAGTGGACAAGTATTTTCTTGTCCCAAATTTACCAATTTTCTGAAATCAAATCGCAATGTAACATTAAAGATTTTTTTTGTAACGTTAAAGACTGCACATTTGGATTTGCAAAATTGTTGTAAGGAAAGGTTTCTCTCAAGTTGATACTTATATCATTTCTTTGAACCAAGTGTTGAGTTACTTCCTAACTCACTTCCAAAAAATGTAACGTTAAAGACTAGACAAAACTTCGCGTATCTTTGAAACTGCTGACGATGGAAAAAAAGTTTACACATATAAAATGTAAACCTTGTGGCCTATTTTAATGTACATTTGAAAATTTGAATATATAATTTAATATTACGGATATATGAACGAAAATATACGTGCGACTGTAACGTTAAAGACAATGATTTTGACCCTATACCTACAGTTACGTTACGTGGCAATTCTTGGGTAATTTTAAGAGTAGCTGTGTAGCAGGGAATACATATGCGTAAAATATTTTCAAAAACCTGACACAAACACGTACGAGTATCACTTTATAATAGGTTTTTAATGTAAAAGCAATGGAAGAAATTCAATAGAAAACTACTGCAACTCACAGGCCTAGAGAAACATGAGGTAGAATTTTCGCATTGCCCTTAAGAAATTAGTAGAAACTTTACCGTAGACTGCACTAAGTGAGAATTTATGAGCAGTTTAAACAGTACCTGGATGGCAAAGTGTATTGTATTTTGCAATGTGTTATTATACAACTTAATTCTAGGACTAAACATGCTTCAATATAAATAAGGCGAGTTCACATTAGGTGGTGTTACTATAACAGTCGATTTGATTTTTTTTATTAACCTTACATTTAAATTTTGACAACCCTCACCCAAAAGCAAAAACAAAATACATGGGAATTTTGTAGTCGTACTTATACGAATTCACCTCGAATAAAACTCTGCAATGAGAAGTAATATTTCCAAAAAACTAAGAATACATAAAGAGATACACCCAATGTCGCTAATCTACCGAGATCCCTACAAAAGTCCATGAACACATAAGGGATATTCAGGATCCGTTATATAGTATGACCTTTCATTATGTATTTGAGATTTTCATAGTAAAGCTCATGTATTATATTGTTTTAATTACACAGCAACATCAGTCACTTAAGAAACTGCTGATAAATGTGGGCAAGAGTATTGGTTTGTTCGCAGACACAGAACGGTCGGAGAAACATCACTTAGCGGTTTCATTCAGAGTATGAAAACGAAATTTTACTTTTTAAAATCCTGATTGGGAAAATAAATATAAAAAAAGTGAGGAAAAATTGCATATTCTCTATATGTAATGTTTTCAAAAGACACACACATGTCTATTTTACAATAATATTCTTTAAACTAAATGAAATTTCGTCAATTGTTTTATATGGCTTAGCTTCAAAAAAAAAAAACAAACATATAGTTTCGATTATGCCGCATAAAACCGTCATAAGCTGAATTTCTCTGATAGACTTCTATTTAATATAAATCTCTACTTATTTGGAAATACATTGAGATTCATCGAATTCGAAACTAACGAAAAATAATAGAACTAACATTTCCGGTGGCTGATAGCTTGAAGTGCAACAATTGTTCAAAATTCACTAGAACACCACCAGTTCGGAGTTTGTTAATTTTTCCTACATGCCATCCGCAATTTCGCGTTCTACTGCCACCGCAAAAGGTTTCGCGACAAGGATTTTCACTTTGTAACAAGGACTTAAGTGATTGCGAATACATCACCGCAATTGCACAACGCCACAAACGATTTGGCCGTCAAATCAAAATAATCGACAACGATCAATTTCGAAAAGCTCAGGACAAGCACTTAGCTAGAAAATGTTCAGCTCAGAATTGTCCCCCTCCTATCTATTCACTTTTTTTTTATATTAACAGACAATATCGAACCTTCGAGCTATTAAAACGCTACTGGCGAATTCAATGGTAGTGGTTTCGCGGAAACAACACTTCTTACATATATTTGTACGCAATATAATAAAATAGTAAAGTTTTACAATTCATAGCATCTAAATAGATTCATATATGTACATATATATATAAGTATGTGTGTTTTATTTATAATTACCAAGTGCTTCAATTACGAGTATGATTTATATGAAATAAATTCAACCCACTTCATTTAAATATATAAAATTTCCACAAAAAATTACAATTTTTTAAATGCATTTATGTTATGTTAAACTCTGATGAGGTTTTTAATTTAGATTAAATTAATAAAACAAAAGAGAAATATGTTTTCAGTCAAATATTAGGCGAAGTTCATTAGATTTTGATTAAGTAGTTTGCATTAGAGTGGACGGTGCCACTCCCATTTGCCAAAATTTTGAATGAGATCGAGCCCTAACCGCAAAAAAACGTAAGCGTAGGAACCACAAGGCTAAACAAAAAACTATATCAACTTTAAAATAAACTTTAATCGAAATATTTAATTAACAAAGTAATCGTAAAATTCCGAAATAATGTTAAATAACAGTATTATAATTGGAAACAAATAACACTGCGTAATTATCTTGGAATGTCACAATCACAAATTTCGGGCTTAGTTAAATAATAAAAAAACTGGATACTTAAAATCCCGAACACAACCTCATAATCTGTAACTAGAGTTTTCCGGGGATCGTATTGTATTTTCGCCTATGCTTATATGTAGCTGAAAAGAGGTATTATATATGATATATAATTCATTGTAAAATAATCAAAAATAACGATAATAATTTCTTTTGAAAGTTGTTTCTTTTTCAAGTTACTTTGTTGTAAGTTATTGTACATTTTAAAACTACATTTAAACATTTTTGTATCAACGCGTACCGTCGCTTAGTCTTAATCAATTTCTGGACTAATTTATACTAAAGCCGTAAATGTCAATGTAGATAAGATATTGGAAAAGCATAAGACAGGTATAGTGATTTTTCAAATTTTAGAGAATGATATTCAATTAATATTATAAATTCTTCTGCAACTTTTCTGGAGTTAGTGCCAAAGCGGTTGCGTATCAGTTTTTGGTCTGCTTTAATTTCAGTATTGTTGTTTTGGGGGAAATTACAATGGAATTCATCAGTCAACATTTGCAGATGACATTTGAAGTTTCCACGTATATTTTCAAAAATATGCCATACTTTTTATCGTCAAGTATTGGCTTTACCGTTGCGAACGTTCGCGTAGAATATTTTACACGCGTTGGTTGGAAAACGTTGACTTCTAGGAACATTTCTGCATCAAAAATAAAATTTTGAAAATACTCTCGCTGAAGTTTTTTTTGCGGCTAGGAATCAATACATATGTATAAAATTTAAGCCCAGGCTATAATCTCGGCTATGGTATTTGAATTAAGTTTTTACTTGCGAAATTGTCAATCTAATTTGAAAAAAGCTTAACATATTTTTCATTGAAAACACAGTGGTGCTCCAGTATACAAAAATAGTATAATAACTGATTGTTCGTTAAACTGAATATTCGGATAGGCTGAGTGGTTTCTGACGCAAGCTTTCCAAATAAAAACATTTTGTTTTGCTCCACATAATTTCTCAAAGCAGTCAAAAGCACCACAATGCTTTATTTTTTTATCCAGATATGGCATCCTCGGTGCCATCTTCCTCCTCTGCAATATATCAGTACATTGTACATTGTTCCATTTTTCCAAATCTTCCATTTTGAATTTTGACAACAATGGCAAATGGAATTTTACGAGCGAGCAATTGTGTATTGTTGTTGTATTGTACCTCCAACCTCTGAACATCTATTATATCGGCATTCGTTAGACTGGAGCAGCACTGTCATACAATTTTTTTTTAAAGCGAATAAGATGTTAAATATTTTAACGCTTGCATAAAAAATCTATTTAATAATAAATTATTAATTAGTTTATTTGTATGTACTTAGTGTATGTATTATATTTTTGATAATTGAAAGAAGAAGTAGAAAAATAGTGTACTAAAATATGATCCTGCTAATACTCATACCAAAACTAACACATCTTAAAATTTATTTATAAATGTTGCTTTCAGGGTTAAGCCTAAAAGCTGACTTATATTTTTGTTGATTTGTTGAGATTAAAAACTCTGGATCCCATTTATGAAAAACTCAAACAGACAGGATGATTTCATCCTTTTTCAAATGCGCTCTTATATAAATCCACAGTATCGGGTCTATTCTGAAGTTACCAGCAGCTGTATTACCAGTAAATTATATTACCAGAAATTGTAACCACTTTTTATAGCCGCCATTCTAGCACAAATGGTAACGCTGTCGATTAAGAATGGCAAATATTATACATACAGCCCCGGTCATTTAATTAGCAACGATGTCCTGGCAATCAGTTCTTCTTGTCTACTTTACAACTTGCAATGAATAAATTCACCTTTGATAAAGGATCCAATTATTGAAAATGTACATTGATTTAAATTTTTGTAAGGTTATGCATTTTGTAGAAAAATACAACAAATTTGTTATATTCTAACGTATTTTACAGTTTGAACATATGGGTAAAAATAAATCCTGCGACAAAACTATGATAGTCATAATAGTTAAATTCCGCAGCGACAGAAAAAATGAGAAATAGAATCGTCAACAAAGTTCCACGAAAGTAAAGATCCCAAATAACGTCGACTAGGGAAGGCGAACTCATAGTGGGTGAATCTAAAAAATTCCTCAAAAACCGTGATAGTATTTTTGGTGAAAACAACGCTTCTCCATCGGTAGAAATAGTTAAGAGACGTTTGAGAGAAAAAGGTTTATTTGGAAGGATTTCTCGGAAGAAACCCTTTCTATTGGAACGAAATCGCAAGAAAGGATTTTAGTTTGCGATCAAACATTGCTATTGGTCTATTAAAGAATGGAAAAAAGTTATTTTTTTTTTCAAAGAACAAAAATAAATCGACTTTCACCCGATGAACAAAAGTTTACGTCCGGCGTCCCTAACTGAAAGCGAATGACCGAATATATCCGGTCTACGCTTAAGCACGGAGGTCTGGGGTGCTATGTCATGGCGAGGAGTTGGATTTTAACAAAAATTGAAGGCTGTATGGATCAGCATCAATATACATATTTCCATATTGAATGACATGGATCTTTTAACAGGACAACGATGCGAAATATACCGTTCGAGCAACAAAAAAGTGGATGGAACCAAACATGATAAAATTGTTAGACTGGCCTTCATGTACATTACTTTCAGCGAAGTATGTACCGTGAAATAATTAATAGCCTTGAATAAAATCAAATCTCATATCTATGTTCACATATCTGCACACGCTCTTCAAACGAGCTTCAAGTCATTCGTTAAAAAATTGCCAGAAACAAAGAGCAGTCTAATTATTTGACAGGAACGAAAATATATACAGTAATTGATTTTTGACAGCAAATTATATGTAATATCTTGCTTCAGCTTTTGCTGTAACGTAATTAAATACTATAAGTATATGAGCTGATAACACTTTTTGTACATTATTAATATCAAAGTTTCTAAATTTTGAATAGTTTAACTTTTGAACAACGTGTGCGATATGTATGCATGTGTGTACATATATAAATATAAGTAAATGTATCTACTAATATAACTCACAAAAGCAACAATTGTGAGAGGGCAATCTGGTTTCAGCAATTAGTTTGGCTTTCAGTCAAGCTCACAAAGCCAAAGACGTGACATTAAAAGCTCAGACAATGGACAAAGTTTGCTATGCTTCCGTCAATCCTTCAATAAATCACACGGTTAACTGGTATCTTGCCTTGCTGATTACTCCTTTCACCCAGCAAAGATTCTTGTAGTTCTGAAATCTTTACACAAAAAGCCTTGCCTGCCCTTCGCTTGGGAACATCTAATGTGGAGACATTTTAATTGTTTTATTTAAGCCAATAAAAAACAAAGAACCTGCGCAGCTACATTTGCAGTATTGTAAAGAAATTCTGGTAGCTTATTTCACCACCCACAGAACCAGGTGGAATCGGTTGGATTCTAAATTTATACCTTACTTAAAGTTGAAATTATATTATTAAAATAGTATACAAATTACACTGCGGAACAAAAATAAAAAAAAAAACCTGCGGTCATGATTTTGTTAATAGTTTTTATTAACATTAGTAGCAGGCTTCCGAACTGCGTTTTTACTTTTTTTGGATTGGCTCTAGTTCTTGAGATAAACGAAACTTAAGAAATTAATGAAAAAAAATTATATGACCCAGTTCCAGTTGTATTAATTTAATTATTCCTCAATAAGTTTTGTTATATAAATTATTAAAACAAGTAGTTCGTTGGTTTAAATATTTTATTTCCCTTGCAAGAGAGCAAGGGCAGCCGGTTAAGTCGGGTGAGTTAATACAACTAAACATTAATTCGACGACTTCGCCTAAATACCTGAAAACTCTAAAAGTCCCTGCCAGCCGCTGCACGTTATCATTTTTCCATCGCTTCACATCAAGCTTGGGCTAATGAAACAGTTCATCAAAGCCCTTGATAAGGCAGGTGACTGTTTCGAATATGTGTGCAAAAAATTTTCAGTCCTTGGTATGGAAAAATTAAAAGCAGGAGTTTTCGATGGTCCTCAAATTCGTACCCTTCTAAAAGACACTGAGTTCTTAAACCATATGTCACAAATTGAATCTGAAGCCTAGCTAAGCTTTGTTAATGTAGTCAAAAATTTTTTGGGAAATCATAAATCACCTGACTATACAAAACTAGTTGCTGATATGCTTCTCAATTTTCGCAAACTAGGAGCTAAAATGAGCATTAAATTACATTATTTACATAGTCATTTGGACAAATTCCCAGACAACGACATCATAGGAGGTCCTACAGAAAAAGTTTTTTGTAATTTTTTTTAAATTAATTAATGAAAAGAATGATTTTTTTTTTTTTTTGTATTATTATTATACAGGCGCGCAATAAAAATATAATTTAAATTCATATTGGTATTTTTAATTAGGTTTTTTCGAGAAATATTTAAAAGTCTTTATCTAAAAAACTAGAGCCAATTCGACAAATCTGATATTATTTCCGTAATCAGCGCCCCCAAATTTCCCTAAACCGACTTAAAAATCTCCGACCGCAAAATTTTGTTCCGCAGTGTTATCAGGAAGGAATTCTAAGTCGATTTAGATTTTAGCCAAACTAGTCCCTCAATTTTATAGATATCTGACTAAAAATTGGTGGGTATATCCATAATATATTTTTACAATGAGTTAACTAATCATTAGTCAGATTTGATCCCTACATCATATAACTTCCATACAACTACTTTTTCAGATATATGGTTTCGCGTGAGAATTCTTACTAAAGCGAATAAGAACTTGAAATTCTAGACTCCTTATCTTGAATATCAAGTGTACACTAAAAACCAAGAAGATGGAATCACTAAAAATTTTAAATTTGTCATTCAGCAAAAATGTGTGAAGTGAGCTGTTTCGAAATTAGAAGTTATTGCCATTAACGCATTTTGAAATTGGGCATGAGGCAAGTAATGAGAGTTAGCGCTTTGAATGGATGTCGAAGATTTTGAAAAGGGCAAAGATCCATCGTTGTTTGTAAGTGTTTAAAAAATGAGCAGAATCAGTCTTACCAATCGCTTGAAAATAACTAATATCCAACTAATTTCGAAGTTAATAGCTATAACTTCCGAAATATTAATCGTCAAATATATGTATATTTTTTTATCGTTATTAACCAGAAACAAAATAATTTCACGAAAAATGACGGCACACTTCACAAATGTTAACTATGAATTCATGAAAGGTATGAAGCTTACCGCAGAGCCGATTACAGCACTATCTTCACTTGTTTTCAAATAAGTTTTGTTAGAGAAACGGAACGGGGGGCATGCACCTATTTTTTTGTCTGCGTTCTTCGACTTAAGGATATAGGTTCTTTGTGTGTGTTTCCTCAAAGAAAAGGTTGAGCTTTATATGTATGTTGTAATCTTATGCAAAACTTTTGCTATGGTGAAAAGATGTTGATATTTATGATTTAGAATTTATCTTCCCACATATAAATGTTTGCCCATCAACGACGACACAAAGTTTATGTGTAAATGCATTGCGCTGGTTCGTAAAGGGATTGTTTCGGTATACATATATATTTATGGTAATAGTAGGTATGTATATACCGCATATTTCATATCTTCCCTGATATGCAGCCAGGTTAATGGCAATTGAACCCGCTGAATTCCGCTTTCGGCGTGTCTGACTATGTCCGCACCAATGTTAATCCTAGCTTATAACTTCAAGTTGTTGCAGCCAGTGTTGTAGTTATAATTAGACCATATACATATGTATACTTACATATAATATGTATGCACAGTAGATTGTGATTAGCTGCCTTTAAGATTTAGCACACATTTGAGATCATTTCAGGTATATTTTTGCCAAGTATTTAAGTCTAATACCGTTTTCTCGAAATAATGTTGCATTTATTCGGCCTCGTGCCACGACTGTCAAATTTGTGTGTTCTTTTCTCAAAATATTGCACTCTGCCCCGATAAAAGCGCAACATTTTCTACTTGCTGCCAAACGAGCGGGAGAGCGTTGTGCAGCTAATTTTAATTGTGTATTTTGTTTGTTCGTACAATAGTTTTGTTGACACTAAATGCAAGTTATTTGTCTAATTTTATTGCGTTTGATAATTTAAACTGATGATTGAAGTGAAATTGATAGGGTGGAATTTCATTGTTCTTTTCTCATATAAAAAATGCAACATTTTCGCAACGACCATGGCAACATTTTAGTAATGTTGCCCTAGAATGAGGTGACATTTTGTTTCGAGAAAGTAAAACGCTATAAGTAACTATTTTCCTTAGCTGGATTATTATCAATTAACTCCTCTTCTTCTGATAACGCTTTAATCATTTATACAATTTTTTCTTAGTCTGTCAACACAGGTTTAAATTATTTATTTTGTTCTAGGTAGTTGTGTTTAACATTCATTTTTTTATAAGTTTCAAATGGTAAACCAACCCAACTTTAATGTTCTTTGTTTAAGACCTTTTCCGTTTATATGCAGAAGTTTTGGTGGAAATGGCAGCTGGACTGCTAACCAGAATTTTCTGTAGTTATAGCACCCATAGTATGATTATCATTCCAACATAGACGGGTCTAGCATTAACTAGCGTTTATATGCTACAACTACTTAAACTTTGGTATTCATTTAGTAATTGTAGCAAACTCGATGTGGTTATTTTTACTACTATAACAGAATAACTACTATACAATTTACTTTACTCCCGGATGGAAAAATAAAAACTAGAGCTGACCGCACACAGAGCTAAAACAATCAAGTCCTTAAGTTGTTTAGGTTTAACAGTTGTTTCAGGTATACGAATTTTGCAACTCCATGTTATTTTTTTATCCCAATGTTTTCATTTTACAACAGGTATGTGTGCTAGTTAGATGAGCGGGAATACAAAAGAAAAGAAAAACTAAGCAAAAGATAAGTATTCAATTTTAAATATATGAAACCTTCTTCGCCGAATGGAATATTTTATTTATTTTTGAGTGCTATATATAGCATTTTAATTTTAAATTAAACCTTTTTCAAACTAAACGAAACTATTTTCAAAATAAATAAAACTATTTTCAAAATAAACGAAACTATTATCAAAGTAAATAAAACTATTTTCAGAATAACCGAATTTTTTTCAAAATAAATGAAACTTTATTCTAATAAAATTAAACCATTTCCAAATTAAATTAAACCATTGTTACATATTTAATGAACCATTTGGTTATGACGTATTTTGGAACGAATTTTCACCATCCCTTGTCAAATTTGGTTTTAAGACAAACCGGTTTCGGCGTTGTGCCATCTGTCGGAAGCAACAACAGCAAAAGATCAGAATATCATTTGGTTATGCTTTTTCTTTGAACCATTTGTAACTCTAAGTTAAAATCCTATGCCCGATCATTACTAAGTGATTTAACTACTGAGCATAACATAGTCAGCGTAATTGAAGAAAGTATCGCACAAATTAATCAAAATGATTGTTCGAATTACGTTATGGACATGATCATCCAAATCCCGAAAGCGGCGAGTGGACAAGCCCTTCATTAATTTAATATTTTATAACATATTGTTTGTTTAATTAAATGAATATACTTAGAAATTGTTTAATTTAATTTGGAAATGGTTTAATTTAAGTTGAATAAAGTTTCATTTCTTTGGAATAAAGTTTCATTTATTTAGAAAAGTGTTTTACTTATTTTGCAAATAGTTTCGTTTAATTTGAAAAAGGGTTCGTTTAGTTTGAAAATAGTTTCATTTAGTTTTAAAAATGTTTAATTTAAAATGAAAATGCTATATTAATTGAACCGTTTTAGGCCTTTGCACTAAACTGCTTTGAACTCACCCAGATGTCATTATGCATTGATCTACAGTTTTGGTGCATTCATCGAACAGACATAAAAGTGCTGAGGCGAATTTCCAGCCAAGTTATTTATCAATTAAGAAATGTGAATCCGATGAGAAAAAATATTCTTATTTATAATCGTAAGCTTATGGTCATGGAAGAGTTATCGATTACTGAAGTCTGGAAGGCCTGGGAAAAGTTGAAAATTTGTCGAGAAAATGTTCTTTGCTTTTCTCTGCCTTTTGATGGCGTTGCGTAAAATAACGTAGATTACGTAGATGTAAAGGACATAAAGATGTAAAGAACGTAGCTAACGTAGATGTCGATATAGATGTAGATATTATCTACGCTTCCTTTATTTCTTAAAATATTGCACACTCTCACGAAACGCAAGTGCAACATTTTCAACTAATATGCAACATTTTCTATTATGACGCCTGCCAACAAATGCAAATATTGAAACATGAGAAGGCAACATTTATTTTTCGAGAAAAGAAAACGGCATTACACACATACTATACTATTTTATTTTCAACGGTATCAAAGTAAGCCCGTGTTTTTGATCGATAACGTCGCAATAGAATATATGATGAGTGTGAAGAGAGTTATACCTCGTTTTCATTGGGTCAACATTTTTATTATTTTTCAATTAGTGCCAAATCGGAAATTGTCTAAATTTTAGTTGCACTCATTGTAATGATACGATTTTTCACAAATGAAAACCAAGCAGGGAAAAGCAAAAAGATAATTATATTTCGAAATTTGGGTTGATACACATATTTATATACATATACATTTAGGTAGAAATTGAAAGTAAAATTCCCCAAGCATTTTCCTGTAAATCATTTACAATAGCACATTTTACTTTACAAAACTTCGTATTAAGTCGGTTATTGTTTTAGAGAGTTGGCGTAACTCGTTTAGTATTTCGAGTTTGCGTTCTTGATTTGGATGTGCATAATTCACTCTCCTACGAAGTGTTTTTAGTAACACGGTATAAAAGACTGTGCTTTATTTTAAGATGAAAAGTTATCTGTATTTACCAAAATTTACTAAATTCGCCATAACTTTTATATTGTCCCTTGAATTTAAATAACAATAAGGTGCGAAATTCCGTAAAAGAAAATTCGTTTACGTACGTATATACATGTTTTGTAATAGTTTGCAATAGAATAAAAATTTACTTAGATATTGCATATATTTTTAAACCAACTTTCTTGTTTAATTTTTCTTGTTATATCACTCTACATATTTATAATCACGTACTTATTTTTGTATTGCAGATAAAATATGATATTAACAACTATTGCGTCATAGTATCCTCTGGCTAATTGTGACATTCCGAATCAGCAGTATTGTCATTTCGAAACTGGCTGTCATAAATAACTGGCAAAATCAATGATTTAAAGATTTTATGAAGTTAGCAAATAAACAAATATTTGACATACTCGTACATACGAATACAATTCATCCATATAACGGCTACTTGTATCCAGATTTTCTTGAAATATAACTTTCGCAATTTCCAACAACTTCAATATGATATTAATACCATACTACCTTAAATTGTATCACATGTTAAACAGAAAAATAACGAAATAATTGATTAAAAAACACGTACTCTGCCATACAATTGAGTAGAAATAGGAAACACCTATTCTTAAAATCAAATGCACTTAGTATAATTTATTTTATTTTTCGTAGTTTTTTCAGAAGGTTTCCACAAAAGAAATTTGAATTATTTTCTTCGCATTTTGAACAATTATGAGAATGAAAGTTTTTTTTCGAAATTCATTACACTATATATTCAAATATTTTTTTAATCTCTTTATTATTTGGTTTTGTAAGTATTATTTTAAAGTTTAATATTTTTACGCTAAAATGTTGTAATAGATTAAGTAAAAATTTGTATATTCATGAAGCCTTCAACAGAAACCACAAAAATGTGGGGCGTTTTAAAAAATTTAGAGAATGAGGTATAATGAGATTTAAGAAAGTTTAGTTTGGTGCCCTTGCTGCGAATAGGTTTTTAGCCACAAATTTTTCAGCGGAATCTTCTGTGTAAGTCATTGGACTATTGCGATTCCAAAATACGAAGTGGGTGTCGTAATTGGATATCATTATAATGAATAAATTTATTTTAAAAAAAATATCTAAAATTTTTGTGAACAGATCGCAAAATTTCAAAATCGTGATTAGTGTTGCTCTAAGCGTCGGTAAAATTCTTCGGGACCTCCTTCGTAAAGATTAGTAATATTATTTTTCTGAGGTACCAAAGATCGAATTTCAATTTCCCCATTTATTTTCCAGCGATTGATCGACCTCAACGAACACCATAATGATTGCAAAACTTAAGAATAAATTGCTTTCAATTTTGGCAGGCTTTAATCATAAGATCTCTGGAAACTGTGCTTGGTTAAGGAGATATCTTAAAAATATGAACGGGGAGTTAAGGGCTTAATTCAGCAATGGTCGATGCTCAAACTGTAAAATGATGAGTCATGAAACAAGCACAATCATAACTTTTAAGTGGAAATAAAAGAATCTTATGTAAGATTGTTTTAAAATTAGCAGCGCAAAAAACTTCGCATCTTCATAATATTTGTAAATTGGATAAGCTAAAGGATTGATCTAAAACTTTGTTAAAAAAGCTGTGAGCTATAACCCATAGCGTTCTGGTTTGAATCTCGACCGGGGTATGTAAAAAAAAAATTTAAGAAAAATGTCTATTTTTATGGCGGTACGCAGTCAATCCTGAATCTCCGAGAATACTTCTTACAAATCTAATATGCCTTTCAGAGTCGGTTCAGTCGAAGTTGTTGTAGGCCCCTCCATTTGAAACAGAAACTCTCCCTAACCAAATAATTATTATAGAGCGAATTACAAATTATAGTAATAATACAAATTTCGTGTCTGTCTGCCTTCTTTGGTTGCACGAATGCCAAAACTCAATTAAAATTACTCATCGGTCTGATACCTTTCTCTTAACAAACCAAATACAGATCAAAAGACTCAGACAATGAAGTCCTTCACAAGGTGTACAATAACATAATTATTTTCACAGGGACTAACCATAACTGCATCAATTTTGATTTTTTTCATACACTTTCGAAGAGGGTGCATATCTGAATATGTAAACTTAAGTCATATATTCGAAAAAGGCACATCTCTTAGAATTTTGACCGTTTGCGAAAATACTCTATTTGTCATGACCTCGACAGTAGAACAAAACCTGTAATGTAGATGTTTATAAAATTTTGATATAAAAATTGTATTTTTCAAAAATGCAAAATGCTGCCTTCTTGAAATTGCATATCCCTTAATTTTCTGAGTCTTATTTATTACTTCGAAAATATAAGTCATATTTTTGAGTTATTTTTTGCTTAGTAAAAGTTATTCTTGATTTTTTGTTACTTAGAAAATAAGAAATCTATTTGAGTTTACTTTTGGTTTAGTAAATAAGAGATATTTTTAAAGTTTTTTATATTTTAATTTAACAAAATAATGTGTTGTTTGCGAATACGGGAGATAAAGTCGAACTTAATATTTGTATCCCAAGTCGCTAGAGCTGGGATATAATCGATAGTACTATAGAGAGTGGAAACTACTACTTTTTGAAAACTATCGATGTCGGCTTTTAGGAAAATTTCACAACATCTCTTCTTCACACCTCTACCCAACTTGCGACTTAATGCAATCGTTAGTAAAAGTGAAGCTTTAAATATTTGCAATGTGATATTTAAAGTTTTGGAAGGTTATTTTTCTTTGCTGTTTTGCTCAAAATCAAGGCTTCAACCAAAATATTTACCGTACGATAAAAATCTAATTAGAGCTAAACCAGACTTTGCTAGCTAAGATAAGTACTTTTAAAAACTAAACTCAAACAGAGTGAACATTTGATGACTTCCAAAAAATTTGCATATATGTACTTAGTATGTTCATATGTGACATAATACGGAAAATCACAATTTATTTTGGTAAATTTATATAAACGGCATTGAATTTTTGAAGTGCATGGAAATGAACCTAATTTAATATAACAGGACCGATAAATAAATAAGTTTATATTATTATCATAGAATATATTATCTCTTTAATTTACAACCAACAGCGTGTTCGATTGCATTAATATTTGGAGCTGCCACTGAATCCATCGTAGTAAGAACATCGCATATATTGTGAATGCATTCGTTCGTAGCTATTCGGACTCAGCAACGCCATTTTCATAAAGTCCCTAAAAATCGAGCTGCGATCAGCGTTGGCACTTTGCTACGATCGTAATAAAATTGCTACAATTTTTAATACTCCCCCTACGCTTTAACTTTTTTAATTCATTCATTCAATTTATAATGTATTGATGAATTTTTATCGAGCCGGTTGATATTTGAATATTTTTTTTATTATTGCGTTGAAAATTTGCATGCAGTTTATGTAGCCTGTAAATGTAAAAAAAAAATTATATTCATATATTAACAATCAACTTGAATTTATATCAAATAAATCCGTTACATGGAAACACCAAAATTTCAAAACAATTGTGAAAAATCAACCGGCTGAATAACAATTCGTCAATTCAAAGTTTACCGGCATGCATTGTTGAGTGTATACAAGACAAGAAAGAGACAATACAACGACTTGTACATTACCATGTTGAAATTCAATGAGCTACATATAAATTACAAAACCGAACATTTTCCGAAAATTCGGAAAAGGAATTTTAAATTTTTATGAAAGTTTATGCCATTTTTATAAACTTTGTACATAGTTTGTTGTATTACGAAATAAATTTTTATAAAATACGATTGCTACGATTTAATATTTTTTACTACTATGTTTCTGGGCCTTTGTTACGCGCTCATGAGGTGCCAACCCTGGCTACTTAATTCAGCTCACGACGATGGTACTGTCGATGCTATCAATGTTTGTTGAAAGAGCATTTTATACGCTAAAACCAATATTACCCGTTTAAAGGTAAAACTTATCTCCTGAGTCCGTATATAAGCTCATATTTGCTAAATTAAAAATACAAAACACTTCTATTTTCTAATAAAATTTATAGTCGTTGCGATCCCTGATTACAACTAGTGCAATTTTGGGATCTAAGATGGTATAAGATACAAATGTTTATTTTCTATTAACAAAGTTAAATAAAATCAAAACATATAAAGTATATAAATAGTTGCAAATGGGTATATGTATTTGAGGGAGAATAATTAAAATCAAAACCAATATGAATATATACAAGCGATACATATTTAAACGTATTTATTAAACTCATTTGTGCCAAACAAATTTTTAAATGTATTTATCATACGTATTACGCCTTAAAAGTTAGAATTGAAAAACGTAAATATCTAAAGTGTTTGATCAAAATAAATGTATGTATATGTAAGTATTCTTATTAAATTTAGTTGTTCGAAAAATCATAAAACCTTTATATATATAGCATATATATGTACATAGGATGCATCACTCAGCATGTAAAAAACCTCGGTCCCGTTTCCATTGGAATTATAAAATTCAATATGTAAATAACTATATTAATATTTACGTATCCAGCTGAAAATATGTACCTCCAAGAATGGAACTTTTTTTTAAATATTTTGGCGGAGATCTGAAAATCAAGGCTGCAAACCGCTTCAAAAATCAATGTGGTTCGGTTCAGCGGTTCCAACTATTTAAAAAAAACTTGCCCCTGAAAGTATTCGAAGCGAGGAAGAGAAAGATCTGCTCTTTGCTTGAAAGACCAGTTAGCAAAACAATGGAACGATTGGCGTATTGTACTAGAATTGGTCAACATCGCATATGCCGTTTAGTTATTAATTGATTGATTGAATTCGTCCAAATATCTCAAAAATTTGATAAACACTATGAGAAAAAACTTCGTGATTTTTTCTATGGTTCAAGCTGTGAAATTGATTTTTTCCGGTGCCGATTTTGCTCATTTATTCAACACTTTATAAATAATTATAATATTTATTAGTCATTTTGAAATTTTTTATGTATTTTTTTCTTTATATTTATTAACATTAACATCGCTTTTTTTGCTAATAAAGTATTACACCCCGCTAAAATTCAAAAACGAATTTCACTTTCATATGTACAAATATTATCATTTTAAGTAACTTTTGATAATAAAGTGGTATCCATATTTGAAGAAGTGAAGTCAGAAATTCCTACATACTTATATTTAGTTGGTTTGAAATAAATTTTAAAATTGGTTATCCAATTTCTTTCATTGAGGTAAAATTTAAAAAAGTTTAATAAACTTTTGTAAGATTTCAATCGAGTAGGCAGAAACTGCATACTCGGAACTTTGAATTGACACTAAAAATCTTGGCTTAGAATTGAGACCTCATTTTCGATGGGTAGGCCTTAACTTTTACGGTTAAAATAATAGGAGTTAAACATTTTGATCAGTTTCGACTATTTTATTTTTTTTGTTATTTGTTTAGCATTTTTATAAAACTTGAAAAATGTTTAGGGGATTTTCATTTTGAATCGAACCGGCTGTAGCCCGGCGTAAAATAGAAAAGATTTTATAATTCCGGTGAAAACCCGCAATTTTTTTTGTTGAGTTACTTTAATGTACAAGAGTATATTCAGTTGAGATTTGTAGCTATTTTGAATACCCGTACATTCGGGTTGAACTTTGTTCATTCTACAACTCCTCCCTAAAGGGAAGAAAGTTTTTTGATCCCTTAGGATTGATATTGTAAATGAGTATGTTCAATTTTATGTATTTCGATTCAATTGTGCCACTTTCAAGTAACATTTTTGGCTTCGGCGTACATATGTACATACATATACCTACCTATACTTTGTTAGTTTGCAAACAATCCTATATGTAAGCAATTTATTAGTTAAATAAACTCGAATTTAAAAATAAATATCATCATTGAGTTTTAATTGTATATGGTGCTGATAAAATGCGGATTAAAATGGTAAAATATATATAAAATATATTGCTGCATTAATGCGTAAAGATTTTAGTACATCATTAAAAGTAGAAAGATAAACGGCAAGTTTTCAAATGCGGGGGAAGAAACAACTACATATGCACTTAACTATACGTAATATGCGTCCTCAATTTTTACGTGTTCAAAATTACAACACTGAAAATAGTCTGACAAATGAAAATGATTGCAAGAAAGTTTGATTATTTTTATAAACAAGTTTGATTATTATTATATTTACCACCACTTGAACTCTCTCTAAAATTTAATAGTTAATAATAATTCAAATTTTTGACAAAGTATGATAAGAAATGTTAACATGTTGATATCAATTAAACTTATTGAATAAGATTTTTTGCTGTTTTCGTTATAATGGTAAAAATCTCGATAACCTGAGAAACGAATGTAGAATTGTATGAAAATTCGTGAGCGCTTCCCCTTTTTCGCTTCTAGAAGGTATTACCTTCATATGGGCCAATGACATGCGGCATTGGCTAGCAGTCGACTTTGCATTCCTCGTAATGGGTTAGAGAAGTGGAAGACAAATTAGACATTCTAAAGTAAGACCTTCTAGAATACGCTCCCAACAAAAAATCTGGAACCGCTTTTAAAGGGATGTTACCAATTTCTTTCGATTCCACTTTCGTATCTGAGGTGAACACGTTACCACCAGAAGAAATTCCAGATATTATGCTGGATTCTCACAAAAAATTGTCTAATTAAGACCAAGCTTCTGAATGCAAATATTTTGTGTTATGTTTGGTTGAGTTCCAAAACGCAAAACAAAAAGTTTAGCTACGGTAACACTACTAAACTAAAACGTCACTACAACCCATGATGTAATTATGAAAGGTGATGCACGTAGACAGATTCTCGTTCTTATTCTGCCATGTTAACTACCTTAGAAAAACCACGTAATACCCTTTCAGATCTACGGGGAGATTTTGTTGAATAGTAGTAAATTCAATTATAGCCAGAATGGTTTGAATTCATAAGTGCCCTTTTTGGAAATATTTCTTATATATGTATATACATATATATACGCATTAACTGATAAGTTGTCTTTTGTTGTTTGTTGTTTTTTGATAAAAGAAGCCGTATCGCTTTTGAATATATTAACTATATATTACATATAATGTAATGTAATTATCCTTCGTTAATATTATTCCCATTTGAAGCTTTGTATCAGGCAATGCAATATACCAATGAAAGAAAATCTGTATATTCGCCTTTATAAATTACAACCGTTAACTAGTTATGATTACCGTTTTAATAATTTCAGCTTAACAACAATTTCGTATTGATATTTATATACTTAGTCTTGCCAATTATTCTGTTACAAAGTTTACAATGCATACAGCGAGGACAATTCGCAGAAAAAACTGCCGTGTCTACTTATATATAATAATCAGTTTACTATTACCTTTCGCTTATTAACAATGGACTGAAAACTTAGAAAGCAAAAAATTATGTCAAAGGAAATCGACCAGATCAATATCAAAACTTATTCGAAATGATCTCCACATGATGGGAAAATGTTCACTGTTGATAAAGTTTTCAATAATCCACACCACAAACCCTACGCAAAACCTCCAAAGACGCAAAAAATGTCATTCCAAGAGTTCAACGTGGTCACCATCCAGCTCCTGTAATAGTTTGGTGGGGAGTTACCTGTAAAGGCGTTACACCTCTTAACTACTATGAAAAAGGGGTTAAAACTAGGGCAAAAGCGTACCAGCAGATTGTTTTAGAAGGCGTGGTAAAGCCGTTAAGCAATACTCTCTTCGATGGAGAGCATTGGATCTTCCAGCAAGGTTATGTACCAGTACACAAGGCCAAAATCACCCAGCAGCTTAAAATTAATATTCCTGGTGCGCGTGCCGCTATTGATCAATGGCCGAATCATTTGAGGGTTTGTGTGAAAGCAATAGGTGACCATTTCGAATATAATTTTGTACATCGCTCTTTTATGGCAGGAGTAAGTACCATCGTATTAGGATTATATTAAAATTAAAGATATTTGCTAGTTTTCTAACTCTTTTCCCGCAAAACGGCATAAATTTCTTCTCTTTTTTCTTTTACTTACAAAATGCAGCATTGAACTGAAACAGCATCAAAACGAGCTTTCACTTCGCACATCACCTTTATTTTTGTGTCCTGACTACAACCTAAACCTGAGTTTTGCACAAAATTGTTGTTTGTATTTTATGGCATTGTGGAATGAATCCAGTGTTTATCTATGCAAATTAATCGATAAGACAAAAAACGGCGACCTGGAGGGAACACTTCTACACTTTGCATTAGCGGCATTAACATACCGTCACTCGCAACAACAAACACGCTGGCGTCGATGGGTTACCAGCTGCGCTATTCAAGCATAATGGCACCAGCTCATTACCAGAATCATCAGAATTATCAGCGTGGCTTTCGACCTGAAAATGATCGACACACACCAACTCATTATAGATTTTAATTCACAGCTTCTGGGAGCCATTTGATACCAGACGCGGTTTTCGACAGGGTGACTGTCTATCGAGCAAATTCTTTAACATTATGTTGGGAAATGGAATTCGAGGTGCAGAATTAAACCGTTCAGGCACCATATTCTATAAGAGTAAGCAACTTGGCGTATGCCGATGATATCGACATCATTGGCCTCAACAACCGCACCGTTAGTTCTGTTTTTTCCAAGATAAATAAAGAAGCGAAGCAAATGGGTCTGGAGGTGAATGATGGCAAAACGAAGTACTTAATGTCATCAAATAAACAGACAACTAATTCGCATCTTAGCTCCTATTGACAATAACTTTGTTTGTCTTGGTACCAGCATTAACACCAACAACAATGTCAACCTTGAAATCTAACGAAGAATCACACTTGCCAACAAGTCCTACTTTGGGCTGAGTGCCATTTTCCTGAACAGTAAAGCCCTCTCTCACAATGAACCGATGTGCTACATGAGATATATGGCGCCATACGTTGGAAATACCAGGTTAAGAAAGACTTGGTTTCACATCTAGCTGGAGCCATTTAGCAAAGCGAATGTCGCGCTATATTGGAATCGGCCAAAATCGCTTAGCGCCAAATTAAAAGACGAAGCTTCGAACGAATTGAAATTACAATTTTGTGTTACTTAGTTGGTTACATCTTCTGTTTGTCATAAATGTTGCTTATTATAAGAGTTTTCATTAAAATAAAAATAAAAATTTACATTTTGTTGTTTTTGCAATCTTAAATATATTCTTGCAGTGTATAAAATATTTTTCATACAAGCGATTATTATTTGCTTACAAGTATGGTGTAAATTTGTAAGCCAAAAATGAACGTTCATTGGAAAACATAAAATAGTTAAAAATTTTGGCCCACTGATTTGAGCCAACTTTGTCATTAGCAATATAAATAAAAACATATGTATATTTTTATATTTGATATTCCAGAGGTTTCGAGCAACAACAAAATAAATAGGCAAGATTCAATAATGAAAGGTTTGATACATAAATATTTTTGAATGGTAGTAAAATTCAAAAAAAAAAACAAAATTTTCCTAAAAATCTAAAAATTTAGATAGGTAAAAGTCCTTTCGGCATTTTATTATGGGAGTTGTAAACTTTCTGTTAACGACTGACAGCTGTGAGAAACCAGGAATAAAAAATAAGTTGATAGATGTTAGGAAACCTTTGAGTCGTAAAGTGAAGCTACTTTAAATGGTGCGACAATTGTTATTTTTGACGGCAATATTTGCCGTTTGTACTAACGTTTGTGCGATTCACTAACTTATTTAAAAGGTATTCGATTGGTTAACTCAAATTAACCAAAATTTTAACGACCCTGCTATTCAGTGGCCATTTTTTAACGATTTTCGCATTCGCTGAATCAGCTGTTGATGTTAGCTAGTCGATGGCCGAAAACTAAACGACAACAAATTTGATGTTGTTAACTCAATTAAGAAAAGTGAAACTCGTGATTTCAACTTAAATAAAAAATAAATTTAAAATTCAGTGATTTGTTTTCTTGTAATTAAAAAAGGAACATTAAATAATGTCGTTTGAATATTTGGCATATGATTTATCACGAGGTGACGAAGAGGTAAGCGCTCCGACAGTGGATCGGCGTTTACTCCGAGATGTGGACAATCCCTTTAATTTGAATGCAACAGAATTTAAGAAGCTGTATCGGATAACTCCAGACTTGTTAGTGAATCGCAACTTAAGAGCATTTCAAATTGAAACTAGTGGGAACAATATTACAGTTTCCAAGGGATTCAGTAGCGTATTCCAGGTCATTGGGGACGCTGTGTTGGCTACAGTAGAATATTTATAATTATATTAAAAGGAAAGAACTTAGCGAACTCTCCTCCCAAAAAAAACTGAACCACTTTAATGTCCATATAGTCGCCCAATCATTGAAAAAGGATCTTTTAAGATTTATGAGGCCAGCGCGGGGCAGTAACGGAAATAATGGTCGACACTTGCCACTGCCTCTTCGCCCCGACAGATGAAAATAGATATTATCAAATTAAGATCAAATTAGCCATCGGCTCAAAGCCAGGGAGCCATTACGATTTTCAACACGGTACTTGACTTTAGATTAACGGGTTTCTGGGTAAAGTGGTGTATCTAGTATTTAAAATAAAGCTTTTAAGAAAATCATAAGTTCGAGCACTAGTTATCGGAAAAATCATTAAAAATAAGATACGGGTAATCCGTGTTGGACTTCTTTCTGTGATTCCAACAGGCAAGCACACGGCAAGTATTTTATTATTGTAAAAGCAGTATATAATATTTTTAGAAAATATTGATAAGTATTTTTCCCTTCACCTCGATGTTTATACATATGTATAATTACTTTCTGCTGCGAACTTATTTAAATTATATTCTTATTAAATAAGCAATAAACTATTCTCGATCTTCAATTTTCATTTTCATTTCAGCTCCCCCAACATTGACTTCATTTTTAAAGAATGTTAGAACAGCTTTTAACGTTCCGCGTGGAATTTGGTTAGGCCAGGTATCAGTATTAAACTCCAAGGTTTTTATATAATACTCGCCAGCTGGTAGTGGGCACAACCCGTCGTCTGGTACATGTGGAAAATCCGTATTTTCACCCTGTATTAGGGAGGGTTGAATGATTTTTGTGTACAAATCTTTAAACCCGGCACAAATTTGCGTAATAGGAACACCCATAGGCAACCGTTTGTATTGGCCATCACTATTTGGACTGGAGAATAAATCTACTTGGAATTTGAAACTATCACTGTCCATGTCCTCCAATAGCTTTACAGTCCCATTAACAAAACGTTGTCGTCCAACAGTTTTTAAATTGGACATATCGACACAAGTTTCTTGGAGTCCCCGGAATGACTCCACTGCCTCATTCTGCACTGTATATGGCTGTTCGCCCTGAAATTATATTCCAATTGAGTTTTATATTTTTTCCAATATCAGAAATATTACCATGCAAATCCCATTCAGCAGGCTAATTGCAACAATCTCTAACGCCAAGATCCACATACTGACTACACACCAAAGTTTTACAATAATTCCGATATAAGCATGTAGTGCCGGTACCGGTATATATACGTATGGATTTGAACGAGACAATGACTGCTGATAAATAAAAACATGAAAACGTACAAGTTTACATGTAAATTATTTATTATCATTACAAACAACATGTACACACAATGTATGATATCTATCTTTAGTGATCTATTATCCTCACGCGCACGGATTTCAAAGAATATTTGGCGCCAGAAAACGTATAGAGTGATAGATGGTGTTTCGCAGACTTACAGTATAGTAAAAACTCCTCGTTAATGATAGGTATACTGTTTCACTTGCCGTTGGTGAAATGGGGGTTCTTCCACCGTTCATCGCATCGAGGGTTTCTTTGAGCGTACCCAGAAGTCGAAATGCATCAAAATCAACTTTCAAAACATGATCGTAACATTTCTGTCGTTTTGATATGTTAAAATATATAAATTTTTTTAAAGAAAAATTTAATGGCTTACACTTACTTTGGTTCCTACTATATTTTATATAATTTCAAAGCCACCAAAATTTTATACAAATTTACGTTATTTCAGCAGAGCTGAAAATTATACATACAAAGGGTGGTTAAATTTTAAGGGCCGAAGTTGATTTTGAATAAAACACAAATTATTTTGGAAATTATTGTAATTTATTTTTATTATGATAATATGGTGTGGGTCAATTATGTATGGAATAAAATATCGGTCAAATGCCCGCCGCGACCTCGGCGGCACACCTCCATCCGATGGTCCAAATTTTCGATGACGCTGAGGCATAATTGAGGTTCTATGCCGTTAATGTGCCGAATTATCTCATCCTTTAGCTCTTGAATTGTTGCTGGCTTATCGACGTACACCTTTTCTTTCAAATAACCCCAAAGAAAGTAGTCCAACGGTGTCAAATCACATGATCTTGGTGGCTCATTGTCATCGCCAACACCTGATCTAACACGGCCATTGAATTTGTCGCGCAAACGAGCCATTGTTTCGTTGGCTGTGTGGCAAGTGGCACCATCCTGTTGGAACCACAAATCGTCCACATACATATGTTCCAATTCGGGCCATAAAAAGTTCGTTATCATCTCACGATAGCGAACACCATTCACAGTAACTACCTGACCGGCCTCATTTTGGAAAAAATACGGCCCGATGATGCCGCCAGCCCATAAACCGCACCAAACAGTCACTCTTTGTGGGTGCATTGGTTTTTCGACAACCACTCTTGGATTATCATTCGCCCAAATGCGGCAATTCTGCTTATTGACGAATCCACTGAGGTGAAAATGTGCCTCATCACTGAAGATGATTTTCTTCGAAAATTGATCATCCACTGTTGCCATTTCTTGCCAACATTCTGACGTTGCTCGATTGTGTATATTTCCATGTTCAAATTGAGTTAGTCTGAAATTGAGAAATGTCAAATGAAATGCAGAAAAAAATTTGACGTTTAGGTGTGGTTCACATTCAACATCGGCCCTTAAAATTTAACCACCCTTTATGCATGTATGTATGTTATTTATGTATATTATTATTACATACATACATATATTTACAAAAGCAAACACACAGGTCGGTTCTGACATGCGGGCAGACCACATAATAAAGATGCACGATATTAAGTCCCTCACTCTTCATCTCGCTCTTCATCAAGCACCGTTGTAAAAACCTTGGACAAGGTTTGGTGAATATACTCGATTCATTTTGAAACTTCTTTGAATGGAACAGATGTCTTTCTTTTCCATATATTTCTGGAATAGATATTTTACCTGGCCTTCACTTCATTATTTTACTCTCCGTAGAAAAAGAAATATCTCACACACTTGGAATGTTGTAACAGTCCGCTAGTTTTGCTAGTTTTTTTCACTTTTTCAAACTTAACGCAATTTCTTGGCTACTACCCACAGATGATAAATCCTAAGGTATAAATATTTTTAAAGTCCAATCGATTGTGAAAAGAAAGAGTCTTCATTCATCTAAATCTGTTTGAAATTGATGAAGTTAGGAATTTTTTTCTGAAAAAGAAAATTAAAAAAATATCATCATTCTAACGACTGCCCGTACAAATATTCTGAAATTTCTTTTAATTCCGAGCGTATAACTCTTTTGAAAATCGAAGTAGATAGGTAATTTTTGTAAAACATAAAACATTTTAGGATTTATCAATTGTAGATAGTAGTCAAGCAAAAACATTTTATTCTGGTCGAAAAATCTTATTTAATTTTTGATACACATGTAATTAAAATTTACATATATTATAAAAGTACAAAAGTTTTTGAAACGCCGTTTTGTGATGTACTCGACCAGACTAACAACCTCACTATGTCGCATGAAAATTGTATTTAATTTTTTTTGTAGCACTGAGTAACTATGGTTAGCTTTTTGAAGTGCGAGTACATTCTTGAAGTCTTCTCTATAACATTTGCCTCTTTTTAAATTGTCTTTGCAACTACATACATATTTCGAAGAATATGTACATTTGATTGTGGCATCGAACTCTTCAACCCCAGTCCTGTTGACAATTCTCAGTTCCTCGCTATTACTTTGCCTCAAAGACTTCAATTCCTTTGTTAATTATATGGTTTAAAACTGCTCCAATTTCTTCTTCGAACCATTTCTTTATATACCTATCGCGTTTCGTTTGATGATTGTAGATACTAAGAAGACCTGAATAGTTACATAAGTAGACATTAAATAATGTACTACATTTCACGAGTAGTTCTGCTCTTATAATTAACCTCTCTGTCCTATTTGACACGTTGCCAGTAGTTGCAAATGACACTATTTTACTCGTGTGTAAAATAATTTTCGTCATGGACAGATCTTCTGTAAAATAATAAACTTTTCGTCAGGGCAATTTGTTGTTGGTGAATCATTTTTTTACACTTTTCTCTTTTAGGTTTTTAATTTGGGTCTCATGAAAGCTCTTAATATATTTATCATTTTCTGTAATTGTTTCCATTTGTGGCAAAGAACACAGAAATACTCAGCTCAACACTCAATTGAAATGGAAAGTGACTTGACTTTGATTTTGACAAATTGTATGCAGATGCAGATCTTTCAGTTGAACTAAGTAAGTTAAATGTATTAATTATGTACTAGTTTATGCAATTAAAGTAACGAAAATCACAAACAAATTGACGAACTATGTGATGATGCCTTGGAATATATATTTTCGTATGAACATGGATGGTCATGAACAATTTTTTAAAACGGATATTTAGTTTTTAGAAAATATCTTTTCGGAAGTGAGTGGAAGCAAATTAGCAATTAACTTATCACAAAATTTATGTGATAAGTTAATAGAAAAACATAAAGATATTTCTATTGGTATGGGAATTAAAATAATGTTTTTTAAATTTCCAATACCGTTTACACTTAGTTTAATTGTTGGTCCTTCACCAATCTTTAAATTCCTAAGGTAGATGTCTTCAGTAAGTTATAAACTTTTAGCTAGTACGAAAGCTTCACTTAAGGACTGCAAAGCTACAAGGAAACCTACACGAAATAGTAAAATAAAGATAAATAAAATACAAATGCTTTACATCACTCATTACATTAAAATAAAAAACCACAACTGTAGAACTCGATTTAGTGACGCTGCTACTGTCGCAATTGTAGACTATTATCTTATTTATTTTTTTAAATAGAAACTAGTTAACAAAATAAATTGTCTTACTGACTAATGTAAATATTTTAACAAACATAATTTTAATAAATAAGAATGATATAATTAAATGGTGATTTAGAGGGAAATCATTACGGATGTCATATTTAATTCCAGTGACCATTAGAAGCTTATCCTAAGGGATATCTTATTTAACGCTTACAAAATGGGTACCAGTGCGCTTGGGTATAAAAAATCAAAGTTACGAAGCGATCTAGACAATCCACAACACAAAAGATAAAGGATGAAGACAGAGTATATCTTCTAGATTCTGGAGGAGTTGTTTGCTTAAGGAATCCTTTACTTATTGTTTTACATAGTTCATTGGAAAGTTAAAACATGTTTTGCTATACGTATGTACCCAGTTCCCTATAGCAACAGACCCTGTTTATCTATATTTCCGGAAGAAATCACCCTGGAGGTGAAAAAAAAGATTGCAAACCAAATTTGTTGAACGTGACTGAAATTACTGAGCTTATTGGTGGATTATTCCTTTAGATACAAGTTATTTACCAACACCACTTTGAAAACGGAATCATTATGACTGGAAAAGTATAGCACTACATAAAGCCTTTTCGTATAAGTTCGATACCGCTTACCGTCGTTTTTTTTATAGCATAAATCGACATAAATTTTAAATACCTTTATGTGGTCATTTAAAGTTTATCCTACAAATGCAACCTTGATTTTTGAGGGAAGCCCTCCACTACTTAAACAATTTATTTCCTTTAATTTATAAATTAAATTAAATACTGCGGCATGTAGTAGGTTTAAGAAGATTTGCCACTTGTTCAAAAAGGTCAACTCAATTCTATTCCTGATTGTATATTGTCAGTGAAACTAATCAAAAACCGTTAGGAAAATTAGAAAAGTTGGATATCCGGATATCTATGCGGATATTCGTTGGCACGGGTGAAATCCGGATAGTATGGATATACGGTTAATATTCGTTGGTGCAATTATGCGGGCATCCGGATCTACGAAGATCCGATTAATATTCATATATTCGGATATCCAATTAAAATTAACTCTTGAATGATACTTGGGATAGTGACATTTAGAATTCTTAGCATCTGAATATTTTCATGCCGTATTATAGCATCCATCTATACTCCAGAACCTCTTTGCGTTCTCTATCACCCATTCATTATTCAAAACAATGTGCAACTTGGAAGCCGTCCTATAATAAGTTCCAATATTACGTGACCACCAAGTTAGGTAGAACTTAATAAAGAAGTTTCGAAGATATACTCTATTGCTCTAAAGTGGACTGGGCCACTATGTATTTCTCTACCTAGTTCAATACTTGGCATCAAATATCGAGTTTTTTTTTATTTATTGTAAATTACCGTTGTTTGGGAGATCTGCGGGATTTCTATTCGATTTCAAAATTATGTTTATTGATTTGAAATCCAAAGTGTGTACCCAATTAGATAGAGTTTGATGGAAGCTATTTGCTCCACAAAATTTAGTTTTCACGTACATTTCGTCCTTTCCTAAATCAATCCCAGTTGAGCAAATCACGTGTTATCGATACTGTAATATCACGTTTTGTGGCTGCACTAAAAATAAGTAAAGTGGATTAATCCAGAGTTAAATTTACAAATAAAAATTTAGAACAAAGACCAGTACCCAGTAAACCAGGCTTTGACATTTATTTTTTGACATTTTCTTCAAATTTTATGATTCTTTTTAAATTTCAAAACAAAATAGTTTTTCCAGATTCTTGTAAAACAAAGAAATATTTGGTATGCTTCGCAATCCGAAATCGCACCATGTCACAAACCAAATAATTTAAGTCTCTAACAATTTAAGTCTCAGTAATTGTTAAGTTAAATTTTTATTTTTCAATTCTGAGCCAATGGCTAACCATGCAAGAAAATCTATCAATTTAACCGGAAATCTGTGAGTTAATAGAAACCTGCTTTCTCGAAAGTGGACCTATGTAAGTGCTTAACAATGTGTGCCCAAAAATTTCAAATTGAATTTTATTTTATGAAGAATCATACGTTTTGTTGTTTTCCCCAATATGAAGTTCAATTTTTAACATATCGAGCCCTATTTGCGAAAATAACGTAAGCGACATTTTCTCGAATTTTTTTTTGGCGTAGAATACGTCTTACCTTACGGTATGGGCACCAATGTCAGGTTTTTATTGTTGTAATCTCTATTTCTTTAATTATAAGGAAACGGCTCGATACATTTTTTTTTTTTTTTTTTTGTAGTCAAATGAAGATGTTGAAGATGTTAGCTTTCGTTTGACATACACTTCATGTTGGTTGATATCTTCCTAATATTTAAATTTCTCAAATGAAAATTGTATAAACACATGCACACAAATATGTGTGTGGTGTTTGGTTGAGTGTTTGCTGTTGGGCGATTTAAATGTACTCGTGCAGCCCTTTTTTTGTATTGCATAATTTTAGGCGGGCAAGTTAAAGTAGAGTAAAAGAAGAGAAAATGCTGCCAAGCACTGCAAAAAAAATAATAAAATTGATTCGCGTATGTTATTTATCATTTATCTTTACTATTGATAACAGCCATTGACTTCGTTTTTGCGAGAAATTTAATTGATAATTTAAAAACATTTTTATCCTATTTTTCCTATCATAAGCTTATGTATATCATCCAAAGTAACTATCAAATAAAGAAATTCATTTGCTTGTATTATTTATCATTTATTGTTACATATGTTTTCTGTCTTATCGGATGGCGTATTCTACGTTAAACTTAATGGCCGTGTCTCTGACACAGCCTGCTTCTTTTTATGTAAATGTGTACTTAAACACCAACCGCATCTGCACCAAAAATATCAAAAATTAATTGTATATATTTACAAAGATATCGACCTGTCAATTATAACTAACGACACGCACCTTTTTTGTGGCCGCGAAATTAACGTAAACGACACAAAATCAAAAATTGCAAGTAAATGTTCAAATTAAGATTAAGAGAAACCGAATTAGAAATAAAAGGAGACCGAAAAATTCCCGTTGATTTTATCACTCAGTTGATTCTTGGCAAATTTTTTCTTTCGTGTAGTTTCTGATTTTAAAGTGACTGATTCTACTATATACAGTACATTCAAACGATATATATATATATATATATATACATATATATGTATATTTATAAATTATTACACTAAAGTAAGCAAAAATTAGTTATTGTTAGAAAAATGTGGTCTGTTCAAGTGTTGTATGTTACATGTTTTCAGTTGCTAATTTTTACATAATATGTTCAAGGTTATCGCAATGTCACTTGTGCCTTACAGCGATAGTGAAAGCGAGTCAAATGCAGATCACGTTTCAGTTGAAGAGGAGATTTGCATTGGAAAACGGGGCTATAAAAATTAAAGGAAAGGCAACGAAATTCCACAAATCCAATTTGCAAGAAGTGTCCAAATAAATCCCTGTCATAATAAAAAATGCGGTAATAACTGCTACTCTAAGTTTAGTAAAGAAGATCGGCGAGCCCTCAAGGAACACTTTTGGGGAATGAGTGAAAGTAAAGAAAAGTCTTGGTTGGTCTCATGCATTTTGAAAAAGGACGTGAAAAGACAGAGAGTACAGAACAGTAGACGACAGTTAAGTTATGAGTATTTCATAAATTTTGGCGAAATTAATTTAAAAGTTTGTCAACAATTCATTTTAAAAACCTTAAATATTTCACAACAAATGATGAGGAGCCTAATGCTAAATTTGAGGACAACAAATACTAAAAACCAAAAAAAAATTCCGCATAAAAAATAAGATGAGAGAAAAGTTGGGATTTTAAAAAAATATATCGAGGCATTACCAGCTGCACCATCTCACTATTGCCGCAATAAGAGCAATAAACTGTATTTGCCTAAGGAATTTTGCAATGTTTTAACTTTATATAAATTTTATATTGAACATTTAAAGATAAAGATCTATTACAAGTGTTTCGCAAAATTTTCAAGAATGATTTCCACATTGGATTTTATTTGCCAAAAAAGGACAGATGCAGTAAATAACAATAACTAATTTTTGCTTACTTTAGTGTTATAATTTATAAATATATATATATATATATATATATATATATATCGTTTGAATGTACTGTATATAGTAGAATCAGTCACTTTAAAATCAGAAACTACACAAAAGAAAAATTTGCCAAGAATCAACTGAGTGATAAAATCAACGAGAATTTTTCGGTCTCCTTTTATTTCTAATTCGGTTTCTCTTAATCTTAATTTGAACATTTCTCTTTACTTGCAATTTTTGATTTTGTGTCGTTTACGTTAATTTCGCGGCCACAAAAAAGGTGCGTGTCGCTTACGTTATAATTGACAGGTCGATATCTTTGTAAATATATACAATTAATTTTTGATATTTTTGGTGCAGATGCGGTTGGTGTTTAAGTACACATTTACATAAAAAGAAGCAGGCTGTGTCAGAGACACGGCCATTAAGTTTAACGTAGAATACGCCATCCGATAAGACAGAAAACATATGTAACAATAAATGTTAAATAATACAAGCAAATGAATTTCTTTATTTGATAGTTACTTTGGATGATATACATAAGCTTATGATAGGAAAAATAGGATAAAAATGTTTTTAAATTATCAATTAAATTTCTCGCAAAAACGAAGTCAATGGCTGTTATCAATAGTAAAGATAAATGATAAATAACATACGCGAATCAATTTTATTATTTTTTTTGCAGTGCTTGGCAGCATTTTCTCTTCTTTTACTCTACTTTAACTTGCCCGCCTAAAATTATGCAATACAAAAAAAGGGCTGCACGAGTACATTTAAATCGCCCAACAGCAAACACTCAACCAAACACCACACACATATTTGTGTGCATGTGTTTATACAATTTTCATTTGAGAAATTTAAATATTAGGAAGATATCAACCAACATGAAGTGTATGTCAAACGAAAGCTAACATCTTCAACATCTTCATTTGACTACAAAAAAAAAAAAAAAAAAATGTATCGAGCCGTTTCCTTATAATTAAAGAAATAGAGATTACAACAATAAAAACCTGACATTGGTGCCCATACCGTAAGGTAAGACGTATTCTACGCCAAAAAAAAATTCGAGAAAATGTCGCTTACGTTATTTTCGCAAATAGGGCTCGATATGTTAAAAATTGAACTTCATATTGGGGAAAACAACAAAACGTATGATTCTTCATAAAATAAAATTCAATTTGAAATTTTTGGGCACACATTGTTAAGCACTTACATAGGTCCACTTTCGAGAAAGCAGGTTTCTATTAACTCACAGATTTCCGGTTAAATTGATAGATTTTCTTGCATGGTTAGCCATTGGCTCAGAATTGAAAAATAAAAATTTAACTTAACAATTACTGAGACTTAAATTGTTAGAGACTTAAATTATTTGGTTTGTGACATGGTGCGATTTCGGATTGCGAAGCATACCAAATATTTCTTTGTTTTACAAGAATCTGGAAAAACTATTTTGTTTTGAAATTTAAAAAGAATCATAAAATTTGAAGAAAATGTCAAAAAATAAATGTCAAAGCCTGGTTTACTGGGTACTGGTCTTTGTTCTAAATTTTTATTTGTAAATTTAACTCTGGATTAATCCACTTTACTTATTTTTAGTGCAGCCACAAAACGTGATATTACAGTATCGATAACACGTGATTTGCTCAACTGGGATTGATTTAGGAAAGGACGAAATGTACGTGAAAACTAAATTTTGTGGAGCAAATAGCTTCCATCAAACTCTATCTAATTGGGTACACACTTTGGATTTCAAATCAATAAACATAATTTTGAAATCGAATAGAAATCCCGCAGATCTCCCAAACAACGGTAATTTACAATAAATAAAAAAAAACTCGATATTTGATGCCAAGTATTGAACTAGGTAGAGAAATACATAGTGGCCCAGTCCACTTTAGAGCAATAGAGTATATCTTCGAAACTTCTTTATTAAGTTCTACCTAACTTGGTGGTCACGTAATATTGGAACTTATTATAGGACGGCTTCCAAGTTGCACATTGTTTTGAATAATGAATGGGTGATAGAGAACGCAAAGAGGTTCTGGAGTATAGATGGATGCTATAATACGGCATGAAAATATTCAGATGCTAAGAATTCTAAATGTCACTATCCCAAGTATCATTCAAGAGTTAATTTTAATTGGATATCCGAATATATGAATATTAATCGGATCTTCGTAGATCCGGATGCCCGCATAATTGCACCAACGAATATTAACCGTATATCCATACTATCCGGATTTCACCCGTGCCAACGAATATCCGCATAGATATCCGGATATCCAACTTTTCTAATTTTCCTAACGGTTTTTGATTAGTTTCACTGACAATATACAATCAGGAATAGAATTGAGTTGACCTTTTTGAACAAGTGGCAAATCTTCTTAAACCTACTACATGCCGCAGTATTTAATTTAATTTATAAATTAAAGGAAATAAATTGTTTAAGTAGTGGAGGGCTTCCCTCAAAAATCAAGGTTGCATTTGTAGGATAAACTTTAAATGACCACATAAAGGTATTTAAAATTTATGTCGATTTATGCTATAAAAAAAACGACGGTAAGCGGTATCGAACTTATACGAAAAGGCTTTATGTAGTGCTATACTTTTCCAGTCATAATGATTCCGTTTTCAAAGTGGTGTTGGTAAATAACTTGTATCTAAAGGATTAATCCACCAATAAGCTCAGTAATTTCAGTCACGTTCAACAAATTTGGTTTGCAATCTTTTTTTTCACCTCCAGGGTGATTTCTTCCGGAAATATAGATAAACAGGGTCTGTTGCTATAGGGAACTGGGTACATACGTATAGCAAAACATGTTTTAACTTTCCAATGAACTATGTAAAACAATAAGTAAAGGATTCCTTAAGCAAAAAACTCCTCCAGAATCTAGAAGATATACTCTGTCTTCATCCTTTATCTTTTGTGTTGTGGATTGTCTAGATCGCTTCGTAACTTTGATTTTTTATACCCAAGCGCACTGGTACCCATTTTGTAAGCGTTAAATAAGATATCCCTTAGGATAAGCTTCTAATGGTCACTGGAATTAAATATGACATCCGTAATGATTTCCCTCTAAATCACCATTTAATTATATCATTCTTATTTATTAAAATTATGTTTGTTAAAATATTTACATTAGTCAGTAAGACAATTTATTTTGTTAACTAGTTTCTATTTAAAAAAATAAATAAGATAATAGTCTACAATTGCGACAGTAGCAGCGTCACTAAATCGAGTTCTACAGTTGTGGTTTTTTATTTTAATGTAATGAGTGATGTAAAGCATTTGTATTTTATTTATCTTTATTTTACTATTTCGTGTAGGTTTCCTTGTAGCTTTGCAGTCCTTAAGTGAAGCTTTCGTACTTGCTAAAAGTTTATAACTTACTGAAGACATCTACTTTAGGAATTTAAAGATTGGTGAAAGGGCCAGCAATTAAACTAAGTGTAAACGGTATTGGACATTTAAAAAACATTATTTTAATTCCCATACCAATGGAAATATCTTTATGTTTTTCTATTAACTTATCACATAAATTTTGTGATAAGTTAATTGCTAATTTGCTTCCCCTCACTTCCGAAAAGATATTTTTTAAAAACTAAATATCCGGGCTGTGAACGGTAAGTGCCTGCAGTCCACAGACCATATGTGGGCTGTTCATCGATACAATTTTCAAGAGCTCTAAAATTGTGGACGTAGAGAGAACATCGTTTATTTGACTTCGACTTCACAGGACAATCTTTTAGCTATTTATGTATATGTTAACAGATGTAGATATTTATTTTTATTTGGGTTTACCCAAAATACACCGATTGTTAAAAAAACAAACGGGCGTGCGAGGCATTCTCAGTCTCTGCTTTGGACAGTTAACGTGTTAAGCTTGCTGCGGTCAGCAACTTTTAAAAAAGGGAGCTTTAAATTAAAATACGGATATTTTGAAAAGCCCTGAAAAAAGTATTATTATGAGTTTTCAACAACATCCAAGTCGTTTATATTTTGCAGAATTAAAAATATCTTTAAAAAAGTTTAATGGTTTAAAATCACTTTGTGAAAAAAAAGTATTCCAAACCAATTTCATGAGGAATATTGTAGCCTTAAGACATCAGAAGCAGTCAGAGACACTTTAAACGAAACCGACGAAGATGATTAAAACAAAATTAATTTCATTTCTTCATTACAGTCTGTAAACTTACATATATCATTACTTTTATAACATATTATGTAAAATTGATCAAAATAAGTTTAAAAAAAATACATTAAAAAAAAAACAACAATACAATTGTATAAAAATCATTTAACGTAAACGACATTTTTTAACTGAGCTTCTTATTATTTTTATGAGACCTAAAATAGGCTACATTTTATATTTCAATGTAATTCACCTAACGAAATCGAAAATAATTAGAAAATACTGTCTCCTGTAAAATTTGCTTCTTGGCGCTTACGTTATTTTCGCAAATATGGCTCGATATAAGAATAAATATGTGTTTGTATTGAGCGTGATGCACCTTAATGTACATATAAATGTACGTACAAATATTTTTATATACATAAGTATATAAATTTGTTTGCATGCATTTGTTTGAACCATATCCCTAAACATTATACTTCCTTCGTCAAAATCAATGATAACACTGGAAAAAGCTCAAATATAGTTCAGGACGAAGGAACAAAACAGAATCCCAAAATACATCAAACACTATATAGACAATACAGAAAAATCGTAAATAAAAAGGAGCTTTTTAAGCTCGTTGACTGATGGAAATAAATGCATTGAATGGCATTACATTTAGAACAGTGCTTAGCAACGCGTTTGAGAGAGTAAACCTTTAGAGAAAATGTGAAGTGACGCATAAAAATTCGGTTTCAAGTGGAAGTGGAAATTTTTAGTATTAAAGCATATGAAAAACGCTGAAATGCATGTAAAAACAAACACAGAATGTGATTTTCCAAAAAAAATAAATTATGAAAGCATAGCTATACTATGTGCTACTATTTGTATTAGTAAAGCATGTATGTGAAATATTTATAATCGAATATCCTTGTATTAAGTTTCACACCTTGACTTAAGGGAGCGGCCAGTCACACCAATAACTGCCTTCAGTTGCAATGAATACAAAATACAGCCAAAGCCAAATAAATTATTAGTGAGTAAAATTCTTACCGTAAAGATATGTGACTTGGGGATTTCTGTTTTGTTTAAAAAACATGAATCATCCAGAAGAAAATGGAAAATATTGAGTTACCAACGTAAATTACTATATTGGCATACATACACACACACATACATACATATTCGAATTCATCCCTATTACACACAAATACCCTGCGTGACCATTTCGATTGACGTTACCGTGTGGTTATAATTGTAGCAAAAATGCTACATTTGAAATGCAAAGCCTTACATATTTTTATAGCTTCAACAATCAACAGCGAATGAAGAAAATTTATTTTTATGAAGAAGAAAATTAGCTAAAAATATCACACATTAACTTGAAACTTGCGTTTTACGGCACTGCAATAGAATTGGCTACAAAACCGAAAATTTTCTGCAATTTCTGATTAATGCAAAGTATCAAGCTCTGGAGGAAAATAATAAATTCATATAAGAATACACTCAAGAAATGAAGAAGAAAATTTATTCTATCAAAGTTTCTTAAATTATTCTTCAACTCTTAAGAAATAAACGCACGTATATTTATTTCTTTAAGAAAATGTACAACAAGGCAAAGTACTTTTTCAAGCAATATCAATCATGAACAATTTTTCTTTTGATTTTTCTTTAGACCTACGTAGATACTTTGGTTGAAAGGTTTGAAATTCTATTGGTATATCTTTATTTGTAGTTTTATAGACAGTTTAAAACTAAGATTTATATGGGTTATGCTGTTTAATAAACTATGTGTTTATAAAACAAATTCAAAGAGGCTTTAACCTTAAAACATTGTGAATATTGTCAATACTTTTGTGTGTTACTTTCTGTATATATTCAAAAAAAAATTGTACTGAAAAGTATACCATGTTACATAATAATGCATTCAATTAAATTTTGATAAAATTTACAAATTAAACCAAACAGTATTACCTAGCCATAATTACAAGATTTAAACAAATTTGGCAAAGGAAATTGCGTGGCTGGCAACACTGGCTTCGATACGATACATGTATTGCTGTTACTCACACACACACCCATATGCACAAACTCAGCCAACAAAGACTCTTTAATTTTCACATTAGATAACACGTCTCTAATCAATCCTTAACATTGTATATACCTATGTATTATATATATTATTATATATAACCCTATGTATTAAAATCCGATTTAATACTAATTGGAAAAACAACATTATAAGTTTTAATAGTAAATAATAAACGATATTCGTCATAGCAAAGTTTTATTAAGAAGGAAAAACTTATTTTATTTTAAAAACTATAAAGCTGAGATCGATAATGGAATTGTCCCAATCAAATACTTCGCAGTCACACTATTGCCTCATTTTACATAATTTTTATTGCCGCAAGTTGGCGCAAAACAATAAAGTCGGACATGTTCTGCAATTCACTTTCACTCGAAGCAGCTTCACAGCTTCAAATAGACACAATACACAAATTCAATCGGAAGTGAAATGCAGAATATACCCAAAGGACAATAATTGGCGAAAACCTATCACATGATTACTACGACCGTCAGGTATTGGCTATGCTAGCTATAAAATTCTCATTTAATCATTGATATGTAAAAATGGTGTACTCTTAAAAAAAAAAGAGATTAGGCAATAACAAACCTGCGAGTGTTTTTCTGCCATAGGAAAACGGCTCACAAAAATCATTTGCCATTCGGATTCGGCGTTAAACTGTAGGTCCCTCAATTTGTGTTACAACATCAAGACGTAAACCACAAATTGTATTAGAGGTTCGGCCAAACATCAAGCTATACGCCCACCGACCAGTCTTTGTTAACATTCCCTTAGAGGTCTTCCTATACAGGTCTATGGCACTTTAATTTTGCGCCACACTAGCTCTCTTTTCCACCGGATATTTTAGTACATAGGACAAATATTCCTAAACTTGCGGATAATTCTAATGAAACAATGAGCCCACGATTAAACAAGGTTGTATCAGAGGCGCAGGATACACCCTCAGGACCGGTGCGAACTGCATTTTCTATCGTAAGATTTCATCATCGGACTTCATATTAAAGATTCAAGAAAATTATAATTTCAATCTATGCTATAATAAATCTGTACAAAGTCGTGTCTGTACATTGAAAAGTCAATTGTATGGATAAGAATATGATACAATAAATAAGGTAATTCCATTGTCACTTTTTGGACGCCATATAAACTACCTGACAATTAAACAGATTATGACATTACGTGCTGCCATCCGTAGTCTGGCTTACCTTCTTTCAATTCCCAGTTATTTCGTATGTTTGGGAGTTGTCGCAATTGGCATGAGGTGTTAAGGGGTGTGAGTTACACCAAGTATGTATGATCAGCTCATTCTACGCGTTCGACTAAGCCAAAGCGCAGAATCAAAATGACCAGAATGTTTTTAAGAGGTGAACGGTTTTTGGTATGCAGAACATCTGATGGAAATAGTCTGAATTGTACGTCGCTAATTTACTTTCGGAAGGGGGACTTTATGTTTTTATGAGTGCTTTAGTTTTTTTTTTGGGATAGGTTATAAAACGTTTGCGAAAATTAATTGGAATCTGTTAACCGCGAAACCTAATTACATAAATATATACAAATTATTAAACACAAACCTTAATTTAGATGAGAGAATTCTAAAACGGCTGTTTGGGTAGGATTTTTTTCAGATAAAATGCTTTAATAATAGCATGAACAAAACAAAATTGGAAATACCACCGAAATGTTAACCGAGAGCTAAGCAATACTGATGAAATTTCTGATTTGGATGTGGTTTTTTGTCCTCATATTTTTATTTCATGGTAAATTCAACCATACTATTGTTTAGTCATATTCATTGTTTGCTTTCATTCTTCGCTTCAGCACAGATTTGACCGATCCCTACATTTTGAAACTATTATACACACATATGTACATCTCTTGTGTGTTCTAAATTGGAATATGCAGTTATTATCTGGATACCATATCACGATTATCACATAAGAAGGCTTGAGCGAATTCAAAAAGGTTTCGTAAGCTTTGCACTTCGCTACTTACATTTTTCTGACCCGATTCCCTCTTAGCGATCTAGGTGTCTACTAATTGATCTTACATCATTACAGAGGATAAGGATCATCCTTTCGCTCACGTATGTATGTCTTTGAGATTTGACGTGTTACAAGTGACTCTCCGTTCTTACTCGGACGCGTTTAATTTAACGCTCTAAGTAGAAGCCTCCGAAAGCATTACACTTTCATCATTGAACGTGTCCGAACGACTTACGCTGCTAGCTTGAACCTTGAAATAATTTCATTCGCTCTCAATCTCCCGCACGGGAAGTTTATGTATGTAATTTATTTGATCTCATCACAGTGGTCTGTATGAAACCGTTTGCATTTCCAGATTAAAATAAATAATGCCCAATATATGTATGTAGATTGTAAATTAATTCCTGCAAATATCCGATGGGACAACGCTTTGACAAATGTACATATGGGGAAATGTCAATAATCTGTTTTATAATCAAAAATCTTCGAAATGGAATTGATTTCTTTCTTGCGTCATGAGTGAATGCCATTTATGCCATTTATGTATGTAGGTTCAAGAATAACGCGAATAGTGATTTTGACGAAAACAAAAAATTAAAGCGTAGCGGAGTAGAGCTAGTTGAAATAAATTAAATGCTAAGCAACGAAAAAATTCGAATGATCTGAACAAGGCGAATCCATACAAGGTGGTGTTATAAATACAACTACAAAATTCCTATGTATTTTGTTTTTGTTTCTGCGTAAGAGTTGTCGAAATTTAAATACACTTTGTTTTTGCTTTTACGGCTTTTGAAAGCTCATACGCAAAAGCAAAATACATGTAGGTGAATAAAAAATAAAAATCAAATCATCTGCTCTTATGCCATCACCTTCTATAAATTCGCCTTGGATCTGAATTTAATATCAAATGATGCACATTTTTATATCCAAACGTTTGCGTTATATGGATTTTCTCACTATTAGATCCAGTTTTATGCCAAACAAAACTAGAAAAGATTCATAACATAGTGCTGGATAAAATTAACCCATTTTGGGACAAACTCATAAAAAACTTTTAGCACGCTATATCTCAAATTATTGCCGTGTTAAAAAAATTTGGGAGCCATTTTCATAATCAGCGGACTAAATCCAACGGTCTGAATGTTGCACCGTGAAATGGATAACTTTTTGGGAGATTTTCAACTGGAAAAATTATTGTACAAAAATTTAATTTGACCGATTTTATTTAATATGTAATAAATTTTACATTTTCTGTCCGATTTATCTGCTCTTACGCTTCAAATTTTTTTAATGAAATGGTCTTTCAATAAAATATTTTGAAATAAAAAAAGTTTATCAAATAAAAGGAGTAAATAAAAATTAACAATTTTCGAAAAAAGCTCCTAAATTTCCTTTGCAATTAAACGACTATAACCCAAAAACTTCTATTCCGATTTACATAAGTTATATTAACCTAAAGAAGCTGAAGGTACATACCTTTTAAACGATGTTCATAAAAGGTTAGTTTTATTTGCTATTCTGGAGGTTGTTGGCAATAACTGCAAAACGGCTTCGAAAACAGATCAAAAATTAGTCTAAAAAAATTATTTTTAACGAGATACCACTCATTAATGAAAACTTTGTATATTAATTATTTGCGGCATCGAAATGAATTAAAATACACTCATTGCAAACCTTCAATTTATTAATTTATATTTAAAATGATGTTGATTTCTATTTACTTGAATCTGTAAAATATTTAAAAATATACAAACGCATCACAAGTGTAAATTTACCAATCTTTTTAAATTTATGAAAATAAACTTTCAATGTATTAAAATACTTGTAGAAAAGTGTTCTCATTAAAATTGTATACATTTTAAGTAATAATAATTAAACTATAAACAGAGACATTGAATTTGGTTACATTAGGTCTTAGTACAAATATGTATAGCAATCCACGTTTTCTATTAACGACAAATATCTAAAAATATATCATGTGAAATTAGGAACATGTATGTATGTCTGTATTTATGCTACAAGAAATGCATATCTAAATCAAAGATTTAAAAACTAAAGGCACATTTACAAAACAGCATTTTCATATTCAAATTTAAAACTTATAAGAGAACTACAGTAGAGCTCTATTGGAGAACAGTATTTTCACTTATCGAAAATTCTAAATGCTTTTTTTTCAATTTCTATAATATTGGAGATTAGAAAATATGGCTCCCCATCTATTTGACGACTGAGTTCAATGTTTGCTAGGTGCCTTAAATGAATTTCGACTTCGATAACTTTTGTTAATAATTTTAAAAACTTGTATCTCTGTTTTTGAGTTTGGCAAAGGAATGAGTCATTCATATTCTTGTCTGCTAAATAGAAATTCTAATACCATAGCATGCATCGACATAATTTTTACCAAATGCATCTGCTACTTTCAAACTAATTGGGGCACCACTGGAATATGAAATGGAAAGAAACATATACATACATACATATATACCAAGGCGAATTTATAGAAGGTGGTGGAAGGTGGATTGTCAAAATTAATTACAATAATTACAACAAAATTTTCGATTTTGTAAATAACAAATTGTTTACACTGGCGAGCAACTCTGAAAGGTTGGTGACCTTTTTACAATGTTATCATCTTTGCATAATAAATGTGTTACGTTAATTCTATAAAAAATTAAAAAAAACATGTAAATTATTGATCTGAGCGTATATGAAATTTATAAGAACTGAGCAAATTTTCATAAAAAATATTTTAAAAGTATGTTTAGACATTTTGTGGGTATACTTTCTTAAGGCATATTTAATTTTATTAAAATAAAATGCAAGTCTTAAGTAGCTATAAACTTCCGTTGATTTCTTATATTTATTTTTAATTTTGGCTTTGGAAACTTTTATACTAAAATGAGCTACAAAACTGCAGTCACGAAAAATGTCTAAAAACTCTTCTAAAATTTTTCAAAACTTTGATGAAAGCTTAAGACTCCGTAAACTCCAAAATTAACGGATTCCAAGGCAACATTACTCCCGACAACATTTGAAAGAAATTATCTTTAAAAAATAAATGATACTAATGGTTATTCGGCATTATCGCCCAAGATGCTGGAAAATCTGATTGAAAACAACTGAACCCCGTTATATCATTGAATAATAACTTAAGTAATTAATATACATTATATAGTGTAAAAAATAGTTAATAAAAACTACTGGACGAACCTTTCTGAAAAGGTAAAAGCGTATTTCTTCTAACTACTCTCACTTCTAACCTCAATTATTGTAGTTTGTTCTTCAAAAACCAAACGTCACGCGTGAACACGCGTTCTGTTAAAAATGGAATAGCTGATGACTTTATATCCAGTTTTGGCCTTCTAGATACATATGTATCTCCAACTGGTTACGCGAGTAATTGCTTATACCTTTGTCTTTCATTTGTGATTTCTTTTTATACCCGAGCGCACTATTGGTGCCCAAGGTGTTATAAGTTTGTTCACCTAACGGTTCTTTGTAACAGCGCAAAGCAACCTAGATAGATGTAGACATATATATACCAAAATTCTTACAATTAATAGCGAATTTTATTAAGCCATGTCCGTCCGTCCGTCAGTCGGATAGCTCAAGTAAATATTGAGCTATCTTAACGAAACTTGGTATTTTAAATGGGCGAAATCGGGCAATAACTACGCCCACAAAACGGTGTTTTGTAAGTAACTATTGCAGGTAATTTACTCAAACTATATTTTAAATTTTCCGACAAGACATGTTAACAAATCGGAATATTTTGCGGTCGTTTCTGTGGTATGTTTAGACAGGCAGAAGTCAGTAGTTTTCTTGTGTTGGTTATGTATGTTGATACCTGTTGTTCCACCAAGGGTATTATTTTGTTTTTCTTAAGGGATCAAATATTACGTCTGAGTTTGTGTTCGTCTGTTCGTTTATTATTCTTTCATTTTCTGTTTGAATATTTCCATATTCACAAAGGCGTTCAGGCGGCGTCCTTTCTGATGCACATGCAGTATGTTCTATGTAGCTGTATTGGCGTTCGTAAGTCAGTTTGTATACACCATGCCTACTTAGTGGATCTTCTGTATTTGTGCTCCGTTACTTATTGTTTTTAATACTGTGTGAATGTTGTACGTTTTGAAAGAATTTTCTAATTTGCAAGTCGCCTTTCCTGTATAAATTGTTACCGTCCAAGTTTTCCGGTCTTTCTATTTTGCGCTTCTGGTGCTTTTTGAGGTTTCGCGATTCTACTTTTCTTATAGGCTTGCTGTGTTAGGGGTGTTCGCTCTGATCTACCTACTAGTTGCCTTAGTGCTGATTTTTTGTGCAGTCGTGGATGGGTCGATGTGTTGTGTATTTTCGTGTTTGTGGCCTTCGGTTTCCTATAAATTTCATAACTAACCTTTCCTAGGATCTTGTCTATCCTGATTGTTTTACATTTTTATGTTGTTTGTTCAGATATCTCGCAGATAATGCGGCCTCTGGGATTGACATGAATATCTCCATGAGGATGGCCGACGATGGGTTTCCCATCCCTAGTCCGTTCACTGTATATCTTAAATATTATTAAATTTAAATTAGTTTTGGCGTAGCGTTATTTTTAGTATATTTGTGATCTGTTCAGGCTTAATTTTATTTTCGGTGTTTTCTAGTAGTGTTTTTGCACCCAATTTACGTATTTTATGGCAAACGAAACCATTTTGGTGTATTTCGTGAATTTTGCGGACATCAGTTCCATTGTAATCGTTATTGTATGCTCGTTGCGCAGCGCTAGAGTATCTTGGAGAATCGTCTTTATATATATTTTTGATACTCTGTAAGCAGGTGCCGATTTGTAGTTTACTATGGGCCTCATTGGAACATCCGGCATGTGTACCTTTGGGCTATTTGATCTCTGTTTGATATTCGTCGGTGGGTTCTGCACCTATTCTTCTGCATTTCATTTCCTCAATCATTTCTTCGGTATTTTCTATGTGCACTCCTCTTTCAACTGTTGCCTTTGTCCGCTTTCGTTAGAATTACATTGTTGTTCTTAAATTTCATATGGTGGTTCCTTCCTTGTTGTATATTTTGTGTTTGCCATTTTATATATGCTTCTTCATATGCTACGCCCTCTCTTGGTTCTCACTTGGTGTTAAGGATTTTGGGTCAGAATTTCTCAAACGGATCACCTGAATGCGGTGAAAAATTATTTTTGCTCGTTTTTTCATTTTTTCTGTAGGCATTAATAATGCAAACAAAAACCCATTTTTTTGTCACATACACAGATTTCAAACTGTTGATAAAATGATGATAGTCGCCACGATACGTGGATACGATTGTAAATTACATACTACATAAAGCGCCGAAGATATTGATTTCCAACACAAGGAATATTTTTTTGAATTATTTCACTTAAAATACAATTCTTATCATTACATGAAACAATTCTGATAAAGAATTTTTTTTCTACAATAGTTTGGTACAAATTAGTGCAAAGTGTTTCTACCTTTGGAATCCAATATGGCTGCAACTCAACAGATAGATGTGACATTTTTGCGATTATCTTTGATTCTCATATGAGGCAGACGAAAATGTTTTTCTATGTGAGTCTAAATATGCTAGCAAATTCTTCAAATTATACAGACGCGGATTCTTTAATTTTAGCGACTAAGAACTATTTTAATCATTATCCAAAATTTGGTATTTTGTTGGTTCATTTCGGTAATTGTCTTTTAATTTGTTCATTTCGCCCAGCTTCCCTTCCAGTATAACAGGTTTTTCGAGGTTTCTTGCACCCATTGCTACCACAGTGGGACATTTTCATTACCTTGTTTTATCCGGTTGTTTTAATTAGTTAATTGTTTATCAACAATACCTGCAATCAGTGACATGCTAAATTTACTATACTGCTACTCTTTAACAGGTGAGGAGTAGCAAAATGACCGATAAGAGCTGTAAATTATTTTTATAGGGTTGCGGCAAAGTGTTGGCTAACTGCAAGTGGAACTTTTGAAATAGAAATACTGTTTTTAAAAAATACTTTCGTTGTCACATTTGCCGGCACCTTTACACTCGTACTTAGTTATGCATCTACCGCCAACGTAATAATTGTTACATGAGCAAGGATGGTTAACCGCGCCACTTGGCCCAGTTTCTGCTCGTTAGAATAATTTATGTATTTTTGTTTTAACCTTCTACATAATTTACATTCATTCTGCTGAGTACTTTGTTTCTATTATTATTTTAATCGTTTATTCATTCTTACTCATCAACCCACATCGCCCTTCATGTATGTATGCATATATTTATACATACATATGTGTGAGTTTACGCAGATGCATGTATGTATGTATATACTTATACATATGAAATACTTATACAAAGAAAGTCTGTTCTTTATGAAATGGAAAACCAAACTACGTGCATATAAATCAAGTAACAGCTGTCAAAAAGACCAACTCCAAAAAAAAGTATTGTCTCATTTACACACGGTGGCTCAAACAACTGTTCACATGGTGATATTTTCTCCAATATTTACAATGTTTCTAACGCTTCGTCGCTTTTGTAGATTTTTTATAAAACTTTAGTTCGTCTTTCGAAATTATTATATGTATGTATATCGATTCAACGACGAACTGTCGGAGGCGGTTTAGCAACCTTCAATAGTGCGAAAAAACCATTTATTTCTCAAAAGAATCGCAAAGCACGGCTTGAGTTTGCAAAAGCACATATCATCTGGACTATCAATAAGTGACGAACCGTCCTTTTTCAGATGAATCCAAGTTCAACATCTAAGATTCTGATGGATTGAAGCTGGTACGTAGACAAAAAAGGCAACGCTTAAATCCGCGGTATTCCAAAAGTACTGTAAAACATGAGGGGGGGAGGGACAGCGTAATGGTCTGGGGGTGTTTTTCAGGAAATGGAGTGGGTCCAGTTCACATAGTTAATGGTAAAATGGACAGATTTGTATACCAAGACATTCTTCAATCCATTATGGTGCTCCACACTGAGGAGGAAATGCCTTTGAAGTGGATATACCCAACAGGACCATGAACCAAAGCACGCGGCTAAGTGTGTGAAAGAGTGGTTTATTTCCAACAAAATCGACTTTTTGCAGTGGCCTGCACAATCTCCCGATCTCAACCTCATAGAGAATCTATGGGAGATTGTAGATCGTAAAATTCATCGCGAACGTTATAACAACAAGGATACGATATTTAATCAAGTGCAACATGAATGGAAAGGCATTTCTGCAGACGATTTAATGTGACAAAGAAAGTATTTTTTTCAAACCTCACGCCAATCGTTTCTTCTTCCTGCTAACTAGCGCCTATTGAATATAGCAAGTGATGCCAAGTCCTTTTCCACTTGATCTTCCCAACGCAGAGGAAGCCTTCCTCTGCCATCAGCTCATATGGTACCAAGTAGAATTTCTTCCATATGCACAACATGAATTTTAATACGATGGCCTATGGCTATGTGGCGATATGGCTCATCGCTTCATCGTCTTCGATATTCGACGTCTCAGACACGCATAGTTCAAAAATCGTTTGCAGAATATTAAAAATCTAAGTATCTAAGTAAAAATTAAACTGTCGCCTATTTTTTTATTAAATATGTTTTTAACTATTTCCAAATTTATAAAATTTTACTTATTTTTTTTTACTTATTTTTCATTACAACTTTATAATAACACAAAATATTTGAAACATTACTTTTTTAAATTTTTGTTAACTCATAAACTTATCTCTGTAATATATATAACTAATTTTTGCATTTCCAGAATCGCAGGCAAATCTAGAACCTCACATATTCAATAAAAACGCTGCAAAATTGAATAAAAACGCTAAGAAAAATTTAGGTGTTTTTAAAAAGTTTTATTTCACTCCTCCGATCTTTAACAGTTTTGGATATTACAATAATAAATTTAAAAAAAGATGGATATAAAATCTTATCCATAAATATTTTAAGGTACTATGTATGCTATATAAGAATTCATATTACTTAAATATCAACCTAATGTGCATATGTATTACTAAAATACTATAAGCACTTGATTTTATTTTCATTTTGCATATTACATTTTCGTCGACGCCTTTGATGCATTTTATATTAAATTATTTATTTCCTATGAAACGACACTGAATTTACTGATCGTACAAAAACGGGCGTTGAAGTGATATTACTTGGATATTCAAACTGTTACGTGCAGCATGCCATGAAAACCCATCTCACAAAAATCATTTGCCATTCGGAGTCGGCGTAAAATTGTAGGTCCCTCAATTTGTGTTACAACATCAAGACGCAGACCGCAAATTGTAGTTCGGCCAAAGCGCCAAATTATTATTATTATTATAGTTCGGGATCACTTCTAGACTAGGTCGGTACTATTTCGGGACTAGTTAGAGTACTAGCTAGCTAGAGTTAGTACTAGCTGTATAATAACCGGCCGAAACTAAAAACAAAATAATTCGTACTCATAATTATTATGCAAAGACTTTTATAATATAAATCTCAAAATTATAGTTATTGTTGATTAAAAAAATTGTTCTCACTCATAATTATTATGAAAATCCTTGTGTAATTTAAGTCTCAAAATAATTGTTATCGATAACGTAAAAAATCTGTCTCGTTATTATTATTTTCAAAAGACTTTAATAATTCTTATCAAAATTAGATTACTTTTTTAAAAATCAACGATCAAATAATTATTATTCTGGAGCTCTGGTTTTTCTACTCTTCTCAGCCCTTACGCACAAATAAAATACAAAACCAGAAAATGCCCCAAAAAATATTTCGTGATGTTGTAAACCCTAGACGTTGAAAAACATATGTTTGAGGGAGGGCAAAATGCAGACGGCATCGTTATCCAATTTTGTATGGCAAACAACAGCACCACAGATATAACTGTTAGCAAACTTCGCAAAAATTAGATGTCTACATTTTGGAACGCACTGTGAACAACCCAAATATTACACCCGTGAAATAAATATAGCATACAAAAAATAAGCTACTTTTTTGGGTGTATGGTAAATTTTCGTTTCACTTTTTGATTTCAATCACTCAAATATAATTTTAGTAACCAATGGAAATGTACGACCATGATTCAATTATTAAAGGTTTGATACATAATGACAGCTAATTTCTAGCTCTCCCGTACAAAAGTTTGCATTTGCGAAGGAGGTAGAAAGAGGGAAGAATGTAATCCCTTTTTGTGAAAAAGTAGTTAAAAAGTAGGCAAAGTATGTATGTATGTAATTAGTGGTAAATATAAATTGCTCAGAATCGAAATATGTTTGAAAGTCTAGTAAATATTTGACGCATTTTTCTGACTGGATATTTTTTCGTTGTTTTAATTGACAAACACTATTATTGTAAGTAAGTTAAATTGAGTTTGTTCATATGAAATTGTTGGAAAAATCAAATTTTTTTGGTCACAATATAAAAAAAACATGTGATTACGTTATTTGTTTTTACATATAAAAAACAAGCAACACAACCTCTTTTGAAAGCCATGTTATACACTGGGCCATATGAATTGATTCACCAAAACTTACCTGAACTCCCCAAACTCTTTAATACGTTTAATTTACATACGTATTAGTCCGTAACGGACACCGCGACATTAGGCAAAACGGCGTAAACCGAATTTTTAGTCTTCCATACGATTTCAAAGACAAGGTATATTTTCGCAACCTATATTTGAATTGCATTGGACTTGGTTTGTCGAAAAGGCCACCTTTCGCACGCATTGCACCAAAGAAATACTCAATAATGTCCTGGTTGAAACGGTACTTCAAGATATATTGGGTATCGTACCCCCCATGCACTAGGTTGCATTTAACAGAATAATTGTTTCTATTGGAAAATCAGTTTATCGTCTCTATTATCTATGCTATTATAAATTACCTTATATAAAAAACTAATTAAATGTAACGCACGATCTCATACTTCCGTGACGGACAAATAACTATGTAATTACTGGATTACATTTCGTTTAGGGTTTTTTTGCCCTTATATTATCTATATTGAATTTAGATAAGACAAACTTATGTATTTTAGTTACACTTTAAACAACTTACATACAAATGGGACAGGTGATATGATTGGTAGAAAAATGCTCCAAACCCATCGCCGTTCACGAAGATCAGGAATAGGCGTTTATAGCAACCTAGATATATACAGACAACGGTCAACATTAACGTTTTCACATGCTCTTATAGAGGTTTTTCTAGAAAATCAAATTTTGATGGCAAGTACTTACACTTGCTAAAAGGACAGGGAATAGTGGAGGCTGCTCACTCACGGGTTTCGATGCAAAAGAATTCTCGCACAGGGGTGGAGGTGAAAATGAGCAGGGACGAACGAGCGACGAACTTGACGCACAAGTTTCCTAACGAATTGCAAATACATATGTGCTTTAATTATAAAATATTGAAATTTTTAAAAAATACTTACTCAAATTTTCACAATTTTCAAAAAAACGGTCAGCGAATCAGAACAAAACAAACGAATCAGTGAAACCGACTCTTTTTTTTAAATTTACTACTATTTAAAAATATTCGATAAGATTCATACAAAAATTTTCAAAAAAGTAACACTGTTTTAGCTAAAGGAGACGTCGTGTGAAGAGTGAGGAGGAAAGCTGTTTATGTATCAAACCTTTCATTATTGATTCATGAGTACGACTTGCTGAATTCTAGCGAATGACCGAACATCGATTTTTAGGGTCTAGCCGAACTTCAACCAATCCGAAGCGATATCTTTAAAAATGGCGTCACCATTAAGAATTTTTTTCACACATTTTTTTACTGGAATAGAAAACTTATACACACATAGTAGTATATATATTTTACGTAATCAGGCTTTAAGATTAACGAATTCCGAGTTCTTTGTAACTATTATTTGAACAAATGTGGCTGGTGCACTCTAAGACGAATTTTATCCAAACCACTTAATTTTCAAGATAGTGTTTCAAAATATACATTCTACGTTTTTGTTTTCGCTAAAAATTAGGCTGACATAATCTTTAAATAAATATTAACAATATTTAAAATTGTTACTGGTCGGACAAATACAAAATACAATATTTGAAAATTATTGTTAACTACAAACTGTTTCGTTATTGTTTTGAACCTTACTAACGTAGATATTTATAAACTTTACCATGCCAGCTTTAAATCAAAACTAGAAACTAAAAAAAGCAATTAATGCAAATAAAATATTAACCAATTCTTAAAAATTCTAGCTTTCTTAATTAATTTTTAAATTCTTCAATAGAATAATGTAATAAGCCATTTAGCTATAGGTTACTACTTAAAGACTTAAAATTTTTCGAACGCCCAAATGGTTGTTGAAGCTAGACAACAAGATGTAGTAGAGTGAATGTAACAAGGCGAATTCATATAAGATAATAGCATCTCATTTGATAAGTGCTTGTTGTTCTTCCCCAATTCGCATAAGTACTTGTATAAATCACTATCTATAATCAAAAAATATAATTTTTCTAGATTTCCATTTTTATTTAAGAATTATAACAACACTTTACTTTCTCTTCCAGGCAATCTGCAATTACTAACCGCCTCTAATAATCCAATCAATTCAATTATCGGTATTCTTCAATAAAGGTATGTAAATAAAATGTGTTTTTGCGAAAAACATACAAAATATTCACAAGACAAGCGTAAATTTGCATGCTCGTAGATTAATCACAAGTGCATTTAAATATTCTACAATGATTCTTAAGAAGTCCTTTCATTCTTTGTATCGATGTGCTCTGAGCGAAATTTGCATTCTAAAAAATTGGAACTTGACTTGTGATTCACTCGAAATTCAGCTTGCCGCTCGCTACACACCCACAACTTCATACATACCTACATGTGTATTTACTTAGTCCTTCCTACTTCTTCCACTAATGTACTGTTTTATTTTGTGATGTTTTTTTTTCTTATTTTGAAAATATGTTGAAAATACCAGAATATCAAAAGCACATTTTATGTATCTCAAGACTGTGGAAAAGTAAGTGGTACATATTGAACATTGTACATATAAGGGGTTAAAAGTAACGCAGGATTATATCTAACAAAAAAAGAGCATTTAATCGGATATTTTGAAAAGCATTCTGTGTTAGTGCCCATATCAAGGAGAAAAATTGTGTGATGGCACCATTTAAATTGAAATTTCGAATGGGTAGTTCGCGCAGCACATCACAAGAGCACGATTCAGATCCACAGGTAAACGAAGCGCTACTCAATCATCACCAGCAACATTCGACTGCAATTGGTGCCAGTAGTTCCACCATCGACTCGACAGACTGTACTAGTCTTGGTTCAATGGGCACCAATGAGCGTAAATTCTTGCTGCCAAATAAAAGCAACAATTTGCGATTGGGTAAGGATTATTCTATACTTTATATTTGTGAATGCTACTTCTTCCCCTTATTTCACTTAGCAATGCCTTCTCTAAACACCACAAAAGATGATTGCTCACGAAATGGTTGCATTCAGAAATATAGTTAATTTCTTTCTGGTTCAATTTGCTATAGCTATACCGATAAACATGATTTATGTAAATTATTTATGACCTTTTTGTTCACTTCTTGATTGCAAGCGCCTGTTTGTTTTTGTATGTGTGTATGTTGTAGAATATTATATCTGTTAAATGTCTAATGCATTTATTCATATGTATGTACATATGTAGATTTATGTATAGAGTTTCGCATTGTTCGGTTAAAATTGCAGTGATATGATTTTTTAATATCCAAAAGAGGATGCAGTAAAAATTATACAAGTCTCCATGCATTCCATACTATTCATTTTAAAACAAAACTGGGGTCGAATTACGTATTCCGTGCACGAAACGGCAATCGATTCAAAATAGTTTACATGAATGGTCCTATGCACGATAATATTGGAATTACGACATACATTTACTGCCGTACCGTAATTTATTACAGAGTGTATCAGATTCCAAAAAAATTGTAATAGAAATATAATGTAAATGTTTTTTCAATGTTTTACACAAAAATTACAAAACTTTTTAAATAACATGCATACCGATCTATTTTATTATATACTTTTACTACTTTCGTAATTTTTACTTGTAAATATGGCTTCTATTTGGGTCTTTTTTATGTTTAGTTTCTGTGGGCCGTAAATATTTTGATATATAATAGGATGTTTCACCAAAATAAGTAGTGGCTTTTCCATCGGTATTATAAAATTGATTATGTTTTATGTTTTTAGGAATATTTTGAAAAAGATATCATATTAATTCCGATGGAAAAAATAGTACCGACTTCTTTTATGGAGTGTGATGCAGCCTAATATATTTGTAAAAGTTCACTTACTTTAAATATCTAAATTAGCAAATTCTTACGAATAAGATCACAGCAACAATGATACATTTTTGGCATACAAATGGCATATGGCTATTGAATCAAACTTGTTGACGTTCACGTTAAGTGAGGTACGTGCGCTGAACTCACAATGCCAAATTACGATATAAGGGATACGTTCACTTATCGTGTAATACCAAATATGCACTTTTTTTTTACGGGTAGTTCGCAGTGCTTTGCCACGCTTTAAGTTTTTCGTTGTTACCCGTATAAAACGCTTTTTTCAACTCGCAAATTACTTTTTTCATAAAATTTCACAGTTATCATTATACAGATCCTATTTAGGGTATATATGGATGAGCAAAAGTATTTTTAATTATATCTCATTTAACAGAGTTTTAGTTATATTTAACTTCGTGCTTTTAAAAATATTCACTTTGGAACTTGAAGAACAAGTGATGGTGAAATTTAATAACGATAAATCGGTTAATGATTAATAGAAAGCATACGGCTATTAATTGCAATTAATTGTAAGAAATGAACCGACTAGTCGTTTCTATTAAAACCGAAAAAAAACGAAAACCTTTTATTAAGTTAGGAAAAACTGACTTTTTTTTTAACTTACGGCAATAACATAAATTTTTTAAGCAAAACAATAATAAATATCCAATTCTTTGGAACAGAATTTATTTAAGAATAACAGTTTTGTCAAATATGTTGCCATAAGTCTATTTGGTTTTTTGTAGCGATATCGCCCGCGATGTTCTGAAAGTACGAAAGTTCGTATTAGAAAACAATATTTTTGAGAAATAATTTAGGATAAACGGACTTCAATTCTGCCTAGACATCAATTACATTGCCGTTCATTTCTAAAACCGGAGCATTTAGAACGAAGCTCAATTTGTCTTGGGAATGTAAAAAGTCATTGTTGCTATTTGATTATTTTCAGTTTTCCGTTTTTTATTATTGCAACTTGATTGGTTGAAAGCGAGTTTTTTAATGACAATTCAGGCTTTAGGGCAAAACCAAAATACATGCATTGGGTTCAATCAACTTTTTTAAAAGATAACATATTGATATTTCCACACTTAAAATATTAATGGCATAACCTGATTTACTTTAAAAACTATTTTAGTTTTAAGCCCTATTCTTTGATTTAATTAATTAAAAACTATTTTGCTATTTGAATTGGTATATTAGCCTAAAATACACTTTGGATTCAGAAAGTACATAAAAAAAGAAACATAAAAACGTTGATGCCAGTGGCTTTTTTGCAAGAAATATTTATAAGGGTTACCTTTTCCCATCTTTTTTTTTTAAATTACAACAAACACGTCGCTACTGGCTATACATACCTTATTACATTATTTGGTACAAAGTTGATCCTAAGCTCATTGGCAAGCCCTTTCTCTGCAGAGCTAACCCATACGCCTTGCTTAATAGTTCTGTGCCCTAAACATTGAATACATCAACCCAATAGTTTATAATGGAACATATGTAATTGATAAGAGTAAATACATACTTTATGTGGATTGCACAATGTAATATTTTATTTTCCGTTTTATATTCAATATTAGTAAAGACTCACTTAAAGTTTGCTACAATATGATGATAGATATAGACCGAAATGTTCAGAGAAATAGATTAAGCCATGTGTGTATGGGCCTCCGTCCGTCCGTTCATCGGACTACTCGAGTAAATATTGAGATATCACAACGAAGTTTGGTACAATTATTCTTGTTATAATTTTGTTTGTTGTGTTAGCAATGGAGGCTAAGATGAAGTAAAACTACGTGCATTTAATTATTTTAGTTTTGTTGAATGTTTTATCGAAACTTTTTACACATTGAGAGCTAATTTTGGCTCTTTTAGAGGTAGGCGACATTTGCAAACCTAATGCATGTGTATCTATGCGTGTGTGTGTAAGCATGATTGATAAGACTAAACTAATTTCCTTTCCTGGACATTAAATGCTTTACAAATGTCTTAGCTACTCATATCCTTTTGCTCTAAATGTTTGCACTCAGCAATTTAGCAAAAATCGTTTCCATTTTGTTTTTCGCAAATTAAATCTTATTTATTATTCGTCGTTTGTTGTTGCAGGATATATCGATCCCAAGGCAACAACAGGTAATGGCGAATCGTCAACGGAATCCACATTTCCTACAACTCCACTGTCAACTTACGATCACATGTTAGAAGAGGTAAATTATAACTTAATAATATAATATTGTTCCTTTTTTCCCCAACAAATGTGCTTTCCGCAAATCTTAACGCTTTAACAAATTTCTTATGTTTAAAAGTTAAAAGTTATTTGAGTAAATAAATGGACGGCTTTATTTTATTTAATTTAACAGCTAAAACATACTACCCGTGAAGACGCTCCAAATAATAGGCGACGAGATTCCTTGAACAATTCCAGTAATAACATTCTTCTGTCGTCGCTAGAGCATCTTTCTCTCAGTGAAAATATTACCATTCAATGTACGGACCCGAATTGCCAAGAGAATTATATTTGCAACGAGCAATTATTGCTACAACGACAACCAAACGCATCATTAAATGAACAAAACAACTTAAATGTGGAGCGATCCCAAACATTGAATCAAAATCTATTAAGCAACGAGGTCGACAATTCCGAAGACGAGTGCCAAGACGACAATCGTAAAGAATCAATTGATTCGACAGAACTTTTGATATCAACGAATATGGCGTCCTCAACAGTAACAGCATCAACAATACACACTAACCCAAATCTAATCGGGAACTGTACAGGCGACTGTGAGCAATGCGAATCCGGTCATTACAGCGAGGAATGTACCGATGAATGCAACACCACCAACAATGGGCAAGGCAATAGTGGACAGAATAGCAATGAGTTTTTCGATCCACTCATAAATCATGGCGGATACTGTAGTGGAGGTAAAGTTATTGTTGATATTTCTTGCATTATTACTTTGTATATCTTATTTATGCATCTACTCGCCTCTAAATTTGGGTTGAAAGGGGGGGCATATTGGAGATGTCCATTTGTTTTCAACCATCCCAGCTTTTCGAGTACACAGATTTTTAAAAGTGTTTTTGACAGTTAAAAAATCGCCCGAAGAATTCGACGATTCCACAAAACACCGACGCATTAAAAAAAAGAAACCAACATCCATTCTTGTCGAACCACATATGTACGTATACTTAAAACCGTATGGTCTTAAAATTTATCTATAACAACGTAGAACGGTTTTTGCAAATTTTCCCCGGAGAACCGAGTTTCGGTGCTGAAATTAATGGGGGTTTAGATAAAAATCGATCAAAGACTAAGGTCATATTCGAATTCACGAGGCAACTCTACATTCAATTCAGCTGGAGTGATGTCAGGTTCAATTTGTATGCTATTACCACCCTCTACAATAAGTTACAATTGTCAAAAACTCTTCACTGAATGATTTTCATTTTATTTTATTTTATGACACTTTAAAGGTTTAAGCGATGTAGATCAAAAAACTCCCGATAATCTAACTTCTAAAATACCGTAAGATTTTCTTTTCATGTGATGAATTTCATTTCAAAGGCTGAAAAAAACGTACATTTTGAACCCGACCCCCTCAGAATTTGATGAAATTTTGCATATAGGTACATCTTACGTACCCAAACACAACCTTATTTTTAGAAAATGGATTTTCGAAAAATTGTGGGCGTGGCAAGGTATCGAAATATTCGAAAATATTCGAAAAATGACGATAATAGGTACTTTTAAAGTGTGATTACTACGGAATGGCTTTACCGATTTCAAAGATCTTCATACCATTAGAAAGGTATTGAAATAAGCTTTCAAAAACATACACTGTAAAAATTTTTTAGTACACTGAAAAAAAAATTTTTCCAAAATAAAATTTCAAACTGAAAAAACACTTCAAAGATCAAGCGATTTTGAAAAATAAAATTTTATTTTAGAAAGCTCTATTTGATATATATAACATATCTGAAAACTAAAATGGGGTGTTTTTTATTTTTTTATACAGATACAGATACTATGACTAAGTATTCTAATAGATTCGAACAAGAATCGTATTATCAAATTTTTCAGACCCGCACAATAAATTGACGTACACTTGATAAAGTTAATTTTTTATTTTTATTTATTTAGATTTAATATACAACTTTGCGCAGCTCATACTGCTGACTTTCGGAATATTTGCTTACTTTTAGTGATGTTTCATCTAAAGGTACAAAAGAATGGAAGCTTTGAGTTCCTGTAATAGTTTTGGCATTTTTGTATCTTGAAAGTAGCTCTTCTTTTGTTTTGTTGTATTCATCAGAGTCTGCGTAAGCAACTTCTATGGAGGTGTTATACGTTTGTGAAGCCCAATGATAAAGGTCTTTCGGCGTTTGAATTTGGTTTTTATTTGCCATGCTATAATTCCGAGCGCCTCTTTTTAATGTCCCACATATACCATTACATGCAGATTTTCCATGGCTGGTTGCGTAAAAGTGCCACTCAGCGAATATTTCGAAATCAATTTTATGATGAGATAAATTAATTAAGTTGTACTTGTTTTTGTACTGTGCTCCTGCACCATCTGACACGTAGATAACTTTCGTAATTGAATTGCTTATATTAGTCTTAACAAAATTAATCATTTTTGAAATATATAGATGAACTGCTATGCTATCATGGATATTACAATCGGATATTATGGCAAAGGTTCTATGAATTAAATTATCGTTATCTTTGTAATAAATAACGAACGGATGTATCGTGGCTTGATTATTATTCCAATGATATCCTTGAATGGCATCTTGTATAACAAACGCATAGTTTTCAGCGAAATCCATTTCAATTAGCAGTTCTCCTGGCAGCAGTGTCATTTTTCTTTCACTTACGAAGCGGGACTGGCGCTTAGCTGTGAAATGATGTGACACCAGCTTATTGATGTGTTGTACAAAAACGTCAACAAATGTGTTTGTAGTAGAGGAAATGGTTTCGAGATTACATCTGAGTGTTGTGTTCCAGTTTTTGTAAATGACTTCTTGAATCCAATTTTTTTCGTAATATTCCAACATCATCGTTCGAAGGTTCGTTAAATTATCGTAGCACCGACCACACATTGATACGCAACACTCGCTGTTTTCTATATTACCATTACAGACAACGAATTTAATAACATCTTTATAGTTTCTGAAATTATGTTGACCTTCCATCGATTTCAAACCCGATTTTTCGAACATCAGTTTTACATTCTGATGCAATGTGCACACACAAACATTTTGCTGGTTTCCAACCCCAAGTTTGATACAATTCTCTGGTCGCAACATGGTAAATTTTGTAAATCCTAATTGAAGTGAAGGATGTATTTTTCTAAATTCATAGTAAGTTTCACGAAGCGATGACAGCATTAGTCTTTTTTGAAGTTTCTCGCGTATGTTTCCTTGTCTTACTACAATTGAGTCCTGTGACCCAGGCATGATTCGGCTGATTTCATCATCTTCATAAAACAATTTTACTGTGTTTAAAGTTTGTTCAGGTAAACTACGCCTGTCCATGCTAAAGCGTTTGACGTCCGAAAACTTTGTTTTACTTTTTTGTATATCTTTGCTAATTTTTATCAATTCGTAAGATAAATCATGCCCAAAAATGTCTTTAATTTCCTTAGATGTCATGGTGTTTGGTAATAGAGATAATATTTTTTGCTTATCCAAATTATTTGAGCAGTTTTCGATTTGATATTTCATGTTCTCCAAAATTTGTTCGTAGTAAGCTTTGATCTTCTTTTGGTCTTCTGATAAAGTTGACAGTGAACCACCTCCAAGTGAATCCGAAATACCTTGCGCAAATTGCTGTGTTTTTTTTTTGCAGTATGAATCCCTTTCTAAATATTTTCGCTTCATTGGCGATGGATGGCTTGCAAGATGAGGAATAACATGCTTATTTATATTGTTGACGAGTTCGTTGCGTTCGAGTGATTTAGTATAGCTGCTGCATGTTGGAACTTCCTTATATTCTTGATATAATTCACCGCTAGCCAAGTCATGTAAATCCTCAATTTCCGTTTCAGTAGAACGCTGATTATCAGCCATCTTGATAGCATCCTTCAGTTTAAAGCGACAATTTTCACAAATACGGCAACAATGAGTGTTGGAGACTGCTGGAAAATGCTCAGATATCACCGCTGCTTCGTTTAAGCTAATGTTTCGAAGTTTAGAGGAACATTTTGTTGATAGCTGCACACATCTGTATTTATTAGTTGATTCCATATCTATTTGTAATTTAAGGAGAAACTAAGCACGAAGTATAACAGCCGTTTAAACACAACTAAAATTTTTACTAGACGAAATTAACGTACGTTCGCTTTGAATTTGCAATGGCAACTGAAACGAATTCATAGAATATCGCTATGAAGCTAACAATCAGGTAGAAATAGTATATACTTAGTCATTAAAAGTTTATTGTACTATCTAACCGAAGGGTGTATGTTTATGTTGTCCAATAGATCCTAGGTACTTTTCGGCACTACTATGCATAGGATCTATTGTACAACATAAACATACACCCTTCGTTTAGATACTATTTCTACCTGACTGTTAGCTTCATAGCGATATTCTAGGAATCTGTTTCAGTTGTTGCGGTACAAACAGGTACAAAAAATTATTTTCGCTACTGATTTCATGTGGTGGAAGGTTGATCCGCTGTATCCTTTGATGAGCGGTTAAATTTTTGTGTTACCAAGGTCATTAATTTTATATTTTGGGAATGCCTGAAAATTTGACAACAAAAATTCTTGTTCGACTCTATTAGAATTAAAAAAAATCTGTATAACTTCCAAAGTATAGCTAGGTACCTTTTTTGGTCACACAATAATATCAAAATAAAAAAAGTTAACAAGAGATGCATTTACTTAAATAAATTTAAAAAAAAAAATAAAAAACACCCCATTTTAGTTTTCAGATATGTTATATATATTAAATAGACCTTTCTAAAATAAAATTTTATTTTTCAAAATCGCTTGATCTTTGAAGTGTTTTTTCAGTTTGAAATTTTATTTTGGGAAAAAAATTTTTTTCCAGTGTACTAAAAAATTTTTACAGTGTATTTTTTTGAAAGCTTATTTCAAAGCCATTCCGTAGTAATCACACTTTAAAAGTACCTATTATCGTAATTTTTCGAATATTTTCGAATATTTCGATACCTTGCCACGCCCACAATTTTTCGAAAATCCATTTTCTAAAAATAAGGTTGTGTTTGGGTACGTAAGATGTACCTATATGCAAAATTTCATCAAATTCTGAGAGGGTCGGGTTCAACGCATATTGAATTTGATATGAAATTCATCATGTGTGAAAAGAGGTCGTTCGAAGTCGGCGTAAAACTGTAGGCCAGCAATTTGTGGTACAACATCAAAGCCCACACCAAGTTCGGCCAAACAACAAGTTATATAATAAGTACCAAATTTTTATTACTAATACTTATGGCTAAGGCTGTATGTATGTAAATATACTTATATGAAACTATTATTACTTAAAAATTATAATTATTTATATTAAGACCGAATCGAAAATTAAATGAACTGTCAAATTCCTATTTTAATTTTTTTATAAAATGAAATCAAGGTTAATTTGTATAAAGTGATGTTACAAGTACAACTACAAAATTCCCATACATTTTGTTTTTGCTTCGACGAATTTTGAAAGATCATACGCAAAAGCATTGAACGTCAAGCGTTCCTAACATCAACGAGTTGCAGCGCGTGCTATCCCCAAACAACGGCGTAAAATTTTTCTCATTTTCGCCCGACGACCATTCGCGGTGATAGATTTATTTCTACAGCGACAGCGGCAAAATACAATCGATTGTGACTATACATATGTATGTTTAATATACTCACGGTTTTAATTCAAAATTGAAAACATCTACATACACACATATGTACATATATCGGGTGTTTTTTTTACAGGTTTGTTTTTCGAATAGAGATAAAACTGGCATTTTGTGGTCAAATCTGGCAACTCTAATGTCATTTATGTTCAGTTTGGTTTGCCATTTCATCATGAACAGGTTGACAAAAGAACAACGCTTGCAAATCGTGCAAATTTATTTCGAAAATAATGGTTCAGTTCGCGAAGTTTACCGCGAGCTCCGTCAATTTTATGGTCGACATAATCGTCCATCAGAGCAATTAATTCGGTTAACCATGGATCGTTTTCGCACTACGTTTACTCTATGTGATAATACGCATCCGCAGAGACGTCGAACAGTGCGCACCGAAGAAACAATTGCCGCTGTAGAGCAAAGTGTTGAAGAGGACCCGAATGAATCGATTCGCCACCGTGCACAGCAATTGGAGCTTTGTCCATCAACTTTATGGAAGATTTTGCGCAAAGATCTTGGCTTGCGACCTTACAAGATCCAGCTTGTGTAAGAATTAAAGCCGCGAGACCATGCAATGCGTCGTGATTTTGGTGTATGGGCCGAAAATGAGATTGATCTCGATGCTGATTTTCATCGCAAAATTTTGTTCAGTGATGAGGCTCATTTTTGGTTGAATGGCTACGTCAACAAGCAAAATTGCCGCATTTGGAGTGAAGAGAATCCACATGAGACCCTTGAAACGCCATTACATCCACAAAAACTGACTGTTTGGTGTGCTCTATGGGCTGGTGGAGTCATTGGGCCATACTTCTTCCGCAATAATGCTGGAGAGGCAGTTACCGTTAATGGAGACCGGTATAGAGCCATGATAACCGACTATTTTGTTCCCGAATTGGATGGCATGAATGTGGATGAGTTGTGGTTCCAACAAGACGGCGCTACATGCCACACAGCGCACGTCACAATCGATTTATTGAAGGAAACATTCGATGAGCGCATAATTTCGCGGAATGGACCTGTAAATTGGCCACCAAGATCGTGTGATTTGACACCATTGGATTATTTTCTTTGGGGATATGTGAAGTCGCTCGTCTACGCCAACAAACCAGAAACGTTAGGGGAATTGGAAGCCAACATTCGTGGCGTTATTGCCGACATACGGCCCCATATGCTCGAAAAAGTGGTTGAAAATTGGACCTGTAGAATTGGCTTTATTCGAGCCAGCCGCGGCGGCCACATGCCCGAAATCATATTTAAACATTAATGGCATAAAATTATCCTTCCAATAAAGCCAAATTGATGGACCTTAAAACGATTTTCTTGTGTTTTATTTCAATTCGAAGTTCTATACCCCTAAAAAAAACACCCGATATTAGTTTTTGGGAAAATGTATTAACTTAGCTATTTGTAAAATTTTACATTAGTTAAAGCTTCTATTAGCTAATTTCGTTGTCTCCGCAGTTCTGTTTTAGTGAGCGAATTTTTGAGTAAACGCTGCTGACGTCATTGCTCTTATAAGCGAAAATGTGCTGTTCGCCGGTATTGTACTTCAAACATCAGTTGGGTATTTTGAGTATTTCGTTCGCGGCGCTCCAATTTCGTTTACGTCGTCTCGTTCGATGAAATTTTGCGTAAACTATAATGTCGACAAATTGAGAGAAAGGGTTTACCTTATAATATTTGTATCATGCTTGAAAGTACTTAATTTTTATTTTCGAAATTCGCTAGTTTAATTACATACTAAGATGATAAGATTTTCCGTTTATAATTTTAAGATATTCTTAATGTTAGTTGTGTTAGGATGTTAGTTACATATGTTAGATGTTGCAACTGACAAGTGCTGCCATGAATTGTAACTCCAGCGCGATGATTTGGAAATTATTGCACATGAATAAAGAAACACATGAATCATTAAAAATCCATTATTCATTTACAGAGTCACATTATAATCAAGAAAATTGTGAAAGTCAGCAGAACGAATACCAGGACGAATACCAGGATGAATACCAAGGCGAACGATGCAACAATGATAACGCCGACGGTTGGAACACGCATCAACAAATGTCGAACAGTCAAAGTCAAAACCATCACCAACAACAGCAACTGCAGTCGCAAGCTTACGAGTATAGCAACCAAAATGCGATACAGGAACGATCTGTCACACCGGAAATAATAAGCAACAAATCGTCAAAGGAAATATACAAGGATTTAGCCAAACAATGGGGTATAACGTGCAAAATGTCAGACGCGTGTCGGTGCATGGAGTGTCAGGGTCATTATTTCGATTGTGAATACGACGATGTAAGTATAAATTGTATATTCAGAGCGACTGTGCAACCGCTTACCTTATTTCCTGTTATCTTTTTCCTTTCGTACAGAATGAACACCAGAAGACGGACGGTGGGCTGGGTGCGGGCACTCCAATGTTTATCAGCGAGGTGATGCACGGTACCGCGTGCAACATCCTTTAAATGTGTATTTTTTTTTTTTAATATTTACTTACATATGTACATATGTACATATGTAAATAGTTATTCTATGAAATTTTGCGGTATTGAATGGGAGTACCTAAAGTGATTCTACACGATATGCCTTTGAAACTGCAGATGTGATATGGAAAGGCAAATATACTCGTACAGTGATAAAACAATTTAAATTTGCTATGTTTATATTTTCTTCTCTTTTGTTTTATGTGAGAAGAAGTTCAAATAGATTCAATTGCATATTTATCGGAATGGTGACATTTGCAGATTCACATGTACATCGTGTAAAAACGCTTTAAGAAAGCGTATAAGTAGTAAGGTATAAGTACATACTTATGTACATACAGACAAGACCTGAAAGTGTATTTGAAAACGAAACGAAATACACATGTATGTACATATGTATGTATGTATGTTTACGCTGAGTAACAGTAAATAAACACTTAGTATTAGTTAAGTACTGAATAAAATATAGAAGTATAACGTGTGGCATTGGCGCCTCTGCAAAAACTGAGCCCACAAGCACATACATACATAATTTGTTTTGTATAAAATTCAATGTTGTGGAGAAATTATAATCAACATAGCATAATTGCACTGCAAGTTTTATTGGAACTTCAAATGAATCGCACTGATAATTAAAGTTTATAGAAGGGTCAATCCTTAGATATACAAGTAAATACATATGTAGTATATAAGTACATAAATATTACAGAAACTAAATTGTAGTAAGCCCGTTCACATTCGAATTGGTGTTTGTATTGTTGTTGTATTGAATAACCACTAACAAGTTCAATAATTGCAGTTCGCACTATTTATCTTAAAAACAAAAACATGTTTAATTGAATATCAACTACTTAATATGGCATTTACATCAATACATATTTATGTATCTACATACATCAGTAATCAAGATCATTTTTGAAGACATAATAGTATTTTTGCAAATTGAATTCAGTTTCATGATACATAAGTGCTTTATGTGAATCCATTGTAAAATCCATTTTCAAAGGAGTTTGGAAATTGCTATGTTGCCTAATTATCGAACAGCTATGAACGTGTATGCATACATACACAATGTGTCCAACCCGTACTGTTTTCCTTCTACGAACTGCCTTTATTATTTTATTATCGTTCTGTCATTTCCGCTTTGCTACAAAATTATTAAATACCATAGAGAGATTCTCTGAGTCTTGTACGTTGCACGAATTGCAAAGTTTTCCAACACACGCTGCAACTGCATACTTTGCCAATAATGATAGAATAAAATATTGCGCCTTCCGCGGACCGCTAGTCCTCTATTTGTTAATTAAACAGCATCCACCCATTCGCTGACGAAATAAAAGGATTTTACACAAACAATGCTAATAAAACTATTCAGTCATTCTGCCGTTTGTCCACTTCTTCTGCTCTTCTTCCTCTTCTTTTTTGGAATTTTTTATTTGCTCTCTCCTTCTCCAGGTATTATTACGTCACTATCAGTTGCTCTCAGCGTGGATGGTGCAATCTTGTTTTCTATCAGTCATGATGCATGGCAGCTATTGCATACAATTGTTGGTATGTCGTGATGCTAAAGTCAATTACGACACCAAACACTTTTACAGCAGCAATGCCTACAATTATTTTCCCAATTATGTAAATCCAAAAGTTCTTTTCATTCGTAACACAAGACTCAGTGAATAAAGCGAATTATTATCGCATTCATTTTACATGCAATATATAATTAATTGCTGGAGAATTCTAGAATTCTAGATTGCGCCTCCCGTGCTGAGAGCAACTGAAAGTGACGTAATTAAAGACAGAAAATAAGAGAGCATAGAAAAAGTGCCAAGGACTATGAGGAAGGACCACACCTTCGGCAGAACAATTGAATATTTTGTTAACATGTGTGTTTAAAATTTAAAAAGAAAAATAATTTTATTTCATTAGCAAATGGGTGAATGCTGTCAAATCGACAAAGAGAGAGGACTAGCGATCCGCGGAAGTTGCAATGTAGTAGTATATCATTCTTGTTAAGTGCCAGGTCCCACCGTTATGCTGCTTATATTATAACCATTGAATCATTCAATGTTGTTTTCAAGAGAGAACCCCCTAAACCAAACGACTAGTAGTTTTTAGAAAAAAAATTAATCTGAAAGTTACTCATTAAAATGTGCGAAATATAAAACAGAGAAATGGAAAAATTCTAAGAGGTTTGCACAAATACTAACCAAGCTAAGATTTTGTTTTTCTTTTATAACTTCTATATTTATTATCCGGCAGTGTACGATTTTAGGACCTAAAATCATATTCCAAAAAAGGGTGGAAAATTCAATTCGAAAGTTTATAAAAGTTATGTACGGAAATTTTTATCAATGTAAGTGTTCGAGAATGCTTCTTAGATCTTGCTGCCTATTAAGTATCTCAAATAAACTTGTACAGAAGAGTTCAACACCTCATATAATTTTCTTTTGCTAAGGCAGATCTAATTAACATACAGTCCAAGTTTATCTGCTTCTTTCCCAACCCCTAGAAGTACTTATCGTACTACAATTTCGTTGGAAAGTAATTCTCTATGTATTTCGGGAAAAAATTATAAATATTTCTGGTAATTTTATATAGCATAAGTAAACTTAATCATGTTATAAGAATATTTATAATGATTAAAAGAGATAAAAAGCGACATTTTCGGAAAATGCACTTTTTAGATTCGTTTTTTTTAGAATTTTGGCTGAAAAGGCTCGTTTTTCGAACGTACATAATAAATCAATTTTACGGTTTCAATCCGTTTTACAGAAAACAATTTTTAATGTTTTATGTACTTTTATTTTGACAAATTTTTATTAGTGTACGTACATATGTTAACAATTCGGCTTTCTGGTGCTCGTCTGGGTCGCTTATTAAGTATCTCAAATTAACGGGGTTTAAATAATTGGCAAACCAATTTTACTGAAAGCACAAAACTGTAACATCCAAATACGGAAATATATATAATTAATTTCCGTATCACTGTTACGATGTACTTTTCGTAGGTAGAAATATTTTTCAATTACTCGCGGATATCAAACATTTGGGAGTATAACCACACCTGTTAGTAAACAAATATTTAGAGGTCGGTCAAACCGCTCAAAGTTTCCAATGTATTTTATATGAAGAAATGTAGAAATGGCAATAGGATCAATTCATCAATTCTTTATTTAAAGTTATTTTTATACTAACGACTTTTTTATGGGTCCTACAAAAACACAAAAGAAAAACTAAAAAATGGATCTTAATCCTAACAATTTCACTGGGCATAATATTTACAGAGTTTTCCAAACTCTTTCGCTTGTAAAGTACTTTCTGCTGTTTTTTTTTTTATTTGTATTTTGGCCAATTAAGTTGTTCCAACAGTCAGTGCCGTTTTTTACCAATTTATATTAGGGGAATTCATTTGATGGTATAAACATACACAAATTTGTATGGAAACCGTTTTATTTATGAGGTTTATACATACGTTGACTTAATATGAATACCACTATTATCTCTGTGGTAGCTTTATTAATCCGCGCAGGGAGAAGTATCTATTGTTCGAACAATTTTTTGCCCAGCGGATCAGTTCAGGACGTTTCTAATGGCAAGTTCTACATTTCTAAAACACTCTTAAAAAGCGACTTTCAAACACAAGAAAACCTTAATTAATTTATGTACCACTGGGCATATAAATACATACATAAAATATATTTACGTCAACCTATGTCAGATCTTTAGCTGACTTCAATAGCCTCAAAATAGCTGCATTCTGATAATCTTGTTGTCATTATTTGAGTTCCCAGATATATTTAAAAGTACATAGTACGAATTTATCAGGAAGAAGAGATTGACGCTAAGACCTGTTCGTTAATTTTATTTATTTAGCAATTTACTATTTACCATTACCAAAATATAAAATATTATAATTACATGGAACACTATGCACATTACGAACAATTGTGTGAAAATTTGCATGGGAAGTTTTCAAATTCTTTCGATTTCGGATTCCCGAGTATTCTTTAGTTTTGTAACTTAGAATGTAGACATAAGAAAAGCGGCCTATTAAAAATGTTTTAAAACGTTAATTGAGGTAATGTCAAGCGAGAGTGTCTAATGCTTTGCTTTCATTATGGCAAATTTTTTACGACAAAATATTGTATGCAATGACATTTCGCCAATTTGGAATTTTGTTTCGAAAAAATTACATAATGAAAATTAAGCATAAACTCCATTTTCTTTTGATACCATACCGGAAGTGCATGTACTTATGTATGTATGTATATTATAGCATTACTTATTAAACTCATACTTATTTGACAACGAGTTCACTCATAAATTAAATACAATATATTTGCTAAACATGTAGAATAAAAGACTTTTACACTAAAAATGCCTTTCCTTTAGAATAAAAATATTTTTACAAAGAGTTTTAAATAGTCGAATCCTACAATTTTATCTCATTTGCCCAAATAAGCAAATTTTTTAATAAATGTTTTTGAAAATGAGAATAATTGCATTCGTGGGAAAGCAAGAAGAAATCTGAAAACCCTAACATACTTACTACCTACATATATACTATGTATGTACAATTAGTATTTGCATCATTCCAGTAGGAAATGGTAATGTTTCGTAAAATAAAAAATGGACTTATTGTAATGATAACAGCATTTATTACTCTTAACGAAGTCTATGATCTGAATGAATAGTAATGTGTCGTAAGCCACTTAATAAATATTCAAAAATATTAACTAAAAAATATTTTCTAAAATCAATGGAACATCGAATTTGGGTTCAACATAAGGAGAAAAGGGAAAAATTAAATATTTAAAGAAAATTCTCCTTTTTTAATCAAAATTCATTTTTATGTTTAAAAACTTCATCAACACTTTTCCCATCAGCTCCCATAGGAATGCACTGTTTCACTCTTAACATTTTAAATTTAAATTTAAAAACAGAAATGACCCACTTGCTTACACTTGGATCCAGGGTTTCGTTCACTCGTTTTCGTGAATGAAAAAGCTATGTCATTACTCATTTTCCTACTGGGATTTCAATGAACTGCATCGACATGCCCACATTCATATTATTTACTGTGAATTTATGTACATTTATCAGATAGAACTAATTGAATAAAAATAATAAAATGTATTGAGTGGAAACTCTAAACTAAAATCTTTTATTTAAATTTAAAAGGTGTGCTTACTATTTGCAAACGACTTTGCATTCGTCGTAAAAGGTTAAAGAAGCGAAAGACAAATTACAAAATCATTACTCCATCACCATTAATTGGTAGTCATCGAACCACAATTTTTGCTAATTTCCACATTAATTTTTCGTCTTTAGTGGTCACATAACGATTATTTGTAGCAACCTAATGCAACCTACTTATATACATAGATGTAAATATTCAGAATGAGAAAATAAGTCGATTAAGCCATGTGTCTGTCCGTCCGTTCACCTGATAACTTGGGTAAATATTGAGATACACATCTCAACGTTATACACAGATTACCTTTGACCCAGGGTAGGTAAGTATTGAAAAAGGTCGAAATCGAATAATAAATACGCCCATTTAACGGTAATTTGCAAAAACCAAAAATATGATATTTTTTGGTAACTATAAAATTTAATTTGCTCCAATTTGATTGGGTAGGAGAAGAAAATACGTGAGATGAAAAATTTTGGGAAACGGTCATTGCACTTCCAACTTCAGAGCAGGTATGTACATAGGTATATCACCGAAACTACTTTATCAAACTCTTCGAAATTTGGTGGCGTTTACTGAAGCTGCGATGTAAAGGAGCGCAAATTCGGGGTCGAACCAATGACAACCAATGATGAACTGCTTGATGAGCATGACATTGAGACCATGCATCCCTGCTAATCTACGTGATACACTGGCGATGTCAGAAATCATCCTGTGACGGTTCGGAATGCGATGCATTGGGAGATCTGAAACTTTACCAACTGTATCCTTTGTTGTTGTACCGACTACCCATAATTATTTTGATAGAGCCATCGTTCATGGTGCAAAATGCCATAGATCGTGGTACGCATAAAATTCACCTACTTTCAAAGGGGTTTCACCTCTGAGGAGCACACGTACATATGTATGTCAGGGTGATATCAAGGGCTATATACTTATAGGATATGTATGTACATTCAATAAACAGGAAGCCATGGCCTGGTTTTTTATGGCGGTATCCCTGCAGTCGATGTCTTTTTCGATAGACCCGACAATAAACAGTGTGGTGGGTGATGTGCGCTAATCCACCACCGTGGCCAACAAGTTTGAATTGCTACGTGTCTTCGTTTCGTACGCTGTTTTTGTCTTTCTTCCTGGTAGTGATGGATGGCAGCGCCGATAGGCAGTTGTTCAGATTTAATAGGTTATTTTTATTTACATATTTGAAATAAACCCGTGGGACTACTCTGTAATGCGATACGAATGAAAAATTGTTCGCATTCGCTAAAAGGGTACATATCTTGTAATGCTAGATATATGTATATGTATACATTTTTGATTTGCGCATTTCATTTTACGCTTTCGCATTTGGGGTACTCTTTTATCGAAAACAGATGCCAAACAGCTGCGAAATTCGCATATCTCTTGCTACACTTCGCTGGCACACGCAACAAGTAAACTTGTAAGTTTAATACGAAAAATACGAATTTTAATTCCATCAAAGACATTTATTTTATAAAAAATTACAGGTAGAATAAACCAATTAAACATACAAACCAAAACCAGTTTGAAATTTTGATGGATTTTATGGCAAACCACCCCGACTTATCAAAAGGACTACCAATGCGCGAATTTCCGGTTAGAAAAAAGTGTGAAGGGATTATTCTTATCTCAATCCTCTCATCTTGAAAATCGTTCCATAAAGCCACTGATCCATATTTTAATACAAACTTAATCTTGTGCACGTTCAAATGTTATAATTTGTTTTTGTTTTTTTTTTCTTCCATTCGTTGACATTTAAGTGAGAAATACCCATGATTCAATAATGAAAGGTTTGATACATAAACAGCTTTGCTCCTCACTCTTCACATGACGTCTCACTTAGCTAAAACAGTGTTACTTCTTTGAAAATTTATGTATGAATCTCATCAAATATTTTTAAATAATAGCAAAATTAAAAAAAAAAACCAAAGTTTTAACTCGCTGATATTTTTCCTGAAAACTGTGACAATTTGAGTAAGTATTTTATAAAAATATTTTATAAATTCAAATACAGTAGACGCTCGCAAATTACAACCACTTTGTTTTTGGGGTAGTTCTAATTTCCGAAATGTTCTAATTTCTGGACGTTTTTTAGTAGCGTAAATAATAAAAGTAAGAGTTAAGCTACTTCCAAAAAACTACATAAAAAACATTTTTTATTTATATATTTAAAAACATAACATAATTTTTTTTTAATTAAAAAATAATTAAAATTTCAGAAATTAATTCAAAATACTAGGGAATGGGAACCTAGTTCAAAATTAATCTTTTTTTAACATATAATAAGTAATATTAGTTTGTTTTTTGGTTTCATTAAGCCTAATAGTTATAACAATATCGTTACGGAGGGCCAAAAGATTGACCATGTGCTTAGTGGAAAACAATTCACTCTTTTTGCACCATTTTATTAAATTATTAATGCTTTCAATAGCTATAGTATTTTAAATAACTGGTGTGTCAGCAGCAATATCGTCTTGACAACTATCAGAATACTCATCACCGCTACTCAGTTCATACTCAGATCCGTCCTCAAACACATCCATATCCCATTTCTCGATGTCATCTATACAGATGCATTTGTTTGGGTCAATTTCTACTAAAAGAGTTAGATTTCTTTGGAGAGCTTCATTGCAATTATTATTATTTCTGAGCAATTGTGCTAATGGCACATTATCATCGCTGTCGTATTGGTCAGAGTCCCAATTAAACAGCTTGGACCAAGAATTGGTTGCACAGCCGCTGTTACATTTGGTGGAAAGAAATATGCAACTATGTTTCCATCGTTTCGATTGGGGCATGAGCGGATCAGTTATCAATAAGCAAGAGGGCCTTCGGAGGCAAGTTATTTTTTTTTAAAAACTGGACGACCTGTTAAACAAAAAATGCTTTTAAAATTAAAGAACAATTAAAGCAAATTTTTTGTCTTTTTACATTTTTTCATTAATAAATATCTTGTGAAACCAATCATGAAAGATCCGATACGTCAACCAAGCATTTTTGGAAAAGTCGTAATGAAGTGGATTATTAAAACCTTTGAAGCACCTTGGATTTTTTGCTTTTCCAATAACTAAGGGAACTAATTTGTGTAAGCCATCAGCATTTGAGCCAAGTAAAATTGAAATTCGTCCTTTTTGGATTTTGTAGGCAACGATAAAATAATCCGGTTTCGTCCACATTATATATTTGCGACTCCATTAACCCCATTTCAACGACTTTTTCACGAAATTTGTGAATAAACGGAGTAACCGACGCTACATCCCTAAAAAGAATTGCAGCACCAATTTTTAAAATACGAATACCGTGTCGCATTTTAAACTTAGTAAACCATCCATCGCTTCCTCGGAATGCATTTTCATTTTTATCAGGATATTCTTCACTAAAAATTTGTTTAGATTTTTCCTTAAATATTGGTCCAGTCAATGTACACTTCCTATCGCGTTGGTTTAAAAACCACTTATAGACGCGACTTTCAATTTTCGGATATTCAGCACTATGTACAGATTTATTTGCTGCTTTTAGGTAGGTGTTGGAAACAGCATTTAATATAGATGATCTATTTGACTTGATATAGCTGATGGCAGATTTGGTCACATTGAAATCTAGCGCTAGGCGGTTCCCTTGAACTCCTTTGTCTAGCTTTTCCAATATCTTTACTTTGGTTTCCAAAGATAAAGTGTTTTTTTTACGTTTATTTGAAATTTTTAATAAGTTACTTTCACTTTTCGATAGAGTCTACCAAAATATGTAGACGCGTATCAAATTTCACACACGAATGTCCAAAATGCACCAAAAATATGACAAAACAAAAATGCAAAAGGAATCAAATACATAACTTGGTGATTCCCCTTTTTATTTTAACTTTGTTGAATGAAATAAAAACAAAAAGGGAATTCAAGTTCTAATTTCAGAGCGTTCAATGCATTAAAAGCACTGGTTCTAATTCAGGAATACTCTAATTTCTGAGAGTTCTAAAATGTGAGCGTCTACTGTATGTGGTTTTATTTGAAATTCATTAGGTAATTTGTGCATCTAAATCGTGATTAGTATACTGAGTGATCGTTTCCCTGCATCTTAGCCCGTTAAGCGCCGTGTCCTAGTTCATTTCTATCTCCGTGTGCGAGCGTAGGTTAGCAAGACCTTTGCTGTTCCCTATCCTTTTTTATAAGATTTCTTTCCAAATCCCATTGCTCGTTGTAATCGTATCCCTACTCTTTTTCACCTCCACCCCTGTGCCATGGCTTCCTTGCCAAAGTGAATGGGCATTCCGAATTTCGGGAATTAGATTAGTATTTAAAAAAATCAAATATTCTAAATAAAAGTTAATATGTATATATATTTAATTCTATCCATTCTATGTAAATTGTTGAAACGTAATCCTGTGATTAGATAGTTAATTATGGTTATACACTTTTTGTATCATGCATTTTTCTGTACGTAATATTATAAAAAAAAAAGTAATTTACTTTGTTTGAAACCATCAAAATAACCTTGTTTTTGTAATCATGTTGAAGGATAAAAGCGCGATTTACGCCGTTCTGACTTACGACGCGATTTTTCGGAGCCGACCAAAACGTAAATCAAACGTATAAGAAAAGTCTCAACAATTGGGGCGTGGGGAGTTTGTGTGAGTTTTGGTGAATGAATTATTATTAATTATAATTATTATGGCTGACCACACAATATGTAATATTGGAGTTCAAAGGAATTTATGTTGCTTGGTTTTTATAAGAAGAAAGAACTATATCACGTGTTTTTTTAATTGTGAAAGACAAAAATTTGATTTTACCAACCATTTCATATATTTACCACTAAATGTAGAAAACTCACTGTTATTTACTTATAATAATATTTGTTAATTAAAATCAATGTTTGCATAACAAAAGAGTTTCGGATCGGAAGAATTTATCAAATATTTCGTAGACTACGAAACATATTTGGATTTTATGCAACTTAAATTCTACAACTAAAAGGTGGTTAAATTTTAAGGGCCGATGATGAATGTGAACCACACCTAAACGTCAAGTTTTTTTCTGCATTTCATTTGACATTTCTCTTGCAACAGTGGATGATCAATTTTCGAAGAAAATCATCTTCAGTGATGAGGCACATTTTCACCTCAGTGGATTCGTCAATAAGTAGAATTGCCGCATTTGGGCGAATGATAATCCAAGAGTGATTGTCGAAAAACCAATGCACCCACAAAAAGTGACTGTTTGTTGCGGTTTATGGGCTGGCAGCATCATCGGGCCGTATTTTTTCCAAAATGAGGCCGGTCAGGCAGTTACTGTGAATGGTGTTCGCTATCGTGAGATGATAACGAACTTTTTATGACCCGAATTGGAACATATGGATGTGGACGATATGTGGTTCCAACAGGATGGTGCCACTTGCCACACATCCAACGAAACAATGGCTCTTTTGCGCGACAAATTCAATGGACGTGTTATCTCACGTGGTGGCGATGTCAATGAGCCACCAAGATCATGTGATTTGACACCGTTGGACTACTTTCTTTGGGGTTATTTGAAAGAAAAGGTGTACGTCAATAAGCCAGCAACAATTCAAGAGCTAAAGGATGAGATAATTCAACACATTAACGGCATAGAACCTCAATTATGCCTCAGCGTCATCGAAAATTTGGACCATCGGATGGAGGTGTGCCGCCGAGGTCGCGGCGACCATTTGGCCGATATTTTGTTCCATACATAATTGAACCACACCATATTATCATAATAAAAAGAAATTACAATAATTTCCAAAATAATTGTGTTTTATTCAAAGTCAACATCGGCCCTTAAAATTTAACCACCCTTTAGTTACATATTTTGCGTACTTGTTAAACATAAAGGGATTACATTCTTCCCCTTTTCTACTTCCTTCGGAAATGCAACCTTTTGTACGGGAGAGCTAGAAATTAGCTGTCATTATGTATCAAACCTTTAATAATTGAATCATGAGTAATACCAACTTAAGAAAGAAAAAAAACGAAGAAATAAAGTATGCAACATTGATGGGGATGTGAAAATACTGCAGAGTGACAAATGTGTTTCGCATCGGATTTGATTTTCGAATCGCATTGCTTCGCGTATCGCATTACAGAGTATCCCCCTGGGGTTACATTCCGAAAGTTACAATAACAAAATGATCAGCACCATTTCGGTTAAATATAGACTTTACAATAAAAGTTAGATTAGCAATTAGGATTATATAGTCATCATGGATAACAGCATTTAATGCGGGCATGACAATGTAATAGTATTGAATCCAACGCTTTAGTCAATTCCTTCTTCCCAAATTTTAAATTATTATTATTCTAAATAAGTATTACGAAATTCTTAACCTGGCATCCGACGAGTGTGGTGCATTAAACCACAACGTCAGGATACCATTATATAAGTATCGGAACCACATGCTAATCACTTGCAATGACTCAGTAGCTTTCAGTGATGTTTTATTCTGTATCCAACGTTCCTTACAACAGTACAACATTAATAGTTTGTTGCGCTGGGTTGTTTAAAGTCATCTGGGGTTTGTCACACTCGACCTGCCGGAACTTGAAACATATATTTTCAATATTTTTATTTCAATTGTCGCCCCTTTTTTAAAGTAAGGGTTATGATCATTTGCATTGTATTTAATTTTTACGCAATTACAGATCTAATTTATAATTATGTGTGGATACGAAAAATAAAAAACAGCAACTGGCTCGTTTGGACAGCCCAGAAAGTGAGAATCAAATTAATGATAACGATATTTCTTGAGAAGAAGAAATATATGTACTGTTATTACCTACAGTAATTATCCTGACTTATTATATCAAGAAGCTGATTCTTAAATGGAGAAACCTGAAGGGTAAGATGTGGCAAATATTTACTAGAAACATGATTTGATATTCAACATGAGGATAAACAGAATTCTTAATATTTGCCCTAAACGAGTTTTTTCTATTTTTGTAATTTCACATAAAATCAAAAAAGTATTGCAAACATAAAAGTTTGTATTTGAACTATTTTACTGCACGGTTTGTTTAAGTTGCATAATAAAGTTATCTGGATAAAGCTATTAATTTATTAAATAGGCAATGCAATACAGCTTGTTTGTAAAACCTTGCCTAACGGATGTTTTAACAAAAATGCACCTATCGGATGCCGGGTTAAAATACCTAGATTTTTAAATAATGTACAATATGTTGTTTTGTTAAAAGTCCACAGAGCTGTTATTTAAAAGGAAATTAATTCGTTTCCTCTTAATATTAACGATTAATAAACATATATGTATGTATATGTGAGTATGTATGTATATGAGGATTCCAAATTTTTGATACAATAAAAAACTACAACGCAGTTAATTTGTGTCAGGTATATGGAACATAACTTTGCTCTTTATTTTTCGGTTTAACCAATATACATTTGCTATAACATATTTCAGTTACATAAGTGTTACGTACATATATTGCATATAATGAGTAATTATGCATTCATTGAAGATTAAAAACAAATCAACTAACTAAAATTTATTATAACACAAACACAAACAAGACAAGAAACTATTAATTACTGTTTGAAAAACTAAATGTCTTTTATTATTAAATAAACTATATAAAAATATGCATAAATATGTTTCTCAGTTCTGTTGTACTTAAAGTCCATGCACAAAGTTTTATTCGGCAAAATAACTTTTACAGCGGTCAACGCCCACTATACCAAACAATACCAACGTACAGTGTACATAAATAGATATTAAAGCATTAATTTTCCACATTCGTTTCTAATTCGTGAAAAATGTCCTTAGCCTGTTTGTCCTTCTGGGAAGTTTTTTTGTTCTTTTCCGTCCTATCAAACTTTATTCAACAACCATTCAAAATCGGCGATACTCGATCGCTTTTTGTATTTTTTTTTTTGTTGTATAATATTATTAAATACCATAAGTCATATTTGAATAATAGTATATGCTCGTAGTAAGATATAAGAAATATTATAATTTTTTATAAATTTTGGAGTTTTTTGTATTATATCAGATTAGTGTTAGTTCTCATTAGTGGCACACACATTCTACATACTACTCTCTCTTGAACTTTTCAGAAAATAACCAGAATAGTCAATTCATTTTATTCCTAAAGATATTCGTTGCGCACCGATGCGGTGTGTTGTTTTCAGAGGAAAGGTGAGAACTTCATTCGTGTTGGAAAGACTTTACTCTCTTGGTGCTTCCAACTGGCGTCTATTGCCCGAAAAAAAATGCGAACTTTGGTACCCGGCCTTAACCCTGCTGTTAGGTTAAAAAAAACTTACGAATCTTAGGTTAGAGGACCATTTGGTCCATACTGCAGTTTTCATACAAAATAACAATTTAATCTTAGTCTTTATATTTAGTTTGGTTCAATACTTGCTAAATATTATTATTTTATTATTTACTCAACTCTGGTAAAACCCAGCACCAGTGGCCTGCTCTAAAAATGCTTCTAGTTCAGGAGCTCGAAAGCGAGGAATTTGTAGTTGCTGCAAGTCTAAGTCTGATGTAAAATGCTCCATTTGCAGTGCGTTTATTTGCAAAACCAACCGAAAACCATTTTTTTGCTCATCATGTAGTGCCAAAAAATATCGAACAAACTAATAAATACTTATTTTTGGAAAATTAATGTAAAGAAAATCAAAGAAAATATACTATGGACCAAATGGTCCCTTAACCTAAGATTCGTAATTTTCAATTTATCTTAGTCCAGTTTTAAGTCAGAGAATTAAATTTTCGCACGTAATATTGTTTTATAAAAAGACCACCTGAGCTGAAAAATTTAGACAGTATATATCACCGTTCCAAAGTTACAAAGAAAACAAAAAAAAAATTGGACCAAATGGTCTTAACCTAACAGCAGGGTTAAAAGAGAAAAGACAGTGAATAAACCATTGAATAATTTAGCAGCCTACCAAATTCATATCTTATGCCTTGTGCTCATCAGTGTAAAGTACTGTATAGAAGTCGCGTGTAAAAAGATTTCTTTACAATCCTCTTAAGGGTTTTAACATTTTAAATTTGAATAAACTATTTGTAGGTATAATTTTTTCCGTTCTTTTTATCACTTACACAACTTTAGGTTTACTAAATAATTATAAAATATAGTTTTATTTTTTTTTTTAATTAATATTTACTTTATGTATGTATGGGTGTATATATTATATATATTTGCGTTAAATTTAAAAATATACAATTTGTTTAATTCGTTTTTAGTTTAAATTTCACACTCAAATTCGTATTGGAAAATTTGTGTTAGCTGTTTGTTAAACAATAAAACAGGAGGCACGTAATGGAACAAAGGATTAAAACTTTGATTGTGTTTACTTCCTAAGTCAATTTTGTTTGTTTGTTTTTTTTTTAATACATCTAATAAGTTTCAACAATGTAATAGAAAGGGCAAACAAGTAAATTAAAATAACACAGAAATACTTTTGGTCCATCCATCAATCCACTATTAAACCACTTTTATAAAGGGGCAAAAAAAAAACAAATACAATAACGTGAAGTCCCTGCAAGGGTAATGGTTAGAATAAACAAATTATGTTGAAAGTTTCCAAGTCCTGTATAGATTTGACTAATGATTTCCTAAATCAGAACAAACATGAATATGTATTTCGTATTTGATAACAGTTTTTGAGTATTCCGAGTAAAGAAGTCCAACAAACTCAACTTGAAGAGTTCCATTCTACAACTTTGGGAAAAAGCGTTATATTATATATCCAAGAAATGTCATTTGCCAACCTTAGAATAGGAGTAATAGCTTTAGGAGGAATGCGATTAAACGCAAGTGGGTGTGTGAGACACTGTCGCTTCAACGGTTAAATCCTTGCTACGACAACATATCTCACAAATTCGTTTCGTATCGGGATTGAGAAAAGTACAAAAACGGCAACTCCATTCGTTCTGTACACTCTTCACCGGTTGAGTGTTCGCAGTTTCTGCAGGGGCTTGCTTTCGATTCTTCGATCGTAAATTTCTTTCAGATTGCATTTCGTTATTGCCATTATTATTGTCAATCGCAGAAGGCGTTACCGAATTTGAGGTGTGCTTTAAGGCGGACTTAGTTTTTTTCACTGGTTGCTGTTTTAGTATGGATTTTTCTTGTTTGCCCATCTTTTTCTCATCGCGTTTTTCACTTTCTTGGAGCGCAGCTGTATTGGGTTTTTCTAACGTACGAGTTATGCTCAGATCATTTACAACTTGTCTCCCTGATTTTGTTGAATCTACGTGATTTGAGCGGCGCCGTTCAACGGTAGTTTTGCCTCCGCTGCAGCTTCCTCCCCCACCATTCGATAAATTCATAGAATCCAAATCTAACCCCTGCACAAAAAGGTCACCTCGCTCGCCGAGATCCTTTGAATAACCAGTCCGTTCTAGGTTCTTAAAAACATAGCTCCACGATTCGAAGGAGCCAACGCCATCTTGATTTTTGGACGCTTGTGTCGGAGAACGTTGCATAGGATGCTCGCTGTGACCCACAGTAACGAAATCATCAAAATTTGATTCAAAGCTTATGTCTGACGCTTCGTTAGTATGTGTAGATATTTTACGTCGACTTCCATATCCAGATATTCCGTTCAAAGGTGTGGTATTATCCTTCAATTCCATAGATTGCTGATGTGATTGTTTATCGTTATTGTCAAGTATTTCCTGAAGTAGAGGAAAATTTATATTACAGTATCAGCGCATGTAAAACTTTTGATATTGGTAGGTTAAAATTCTACTCTGGTGTTAATATTTATTGAAATGACTGCTAATAGGCAAGATGGACGACAAGCCTTGATGTGTATTAACAGGCTTAATTTGTATTAACTAATAAATTATCCCCATACTATTGAGCATTAGGCTTTCCCAAATGCAAGAAATTTTAGTGCATTTAGACCAGCACGCAGCCTTGCGATACCGGCAATAACCGCATTTTTTCCCAAAATCACGCTTGTTTCGCATTCAACACAACAACGGTACTTTGTGTGAGTGCGTTCGATTTTGCGTGGCACTGGTCTAAATGCACGAAAATTACGTCTCATGTAGTGAAATCTAAATGTGGATTTGGGGTAACTAATACAAATTCGTCCGTATCGCCTTTAAGCCTTTAACAGCTGTAAATTTATATTGAACACAAATTGAATATGTTTGAAAAGCTTTATGAATAATGATGGCGATTTAGTATTAGAGTAAGTGCAGAATACTCTCAAAAAGAGAGAGAGAGCTTTCCAGAATCACGGAAACACAACATGCAAATAACAACAATATGCACTGTGGTCACAACATTAAGCCACATACTCCTTTTTACAATTAAACCGAATAAATCAAAGTTTCACACTTCATACATAATGCAACATATTTCAAAAAATCATGATCAAATTTTCAAACTTTTTAGTCAGAATCTATTTTTTAGTATGTATAATAAAGTGTTTGTTTCACGTGCCTGAACATTCCTGTCGAATTTTTGATACTCTTTTTTTTTGCCTGTGGCCGCGAAAATAGAGCAAAATGTATTTACAGTTACGCCCTTAATTTAATTACTTTTTATAAAAATATAGTTAATTGTATAATAAAAACCATGTATGTGTATCAAAGTTCCAAACATTATAGTTATAAAAATAAGCTAGCTACTTCAAACTTGCATTTTATTTAATTAAAATTGAATGGGCTATAAGACTGCACGACAGTTTGAAACTTTGACATGGTTTTTGTAAAAGAATCAACTATATTTTTATAAAAAATTATTAAAATTACATAAAGAAAAAAACAAATTTGTGAAAACTTTTGATCACACGTGTATATGTATCTAAATCTATTCAGTATTTTATATTTTATGCCTTTCCGAATTTGCATAGGCAACCTGGCAAAAAGCATCCCTCATAAAATTTTGGGGAATGCTGCTGAAATGATAGTCCTTGAGCGGATATAAATCCGGATCTTTTCGGTATCGCAGAACCGACTGTTGTGGGAACGCAGGTATTTCACTATTGCAGTTTGATTTCTCTATTCTGAGTACCGTTATTCGAACATCGATATATTTCTTACTTTGGGTGTATTCCGACATGCCGGTCAAAATTGTAAAATAAATAATGTCAATGTGCCCAATGAATAGTTTTTGGAAAATATTTTTTCAAAAGAAACAACCTCTCTGAAACCCCGTTTGGCATCGGAAGCCCTTCCCAATTCTGACTGAGTTGGTGCTCAACGTCATTTTAGATAGTCGTATTAGTTTTGCAGGGATACAAAGTGCAGACATCGCGGTATATAGGCAACTTCTTTTCGTGCTGTCGAAAGCAGATTTAAAATTGACAAATAGATGGTGTATGTCGAATCTCTTCCCACGGGTATTTTCCAATATTTGGCGTATCGTGAATATCTGGTCGATTTACCAGGTTTAAAGCCACACTGATAAGGTCCAATCAATTCGTTGATGATCGGCTTCAGTCTTTCACACAATGAGCTCGATTGAACTTTGTATGAAATGTTAAAGAGGCTTATCCCGCGGTAGTTGGCGCATATTGCAAGATCACTTTTCTTGCGAATTGGGCAGATCACACTTAAAATAGCTCAGCTGGTAGTAGTAGATAATAGTTAATTCTTAGCATTTATTTTTTACGTTACGGAAAAATATTTGGACGGATTGTGTTATCTATATTTTGTATATTAGAAATTTTGGTTATATTATGTCCTGTCTGAATTGTTTCTTGTCTGGATTTTTCAAATTGTCTAGTTTATATCGGCATGTGATTTTTAAAGCCGGGATTAATAAGTGCTACCACTTATTTTGTAATAAGACCCCATGCTAAATTCAACAAAGCACAAAGGTATTTTCAGAATCAAAAACACAATTTTTTCCTTACCAAGATATTTGAGTTTCTTTCATATTTCGATCCCACATTAGTCGACGACAAGTTGAATTTTGAACGATCAGCTTTCGGTAAAGGACGTGCATAAACATAGCTACCATACATATCATCAGACGAAGGCTGCTGATTAGTCGATGGTATTGCCGAATGGGACGAATGGGGAACGCCCATTACAATATCCTTAGGCTGGGCGTACGCAGATGCCAAGTTTGTTGCACGATTCAAAGGTCGCTGCTGATCGAACAGTCGATCCCGATCTCGTTCGCGATCATAGTCAAATGAATTACAGTGTTGTATACCATGTAATTGCGCGTGAAAGTCATGCGATGTTAACGGTGCACGATCATCAAATTCGATTAGTTGTTGATCTGGTGGAAAGGAACGTTGTCGGTATGCCTGAAAATCTTTATTTCCAACTGCTCCAGTCGATTGACGTACTGGCGGCATTGGGGGTTGATGGTAATTGCAATTGTGCGTTTTCGACACAGAAGCATAACCACTGTTGTCTGTATTATTGTAGGGATCGCCTTTAATGCCATTGCACGTTACATTGGGCGTCGCATAGTGTGAATTCAACTGGTTTGAAATATTATACGGAAGTGGATACCGATTACCTGACACGTTATAAGGATGATAGTAAGCCGCATTTATTCCGCAATTGTTAATACCATTATTTGAACCACCACCAGATGCAACAACGGCTGCATATGAAATACTACTGCCGCCCATACTTGCGCCATCCAGGCAATCATAAGGTGATTCATACACATGCTGTGTCGACAATTGATGTGGAGGTTTGTAATGATGTGCCGTGCAACCCTTCTGTTGATGATCAAATGAATGTCTATGAGGCAATTGTGGCACCGGTTCACTATAGTGCTCTAAACTCCGCGAATGTTGCATGCCCGCAGAGGACGCTCCAAAAGCAGCATGTTGTGAATGTTGATATCCTGTTATTGGGTAAGAAGGCATTTTGTTATTTCCATTATATAAGACGTTCGTCACTGTTGTCGATGGTGGTGCGTGAAGAGAACATGCTCCATGGTTATCATTATGCATAGCATATTGCGGGTGCGCTGGCATCCGATTATATAGCGTGCAGTTCGGACATTCCGATGCCGTCGGTGTGATATTTAAAGTTTGGGATGAATGTTGCATGCCAGCATAACAATTATCTGCAAAACAAACAAATAAAATTATTTTCCCTGAGCAATAAATATGACAGGATCATACGCACCAACATTTATGAGTTTTTCCTTTCTCAGCCGCCGTTCTTGAATGGCATAAGCCAAACCTTTAATTGCTTGTGAGGATCCACCTAAAAATAAAAAGGGATTTAAAGTTTGGACACCTCTGAAGCCAGTAAAATAAAGAAGCTTTATTTGCATTTACCAACAAATTTCTCTCGATAATTGAAGACATCCTGCCAAGAACATGTCAGTCCTAATGCTATTAGACCTGCATAAATGTCTTCCATTACTTGGCATTCAACATAAGCCGCCATAGCATCACGCGATACATTTGTCACTTGATCGGGACAAATAGGACCATCTAGTACAAGAATCTCTTCCGAAACCTGCCTGTAACCCATAGCCTCGAATAGTTTTTCAGCATTAACCAAATTTGACTTAATTTCATGCTGATAGAAACCGGAATACATCTGAAAGTGTTCAATTCGAATCATATTTCATTGTTTCCTTTTTTTTTAAATTTATATACTATACTCGAAACGAACCTTTAACACTCTAAATTCCTTTCGCCAGGGTTTTGTAAATAAATTATTTGCATAGTGACTGATGGAACGAAAGCCAATGATTGCCTTATACGCATTAAAATCTTCCATTTCCCGTACAGATTTCCTGAGAACGTGAGCACTCTCGGGAAGAAAGAATTTCCGATCATGAGGCACTATGCACAGAAACTCTTTAAGGCAATCTACAAAAAAAAATATAATTTATAATATCAATTTCGACATAATCGTAGTCAAAAATTTACTCTCTAATTTTTTCCCTTCTTCAATCTTTTGTATGCTGCCGTCCGTTTCCAAATATGTCCAGTGACGTTTCAGAATCTCCTCCCATAGATCTGGAAGCATGTCTCGGGGCATAAAGTCAGACATATTTGTTTTTTATATCGATGTGGATCCAAAAATTCTGAAAAAATAGCATTTATAAGAATAGGGAATCAGATACATATGTATGTATAAATTAAAGTTGTAGCGTATCCAAAATTCTTTTTTTTTCACTATTTACACCTACTGTTAAAATCTTGCACATATTGGGTGACATTAGCTCAATGTTTATTAGTGAACGGAGAATCCAAGTCCAGGTCTCCCTCGTATAACGCGGTAATTCTAAAACGCGTTTTCGATATAACGCGATTAAAAAAAAACAGTTTCAGTACAACGCGAAATTTCGACTTCTATAACGCCACAACCACTGGGAGAACGTCCAAGAATTTGTTTCTTATCAAATGACGAAAACTTTGCCGAGGAAATTTCTTCTGATGAAGTTATACGCCCAAAGCGCTCACTATTTCGACGAAGACAGTGACACAGACTAGGGAAAGCACAAAAATTAAGTTAGTTAATGAATAATATTTATGTTTTCCGATTGTTTTTTTCATTAAGTTTTTTAAGTTTTTAAATAAAGTATGAATTTTGATTTTGAGTTGTATGTTGCATCTTTAATTTAGTACCTATTTTATTTTGGAAAAAGCTTATGGGAACATAACCCTTAAATTTATATGAAAGCTAAGTCTTCTATAACGCGAATCACATAACGCGGAATTTTCCTGGAACGTAACCACCGCGTTATACGAGGGACACCTGTATGCATATTTTTAATAAATCAAACTACAGCTACTACTACATCTATGTATATTTTTACTGGATAAAACCCATGATTTATGTTCGATTTTATATGTCTCCCTTTTAGTGACTCAAAAGATAGATCTTTTGCTGCCCGGTTTTCGTATATAGTGAATATTAGCGAAATAGGACAAGAAATACGATTTTTCTAAATATCCCAACCTCTGCGCCATCTATCGGATCCAATCAAACCTATTTATAGTCGTAGTTATACTCACAAAAACTCGCCAATATATGTTGCAACCGTATGAATCGACATCATTGCCAGAGCGAAGCGAAATTTCTATAATGTGCCATAATTATGGAAGCGGCCTAAGTCAAAATTGAAAAAAAAAATAGTTTATCACCTATTTCACACCACATTATTTTAAACTAAATTTATTGAATGCAATTTTTACGATATCGTCAAAAATTAACCTTTAGATTTAGATAGTGATTGTATTCATCTAGCATTATTTATTTAGATCACAAATTTTTGATATCGGGTCTACCGAATGACCGAGATTTTGGTTTGGTAGAAAAAAAAAGTTATACAACCCTGAGCATTATTATGAATTGATAGAAAAGTGTAGAAGAAATACACGATAAAGCAAATGTCTCAGCCAGATTTTATTGGAACGAAATCACTACAAGAATCAATAACAAGAAGATGCAAAAAATGCTTATTCAAAATAAAATAACTCATTACAACTTAGAATTAAATTAATATTCGCTATATTATATTGGTATTATGAATAGCTGGTAACATCAAATTTGTTGTTGTACTGATAACTTGCAATAATAGTATAACAATTTCTTTATACTTAAATTGCAAACAAAACACTTCTGATTATTTTTGTAAGTCTGGTCTTTACTGTTGCTCTTTCGAAAGAAAAAAAGTATTTTTGGCGTAGAATACGTCTTACCTTACGGTATGGGCACCAATGTCAGGTTTTTATTGTTGTAATCTCTATTTCTTTAATTATAAGAAAACGGCTCGATTAATTTTTTTTTTTTTTTTGTAGTCAAATGAAGATGTTAGCTTTCGTTTGACATACATTTCATGTTGGTTGATATCTTCCTAATATTTAAATTTCTCAATGAAAATTGTATAAACACATGCACACAAATATGTGTGTGGTGTTTGGTTGAGTGTTTGCTGTTGGGCGATTTGTATTGCATAATTTTAGGCGGGCAAGTTAAAGTAGAGTAAAAGAAGAGAAAATGCTGCCAAGCACTGCAAAGCTTATGTATATCATCCAAAGTAACTATCAAATAAAGAAATTAATTTGCTTGTATTATTTATCATTTATTGTTACATATGTTTTCTGTCTTATCGGATGGCGTATTCTACGTTAAACTTAATGGCCGTGTCTCTGACACAGCCTGCTTCTTTTTTAACTATCTGAATGATATAGGCAACTAAATCCTTTGTTTTTGCTTCGCATTAATTGATGAAGTTAATTTACAAATATAATAAGCTGTAGGGCGATTCATAATTAATTCCGGATAACCCTTGGAGCCGTGGTTGATGAATCCTTTGCCAAATCTACCAGAAGGGAGCCCGAAATTATTATACAATGAAGCATTATGCAAAGCTTGCAATCCAGTTGAGACTTTTTTTGGCATCCTTAAAGGGACATGGAGCGGCTACTTTTAGGAACAGTCGATATCATTCTAATGCAATTTATAAAAACTTTTATAAATATTTATAGTAAGATATAAATAATATATGTATAGCTGAAATCGAGGAGAATTTATATAAGGTGAAGTTATTAAAATGCAAAAACAAAATACATCGGATTTTTAAATTTGCAGCTATGACCTGGTATGAATTGCCCTCGGCTAAAATTCAGTGTAAACTTATATCACGTTTGTTAGGTATATTTGCATGTTAGCGGTATTTTTTTAAACGCAAATTTTATTACCGAAAAGTGCAAATACCACGGATAATAGCCCGTGATTCTGGTCCTAATGTAACTTCGGCGACAGTTGGTCTAATAATACCACTTGAATTACACAGCTCCACAAAATGCACAAAGGATATGCAAGCCGTCAGTCGTTTTTTATTGCCGTTAACGAAAATTCTGTTACCCGTTAGTAAAGATTTGTTATGGATTCAATATTAAAACAGGTTAAGGACTGAGGGATAAGAAATCATTATAAGGAAAATATGACAGAAAATTATAAACTGCAATACAAAAACCGCTATTTTTTGGGTTTTTTCTTTTGCAGAAATTGTGATAACTCGCTTATAAACCATATAAATACCACGTTATCCCCGGAAACTACACTCAATTTAACAAGAACATCCGGACCGATAACACAATAAAGGGGGAAACAAACACAAAGTCTAGCCACCATAAATTCTTTTGCCTGAAAAAAATGTGTACCAAAAATCAGCGTGCATGCCATTGAGGATTCAACCTTCAGAAATATGATTTCAAATGACTTCCTTTAAGGCAAATAATCTAATTTAGGGGAGCTTCATGCCAGCATTTTACATTCAAGTGCAAATCTACCACTGCATCGATTCAACTATCGACGCAACTGCTCATAATACCCAACCTTAAAGCAAAGCTTATCGAAACGGATCAGCAGCTTTTTCACGAATATCTGTGATTCCAATAGATCTGCAATTTCAATGCAAATGTCTTCAGTTGCCAGTAAAAGTGTCATTCAGTATAACAATAAACAAAGGTCCCAAATTTAAAAATATGTTGGCATTCATTTGCGTTTAGACTGCTTTTCACATATGTTAGTATGTCAAGAACTCGAAAAATGTAATTAAAGCTTATCTTATTTTATCATAGTAAATAATTTATTTATTTATTTAAAAAAAAATTTGCTTATAGAGTAAACCTTACAAGCTAATTGTGGAATACAGCAATAGCATCGAGGTCTTATGCTTAACATCTATGTACGGATTTATGTTACTTTTCTATTTTAGATTCTATGGTATAGATTGGTTACTTTAAGGAATTTAGTGATTAAGGATATTGAATCAGAGGTTGGGGAAGATAGGTGGGTCATTGGGTTTGAGTTGCTGAAGACTTGTCTTCTATGGGCGGAGAATATTGGGCAGTGGAGAAGGATATGGGTTATGGTGATTCTTATGTCCGCGTTGCACGTACATGCAGCTGGGTTGGAGTTGGTCATGAGATGTCCGTGTATAGTCTTTGGGTGGCCGAGGCGAAGTCGTCCAAATTTTATTACGTCCAGTCGAGTAACTTTATTTTTATTTCTTGTTATAAAGTCATATCGGTTTTTGTGTGGTTTACTTGTTGGTACCACTCATTAGTTAAGGTCCATTCATGGTAGTGTTTGTTGTAGAAGTGTTTTCTTATATGTTTTTTTATGTCAGTTAAATTGAAATTTTCTGTCGTTGTTACTGGGGCTAGATGTGCTTGTTTAGCGGTAAAGTCGGCGAATTCATTTCCGGTTATGTTGGCGTGTCCCGGCACCCAAATTAGTATTATTTTAGGGTATTTTGCTATCACTATATTTCTAATGGTGGTTCATTAATGGTCGTCGTTGTTTATATTAACTATAGAGTTGATAGCCGAAATAGAGTCAGAGCATATTGCGAATTTTTGTTTTTGTTCTTTATTATGTTTATAGCTTCGAATATGGATATAATTTCTGCAGAGTATATTGAGCTATAGCTCGGAAGGTTTGACATTTTTATAACTTCATTTTGTAAGGTAATACTATATGTTATGCTATTGTCGACCTTATATCCATCTGTGTAGATAAAAGTGTAGTTGCGGTATTCCTCTTTAATTTGTGTTTATTGCTTTGGGGTTTAGTGTCCAGGTAGGAGCGGTGTGAGTGATGTGTTTTGGACGTTTTGTTGGTATATTGATTTCTGTTATGTTATGGAGGGGGTTGCCCTTTGTTGTTCGAAGTGTTTTAAATAGTTTTGCCGTGGTTAAATCTCTTTGGTTTTCTATTGAAAGTGTATTGGCTAGAGTCCCCAGAGCAGTTCTTATAGCTGAATTAAGTATTGTTTTAATTTTTTTAACTGCGAGCTTGGGCCGAACCCGTACAAAAAAAATTCCATAATTTATTTTGGGAATGAGTAGCGTTTTTACCATTGAGAGTAAAGTGTGGGTATCACAATTAAACTTTGGAGTGGCCAGGCATTTTATAATATTTAGTTGTGTTACCATTGTAGTACTCATTAAATCGATGTGGGAGTTCAACCGGTATCTTTTGTTGAATATGACACCCAGTACTCTTAATTCATTGCTTGGTTGGAGGGTTATATCGTGTGATAGGATTGTACATTGGCAGCTGTATTTACTTTTCTAAAATGTCACCGAAAAGGTTGTTCAAATCAATTACTGGATTTTTTTCTTTTTTTGACTTAACGATGATATTGAAGTCATCCGCGTATGCACAGAAGTCGATTTCTTTGTGAGTAGATATTATGGAGCTTAATTTGTTATAGGCGATCAGAAAAATAATGACCGATAGAGGTGAACCCTGAGGAATACCATTGTCCATGGGCAGAATATCGGAGATCTGGTTATTAACGCGTACCGTAAATTTCCGGTGGGTCATAAAGTTTTTGACGTAGTTCGTAATTTTAGGGCCAAGTTGATCTACAATTGTGTGAATGCCTACTTTGTCGTATGCCTTTTCGAAATCTAGAGATATGATTGTAAGATGACTTTTTGACGAGAGTTTGGTTGCAGCTAGATAGTCTAATAAGAGTAGAGTATCCGCTGTCGATTTTCCTCTCATAAAACTCATTTGACGGCTATTGAGTAAATAATAAAAATCTCTAGTAAATATAATACACTGAACTTTGTATTTTCTTAGAAAATGCCAACAACGTCGCATATGGGCGACCTTTTCTAATTAAATTGGAAGCAAGAATAATCTAGCAAAACTGTTTCAACTTGTTGAAAGGGGCATTTTTGGTCTTCGGCGACCTAACTTTGTTTAGATCAGCCTATCCCATAGTCGTCCAGAAACACTTTTCTACTGCGTTTCATCCGAACTCCACCTCGGTAAAGTGTAATACAGCCGACAGGAAAAGCCATCTTAAGTTCTGGTAAGGCCTTTAGACCCATATAGAGTGGACCACAAGATATGTTGTTTGTGCCCCAGCGCCTACGGCCATTTTGGTCCACAATGTTGCACTGAATATACCAGTACCTACTAGATCAAATTCTTACTGCCGTTAGAGGGCTATCTCTTGGTGACTCACACAACCTGCACCGTGTGTTAGTCCAGAATATACCGAAATACGACATTTGTCAGTGGCCGCTCTATGTATGTCATCGTTATCTACAGGACTCCCAGTTGACTGCATTTATACAGGCTTCTCTAAGGCGTTTGAATAGAGTGTCGCACAAGATACTAATAAACAAGTTCGCATGCCTGGGCTATCACTCCACCTTTGTTGTGTAGTGGCGATTGATGGTATTTTGTCTAGCCGCTTTCTTCAGTATGAATTGGATAGTCTCAATCGCTGGTGCATAGTCACGCCTCTCCGTGAATATTAAAAAATGCTTTCATATAACACATCTTACACCATTTATAATTATATATTACAAAAGATAACAGAGTTTAAGGATCATGGAATTATGTATATTCGACACAAAATTTTCTTTCATATTGTAAATTCTGTTCTTACCAAATCGTAATCGGAATTGGGCTTTATTCGTCGTAATACAAAAGAATTTTCTAATCATTGTACCTACAAACTCCTATATACGGCTCAACTTCTACTTATCCAGAATCAGCCCCAACATATTAAAAACATGACCGACATGTGGAGATTATTTGCACGCTACGAATCATCTACTCGTGTGTATATTCCTTTCCGTCCGTGTACGCACAATTGTGCGTGTACGTTTAAATTTTATTATTTCCTTCAATATCTGTCCTAGTGCAATACAACCTGAATAGCACAATTGTGTGAGCTGTTTTCCTAATAAAAAACACAATGGACCGTTTTTGGTGTCCGTTAGTTTTGGTGAATTTTGCTATTTTAATATTGCATTTCAATCATTTGCAAAAATGAGTCGGAGAAGTAAGTATGACAAATTATTTGACTTATTTAAGAAGTGAAATTCATTATCAAAAAAGTGTAATAATAATCAAAACACTACAACTTTTAATTCAAAGTGGTATTCAGTGTTAATTTTGTAACTTAAATTGTTTTTTAGACAGTTTTGTTTCAAGTGCTACAATTGTGCGTATCCTGGAAATAAAGGATAAACTGAAAATTTCACAAAGCCAGCTTTTTGGTTATTTTCTACACTGGCCAAAGTAATAGGTAAAAAAATTTTAACAAATTTTACTAAGTAGATTTGCCATAGGTCGGAAAGGGATATGAGTTTGACGACAACGACGATGGGTAAACTGGTTTTTACATTTCGTAAAAGTTGGCCGGATCTTGTATGAGTTCACTAATCTGATTTGATTGATTCCCCCAACTTGGCACTTTCGTCACAGTGCAATTCCAATTATAAATACAAAATTTAAGACTAAATAAACAAAATGATTAAATAAATTATTCCATTCCCCCCTCTTTGCAATGATAATATGTAGACTTAATTAGTACCCAGAGTACCTCCCCTTGCTGTTACCAAAATAAGTAAATTTGCGTATGAACATGCCCAAAAATAAATCAAGGTCCACATTACACATAAAGAAAAAAATGATCAAAGTAATATAAAAACGAGTTGTAACAATATACTACTATACATGTACATATATACTTATATACAAATGAACATATGCACATACTTTCTTAGCAATAAATGAAAACATTGTATACACAAAAAATAATTTTAACAAATATCAATGAATGTGCCTTGTAATTTGATCCGCAAAGCAATGAGATGCGAGAATTATAGGCGATCCGAATAAAAACTTAAACTTTAACAGGCCTATTCTTACCCAATCTCAAAAATCATGCGATAATTAAGTAATGCCGCACTATGGCGCCTCTGCCGAAAAAGTTGCAAAAATCAAACAGCTAACATACACACTTATCTAAATAGAGAATTTTCCAGGGATAAAGAAAATATAACTTTTTTTTATACACGGATTTGTAGTTTAGGAGATAAAGCCGCTCACTGTTAAAAAATTTAAGCATGTGTATTTTTTTACTGGTTGCTATATTCTTGTATTTTACCAAAATGTTTTTTAATTTTATTTATAAATAAAAAAAAAAAATACTTTTTTCCTAAAGGTTGTTAGTTAGATCTACCTGTTTTCCGTGGTCTGTGTTTCAACCCAAAGTGTCCTCTGGGAAATCAATGCTGGTTATTTGTTAGATCTACCTGTTTTCCGTGGTCTGTGTTTCAACCCAAAGTGTCCTCTGGGAAATCAATGCTGGTTATTTGTTAAGTATTTAATTACTTGATTTGAAAATTGTGCCTGCCCCTGGTTGCTCTTTAGCTTTCTTTATTAATTAGAATTTGATAATAGACCCAAATTTTTTGGACACGAACTGAGTAATATACCTGCAGGGAAATTAAATTTTATTTTTCACTCATTCTATTTGCAAAATGTGTAACATGGAGGGAAGCGCTTTGATGATTAGTGTTTAAACAAATTTATAATTAATTGGTCGTGTTGTTTTTTTACGTTGTACCACGAATTGAGGGACCTACAGTTTTGCGCCGACTTCGAATGACAAATGATTTTTGAGAAGTTTTTTCATGGTATGGAAATACTCTCGGAGTTTTGCTATTGTCTATTGACATGTATTAGCCACTTAAATATAAATATCGTAGTTGAAAATTGGGCAGAGCCAGGATTTCTCGAAACCCTTTATTTACAGTCCGATTTAATTCAAATTCAAACATATATTTGTAGGGTGTAGCGAAGTGCGCCGGACTTGCTAGTATACACATGAATATATATTTAATATATGCAAATATACACATCAGGTGAAAAGTCTCTTAATTACCAACCATTTCAATATTTACACTTGCGGTCAATAAAAACGCACCACCACTTTGGTAGAATATCTTCAGTTATACAACAGTAAATTTGAAAAAATTTCTACTATATCTAACTATTGTTCGTCTTTTACAAAAAAAATAATAATAGTGATGTGTTGGAGCGTAAAAAGGGTTCAGGTCGTCCTCGAAAGTCAACTGAGAGAACAGACAACATACTGCGGTGGATAAGTTTAACCGACCGCTTTAAAAGTGCACTTTCTATAAGGGCGGAGAGGCAAAATTTTCACCAAGTTGATTTAAATGTCGAAACCATACACCATACACTATTAACACAAAAAATGAAAGCTACACGAATTTCTTGGGTTAAAAAGTACCAAAATTGGGATCAAAATGATTGGGAACAGATGATGTGATCTGACGAAAGCAAATTTAATTTGCTAAGCTCGAAAAATTTGCTTAACGTGCGCCATTCAGGTGGTGCGAGGTTCCATGATAATTGTGTAGTAAAGAAAGTTAAGTTTCCTCAAAGTCGAATGATTTGGGGCTGCTTTGCATACCATGTTTTGGGGCCTCTGTGGTTAACAATTTTTTCGTACCCCTAAATTGAAGAGCATTATTCTTATGCGGATCGCCTAATCTTAATGACTCAGCGCCATGCCATCGTGCTAAATGGGTAAGTTTTGATTGAAAACAAATCTTGTGTAAACCATCTACTCGTTGTTGTTGTTGTTGCTGTAGCGGCTAGTCGCGCGCCGTAAAGAGCGGATTCACCCATGATCGTTGTCGTCGAACTCATCTGGGGGGAGGCCCAGGAAACGTGCAGTTTCGACAGGGTAGGACCAGAGGGAGAGGGGGGTTAGATGAGTGGGTTTGAGAGGGCATGTGAATAGGTGGTTGGTGTCGTGCGGAGAATCTCCACATGCCGGACATGTGTTGGGTATGTCGGGGTTGATTCAGGATAAGTAGGAGTTGAGCCTGCTACAGTATCCAGATCGTAGTTGTGCCAGAGTGACGCGGGACTCGCGGGGCAGCAGGGACTCCTCATCTGCTACAGGTGGTGGTTGGGCTCCGATGACTGCATTTGCCTGGCGGGAGTCAATGATGTTCGTGACTGTGTCTCTGTGGATGTTGCTTAGGACCCGCCGGTACGCCTCCGGATCCAGCGGTTGTGTGATGAGTGGCTGGATCTCGTCCTTTAGTTCTAGAAGATGTCTTCTAATGTGCCTGGGGGGCAGCTCCACTGCAAGCAGGTGCCTATTTGGATGCCCCGAGCGGTGACATCCAGCAAGGAACTGCCTGCTGAGCATGAGGTTGTGCTCCTTAACTCGGAGGTTCGTCCACTGTGTCCTGCTGGTTCCCGGCGACCAAACTGGCGCAGCATAATTTATTACCGGCCGGCCAATCGCCTTGTATGTTGCCAACAACGTTTCTTTGTCTTTGCCCCAAGAGCTGCCGGCGAGCGATTTGAGGACATTGTTGCGGCTCTGTACTCTATTGGCGATTGCGGTAGTGTGCGCGGAGAAGGAGAGCAGGCTGTCGAAGGTTACCCCCAGAATCTTCGGGTGGTTAACCGTCGGAATGGGGGTGCCATCGATATGGATGTTAAGATCCAGCCTGACCTCCTTCGTCCAGGTGGCAAAAAGGGTCGCCGAGGACTTAGCAGGGGACAGCGCCAGGCTTCTGCTAGTGAAGAAGTGGGCAAGATCAGAGAGATATCCGTTCACTTTCAAACACAGATCATCAATTACATTGCCGGTTGCCATTATCGAGCAATCATCAGCATAGGAGACAATCGTGACTCCCTCTGGCGGTTGAGGGAGCTTGGAGATATAGTGATTAAACAGTAATGGGGACAGGACGCCACCCTGCGGTACCCCTTGTTTAATCCTCCTTGGTTTCGATGTTCTATCTCTAAACCATACCGATGATTGACGACCACACAGGTAATTCGCGGTCCACCGTTTCAGTCCCTGCGGGAGAGTTGATGCTTCCACGTCAGCTAGTAGCGTGGAGTGGCTAACTGTGTCGAAAGCTTTCGACAGGTCCAACGCTACTAGGACGGTTCTCTCGCAGGGGCGGTTTTGGTTAAGACCACGGTTCACCTGTGTGTTTATGGCATTAAGTGCTGTTGTTGTACTGTGCACTTTCCGGAAGCCATGTTGATGCTTAGCTGACCCAAGGTGGTATGTATAATACGGGAGGAGTAGGGCCTCAAGTGTCTTTACCACAGGTGAAAGCAGGGAAATCGGCCCTGGTTTCAGTAGTAGGACCACCCTCCCAACCTTCCAGATGTCTGGAATGATGAGGGTGGCCATGGACAAATTGAGGATCCCAGTGAGGAACTCAACTCCCGCGGGGCCTAAATTTTTCAGCATCAACACGCTTAGCCCGTCAGGGCCAATGGCCTTGGAGGCTTTCGCCTTCCCGATGACCTCCTTTACCTCGCCACAAGTGAAGGCAAGAGGCGCGCTGTTGTTCGGTAATTTGCGCAGCCTCCTGGTCACCTTCCGCTTGGTCCTATCCCCCGATGGATGCAGTATAAACTGTCGGCTAAAATAGCTCGCGCATCTCTTCGAGTCCGACGAGGCACGATCCCCGAATGAAATTTCCACTCGGTCGTCGTGCTTCGTCGGGTTGGATAAGGACTTCACGGTAGACCAGAGCTTACCAACACCCGTGACCAGGTTACAGGACTTCAGATGCTCTTCCCACTTGTTCCGCTTGTGTTGGTCCACCAGCCTCCGAATCTCCACGTTTAAATCCTGAATGTTAGGATTACAGGGATCGGAGCGGCGAAGGTGGTCGCGTTCGTTCGCTAGAGTGGCCGCTTCAGTCGGGAAGTTGGGACGGATCTCGGGGATCCTCCCTGCCGGAATGAAGCGGGCCGCAGCTGACGCAATCACCTTGCGGAACTTATGTTCGCCTTTTCGAACGTCAGTGGGTGTGGGAAGAGACCTGAAGGCATTTTCGGTGAACTCCGCGAACCTGACCCAGTCAGCCTTTTTAAAGTTGATATAGGTCCGATGGTCCGCGGAGACAAAGTCAGCAGGTCTGTCAATCGAGATGATTATAGGTAGGTGGTCTGATGCAAGCGATAGCATAGGTCGCCACGTTATGCTATTTATCAGACCTGCGCTAGCTATCGTTAGGTCAGGCGAGCTGCTGCAACTACCCATAATCCTGGTGGGGGCATCATCATTCATCGTGCAGAATGTCGAATCGTCTATCTGCTCTGCCAAATCATTTCCCCTACTATCAGCTGGTAGGCTTGAATGCCAGAGATCGTGGTGCGCGTCAAAGTCACCAACTACCAATCGGTTTTCACCTCTGAGGAGCGCACCTATGTCAGGGTGATATCCTGCCGGGCAGCAGGTGACAGGGGGTATATAAATATTAAATATTTCGAGCTCGACATCGCCTGACCGGACAGCTATTCCTTGGCATTCTAAGGTAGTGTCCCTGCGGTCGATATCTTCTTCAATAAGACGATACAGCACTGTGTGATGGGTGATGAATGCTAAGCCACCACCATTACCTCGCTCGCGATGCTTACGATGCACATTGTAGCCGTTGCAACTCAACAGAGTTGAGTTGCTGTGCAGTTTCGTTTCTTGGATCGCAGCTATTGGCAGATTATGCCGACTCATAAAGTCGGTTATCTCCTCAATCTTGCCCTGCAGCCCATTGCAGTTCAGCTGAAGGAGTCTCGTTTGCCTCGGTAGAGTCGTCGCGGAGAGGGGTGTGAGGGAAGGGTGATGTTGCCCACCTGGACCCTGCTGCACATGCATTGGCACGTTGGGCTGCCTTATGGTGTTGTTTGGCAGCGCCGCCACTGGCGCGTGCGGTTGCAAGGCTCTACAACAGGGAGCCAGGTAGTCACCCGACCATTCACGTGTGGTGCGCAGGCCAGAACACACTCGAAAGTGACACCAGCCTTGGCACGAATTGCTCCTGACTGATGTCGCATTCCGGTATATCCTGGCCTGACACACGGAACAGACTGTGTGGGGTACCAGGAGCTGCTGGCTACTCCCCACACGGGTGGCGGAGCTAGGTTGGGGGGGGAGGGGAGCGTCCATGTTGTTGTGTGCTCCTGCGAACCGTAGAGGTTCTGCCGGTGCTAGGCACCGGTGCACTAGGTGCAACTAGGGGAGCCGTAGAGGCTATGGGCGCCTTAGGGCGCGAACAACATGGGGCCACATAATTTGTGGACCACTCCTTATGGGTCTTAAGGCCTGAGCAGACCTTAAGATGGCTCCATCCGTCGCACGAATTACACCTTACCGAAGTGGAGTTCGGATGGAGCTTTTTCTGGCAAACGCAGCAGAAATAGGTTTCTGGACCAGGGTTAGGCTCGATGCCAGCCCTGATCAGAAGGAGGTGAAGCAACCCTGCTGCAAGGAGTTGCTCCAGGAGAGACAGACAACTTATGGGGTAGGCCGATCTAAACAGGGTTAGATCGCCGAAACAACAGTCCTTGGCCGGGTGAAACCCAGGTCATTCCGGTACGTAGAACCGACTGTCGTGGGAATGAACATCTACTCGTATACAATATTGGTGTATATGATCCTATTCAGCTTGAGTTTTTTTTTTTTTTTTAGTTGGCAATACATTTAACGATCTAGGGATTGGCCTGGAGCACTTATGGCACATAATGAAATGTGAAGTTGCTAAACAGAAGCCAACAAATAAAAGTCAATTGATAAAGATTTTAGAACTGGTTTGGTATGGTCACGTTATGAGGAAATCAATTGAGGTCCTACTGAATTACGGCAGTTATTGAGGCTGAAGGAGAAACGACTCGTTATTAGGAAAGCCTATTGTGAGTCTATATTTCTACCGTTAGTGGTGAAAATGATTTAGTCGCTTTAAGTTAACTTCACATTGTTTTCTTTTAATTAATCATGAATATCATCGAATGTACATTTTTGTTAATTTCTTTAATTAATTGGCTATTCCTTACAAAACCCCTTTTCGAGAAAAATTTTTGTGGATAACTAATTTACACTATGTGGCCAAACAAATAGAAATGACTCTAATCTTCTAACTTTATAAACAAATTGCTCATGTGTTCTTATTTCAATTATATTTGGTGGTTCTTGTTTTCTATTCATTACTTATGCCGTCATCTGCGTACGAGACGAAGAAGACTCCTCCTTGTGGGATATGGGGTTTCGATAAATAGAAATTAAACAATTATGGAAGTCCTTGCTGCGTTCTTGGATTATATTTTACACTTCATCTGTCTTGAGACCTCACCAGATTTTAAAATGGCTCCATCCGATATAAGAGTTTGGCTTAACCGAAGTGTAGTTGAGGAAATTTGGAACAATCCTCCAGCACGACATTTTTTCAACTTTTTCATGTTTTCTCCTTTTAAACAGGGTTCGATGACCTCTTTTATATGTGCACCAGCGTCAACACCGATAATAATGTCAGCTGATACTATGGGTTGGGAATGTAACTTCTTAGTAAAGCCTTTCTCGACGAACCAAAACCACTCTAAATAGGCCTTTCACAATATCCGTGCTATTGTTTGGAGTAGAATAAAGAAGGCTGTCAACATCGGTTGAGATGGCCTTTGGTTTTACGTACCAGGGATTTATTTGGCCGAAAACTGTTGTGTAGCTATAAAACCATGTTAAGATTGGCGAAACCCATTAGTTGTTTGTCATCAATGCTCCAATGCTGTAGCGGTTAGCTACGCCCTGTAAAGAACAGATTCACCCATGATCCTGGTCACCTTCCGTTTGGTTCTATCCACCGAAATTAGCTCGCGCTTCTCTTCGGGTCCCACGAAGCATGACTTCCTAATGAAATTTTCACTCGGTCATCACGCTTCGTCGGGTTGGATAAGGACTTCCCAGCGGACCTTAGCTTACCAACACCTGTGACCAGGTTGCACGACTTATGGTATGCGCCGATCTAAACAAGGTTAGATCGCCGAAATAACATCATCAGGGGGCTTCTCCTTGATATGCCCGACGAGATCCAGTCACTCACCACCAACAGACTGGACCCTGCTGCCTACCGAGTGGTCTTAAACGGCATTCACCGGGAGACAATTACCACCTTCGTCAACTCTCGCCCTGTGAATGCCGTCCTCGAGGCAAACCACCACCCATAACAGAGAAGGAGCTCCAACTGCCTCGTGAATCCTGTATCACTCTGGTTCAATTACGACCCGGATATTTTAGCAGGTTAAACTCTTACCTTTCCAGAATCAACCCAGACTTAATGTATGTCCGACACCTTTTCACTTGCCTTTAAAACCGACTCATCTAATAACACCCCTTTCCCTTTGGTCCGACCCTGTCGAAACTGCGCGTTTCTTGGGCCTCCCTCTAGATGAGTTTGATGATAACGACCATGGTTGAACCAATCTTGCACGGTCTGAGTAACCGTTACAACAACAACCACAACCATGTTACAGGGCTTCAAGTGCTCCTCCCACTTGTTCCGCTTGTTCTGGTCCACCGACCTCTGAATCGCCACGTTCAGATCCCTGTTATGGGGATTACGGGGATCGGAGTGGCGAAAGAAAATGCATCTGCATCCTCTGTATCCTTCTTGACGGGGTAAAACGACACGCAGCAATCATGACCACCTTGCGGAATTTTTGTTCGGCTTTGGGAACATCGGTGGGTGTGGGAAGAGCTCTGAAGGCATTCTCAGTGAAATCCGCGAACCCAACCCATTCAGTCTTCTTGTAGTTGATAGGCAAACTCCTACAACTACCAAATGGTTTTCACCCTTGAGAAGCGCAGCTATGTCAGCGTGATACTGCACTGTGTGATGGGTGATGAACGCTAATCCACCACCATTACATCGCTCTCGATACTTACGGTGCACATTGTAGCCCTTGCAACTCAACAAGTTTGTTGGTTGGGTTGATGTGCAGTTTCGTTTCCTGGATAGCAGCTATCGACAGGTTATGCCTATGAGGAGTTACATCCTCGATCTTGCCCTGTAGCCTTTCGCAGTTCAACTGAAGGAGTCTCGTCTGTCTCGAGGGAGTCGTCGCAGGGAAGGGTGTGATTTTTTCTAACAACTTTGTTCATCAGAACATGAGCATGGATTCCGAAAAGCGCACCACAACAGCACTTAACGCCATAAATACTCATATAAATCATGGCTTAAACCAGAGCGGACGGTTCTAGTAGCACAACTATACGATGAATTAAACAAGGGGTTGCGCGCAGGCTTTCCTCTCCCAACTTTTATTTATCAACTCCCTCTCCCACCTGGGGTAATTTCGAAAGTGAATGGTTATCTCTCATAGCTTTCCAGCTTCTTCACTGGGAGAAACCTCTCAGCATCTTCTGCAAAATATCCGCGACTCTCTTGGTCAAAGAGGAGGTCAAGCTGGAGTTAGGCATGCAGGGCGATGGCACCAAAATTCTGACTGTACATAACCGTAAAATTTTAGGTGTTACCTTCGACAGCTTTCTCTCCTTCTCTGTGCACAAAACAGCAGTCGTCACTAAAGTTTAGAGCCGCAACAAGGTACTCAATTTGCTCGCCGGCATCACTTCTGAAAAATACAAAGGAAAGTTTTTCGCCATATACAAGGAGATTGGCCGGCAAGTTACGAACCACGCTGCGCCAGCGTGGTTGTCAGGGACTAGCGGCGAGTCCCGCTGGTGGGCCTCTCAAAAACGGCATCTCCTGATGTCTCCTGATGACAGTCGGTTCTACGATACCGGAACGATCCGGATTTATATCCGGCCAAGGACTGCCACTTCACCAGCATTCCCCAAAACTGTATGCCGTTACAACAACAACAACAACAACAACAACAACAACAACAGCAACAACAACAACAACAACAACAACAACAACAACAACAACGTGCTGTAAACAGTTCAAATGACAGTTGGGCTAACAACCGGAACGAGCCGTGGTATGCACGACAGAGGACTGTCACTTCAGCAACATTCTCCCAAAGTGAATGGGGAATGTTTTAACAACGTACTGTAGACAGGTCTTAAACGACATCGACATCGGGAGTCAATTAATCGCTTTATATCCTCGCGCCCCACAAATGCTGTTATCCTACCCATAACAGAGCTCGAGTGACCTCGCGAGAACCACGTTAATTCGGCTCAATTACATTCTGGAGATTGTATCAGTTTAAACTCCTGCTTAATATATAGAATATAAACCGACATACTAAACATATGTCATATATTTGAAGAGTGTTCGCATGATATTAACCACCTCTGACACATGCCCACAAAACCCCACTCATCTAACACTCCTCTTCCTTTGGTCCAACTTCATCGAAACAGCCTCGATGACGACACTTTGTGGGTCATTCCCACGACAGTGGGTTCTACGTACCGGAATGACCCGGGTTTAACCCGGCCAAGGACTGTTGTTTCGGCGATCTAACCCTGTTCAGATCGGCCTACCCCATAAGTCGTCTGTCTCCCCTGGAGCAACTCCTTGCAGCAGGGTTCTGCTCAGGGCTGGCATCGAGCCAAACCTTGGTCCAGAAACCTATTTTTGCTGCGTTTGCCAGAAAAAGCTCCATCCGAACTCCACTTCGGTAAGGTGTAATTCGTGCGACGGATGGAGCCATCTTAAGGTCTGCTCAGGCCTTAAGACCCATAAGGAGTGGTCCACAAATTATGTGGCCCCATGTTGTTCGCGCCCTAAGGCGCCCATAGCCTCTACGGCTCCCCTAGTTGCACCTAGTGCACCGGTGCCTAGCACCGGCAGAACCTCTACGGTTCGCAGGAGCACACAACAACATGGACGCTCCCCTCCCCCCCCAACCTAGCTCCGCCACCCGTGTGGGGAGTAGCCAGCAGCTCCTGGTACCCCACACTGTCTGTTCCGTGTGTCAGGCCAGGATATACCGGAATGCGACATCAGTCAGGAGCAATTCGTGCCAAGGCTGGTGTCACTTTCGAGTGTGTTCTGGCCTGCGCACCACACGTGAATGGTCGGGTGACTACCTGGCTCCCTGTTGTAGAGCCTTGCAACCGCACGCGCCAGTGGCGGCGCTGCCAAACAACACCATAAGGCAGCCCAACGTGCCAATGCATGTGCAGCAGGGTCCAGGTGGGCAACATCACCCTTCCCTCACACCCCTCTCCGCGACGACTCTACCGAGGCAAACGAGACTCCTTCAGCTGAACTTCAATGGGCTGCAGGGCAAGATTGAGGAGATAACCGACTTTATGAGTCGGCATAATCTGCCAATAGCTGCGATCCAAGAAACGAAACTGCACAGCAACTCAACTCTGTTGAGTTGCAACGGCTACAATGTGCATCGTAAGCATCGCGAGCGAGGTAATGGTGGTGGCTTAGCATTCATCACCCATCACACAGTGCAGTATCGTCTTATTGAAGAAGATATCGACCGCAGGGACACTACCTTAGAATGCCAAGGAATAGCTGTCCGGTCAGGCGATGTCGAGCTCGAAATATTTAATATTTATATACCCCCTGTCACCTGCTGCCCGGCAGGATATCACCCTGACATAGGTGCGCTCCTCAGAGGTGAAAACCGATTGGTAGTTGGTGACTTTGACGCGCACCACGATCTCTGGCATTCAAGCCTACCAGCTGATAGTAGGGGAAATGATTTGGCAGAGCAGATAGACGATTCGACATTCTGCACGATGAATGATGATGCCCCCACCAGGATTATGGGTAGTTGCAGCAGCTCGCCTGACCTAACGATAGCTAGCGCAGGTCTGATAAATAGCATAACGTGGCGACCTATGCTATCGCTTGCATCAGACCACCTACCTATAATCATCTCGATTGACAGACCTGCTGACTTTGTCTCCGCGGACCATCGGACCTATATCAACTTTAAAAAGGCTGACTGGGTCAGGTTCGCGGAGTTCACCGAAAATGCCTTCAGGTCTCTTCCCACACCCACTGACGTTCGAAAAGGCGAACATAAGTTCCGCAAGGTGATTGCGTCAGCTGCGGCCCGCTTCATTCCGGCAGGGAGGATCCCCGAGATCCATCCCAACTTCCCGACTGAAGCGGCCACTCTAGCGAACGAACGCGACCACCTTCGCCGCTCCGATCCCTGTAATCCTAACATTCAGGATTTAAACGTGGAGATTCGGAGGCTGGTGGACCAACACAAGCGGAACAAGTGGGAAGAGCATCTGAAGTCCTGTAACCTGGTCACGGGTGTTGGTAAGCTCTGGTCTACCGTGAAGTCCTTATCCAACCCGACGAAGCACGACGACCGAGTGGAAATTTCATTCGGGGATCGTGCCTCGTCGGACTCGAAGAGATGCGCGAGCTATTTTAGCCGACAGTTTATACTGCATCCATCGGGGGATAGGACCAAGCGGAAGGTGACCAGGAGGCTGCGCAAATTACCGAACAACAGCGCGCCTCTTGCCTTCACTTGTGGCGAGGTAAAGGAGGTCATCGGGAAGGCGAAAGCCTCCAAGGCCATTGGCCCTGACGGGCTAAGCGTGTTGATGCTGAAAAATTTAGACCCCGCGGGAGTTGAGTTCCTCACTGGGATCCTCAATTTGTCCATGGCCACCCTCATCATTCCAGACATCTGGAAGGTTGGGAGGGTGGTCCTACTACTGAAACCAGGGAAACCGGCCGACAAGGGTGATTCCTATCGGCCGATTTCCCTGCTTTCACCTGTGGTAAAGACACTTGAGGCCCTACTACTCCCGTATTATACATACCACCTTGGGTCAGCTAAGCATCAACATGGCTTCCGGAAAGTGCACAGTACAACAACAGCACTTAATGCCATAAACACACAGGTGAACCGTGGTCTTAACCAAAACCGCCCCTGCGAGAGAACCGTCCTAGTAGCGTTGGACCTGTCGAAAGCTTTCGACACAGTTAGCCACTCCACGCTACTAGCTGACGTGGAAGCATCAACTCTCCCGCAGGGACTGAAACGGTGGACCGCGAATTACCTGTGTGGTCGTCAATCATCGGTATGGTTTAGAGATAGAACATCGAAACCAAGGAGGATTAAACAAGGGGTACCGCAGGGTGGCGTCCTGTCCCTATTATTGTTTAATCACTATATCTCCAAGCTCCCTCAACCGCCAGAGGGAGTCACGATTGTCTCCTATGCTGATGATTGCTCGATAATGGCAACCGGCAATGTAATTGATGATCTGTGTTTGAAAGTGAACGGATATCTCTCTGATCTTGCCCACTTCTTCACTAGCAGAATCCTGGCGCTGTCCCCTGCTTTGTAAGCTGCTACAACAACAATGCCCTCTGGAAGATTTTCGGACTTTGTTGTTGTTGTTGTTGTAACAGCATAAAACATTCCCCATAAAATTTTGGGGAATGCTGCTGAAGTGACAGTCCTTGGCCGGAATAAAATCCGGGTCGTTCCGGTAGCGTAGAACCGACTGTCGGACTTTCGTTGGGTGAGCTGTATAAGCTACTTACAAACATACATACATACATATATGACACATAGACATGATTCAGCGAATTAAGATACAGCGACTCCACTGGGTTGTTGTATATGTGGAAGAAAATACTTATTTATGCAGTCTACAGGATATGTTAAAACATATTTTAGTGTCCCATTACTGTTTCCGCGAATAAATGATAAACAATTAACAGAATAGATCCTCGAAACAATAGCACCGATTAATTGAAAATGACTCACTCATACGAGTGATAAACCAGCAGTTCATTTAAAAAAAGCAGAGTTCAATGTAAATAATTCAATATGCGGTATTGAAAACACATTTTTCTTTGTATACGAGTTAGGAGCTACTCCAAAAACAAATGTCGATTTTAATCTTTGTCATGTAAATAACCGAAATATACCATTATTCCTTTTTCTTCATATTAGCCAAAATAATTTTCAAAACTTCTCGGGCCTCTTTTTGGCAAACTTTCAAAATTATAACAAATGACGGGCAAAAAACAAAATACAACATAGCCGGTATGCGCACACAAGTGCATACATATGAGAGAGCATGAAGAAATTTAAAAAAAAGACGCCCAAAATGCTCTAAATGCACCCTGGCTGAAGGCTGCTCCCAATATTATTTTTGGTCATTTATTGTACTTTATTGGCGCCAGGTTTGTAATCAGCAAATGAATTAATCAGTGTAGGAATTTGAACTTTTATGTGCTGCTTAAGAATCACTTACATATTTTATATATATGATAAACTCTGCATTCAAGTGAATTTTCATTTATGTGCTTCTATTATATCCACTGCCATGGTTATAAACATTTTAAAAGCAAAGGGCACAAGTGGAAAACTGTCACAATTTCGATGCGTTCACAATCAGTCGCTGTATTATTAATACCGTCCACGAAAATATAAAGTTGTGGAGGTGGTTGTGTGGTTATTTTTAGTTCTTCCAGCCGTCGATATTTACGAAACACTGTGCTCTAGATATTTTTGGATATTTACATCTTTTATTCGATAGCTTTATAACAAAATGATTTTCGATGTACTTATGAACTTGCGATTACGCCCGTGGCAGATTGCATAAATATTTTCTTTTGACGCAGCAGCTAATACCGAAGGAATGCACAATGGAAATTCAGTTTTTATTTACTTTAACGATCAAATATTGCTTTGCACAACTTCCATTGACAAACTTTTTTCTGTTTGAAGAATTCCAATTAAATATTTAATGGACTTTTTGAGTAACTTTCATCCCAAAGAAGTTTTGTTGCTCTCGCGACTTAAAATTTTTGCACTATATTTGTCATTTCATTTTCTTACATTCTTCATCATCATATGTCTTTTAATTCGACCCAAAAGGGGCCAGATTTATTGAAAAATTTTATATCGAGTAATCGGTTTCAAATATAATAACGATTGGTTCCACCAACTAAACACGACAGTTTCCACATAGCATAAGTTCGATGGCGATTGGTATTTGGTTTGCTCCACGCGATCCGGGCTGAAACCGGTAATAAGAAAAAAAATTAAAATTCTATCATTCTTGTCAAGAACCAGAGTGTAAGGAATGAAATAGTTTATTTTTTTTTGTTGTTGTGTATATTTCCTTATATAGCTATTGCCAGACGTAAAATACATAAAATTATCTATCTACAAAACTTAAAATATAAAAAAAGTGGATTTGAATCAGAGAACGTATATTAGACAGAGAACGATTAAGTTAGGATGGCGGTAAACGCTCACTGGTTGAGCCACGATGAAATGAATACAGAAGGTGGCGCAGATTATGGTACCGCTACACTCCCTTGGAAATTTTGATAGAATTTCCACGTCACAACAGATTTTTTTATACAAAACCCGTGTAAGCATATATACTTGCAATCATGTGTATTCTTTTCAATGTGTTTAACGATTTTGGGGTGTTTTCTTTCTAGCATGTATACCAACGTGTTTCCTCTCATATCTCTCCACCGATAAATCTGATTTGACGTCACAACCAAGCTACTCTCCAAATTTCAGATCAATCAGCTGAATCTTGTATATTATCATTCTTGGTGTTAAGCAAGCAGCTAAGTAAAATCGCTAGCTGGTTTTTACTGGATAGTGAATATTCAAACCAGCATCAATTAATAGCAGCCGTCTCTACTTCCTTTCCACTGATGCAATCATTTCGTATTTTACTTTTTACAAGGCTAATTAAAGTTTACAGAGTTTTTATTGATGTATCCCTTATATACACATTATTTATTAAACTAGTACTAAAAGTTTAGTACCCAAAAGGGTAATAAATGTATCCCTTTTTAGTACCTTTAAGTACAAAGCCGCAAAAGAACCACCGAAAAAGTGAGGTTCAGTTACTGATATCACCTTAATATCATTAGGTCCGTACACGTACTCGAAAGTAAAAAGTATCCAGTACTTGCCAGTAACTTAATTTCAGAGCGTAAAGGCCCGTTCACATAGGACTTTTGCTTTGCTTTGCTTCAGAGTTTCGCTTTGACAGATAAGTTCAATACATGATGTCATATGAGTCCTGCTAAATACAAGGCGAGAAAAGTAAAGCAAAGCAAAGCGAAGCAAAATGATGGGCAACTCTCAACTTTTGTACGCTTTGGCAATCAGCTGTTATCATTTCCATTTTATTTTCATTTTGGCGTGCGCATACACACTACATTAGTAGCATAACTACTACTACTTCCATCATATCAGTAAAATTCATTTTTTTATTCTATCTTTAAACAAAACACTCTGAACAAACACAAATCGCAACTCATAACAAACTACTAACGCAGAAACTGTTAAAGCGTTCTATGTAGCTGACCTTCTACGCCTCACGCTTTGTTGTTAAAGTTCGAACTGTCAAGCAAAGCGAGGAAAGTTCTATGTAAACGGCCCATAACCAATGTTTGATCTCAGTGAAAGGAAGTTGCAAGAAAGTAAAAAAACGCAAAACCAGTAAGATGCAAGATTTTTCTTATTTGTCGTATATTTATATATTTAATCACTTTTTCCAGTTTTCGACCTTTCTGATGGAAATAATTAACATTTTGAGTAATTATATTGTGATCAACTGATGACATGCAGCCAAGTGTTTTTCGTACTGGCAAATTGTTACGAGTAAAAATTTGTCCAGTAAAAACGTGCAAATTCACTTCCAAGCAACTGTCATTGTCGCTCTCTCAAATTCCCCAACTTTGCAAGTTTTTGCGTACGAGACGCCAAAGTATAATAATTCGTAACAATTGTTACGAACTATCATAAAATAGTACTTAAAAAAATAATAATTGTTTCGTGGCCTTACTTCTGTTCATACATTTATGAATTCGCTGCGGTTCCTTTTTTTTTTGGTTTTTGTTTTAACCTATAACTTTTCGCGGTGAGATTTGGAGCACAGCTGTTAAGATCCATATTGTACTTCATTTATTTAATAAAAATAATATTAACTATGGCTGATGTAGACTTGGGGTTCGCAGAAGAACGCGAAAAGGTATGGTTGACGAATCGTTATTTTCCCAGTAAAATGGGAGGTAAGCCTGCATGGTTGGAACTAGAGAAGCTGCCAGCCAGCAAAGAGCTGATATGTGATTCGTGCCAGGAACCGAAAACATTTCTTTGTCAGGTTCGTAAAACACTTAGTGTAAATTAATCAACATCCTGCTTATCATGTTATAAATATGTACCTACATTTGACAGATCTACGCCCCATTTGAAGACGAACACAATTTTCATAGGAGTATTTTCGTTTTTGTGTGCCGATCAGCTGTTTGCCAGAAACCCAATTCAGCAGAGTAAGAATTATACATAATTTTTAAATACCTAAATCTTCCATTAATAACTATGCAACACAACTATTCAACACTATAGACATTTGACTGTTTACCGTAGCCAACTTCCAAGACTAAATGTATTCTACTCCGAAGAGCCACCAATAGAGGAAGGAAATGCTTTGGTGATTTTTGTGGTTAATATCTGAAAGAAATTTCATATTATAAAAGTCGTTTTCCCAATAGCCTGAAATCCGCCCTTCTAAAAAATTGTGTAATTCGTGCGGCTGCTCGGGACCTCTTGCTTGTAGCCGATGCCGTAAGGTAAATTATTGTTCTGTAAGTCACCAGCGCGCTCACTGGCCTCATCACAAAAAAGTTTGCTTGACTGAAAATCAAAAAGAAATTGAAGACACCGCTACATTTCTTCCTAATATTAGTTTTCCAGAATGGGAAATTGTTGTTGAGGCTAATGACCAAGATGGGGAAACTGCTGAAAATATGGATGATGACAAAACAGAAAAAGAACTTTTGGAGGAATATCATAAGTTAGTAGCGGCTGGCAAAACAGGAACTTTAAACAATTTGGCAGACTCCGAATTGGAAAAGTATGCAAATGAATCTGAGGCTACGGAGGATAAATTTTTCTGGAAATTTAAAAAAGAAGTGGATAAAGATCCAGAACAAATTTTACGGTATAAACGTGGCGGTAACCCCCTTTGGATTGCAAATGTGGAACAAACAATCGACGAACAACTGTATATTCCTAATTGTGAGCTTTGTGGTTGTGAGCGTCAATTTGAGTTTCAAATATTGCCGCAAATGCTTAATTTGCTGAAGGATGATCAACTTGACTGGGGGACATTGGCTGTGTATACTTGTTCCAAAAGTTGTCGTCTACCAATTGACAAAGGCTATGTTTTTGAATATATAGTTAAGCAGGATATAATTTTGAATAAAGATAAAAAATGAATACGTAATCATTTTCATGTATGTCATATGTACATGTTATTAATTTATTTCACATTGCTTTGGTTTTGGGTTTACAATATACATGAATACCAAAATCCAGTTTCGAAAAGTCTGATGGTTAATGAGGATTGTGCGCTGATCCAATAAGTAATCACATCAGCTATATTTCAGTATGCGGTGGTATGATACAATTTGGACTTTAATTCAACTTTATAATTGGAAAGTGGCGATGTTTTGAAAAGTCGAAATCAGGTTGAGTCTTCGAGTCTTTCTGATGCCCTTTTGCAAGAACATTCATTACAACATAGTTTACTTTGGCGACATGAAGCATATCCAAAATCTATTCAAGTAGCAATCATAATATTATAATTAATTCTTAATGTATTAACTGCTAAATACGGGAATATTTCAGAAGTTACCTCTTGTTCGGGATTTGGTATCGACTCCAAAACATTCCGTGCTTGATCAAAATGCTTTGCAGCAATCGTATAAATTTCCGATGATGACGGACGCATCATATGCTCTCTTATACTTTTGAATTCGTCATAAGAAACCGGAGGCGGGCTGGTTAAAGTAGCGAAAGGTGCGAATCTTCGATTGAAACGAATCTCTTCATTATCGAACTTTGGCATTGGTTGTCGTATTCTTCCATCCTTGGTCAATGCTCCCAATGCTTTATAAAATCCCCCGCACATACTTAACAAAGCGTGATAATAAACGATCTCCTGCCTATAGGGCTTTTGTTGTTTCTTGTTCTTTTTTGGTTTTGGCTTGCGGTTTTTCGCATTTCCACTCCCTTGAAGTTTGCTTTGATGATCTGCGTATTCTTCTTGAACTAGAAGATTATTTTCGGTGCGTGTCAAAGCCGACACAATAAAGCCGATCAACAATTCGTAGGGATACCTAGAAAAGAGTACCTTAGAACCCAAAGCTATGCGACTACATCATTGAAATTTACCAATAAATATATAGGAACTCATGTACCGAGTAAAGCTCTAATTCAAAGCCGGACATCAAATACAACATCATAGCGCGAAAGCAGTTGTACAATACCCAAGTCGCAAATTGAGCACTGTGCTTGAGCGCTGTGGCGTGCGCTTCGTTTCCTTCGGTTGCTTTTTCATTGGCCAAAATAGTCAAGTGAGAGTCCAAACGTGCAGCTTCTACTTGGATATTATCAAAACTATCAATAAAACGCGCCAATTTATCGCGTTGACGAGCTCGATTGAAACCACAAATCCGAATAAATTGGGTAAATGTATTCAGACTAATACAGTACCGGAAAAATGTGTCCAAATACATTTGAATTTTCTGATCTGAGGCCAAGGGGTGCTTCGGATTTAGTATAGGCGGTGAATTGAAAGCACGAACAGAATCCCAAAGGAAGTCTTTTATTGGTATTGTACCGAAAATTAGCCGGCGATTGAAGATAAATAGGCCTTGGAGTACACTCCGGGATAGCACGCATTGTCCAGATCTTTTACTGAATTCTATAAAAAAATTCTAATAAGGTAATATGTTGTCATTACTTTGGCGAGTTTAAAATGCATTGTGATAAGATGTTACCAATGCTGAGTAGTAATCCCGCAATCGAATTATTTTGCAGGAAAATTTTAATCGTTGGACTAATTCTTCGAGAAACACTAAGCTGGATGGTCGATCACGGATCTTAACGTTTCTGGGGAAAGTCGGTGGTTGGCTGCGGTCATGAACTCGAGGCGAAAAGCCAATGGGATTTGGCGAGTCAGCTGCAAACATAACTCAAATACATATAAAAGAAATTCATAAAAATGCAATTGCTGAACGTTCGAAAAATCTTACAGTTTGGCGTAGGTTGAATACCCTTTTCAATTGTCCGTTTTATTTGTGGTACTAGCTCGAGCGATGCATTTAAATTTTTGTAAATATCGTTCATACCCGTTTCTGTGGGTGCACTATTCATGACACAATCGAATTGAAAAATGGATTGGTAAAAGTGGCGCATAAAGCGCAACCGGTGTACGATGGCCATTGTGGATTCCGGCTGCTCTTCAGTCTTACTTAGACGTACCAAGTCATCTTCAGCTTCCTTTAGTTGAGATGGCACGGCTGTTGGCTGGCAATCTTCAAGAGCTAGTAGCGAAGAATTTCCATAGAGTTGAAAGTCTTCTTCCTCATTTACACTGCTAATGATAATTATATTTTTTATGATAACAATAAGATTTCGTAGAGCATGACAAAAGTATCGAAGCGATTTGTCTTTGATGCTACTTGGCTGATGCAAGTAAAGACAAGTGAACAACACTTGGTCCATAGAATTTCCCTCTAACCAAGATACGAGGCATGCAAAAAGTGCATCAAATGTACCTATCAATTCTTCATTGGTAAAATTCTCCAGCTTCAAAACGCCAGCCTACAATAAATTTATATAGAATGAGTTATATATTAACTTAATATTGTGATATCAAAGGTAAATTACCGCAACAGCAGATTCGAAGGTGTGCGGAGGAGCATCATGTTTATTATATCCCATTCCTACATCCATTTTGGGATCCATCATTTCTATAGCGGACATAGCTTCAAACAGTCCAAAGAGCATATCCTGAGCTAATTCTCCTAAATTCAACTCAGAACAAGCATCGAAGAATTGTTTTGTTATATCTACCCAACCGAATCGAGGGTATTCGCCGGTGTCTTCATTGGAACGAATATTGCGATGAAGCTCACCATCTATAAAATTTCCCTCATCCAATGCCCACTGGCCGACTTCGGAAGTCTCGGAATCCCCAAAGTCCGCTGAGTTCTCCTTACTAATATTTTGTGAGGCTGCCGCTGCCGCCGCAGCAGCTGTTGCGGCTTGAAATCCCGGCGCACTTACTCTAAATTATACATTTAAAATGATGATTAAGTAAGCGATGATTGAATTACTCACATCGGATTCATTGGTCGTCCTTATCGGTTCGTTGAAATTATTAGGCTGTAAAAATAATAGCTTTACAAAGTTTTTCAAAGTATATTTGAATCAATCAGATTTATTCTTATATTTATAAATTTGTATACTAGTATCGGTCTCAAAAATAATTGAATACATGACGTACGAATTTCAAGGAAAAAAGATCGCAATGAAAACCACCACCAAAACTTCAATTATTGTAAAATTGAGATATTATTGCTGATTGAAGGATTTTGTGTTATGACATTTTATGACGACAGTGTTTGATTCAATGGAAGATCTACTGCAATTTTGGTCAGATAAAGCTTTCGCTTATTTGGCGTTTACATGAGACAATTTTAAGAATACTACAGCAATAGTTATGTTTTCGTATTCTCCAGTAAAAACATATCGAGTAACTAAATTTCAGAGCGTAAGCAAAATTTCCTCTCAATGAAAAACCAGTAGGAGGTTGCAAGTTTTCTCTTTTTGGTGTAAAAAATAAGAACCGATTTATTAACATACCAGCGGAAAAAACCAACTGTTTAAGTAAAATGATTCAAAATCATACTAATGGTGCCCACAGTCACCGACGCAAACGTACGTTGCGTGTCAGCTGACACGATCAAACTTATGAGAACGCCATGTAAATGAAAACTCATCAACGTGTACGTGTGACGGGTACGCGCGACGTGTACGTGTGTAATCAGAGAAATTTAGATTTTTGCCGTGAAGCCGTGTCAGCTGAGTGCTCTCTCACCGCACAGTGTTGCCAAGCAGAACTTTTTAAAATCATTAACAAAATAACCTTATCAAAATTTAAATTTTTATTAAATTAATTTAAAATCGATGTTTAATAATGTTAATTATAGATAAATGAACTATTTGCATTTGTTGGTTTTTGGCTTTGGTTTATTATACAATGAAAAATTGTAATTGACAACGCGGATGTGTGTAAAAGTATGTATGCAAACAAAGGAATGGCAGCATTATGTTGATGCATACAAACACAGTTTTATGTACGCAAAGTTTGTTTACAAAACATACGCACGGGCAAAAGTTTTGCTCAATTTTGTGTATCTCCGACAAACAGACACGGCATACGTACACGTCGGTGACTGTGGGCACCATTAGATCCAAATGCAAATATGCGGGCTTCCTTGTCAATGTTTACTAATTCAGTAAGTTTCTGTATTTGAGGTTTTTGTAATGAACCCTCCTTATGGTGAACAAAAAATGTTGTACTATAACCGTGTATTTATACACAAATTTACTTTGCATATAAATTGTTTGCAAGGGCTTGTGTCAATTGATAGAAAAGTTCTATAGTGAGAAAATTTTACATATCTGAGGTGCCAATTCGTAACTTTTTACTGCTGGAGATTTTTTACAGACGAAGACCAATGAGTTAAGGCAGTAATTAAATGTAGCAACCATGTATCAATTATTTGACTTTGCTGATTTTAATGCCTCTGGAAGTGAACTTCATGCATTTAGTAACGTTTTAGCAAAATTAGAACAAAAAACGAGTCAATACCGTCTTTTTCTTGGCTATGTATTAAATTTCCCATGTATTTTCTTCCGGCTCATTCACAATAGCGCAGTTTTTCACTTCCCAACATTACATCTCAGGTCGGATATCAGTTTACCGAGTTGGCGGATATTTTTTCGAGTTACTGTTGTTGTTTTAGATGCATTTTGTTATCCTACCTAGTGTTCTTTTACAACTAGGTTACAAAGAAACGGGCCCAATATAAAACTAAATTAACAAACATTTTGCCATCGCAGCTATTTTCCGTTCTTAAAAATCAGTAAACAAACCTCATGTTTCATGTAAGATGAAAGATTACTTACATAACTATAACCGTGTGCGTCTTGATGTTGTAATACAAAGTGAGGGGCCTACAGTTTTACGCAGCTCTGAACGGCGAAAGTTTTTTGTGAGAAGGTTTTTTCATGGCAGAGATACACTCGATCTCTCCAGAGAAGTAGATAAGAGACCCAGGTGCTTTATCTTACACACCACGCCGACTTCGGTCCCAGCCAATGAGATTGCTCTCAGTCCTACCAGTTTCCCTTTCATCTGCATAACCTGGGCAGTGAACTCCATTGTCGGATGGCTTTTGTAGAAGTTCGTCGTTAAATGGTATAGAGCAGTATCATATCCATTGCTTTGAGTACACAGGAGGTTAAACTAGTTGGTCTAAAGGATTTCGCCAAAGAATAGTCCCTTTTTCCTACCTTTGCTATAAAGAAAACCTTGGCTATTGGAATGTAGGCAAGTGCCAGGGCATCCCTCATTATCATTATGATATGTTCACCGCCCTGCTGTAACAAAACTGGTCGAATACCATCGACTTCGGCGACTTCTATCAGTCGGACTGAGTGTTGGGTAAATATATTTTTAGCCAACCCCCAGTCAGATTGCGATGCAGTGTTCTGTTGCAGGAGCCGATGCATCCGGGAAATGTGTCGACAGCAGAGCAAGCGCTCTTTCTTCATTACCGGTATATGTAACATATAGTAGCTTAATGGTTAATTTGCTCTCTACCTTTTCCCTTTCTAGAGTTTTGTGAAGCCTTGCCGCCATCGGAATGGAGGTGATGTCCTCACAAAAGCTCCTGAAGCTTTCTCTCTTTGCTTTTCTTATCTATTTACTGTATGCTGTCCGGCTAGCCGTATACTCATCCCAGCCTCCTCACCTTCTTTCATACCCTTCTTTCTAACTCCATACACTCTACATTTCTCTGAAAGTGCCATATTAAGATCCAGTATGTTCTTGTATTATCCCCAGTCTGTTCTCCTGGGGTTATTTTTCCTTGCCATAGCCCTCAACTTGAACTTGATGATTCCGTGATCCGACAATGAGGATTCCATGGAGACTTCCCACTGCGAGATTAGATTATCAGTCAGTTTGTAAGCGAGAGTAATGGCAAGTACTTCTTCCCTACTTCTTGTAATGCATGTTGGTCTACACCCAACATTGAAAATACCCAGTTCACTACTTACTATGAATTCTAATAGTTACTCACCTCCCCGGCTGGCTTATAAATTCGTCATAGTAGAACAGTTGATTGCTTCTTGCTTAACCTGGTATATGGGAATGTAGCGAAAGCAAAAGACGACATATTTTGTGGGTTTCAATGAGGCAATACTTTGGAGTTGGTCTTTTTGATAGCTGATACTTGACTTATAATCAATTTGTTTTGCCATTTCATAATGAATAGACTTACTCCGAAAAAATGTTTGCAAATCGTGCCAATTTTTTATCAAAATAATAATTCGGGTCGCGCGACGCATCGCGCGCTGCACCCAATATTCGGTTGGTTCGGATGGAGCTCACTTTTGGTTGAATGGGTACGTTAATAAACAAAATTGTCGCATTTGGACTGTTAATAATCCATAAGCCCTTGTTGAGACCCCGTTACATCCTTAAAAAGTTACTGTTTGGTGTGCTTTATGAGGAAATCATTGGTCCATAATGTTACAGTCATTGGGGAACGCTACAGAGCCATGATTAATGACATTTTCGTGTCTGAACTGGAGGATATTGATGTGGACGACCTTCGGCTCCAACAAGACGGCGCTACAAGTCATACAGCCAACGAAATAATAAATTTATTGAAATAAACTTTTGGTGAGCGCATTTTATCGCGTCGTGGGCCTGTGGCGTGAGCTCCAAGATCGTGCGATTTAATACCGTTGGACTAGTTTTTGTGGGCTTGTGATGTCGCTTATTTTCTCAAATAAGCCCAAGACGATTGACGCTTTGGACGGAAATATTCGACGCGTTATTGCCGACATACGGCTGCAAAAAGTGGTTGGAAAATGGGCATCTCGGCTGGATTTTATTCGAGTCTGCCGCGGCCGTCCCTTGCCCCAAAATAATTTTTAAAACATAATGGTAAATCCTTATATTTATGATAAAGCTTGGTGTCCTCTTACCCTGTGGGACTTTCGGCTTCTCGTTATGAAATCGAATGTAAGATAAAAGGTATTAATTAATTACAGCAAAGGTAATAACTTTTAATATATTTTTAGTTTTGGTTTCTAACAAAAACAAAATCAACTCGTATTTCTTAATTGCCTATTAGGTTGGTTGCTGAAACTTTTTTTTCGCAACTGCGCAGTTATTCCGCAGATAACAATTTTATCTTACTACAAAATTTCTTTTTCATAAGTAAGAGGATAACAAAATTTTTTGGTTTCAGAGAGGTTTTCTACAAGAAATTTTGTTGAGTTGCAACGGATACAATGTGCATCGTAAGGATCGCGAGTGAGATAATGGTGGAGGCTAGCGTTCATCGCAGTATCTTCTTATCGAAAAAGGCATAGATCGCAGGGATACTACCCTTGACTGTCAGGGCATAGTTATCCGGTCAGACGATGTCGAGCTGGTAATTTTTAAAGTTTATATACCTCTTGTAATCTGCTGCCCCGGAGGATATCATCCTGACATTGATGTACTCCTCAGAGGTGAAAGCCGTAGGTATTAAGCGACCTTAATGCGCAGCACGACTTCTGGCATTTAAGCCTCCCAGCAGATCGTGGGAGAAATGAATTGGCTAAGCAGATAGATGATCCGACATTCTGCACAGTGAACGATGACACTCCCACCAGAATTATGATTAATAGCTACTGCAGATCTGATATATAGTATAACGTGGCAACTTATGCTATCGCTTGCATCGGATCACCTATCACAATCGACAGACCTGACGACTTTGTCTCCACGGATCGGAAGACTTTTATCAAATTCAAAAAGGTTAATTGGTCCGGATTCGCGGATTTCACCCAGAGGGCTTTTGGTGCCCTTTTCACACCGACAGATGCTCGTGATGACAAAGGACAGTTTCGCAAGGTAGTCGCGAAAGTTACTGCTTGCTTCGTGCCCGTAGTACGTATACGTATACGGAAGTAGCAGCAGTTCGATCTCCAAAATCGGAATAAGGGGCAAGGGCACCTGCAGATGTGCGTAAACTCTGATCGAACGTAGACCCTTGTCTAACTCGGTGAAGTGCGATGACCGAGTGGAGATTTAATCCGGCGACCGCGCTTCATCGCATCCGAAGAGATGCAGGAGGGTCAGAATTTCTCAAACGGATCACCTGAATGCGGTGAAAAATTATTTTTGCTCGTTTTTTCATTTTTTCTGTAGGCATTAATGATGCAAACAAAACCCAGTTGGAGTTTTTTAAAATAAAATTTTTTGTTTAAGATATTGTTAATAAATGTTTTTCGTATTTTTTTTTTCAAAGATTAATTACGAACGATCTATCAGACCGATTTAGATGATTCGACCGCCATTTTAATCGTCATTTAATATAGAATCTGAGTCAATTGTTTATATATTTGCTTATTACAAATTGACGAAAAAATGTCTTCTGCGCCATATTTCGACATAAAAAAAACCATATATATTACATTTCACGCTAAACAATATTCCGTTTTGAAAAAAAAAACGGCCCGCAATCTGGAAAAAAGTTATTTAGCCTTGAACGTCATGATGCAGCGTTTGGAGCGCACCATAGCGTGTTATTCTTCTCTAGTAGCAACGAGCAACGTGCAACGTTCGGCCGAACGCGCGGCGATATGATCTTTAAAACAAAAATTTTATTAACAATATCTTAAACAAAAATTTTTTTTTTAGAAAATCCTACTGGGGTTTTGTTTGCATCATTAATGCCTACAGAAAAAATGAAAAAACGAGATCCGTTTGAGAAATTCTGACTCAGGAGCTTATTTAGCTGGTAATTCATTGTGTATACTTCTGTGGTGGCTTACCGTACCAGCTTCTTCTATCTTCTCACTCATAATTCGTGATAAATGGAGGGTGTGGAGAGTTATGCCACTATTGAAACCTGGGAAACTGGCGAATAAGGTGATTCCTATGGGCCGATCTCCCTTCTTCGTCAGTGGATGCTTTGCTGCTCCCGTACTTCACGTTCTACCTGCTCAGCTAATCATCAGCTCGGCTTTCGGCACAAATGCAGCACTTAACGCCATAAATACGCAGATGAACTACGTCCTAAACCGCAACCCTATAAGAGAACCGTTCTAGTAGCGTAAGATTTCACGAAGGCTTTCGACACAGAGACGTGGAGGCCACAACTCCCCTACAGGGTTGGAAGCGATGGACTGCCTATTACCTGTGTGGTCGACAGTGTTCAGTGCAGTTTAGAGATGCGAACTTAAAATTTAAAATAATTAAACAAAGGCCCCACAGTGTGGCGTTCTTTCTCCGATGTTACTTAGAGAGAGAGAGAGAGTCGCTATCGTCTCAGACGCTGATGACTGTTCGATAATAGCTACCGGCAATGAAATTGATGGCATGTGCTCGAAAATAAACTGTTATCTCTCCGACCTCCCCTCTTTGTGCGAAAAATTATATTGATACAAAATATGCATAAATAATTGATATTTTTTGATTTGTTTTGGGACGACTTTTGTAGAGATTTTAAATTGTACAGAAGAAAATATTGTAAGTGGTAGTATTGGAGAAGATCCGAATTTGTCTATTCGCTGCCGTGCTCAACAAGTCCATCCACAACATGGAACATTTTGCGCAAAGAAAATTGGACTGATCGCATCGTTTTTAAATATCATGAAAATATCTTTCAAATAAAAAAAATTTGGCATCGTACTTCATTTTTTATCAGTCTAAAAAAGCACCCTACATAAGGTGATAGCAATAATCAGCTGCGTTGTTCTTTTTGCTTTCGCCGTGCGGTTATTTTGTGTTTGCTTTCAGAGCCGTAAAAGCAAAAACAAAATAAGGGCAAATTTGATAATTATCCCACAAAAATGCAAAAACAAAATACATGGGTTTCGTTATGCAAACCAAATATTCACAAACACCAGCAATTTTCTGACAACAATTTAATTTTTTTTTATATTTTGATTCCTAAACGTAAGGATTCGTTTTTTTTTGTGTGAGCACTAACTTTGTGTTTCGCTTGTTTCTGTATTGCCAAGGCGAACTCATATAAGGTGATGTTGAGCAATCAGCAGAAGGCATTCGCTTGCTGGACTGAATGTCACAACTAGTATACATACCAAGAATGATAGAATACAAGATTGCGCCTTCCCGCGGTGAAATGACAGATCTCGCCTTTAGTAAACAAGAATACGGGAGAGAGAAAATTGAACAACTTCTAATATTTCATTGAAGAACGTGTTCTAATTGTTCTAAAGTGTAAACTATGAATTTATAGGCAGACATTTAATAAATAAATTCGCAAAATACTAAAAAAAAGTGTCTCTTTTTCTTAATTTGTGAAAAAAGCTTTGTCTAGTTGAAGTTGAGAATTGTCAAACCCGGCAAAACCAAAGTAGCGGTACTTCTAAAGGCGTCACCTTCAGTATTCAGTACACCGTGTATACATACATATGTTTGTTGTAATTCTCACCGATTCTCACTGTCATTGTGCGTATAATTTCTTAGTGTATATTTTTATTGTTGTACGCCTCTCCTATTGCTCTGTATTCAATTATTTTGTTTGCGATAGCTATAACGAGCAAACCCGAATAAATTTACTGCTCACAAAATGTTTCTGATTAATTTGACTCGGTAGTGTTTTGTTACCTTACATAAGCGAAATTAAGCGATTGGGAAACATGGACTGGAAACTGCAAGCATTTATAATCAAATCGTTTGAGATGTTGTGAGTTCTGGCATCGGAACATTTTCGCCTCTTGATTTACCATTTAGAATGGTCGCTTCGATGATTATTGGACATCAAATTTTTTTATAGAATATTATGGATTGCAATTTTAATGTCAACTTTAAGGCTGAATGGGTTGTTCATCGTCCATCCACTAAGGTACCAGTAATAACAGATTAAACCATACCCGCTTTCACCATTTATCGCTTCGACATATTTCCTAGGAGCATGGCGACGTAAATTTTTTCAAAACGATATACAAATCAATCTAAAGGGCACATATGTATGTATGTGCAACTATCCTTAAACTACTTGAAATAGTTGCGGAGATATGACGAATTAATCTTTTTGCTTCCATGAGGTCATGGCACCAGAATTATATAGCCTATGCCTATCCCGCGTCCCACATGAAGCTACTGAAAAGGTCGGTTAAGTACTCTGGACGTCTAGAAACTACACACACACACACACCTTAATTTGAATATATAATATTATGAACTACCCTAACCCCTTTCGATCATTATTTTTCTTAGATTCGGATATATTTTTCAAGTTTTAACGAATATTTTAATAGTTAACGAAGCGGCAATAACCGATACTGAACTATACTGAACCGTTCATTGACTAAGAGTTAATTAAAATTTAAACCTCTATTACTTATCACTACTACTTTAAATGTAATTTCTTGTTAATTTCACACAATTTCCGTTTCCTCTTGACGACTGCGCATGTCTATCCACACAAACACACTCACGACGAATGCGAGTCAATTAAATTGAGTGAAATTCTTACCTGTTGTTAGAGCTTGGACTTTACTCCGATCTGAGTATGTTTCTAGCGACGATAACATAAAAATTACGTAATTAAAATTGGAGAAAATTTCTCAGAATTTGTTAGCATTATATCTCAAAGAGAAAACTATCCGAAAACGTACATGAACGCAAAACTGGTAAAAACCGGCAAGTTTTACGAACAGCTGATTTCATTTGTGGGCGCACAAAACAAAATTAAAAGTTAACTTGAAAAAGACTCTTCGATTAAGTATGATTATTCTTAGTTTTTCTGTCTTACTAAACTAGTTAAAGCAACCAAATTTTTATGTTTATTGTGCACACAAATATTTGAAATCAAGAACATTTCAAGCAAGAATTTGCAAGTTCCCCTCCAAAAGAACTGCCATTTTGCGTTCTCAATTTTCCCTACTTTGCAAGTTTTTTTGATACATTACACCAAAACGTGATAGTATGCAACAATTGTTACGAATTGTCTAACATGTGAGCAAACTAATTGTATCTTTATTCTTTCCTAAATCAATTGCATAGCCAACATCTGCTTGAACCATATCAAAATTTTTGGTATATGAATTGATTACTGCTATTAATATAACTTAGCCTTTTTAATAAGAGGATTCGAATTTACATTTTATTTTTACTCTACTTCTGATTGTTACTCTGGAATCGAATTTTAAAAGCACGAATCGTTTCTATGATAACCACAGTCGTATTTTACTAATTAACCCAAAAGTTTACTTTATAAGTACTACTTAGCTTTTAACCACAGCTCTGCTGCAAGGCAATCGGTTCAAAGTTATGTTTTTGAATGTGACAGAAAAGGAAGTAAATAATTTCAGCAAATGTAATAAATTTTGTTGAATTTTTTAATTTGTTTTTGTAATTTTTTATCTACCACTACTAAATTTACTACACCTGCTGGAACTTTTTTGCTTTTGCAGGTGTGCGGTCTGCTATTCGGGTTTGGTGAAGCTCGATTTATTATTAAAAATATAGAAATAATGGGACCATTTCGAAGCATTTCTCAGAATTTTGAGCAGTTTTTCGCGTATGCAATTTTATAGCCCATCCAATTCTGCTTATAGTATAATAAAGTGCGAGTTCCACATCCATAGAAATTTTCATTGATTTTTCATAATTTTTATTTTTTTGATGTCGGCATTTCGCACTTTTTACTACAAATACACGAAATTATATTTCATAACAATTTTAATTTCGTTAATTTTTCATTTAATAATGTAACTATATATTTGTGAGAAATTAATAAATAATACTGGACCATTTTCACAGCATTGTTAGACTATTTTATGTTGTGTTTGTTGTTAGTTTTACTAGTATGGAAAATGATACGCGTGTGTTCTAACGCACTATAAAAATTGCATCAAAATGGGTTAACTGGTTTTTGAGTGAATGTTTTATACCACTTTTGCAAACTTTACTTTATAGTATGTATATTTATAGGTATAGATTCTCAAGTTTGAAAATACGTAAAATAGTGTACTTGAATCAAATTTACACTCAACAAATGAATTTCTTATCAGAAGAACTCAGTAAACAAATCACTTCCCACTTAAGATAACCAATTCATACATACATAGCTAACAGCGGAATGGTAAGTGAAGTACTTAAGTATTCAAACTCAAATTCCCTTTTTATACCCAAGAGCTCTGGGTATTATAACCACGTCTGTCTGTCCATCGATTAACTCGAGTAAACATTGAGCTATGCCAACGAAGCTTGGTATACACATTGCCCTGGACCCAAGGAGTGTTGGTATTGCAAATGTGTGAAATCAAGTAATAACCACGCCCACATAACGGTGCTTTGTGAAAATCAAAAGAATGCGATATCTCGGTAACCAGTAAAGATAATTTGCCCAAATTTTATACATCGGATTTGGTTTGGGAAAGAAATGCGTTTGAAGTTATTTTTTTGGAAAAGGTACGTGGGAGCGTACACTTTAAAGGAAAAAGTTATATCTCCAAATCTACTTGACCAAAAACTACCAAATCGGCACATATATTGCATTTTAAGTAGCAAAATTTCGAAAATTAAAAAAAAAATCGAACAAAAACAACGCACCTCTACCATAATTAGAGATATTTAATGAATTGGATTTGAACGAATTAAGAAATATTTCAACATTATACATATATATGTATATTTTTGTCTGAATTTCATATGCAAATATTTTTTTTATACCTTAAAAAGACTGAAACCTGAACTAAATTTGTAGTCAGCCGTGACTTCGACCACTTTCATAATTACCACGAAATTCATCGTATAACGATGAAATTACAATCACTACCTAAGGGTTAGTTTTTGACGATATCGTGGAAATTGCATTTAATAAATTTAGTTTTTTAAACTGTGGTATGAATAAGTGATAAACTCATTTTTTTTTTGTCTTAGATCGCTTTCATAATTAAAGGCACATATAACGGTACTTTTCAAAATTCAAACAAATTCAATATTTATGTAACTATTGCTCAAATTTAATGAATGGGGCTGCATAAGCAAATACTTGGAATAAAAAAAATGGTAATAGGCATGGCAACATCCACTTTCGAGCAAATAGATAGGTATGTATATCTCAAACTCCACGAAATTTGCTGCACACATTGCATTTTAAGTCAGAAAGCAGCATTTCGAAAATTGTAAAAATCGAACAAAAACCAGACCCACTTATTGGGCCTTGAGAATGAAATACATGGAATCATAAATGTTGGGAATGACCATGGTATCGCCCACCTTAGAGTATATATATATATCTCCGAAACTTGTTTGTCAACTTCTACTAAAATGCGTACATTTTGCATTTCTAGTCAGAAAACACAATTACGAAATTTTTAGAAATCAGACTAAAACCACGATCATCTCTTTTATAACGGTGTTTTACAACCAATCGAAACATTCATTATTTTACGAACCCATATCCCGAATTCCTTCAAATTCGGTATAATTATTTTAACTAGGGAGAGACATACTTAAAATACAAAATTTTTGGAAAATGGAAGTGGTACGAGTACGTTAAAATCATACCAACTTCCTGATTTTTATTTAAATTAATAAACATCGTTTAAGATTTCAAAATAATGTTATACTAGCATATCTGGCGTACTTTGCTGCGCCAATAAAGGCGGAATTACAATGTTCCTTGATCGAAAGGAAATATGTATGTATTTGCCAAATAACTAATATATAGCCTGATATAGATTTCATATACCAACTATTATGCATCTACATTAAATTGTTGCGGAGTTATAAGACGAATTCAAAATTTCTCTTCCATGGAAGCGTGGCACCGCCAACTTTTCGAAATTTATATATGTAGTTTATCATGTGTAGGACCCGCAGACCACATCACTTACTTACTTAATTGGCGCTACAACCGTTTAAGCGATTTTGGCCGAACTTCTCCTACAATTTGCGGTGTGCGTCTGATCTTGTAACAGCTCCGCACGGCGAATGTTTTTTTGTGAGAAGTTTGTTTCATGGCGGTTTGTCATTGCCTGCCGAGGGGCGACCGCTATTAGAAAAAACTTTTCTATAATTTTTGATGTCACTTGCCCCGGCCAGGATTCGAACCCGGGACCCACCGAATGAAGCGCGCATTAGATTAACTTTTTTGATTGCATACAAGAAGAAAGGTTTACTTGAATTAAAAACTTGCTCTGGGTATTTAAATTTCGGTAGAAACCGAACTTAGACTCTTATTTACTTGTTCATTCTATTTTTGTCAGTATCAGATTTATTATATACCGTTACCTAATATTCGATATCGCTGACGAAAATCTCTTTTATTACCGGTGGAGTTTGTTACCATCGTAATAGCTTTTGCCATAGTCGTAATAGCGGCTAAACACATTCATATGTTCTTATATCGTCATAACGTTTTTGGAAACAACGAGAACTGTGTATAGGTTTTCATGTATTATATATAAAACATATTTAACCTTTATGTTTATCAAAAAGGTTATTTATTGCGAATAACAGCATATTATCTATATGCTATAAGACTTTGCTCTCAAGGAAAAATTATTTTTCCGAAATTTCATATGCAGTAGGAAGTTCTTACACTTATAGCTACAGTTAAGATACCCTTGTCAAGATGACATGTGCTTTGAACAAAAGTTATCTAAATAAAAAACAAACTATATAAATAACCTAAAAAATAAGCTAATCTACCAAAGAATACACTTTTTAAAAGTAAAATGACAGCAACAAATTTGGTTAGAAATAAAACTAGCCGTTAACAGATCTGACCTTTGATATCTGATCGTCATTTCATATGTAAAATGTTCTGCTGAATCCAAATATGAAGTCTGAATACAAAAATGTAACACAGTTTTTGAGATATACATACATTGTTGAATTTTGATTTTTTGAGATGCTAAAAAATTTATGTTACTTAATTGTAATTATATTTGAACTTAGTTCACCGATTTCGTATTTCTTTTTTATGTAAGCTTATACAATTTCCTATAATTTGTGTGAACAACATTTTTCAATCGGATTATTGTTTAAGAATCTATTTAGGAGTTTATCAACAATTTTGCACAATATTTTACTCAAATTTTACTTTCTTCTTTTTTGGTCATCAAGCAGCAAATTATCAAAGATAATTTTTTGACAAATGCAGCAACCGCCTGATTTTCAAAATAAAATCATTAATAAAGAAGGTTAGGAAGTTTAGTAAATTTTCCCGTCTTAAGTTTTTACTAAAATTCTATTAATTGGGCTTCGAGAAATAAAACCATAAAATAATAACGGGGGCGAGTATTTGAATTCGATAAATTATATACAATTACTAGAAAAACTCGATAGACGTTTTGTTGCCATATTTTTATTTATTAATTACCCTTTGCATATGTAACCAGAAAACCCATTTCGGCTTCCGTCATATATAATAGGTGGCAACCTTCTAAAAACTATACTTATATACTTCTTCTTTTCAAATAGCTGACAGCCCTCATAAAAATTAGCTATGAGCCTTCTTGAGTCGACGAGACGAATTTAATATTTCATATAACCTGTGTATATTTTGATTAAATTTGATTTTTAAAACAGGTGCCATACTTTACGACCTATCCTCATACCTATCAAATATATAGATACAAAATTTCATAAAAACCGTGACATGAGAATTTTATATATATATATGTTAATATACGATTTTATGTGTTTCTTTACCGAACTGATAACTAATAAATTTTGCAACATAAAGAATAGTTAAAGTCTTGTTCAATATTCTTTTAAAAATTCGAAGTCGCTTTCGGTGGATTTGCTACGATTCTTGTAAAAAAAACTTAAATTGAAGAATCAGAAAAAATGTAGTAAAACTATTTTAGAGAATGAATCTTTTGATGAGGATTGCAAATATCAAATTAATAGAACATTGAATTTAACTGCATTTAATTTTCAAAGTTACTTTGTTGTTGTTGTAACTGTATACGACATTTCTAGAAAACTATTGAGCATGTTGCTAAAAAGGCGGCATTTTCCAGATATAAATCGAGGTTGTCCCAATAATGTAGGCACACGTTACAAAAATAGTTGATAAAATAGATAAATATGAAGGTACAATTCTATACATATTTATTTTTCGTCCTAGGCTATATATACATACACACATGCATACATACATACATATGTAAATAGATACAGATTATTTTACCTTTTTTTATTAATTTAGTCTTGCATATTGGTTTTTTCATGCAAAATCTTATTAAAAAAGTTTCTTGGTAGTTGTCCTTTATAGATCTTATCAAAAAATAAATATTTGTGTTACTATTGCAACAAAGATATTTGAACTATACATAATTTTCTTAGTATAAACTATTTACTACATATACTTAGAAGAATTTCAATTAATCGCGTTAATTCTGTTTTCAACCTTTCAGCATCATTGAAAACATGTACCCTAGGACTAAATATTACTCCCGATCTATGCATATAAGATAATATCTTCGAATATCTTCCTTTTATGACCTAGTGCTTTATGTGCGTCCAATGAGTGCTTCGTTTTTTATTGAAATTAATTGGGAACAACCTATGGCTAGGGATGTGCAGATTAACATTAAGTAACGGTACTTTTACTTAAAAGTAATTTTTTTTTGTAAAATCATCGATACCAAACCGATACTAGTCAAAATGTATCGACGACATACATACTTACTTTAACGGGTCTATTCTGTATCTTACCGAACATCTTATTACCGGTAAATTTAAGTGCCGTAGGTTGGAACCACTTCTAGTAACCGCAATTCCGCTGCAAATGGTAACGCTACCAACAGTTGGTCGTGAAAAAATGCCAAATATTGCCTACATCACGGGACACTGTTGCCACACTTTTATGTAAAATCAACTGTAAATAGGATTAAATTTGTATTATTAAAACTTTTTATAATTTTTTTTTTAAAAAAACATCTATTTTGTCGCTATTACCACGTTTTTACCACCCAATATGATGGTAACAGAATTCACCGATAACAGAATAGGAAAATAGGCTTAAAATAAAGAAATACGTGTCTCGGCGTTTTGCTGTAGCACGTCAGAATTTTGAGAAAACTCAAAGGATCGTGGAGGTTCCCTTCTAATGAAAAAAAATTATGAGATAATGAAATATTAATAAAATAAAAGTATTACATTAGAAGTGAACCTCCAAGATCCTTTGAAGCCTAAAAATCGATTTTCTCAAAATTCTGACGTGCTACAGCAAAACGCCGAGACACGCATTTCATTATTTTAAGTCTATTTTTATATTTTGTTAACATTTATTTTGATTTTGTCGTGCTGTGTAATAAGTGTGCACAGAACACAAAAAGGATGTAAAAGTTCCCATAGCCTTTTGTTAGCGATAACGACAGTTTTGTTACCGGCGCAGAATATATGTATATACATACATACGTATGCGAATGACATGCCTCTAAGAACAGAACATACAAAGTTAAGTAAATAATTCAGCTTCAGCAATACACAATTACGATTTTTAGTACTTTCTCAAGCGAGCCTCGAATTTTAAAGGTTCGAATAATCAATCAATTCTGTGAGTAGTACATCTTGTGAATTTCGTCCCAAAATTCTTCATGGTTAATTTTTTATTAACAATTGAATTTTTCCGGATCAAATCTGAAGAAAATTTTTTTCTCAGAAACATCCTGATCGATTTTTTTTTTGTATGAAAAGTCTTTGAATACACAAATTCTTACAGACTAAATTAAGCTAATGTACAATAATAATTACTATGAAAAAAAGACCTAAGGTGATTCATTAAGATGCCATGCGGCCACATAAGATCAACACCTGTAGAATTTAAGAACAAATTTATAACACCACTTGCTCTAGAAATAGGAGCATTCATACCATAATTGGTTTTCGAGAAACCAATTTTTAGGGTTTCGAATTGTCGGAGATTCTTGTAAGGAACATTGAACTGAATTTTACTAAGAAGGAAAGAACAATCAATAGTCCCAGTAAAGATACTAATAAGAAATGAACACGATAAAATGGATTTTCTGCTTTCTATGGTTTTTAAGTTAATCAACAAACATTGAGATCGGTACGATGGTAAAGGTTCTGAAAAGTTTAAGGATCGGAGCGCAAATCGTAGAAAAGCTTTATTAATCTTCATTTTACACGTTTATAAAACAATGCACTATAATGTGGCATTTTTTTTTTTTGATACACAAATCAACAATTTGTTGTTGAAAAACAATAATTGTTATAAACCAATTATGATATAACTAACTTCTGCGACTCTGAAAAAAAATGAACAACAACAAATTATCTGGCATGTAATAATGTTTTTATTTCAGGAAAAAAAGTGGGTAGATCATAGTAGTTCAATTTGAACGAAATATTTTACGCGGACGCGCGCGCTCTCATACTCGCGACGCGGCGCGAGACGCCCGCACGCTTCGACACGCTTCGCGCGCCTCTGGACGTGTCAAGCTCTTGGTGCCGAATTGGGCTTCAAACTTCCACATGTGTCAGTCTGAAATAACAGTGCGAACGTGACTTTGCTGCAGTGCTTATGAATATTAATGAAAATAATCTTTTCAGGCTTTTCACATTAAGTTAATTAGTAAAATGCCAAATCCACACGATGTTGCAATACTTGCCAGAAGAAAAATCATTGTCGAGTCTATAAAAATTTAGTGCAAGTAAATGAAAAGTAGAAAGCTGGGAAAAAGTCGTAAGTACTGTTGGTTTATGCGTGTTAACGGTTGAGATACTGTCCAGAAAAAATTTCATTTTGTGAACACTGACACACAAAATTTAGAAAAGTTATTGTAGAACGACCACCGACAAAACTATGCTGCGGGGGTTGACAATACTTTTAGTAGCAAACGATAGTCTCTCCATTATCACCTTCTCAAAAATCTTGAAACAAATCGTCTTCTCTGAGATAGTTTTGTAATTGGAAACATCATTTCATCGTCCTGACTTAAGGATAGGCGGGATGGATGTTACTTTCCAGCGATCGATGAAAACACCTGAGGCAAGAGAGCGATTGCATTTAGATGGCAGGGAATGGAACGCAAGCAAAATAACATCGCTTAAGGAAAGCCACAAATACCGTCGGAGTAATTTTTAAGAGAGTTTTTTCTTTAGAGAGAGTGTCCCCTTGGTAGTAAAAATGTGAGCTTGTTTTTAGCACTAGCACTCAAAAAACTAGGGAACTCATTATGAACTTTATTTGTTGAACCAGTTTAATATACACATATGATTGATAAGCGTGCTATTTTGTATATACATATATACATACATACATACATATACATATCCACATACCAGCACAAGAAAGTTATTGTTCTTATCACTTACTCAGATTTTACAAACAAAAATTGAGTGAAATTTTCAATTTAACATGAGAATCATCTTTACACTTTGGGAGAGCAATCCAATAACGCTCAATTTGGTGGTGAAAATATCATTTGTTTTATAGGGAACTACAGTAGTCAATACTACCATTTTCTGCATAACACCGCTATCATTGTAGTAATCACACATCCCTCGCTCTTATGCAAAATACCAACCACCGTACTAAAGCTTATCACCCAGGCGGGCACTGGCGCATTTTCGTGGGGTTGAATTGGTTTGTTTACTACAACTAAATTTCAGTATCAAAAACGGCGCCTTCTAGATAGAACACTCCATCGGTACATTTGTAGCAAACGGCTAGTGCTCGATTAGAAGCGACATATTTATTTCAAAATTTTACGAAAAGCTGTGCGTATTGAATTTCAAAAAACGTATTTGCATAAATAACTATTTTTAAAGTGAAATGTAAGTGTTCGAACTATTAATATTGACACCCATATTTACTCTAATAGATTCATACCCATACATAGATTGCATATTTGTATAAAATATGTTTGTTTTTTACGCCAAGCCTTAACTTTCAATTTTTTAAAGCAATCATAAATAAACGGTTTGTTTACACCTTTTGACCTAAAACTCGTAAAAAATGCGCGCTGTGGTAGAGGGACGTTATGTGAGTTCATAAGTTTTGTTATATAAGAGAGTTTTGTGACACACTTGATAAGAGAATAAAAACTCACACACGAGTAAGTGTTCATCATACGCCCACTGCTGTTTTAAATGCTGTTAAAATATTATTGAAATTACTTACTTATATGTAGTATATTTATACATTCCCATGATCGTAAAAAATAATTAATGAAAGAAAGTCTATACAAATTAGTGAGTATAGTTAAAAAAGTACGACTTTAAAGTTAGATGGAGCGTTTTGCATAAATTGTAATAGTATACATACATATATGTCAAATAAATCTGAAACTAATTTTAAAGTTGACTATTACGAAAATGACTTAGCGGAAATGGTTTTATGATAACCTATCTGTTCATACTACTAATTTTGTAGATTTCGGCGTAGAATAAAAAAAAACTTTTTCCTTCTGGCTTTTACGGTGTTTCAGATCTTTATTTTTCTAATATTAAATTTAAGTTTGATTACCCAAATTTCACATTTGTAATTTTCCTCTGTTTCAAGTGCTGATCCTACGTCGCTCTAAAAGCAATCCACTTTCCTCCGAAAAACAAGGAATGATATATCAATAACATGAGTTAAGAAAAAAGTTTATTTACAAAGAAGTTTGCGAAATGAAATTGTACAACACCAAATTATACATATGTACATATGTGTGTATATAAAAAACATCGTACATGCGTTTTATGGAAAGTAAAGCGAAAGACCGTCAGCAAAAACAATTATCAAAAATCAATGGGCATTTCTAGCAAATTGAAATTCGCACATTATTACACTAGAATTGAATGGGCTGTAAAAATGACAAAGAGTCGAAAATTTTTACCCAAGTTTTTCAAGTTTGTTAAATTGTTGAAAAAAGTTTAAAATTTTAGTATGTTATATACAACTCGGGTAGAGCCAACAATCAACTCAACTCGAGTTATAAAATCCAATGCAACCCTGGCTAATATTTAATTCCTGTGCCATTGCAAATCCGCTGTGTGATATTTACTTTTTTGTGAGCCTTCTCACATGTCTCGATATAGCATCGTATCGACATTTTTTCCTCGGCCCCCTGGCTCCCCGGCTTACCGAAACGATTTCGCATTGCACTAATTTGCTCACTTTATAAAACATGTAATAGAAATGCCCTATATTGCAGATGAGGGCGTTATTACTTTGTATATTTATAGCCGCTTGCGAAAAAGGAAAGTAAGCGAATAGCTTAAAGTTGTATAGAATCGGAAATTCTCAATTTCTCTGGCTAACCCCAGATGAACGTCTTTTTCTGTGATCATTTTGGATCAATTCATGCAGAAATGCAAATTTAGGCATGTAGGTTGTATTGATCCGAGTTGAATATAACCGAGTAGAAAATAAACATAAACATAGGCCCTGGTAGCATTCGATCTTCGACTGTGGTCTAAAGAGCTGATCGAAAGAATTTAGATTTGGCATTAGGACGCTCATTCGATACGACACACCGTCGAATGGAAAATTCTGTTCGATAGAAAATTAGATGCGAAACAAAAATTTTGACTGGCTTGCACAGCTCATAATACGAATTTGACATTCGATTGCCGAACGTTGATTGCAACTCATAATACCTAAGGGCCGTATATGATTTATGTTTTTAAATCTACTATGTTTTTATAAGACGAGTATATATATATAATTTATATTTATTAAGCATCGCGATAACTGATATATAATTTCATATTCTCTTTGTTTTTATTTTCTCGAACTTCGTTGTGAATATTTATTTATTTATTTATGTAAAATATAGTTATTAATAATTATATTACAAAATTAAAGGCACTCGCTTGTGAGACAATAGTGAAGAATCATAGTTGCCAAATCGTTGAGCATTAATTGACTTCTTGTATTTCGCAAGTAGGTTGAAATACTTTCAAATACTCAGATATATATAAGCCACTACTGCGGCGCTATAATAACTTATATATTGTGGATGACTGCAAAACTCTACTGTACCAATTGGCCACCGGAAACAAAGTAACGTCGTGGTAGGTTCCAGGGTATAATGATTTTGAGTTAGTGTTACCGCAAGTAAAAATATTGTTGATTCCATTTATCGACTAAAACTCTACCCATTAACTTCTAAAACCCAAAAGATGAAACATTAACTAAAATAAAAACTTTCTTCCTTTGATTCTGAAATTCAAGAAAATACGGTGAACAAAGGCATACCTGCCAAAAACTAGAGTTGACTGTGTTCTTAAAAAAACTTTGGATAATTAAAATATGAGAAGCTTAAAAAATCCCTTACAACTACGCACTACTTAGAAACATTTTATGAAAGAAATTCATAAAAGACCTTTTCTTTGGGCATTCCTTAAGCGCATTCTATGAGGAATTTTTACATTTCTTGCGAACAGAATACTCGTATCTTTATGTGGTTATGTCTTTTAGGAGAAAAATTGCACTAATCGGACTGATAAAATTTGGAAAAAAAGAGATGAGGTATATGTTGCACTGAAGCGATAAAAACTTGGGGAAATTTGTTGATGGATTCCGAATTAGCGGAAAAATGCTTTTTTAAGCAGATAATTTAATTTTTAAGGAAATTAGAAAAAGACTACCTGTTTGGTAGAAGTCTACCAAATCGGCAACAAGAACAAAGTTGTCTTCGACCTCAGAATGGCTGCCAGTCATCATCCTAAGTAGTGGTTCTTGAACTATGTATATAAGTAAACGAGTATATTGTTTAGAACTGCTAATATTTAAAATCTACATCTAAAAGATACAGGTTAAATAAATACATATGAACTATGAATAGTTAGAATTTACTTATTTTAGTTTCATATTTTTATTTTATACTTTTCTAATTTGCCATTTGCACAAGATTTAAATTTTTTTTATTTCAGTGATTTTTTTTTCTTTCTTTAGTACGTTTTGATCGTACCTTTATAATAATTCCCTGTTCACTATCTTTTCAATTTTCTTAAAGAGCTTATCGAAAATTAGGTATGAATGTACGTACATACATTTATATACATACATATGTACAGTGGCGGATCCAGGATTCACAATCGGGGGGCTGCGGTAAAAAATGCTACATTTTTCATTTTCATCAATATAATTCTGCGATGAATTATAAACCATAACTAAGTTGAAGAACAAGTTCTTTCGGAACTAATAATTTCTAATGTTTCGAGCAATATACAGGGATTTTCAATAGGAAGGCTACAAAAGTTTTTTTAAATAAAACAAAAACGGTTTGGGATATAAATTAAATTCTTTATTCCTGTGAAAGTACATTCGATGCCATTATGTATGGAACTAGATTTCTTTTGCATGGGCACCACGGGTACGCTTGCAGAAGTCCAAACGCCGAACCCAATTTTCGACGGTTTTTAAGCATAAATCAGCCGATACTGCTGTAATTTCACGTTCGATATTCGTACGAAGTTCATCAACCATCGCTGGCCTGTTGGCATAGACCACAGACTTGACGTAGCCCCACAGAAAATAGTCTAACTGCGTCAAATCGCACGATCGAGGCGGCCAATTGACTGGGCCATTTTGTGAGATAACACGTTCACCAAACTTGGTTTTCAATAAATCGATTGTGACATTCGCTGTGTGGCTTGTGGCACCGTCCTGTTGGAACCACATATTGTCCAAGTCCATATCATCCAATTCGGGCCAAAAATATTCGGTTATTATTGAGCGGCAGCGATTCCCATTCACAGTAACGTGCCGGTCTTGACCATCACGGAAGAAGTACGGCCCAATTACGCCGCCGGCCCATAAACCGCACCAAACCGAAATTTTTTCGGGATGCAATGTTGACTCATGGAGTACGCGTGGATTGCTGCCTATCCAATAACGCATATTTGGCTTATTGACGAAGCCATTCAGCCAGAAATGACGACGACCATAAATCGGACGTAGCGCTGTTAAAGTTGAGGCCATTGACTCCGAACTTCGGTAGTAAATTTAAATAATTTCGACTCGTTGTTGGATCGTATATTTTTCCATGATGAAATGGCAAACCTGACTGAAGAGAAATGTCAAAAGAGCGGGAAAAAATATGGCGTCGTTTGCTTTCACTATCGGTCTACTTTTGTAGCGTCCCTATTGGAAACCCCGTTACCAATCGCCAACAGCCGGCGAACTGCCGCTGTATACATATGTATGTACATATTTCCATATGTTTTTTCTGAAATCAATTGTGTATTCTTAGATTTGTTCTTTGATATTTGCAAACATAATTATTTGCAGAATAAGAAACACTTGTCGCACAATTCGTCTAAACTATGTTTTTTTTTGTTTTAAAAAACGACTGTGAGAAATTTCCGTCTGGCCTAGCATAAATTATTTTGGCCGTATTCCAAAATGCGCATTCATTTGAAATATTTTTGAATTCAGTAATTGTGTACGTACATACATATACATATACGTATGAACATACATATGTATGTGTTTGTATGGATGTGCGATTGATTAATCAAATATAAGTAAATGTTTGGCTGGATTATTAGGCGTCTACGAATTCGACAAACAACCTCTAAGTATGCATCTATTTATGTACATAAATATGTAACACACATTTGTTCTGATTCTGCATCGATTAGCCCAAAGTCACGAGCTATTTCGCTTCAAAATTTTCAATCTGTTTCAATATGAATTTTGGCTAATGTACATATGTACATATGTATGTATGTTAATGGTAAATGCATTTACAATATGCAAGTTTGCGTTTTGGATTTGAATGAATCAGTGAACAACTAGCAACACCAATAACAACCAATTTGACCACAACAAATATGTATAATATTTGAAACACATACAGAAAGCTCCGAGTGCCATTGCTATGGATCCTTACATCCCTAACAGTCGAAAAAGTCTTCGACAGCGATTTGCATTCAAACGTGTGTTCAATGGCGTGCTTAATATTTAGCCTACGTATCCAACTTTTAATATTTACACACACATACATACATACATAGAATTGCATAGAGTATTAACTCAATAATCAACTCATTCGTAATAAGTATTGCCACAATTATTATTTTCCATTTCAACATAAGGTCCGCTTTTTTGTAACCGACTTGAAAAAGAACACTGGGTAGGTAAAATGATATCTGTCCTGATATGCAGTAGTGTTGTGAAGTGAAACAAATTCGCTATTGTGAATCAGCCCGAAGAAAATACATGGGAAACTTCAATTTACCACCTAAACCGTTTTTATTTATATAGTATTTTTAAATATATAAGTATAACTACAACAACAAAATACTTGCATTACAATTATTTTCCGTTCCTAAATAGCACTAATTAATCGGACGGTTGATTTTGCAACTTAGGGAAATTTTATCCGATTTGGAGTGTTCTTTGGCCAGTCGGGTACGAAGAAACGGGTCTATAATACCCTGTCGGCAAAAATAAGTCAGTTGCATGAAAAAACACATTTAAAAACTATTTTTTTGTAAACTAATTTTAAACAAATTTGATAAGTAATTGAATACTCACGCCAGAGGGTAATTGACTGCTGCTTTTAAAATCACCATGTTAAATAAATCGGTTCGTTGTAGGGAATGGAAATTAGTTGTTATTGAAAAAGTAATTTTTAAATTACTTTAAAATCAATTTCATTTTTCACAGGGTATGGGCGATAAGTAGATTAGATAACCTATGAAAAATACATAAAAATACACATACACAAGTTTTCTAAAATTTTAATTTAAGAAATTTGAAATTTTGATGAAAATTTGTTGAATGAAAAACAATAAATGGTGCATGGATTTAATGATTAATATTTGTGAAATAACTAGATTGAGAAGTAATATATATTAGAAAAAACGGAACATAACTATCATTAAAACTTTTGAACTTTTGGTATTAAAATTATAATACAACTAGTGGATACCCACGACTAACCTAATGATCAACTTTATCTCAACTTAATCATTTCATTTCATTTATTTCATTTATATATTATTATCTCAATTACAGAATGAACGGAATGGATTTTTCCACATACATACGGTTTTTTTTATATTTTTGCAAATACAGTATACATATTCCGTACACTTATTTATGTTTTCATTGTTAGCTAAATGCAACTATATAGGCATTTCAAATCGCACCTGCTACACATGTTTCTAATGCTATTAAGGATTTCTATTTCAGCGCCATCTAGCGGATCCGTGTTTAGTAAACGTACTTGTCATTGGACCCACATTACGTTTCTGATTTCATCAAAATTGGATGGAAACAGAGATTTTATGTATAACTAGCACCACTTAGCTTATCTCTTTTTTCATAAAAGTACTTATTTTGAACCAGTTTCACACTGTGCTAATATCATCAATGTCATACCACAAATACGATCTCTCTGAATAAATCTGTTCTTGGTGGAGCCAGCGGATCCAATTTCCACACGTTTCTAATTTTATCAAAATCGGATTATAAATACAGATTTTCTGAATGACTCTTCTCTAGCGCCACCCAACGGATTTAAATATAGTCTATTATAAATGTCCGTGGCATGGATCTAAAAGGTATATACTGTTCAAGTATATGAAAGCCGTTCATCGCGTTTTTAGCCAAGTTGTAGCAATGGAAACGGCTACATTTTTATATATATAGAAAAATAATGTTTTGAATAATTTTACTCTAACGCCACCTAGCGGATCTATTTTTCGCAAACGTAATTCTCGTCACACCAGAACCATACATTCCCAATTTCATCAAAATCGGATTAAAAATACTGCTTTCCTGAATATCTCGACTTATGCGCCAACTAGCGGATTAAACCCTATATTCTGTGAAAACGGCTACATTTATATATGTACATATGTATATGTGTATGTACATACATATATTGTCGACGAAAAGACGATTTGTTGTTTAAAGTATATGCGTATGTATTTAAAATTAATTATGTTGATGACAAATTTGAATTTAGACGTAGTTAAAGATGTAGATTGAAGCTGCTGCTTGAAGATGTTGCTTGGAGATGTTTCTTGTTTCTCAATTGGTGTGTTTCTGCCGCCCGTTTGCTTACTAAACTCCTATATATATGCATGTTTTAAACCGTTTATTTTCAGTTATCCGTTTATTGGAAGGACAGGGTTGCGTAATACTTTCTCTTCCTTTTTTAGGAGTCAGTGTTGTAAAACGACATGCCACTCCCCGGTGAATTCATGGAGGATTCACTTATTCGCAAAGCGGCTAGCTTACTGGCTGGTCGTCGAATTACACCTGAAAGTGTGCGAACGGCGGCACTTCTTACTTGGCCGTCTTTAGCCACGAATACCTCAGTTACCCTGCCACGCTCCCTCTGGCTTCTCGGTCTTGTAGAGTCGCATATAATGACTAACTGGCCAGGTTGCAGAGGCGTTACCTTTTCCCTTTGCAACAGTCGTTTTATGCACTGTACGAGGCGTCCCAGCAGCCGCCTGCTGACGGGTTGGCAGGGCAATTGGAAACCCATTCGATGTTGCGGCGGCCTAACTCACCCTTTATTACATTAAAGTCGAACATGCGTTCTTCTGCCTTGAGCTCCTTTTGGGCACCCACAAAATTCGTTCCATTATCGCTTCGGATTCTAACCGGTACTCCTCTGCGGTTGATGAAGTTGCGCAAACACAAAATAAATGAATCACTTGAGAGATCGTCAGCAATTTCTAAATGTACTGCTCTAGTCGTTAAACATGTAAATAAACCGACCCATCGTTTTTCTCTCCTGCGGCCGATAGTGACAGAAAATGGTCCACAATAATCGACTCCAGCATAGGAGAATGGACGCACATATGGTGTGAGATGGTCTGTTGGCAGCTGGCCCATCAGTGGAACGGCTGGCTTCGCGTTGTTGTAAACACACACAGTACACTCCCTCTTGACGGATTTGAGCAGCGCACGCACACGAGGCACCCAAAATTTTTGTCTCATTTGGTTAATTGTCAGACTGTCGTTCTGGTGATGTAGCTGGCAATGATACTTCTTCACCACGAGACGTGTCACGTAGTGGTTTGGTGGCAAAATAACCGGACGTCTGGCTGCAATCGGTAGGCAATAAGCTGCGTCAATTCTCCCGTTGACTTTCAGCAAACCGTCTTCGTCTATAAAGGGAGTTAGCTGATATAGGGCGCTCGACTTCGGCAGCCACTTGTTTTGGTTGATAACGTGGATTTCTTCGGCAAATAACTCGAGTTGCACACGAAGAAATATTTTACTTTCGGCGGCTTCAAGTTCAGTAGAGCTCAACTCACCACTTCTGCGACCATGGAATTTTGTGTTATGTAAAAATCGTAGCAGCCAGGCAACGACTCGTACGACCTTAAAAAATGACGAAAAATTAGAAAAATTGATTGGATAGTCTCTCTTACTCAGGATAATGACGCGCTTCGCACTTTCTTCTAATGCGCACTCTTCTGACGTCAGTTCTGGGATCTCCTGTGGCCAGCTTGATGCATCTTCATATAGGAACTCTGGTCCTGCCAACCACCTCGACGTATTGCTACAGTCAAACGAAGTAGATGCTCGTGTTGCTTCGTCTGCGACATTAAGAGATGTTGGAATCCAGCGCCATTGTTCTACAGATGTCGTACTTAATATTTCGGCTACTCGAAATGCCACAAACTGTTTGTAGCTCCTGCTTGTAGATCGAACCCAAGGTATGACAGTTTTGGAATCGCTCCAAAATGTCGTGCTATTTATTCGAAAATCGTGGCAGCTCCCCAGGGACTCCCCCAGATGGCAGCCCAAGACTGCAGCTTGTAGTTCAAGGCGCGGTATCGTTAGACCTCTAAGTGGCGCACACCTTGCCTTGGCGCACACCATGGCAACGTCGACTTTATCGCGCTTTCTAATACGTAGGTAGGCGACAGCAGCATATGCAGTGGCACTGGCGTCAACAAAGATATGCAGCTGTATATCATCGGCAGCTGACAGCATTGCGGAGTAACACCGTGGCACCGAAAGACGTTTGATAGAAGGAACTTTTCTCCACCACTTAAACCACCGTTCAGCTAATTCGCTCGGAATCGCGTCATCCCACTGCACACCAAGTTTCCACAGCTCTTGTACCAGCATTTTTAGGCATATAGTTGCATTTGCTAAAATACCAAATGGGTCATACATTGACATAACTATTCCCAACAATTCTCGCTTGGTTGGAGGTCGTAAGCCATTAAGAACGCCAAGTGCAATTTTATGAAATTTAAAATGAAATTCTAGCCCGTCGCTGGCGGTGTTCCAGGACATCCCAAGAACCTTCTCGGCCGTTGCTTGGCGCTCCATACTCACGATTGCTTTGTCGGTAGATCCGCATTCACCATTCAGTTGTTTTTGCACCCATCTGTCGTTGGATATGAAGTTACAAAGTTTGAAGCCGGCGGTGGCGTTGATTTTGATGGCTTCTTTTATGACCTCAACAGCTTCATTAGTACTGCTAAAACTCATGACCAAATCATCCACATATGTATTTTCAGTGAGTGACGGCACGTGAGCCTCTGGGCATTGTGGACTGAAACTTGGCGGCGTTTAGGTTTTTTACGTGCTCAGCGCAACACGGCGAACAAATGGCCCCAAATATCATCGTTGTCATCTTGTATACACGAAACGGCTTTTTCGTATCACCATCACGCCAAAGAAATCGTTGGGCGTCTTGGTCGGCGTCACGAATTCGCACCCGCGAAAACATTTCTTCGATATCACCAGCTACTGCGACGACTCCCTGACGAAACTTGTATATGATGGTGACTAGTGACTGCGCCTGCTCTGGACCCTTTAACAAAGTTGCATTCAATGAAACACCATTTGTGACTGCAGCTGCGTCGAAGACAATACGCAGTTTCTGCGGCTTGTGAGGATTGGTGCCACCAAAATGTGGAGGGTACCATGTCGTCGGACCTACTCGGTTTGCTTCAGCAGGCGTTAGCTCCTTTGCGTATCCCTTATCTACGTACTTCGCGATTTCTTGTATGTAACTGTCGGCAAATTCTGCATCCCTCTTCATGCGTGACTCAATGTTGAGCAAGCGTTGCTTGGCCATTGCGTAACTTGGCGGAAGATTGACCCTCTCTTCTCGCCAAAGCAACCCAACTTCATACCTCTGGCCGAGGTCCCTTGTGGTTTCGGCTAATATTTTTCTGGCGTGCTGATTGCATTCCGCCTCTAAGGCAACGTTGCTTCTGACCCCGAAATTTTCTATCGCAAAGTACTCCTCCACAAGTTTGTTTAACTGACCCAAAGCATCAGGCTTGCGTACATAAAGAATTCTAGGCATGGCAGTAGTATCGTTGCAATGCGGCCCATATACGACCCAACCCAGCTTTGTGTTGATGGCGACTGGCTGATCGTACCTGGCTGCAACTACTTTTCCTGGCACACTTAAATGGCAGTTGTCCAAACCAAGTAACAAAACAGGTTTGACTTCAGTGTAATTTTGTACTGGCAATTCTCTTAAATGTGCATACTCGGATTTGTTGAAGGACTGACTCGGCAAATTGAGGTCTTTGATGGTATGCACGCTTTTGAGAGAATAATTATGACCATTTACGCCTCTGGCTTCTAACGACACTGTTCTTGAATTCTCCGTGGTCTGGCTTTTTCCATACCATTGCAGAGTAAGTGGCATTGCACGTCCTCTCAACCCCAACTGTATTGCCACATTCTCCTCCAGCAAGGACACGGATGACCCCTCGTCAAACATAGCGTGTACTTCTACACTTCCATGCGGGCCAATCAAAGTAACAGGCACAATTTTAAAAAGGCTTACTTCATTTCCACGGCGGCAGTTCAGGACACGTTCGTGTTCGGCATTCGATGGTGACAACAGACGATTAGATTGATGAAGCAGTGGGTGATGCATACGCTTGCACCCAATGGTAGTGCATGCTTTGCGCTGGCGACAGTCGGATAAACCATGACCTGGTTTTAGCAACCGAAACACAAACGATGCTGCTTGACAAACGCCCACCTGGATGCGCAGTCTAGCAATTCAAATTTTCGACAAACTGTTAAGACGTGTGACTGACCGCAACATAAACATGCAGACTGCTCTTCACTGCTATGCATGACCCGACGTACTGGACCTCAACTGGACACAAACTGACGACTGGAACTTGCATTTTGTCGCGGCGTTGGCAACGCTGGTTGATTGAAGCGTAGCGAGATATCAGCGACACCAGGCATTATAGAAATTACTTTTGCTAATTCGCTTAGCCATTGAGAAAATGTCTCCACGGTTGGATACGGCGAAATAGTACTGGCATGCTTGCTCCACTCAAACTGCTTAGACGGCGGCAGCTTTGTTATCAATTGCTCCAAGAGAGTTGGGTTTTGCAAATGATGCTCACAATTTGCTGATTTAAAAAAGGCTGATATATTGCGAACTCTATTCGCAAATTCTAAAATTTGATCCAGACGGTTGTCATGGATGACTGGAAAATGGCGTACTTTTTGCAATTGTGCTCGAATTAACAAATCTGGTCGACCAAAGTTAAATTGCAGCTCTTCGATAACCTTTGGCACGTCATCTGGATATATCAGCATAGACGTAACCGCTCGCTTAGCATTACCCTGTAACGCTTTCTGCAAACGCATGAGGTTTTGCCTGTTGCCATACCCGAACTCAGCAGTGGTGCCGACGTAATTGGCGAAAAACAGTGGCCAATCCTCTGGATTTCCATCGAATGTTGGTAACGGATACAGCTTGACGGCAGACCCTTCAATAAACGCCAACGCATTTGATTGTTGCGACGTTGGAGGCTGTGCTGCAGGACCAGACAATTGCGGTAAAGCTTGGGATAACTGTTGACTTGAAATCGGCACATCTGACGAAATGTTATTGGGGGCTGTGCCCATCTCCATTCGCTGGCGGAGCTGTACTAATTCTGCTTGACCACGACTGGTTTCATTTCGCAGTTCTTGTACGCTGGCGCTAAGTGAAGCAATGCTTGCCACTAAAGAAGCAATAGCCTCGCTTCCGACATTTACTTGTGGCTGTGTTGTGGTCCCTTGTACCCCGACGTTCGCAGCAGTGGTATCTAAATCTGAATTGCTATCATCAGCATTCGCGGCAGCTGGAGTTTGATTTGATCTGCCTCTCGTAAACATATTTGAGCCTTGATGAAATATCCCTTCACAGTTGGGCGCGAAAGCGGCAGTAATTTTTCGGATGTGCTCTGTAAAACGTAGCAGCAAAACTTGCCCGTTGCAACGGCTTCACAAGAACGGCTTCACAAACGGATTCACAAAAACAGCTTTACTAAAACGGCTTCACAAAAACGGCTTCACAAAAACAGCTTTACTAAACGGCTTCACACACGGCTTCACAAACGGCTTTATAAAATTGGCTCCACAAAAACGGCTTTACTAAACGGCTTCACAAACGGATTCACAAAAAACGGCTTCACCGAAAAAACGGCTCCACAAGAACGGCTTCACAAGAACGGCTTCACAAAAAAACGGCTTTAGTGAACATACAGTGGCAGAAACACAATTGAGAAAACGTTATTGTCGACGAAAAGACGATTTGTTGTTTAAAGTATATACATACGTATGTATTTAAAATTAATTATGTTGATGACAAATTTGAATTTAGACGTAGTTAAAGATGTAGATTGAAGCTGCTGCTTGAAGATGTTGCTTGGAGATGTTTCTTGTTTCTCAATTGGTGTGTTTCTGCCGCCCGTTTGCTTACTAAACTCCTATATATATGCATGTTTCAAACCGTTTATTTTCAGTTATCCGTTTATTGGAAGGACAGGGTTGCGTAATACTTTCTCTTTCTTTTTTAGGAGTCAGTGTTGTAAAATGACATATATATATATTTTTAAAGCGATCAAATCAAAATTTTCCAAAATAAGACCGATGAAAAAATAATTTATAAAGTGGCGGTGGGGTAATTTAAAAGGGAACAAGAACTAATTTATTTTTGGCGAACCTTAATTTTAGCGAATCTCGGAAGCTTCCCGTGAACATTTTCGAGCGATGACTTTTTAAGTGAGACTTAACTCAAAAACAAAGCCTGGAATGGCTTCATGTGGCTTTTGGTCGGGAGTCACCATCCGGATGAGCATTTAGGGATGAAAAAAGTTTGCAGTCGTACGATCCCACAATTTAATCGGAGCTTAAAAAAGGATCGTGTGGATTTGTCCAACGAAATGCTCAAAAAACCAATGACGAAGCTTGTATCCATGCGAATGAGAACGAAAAACATATCGATTCACTGTTTTAAAATTAATTAAATTCGACAAAAGCTCGAAAAAATGATCGCTTTCTATTTTCGTAAAACTAAATTTGTTGCTAATGTTGGCCTTGGGGAAGTGAGTCAATGCTGAATGGTATACTACAATATGCTTCCCAAAAATCATCGACGAAATCAGGAAAAATAACAGGAAACGCCACAACATCCTACACTACGACAATATCAGCTATTCCACAGCACATGGAACAGCTGATTACACTACTTTACAAATATTTGATAAATGTGTGTTATCTGGTTAAAAAGGTGTATTTTTTAGACTTGGGTCGCAGGACACGAAAATGAATTTAACTTCTTTTTCCAAAGAGGCGTTTTCGAGATATAAATATAGGTAAGAACCCTGATTTCGAGGTCATTTTTCAGTTAATGCCGTTCTAAAGGCAAACTCAGCTTCTTTACGCTGATATATCTTTTGTGTAAATTAGAATAGCACTTTTTAGTTACAGGCGCTTACATGCAAAAAAAGGTAATTTTTGAGCTTTTTCTTAAGTTGTTAATTTTTAGTGAATAAACTTTTTAAAAGAAATAACTAAAAATGTTTTGTTAAAAGACTATTACAAAAATTTGGGCTGTTACAGAACCTAAATCGGCCAGAAAATGTAAAAGTTATTACAAATCAAATAAAAGAGGTATATTTAAATTTTAGTTACATTCACTATTTAAGTTGAAAATCTGATATATGTACCTATACGCTATACCGCTAGTAGCGCCACCTAATACGCTCAGTAAACAAACTTTTTGATTATTTATGGTTCCTTTCATGAAATGACAAATTCTTCCTTCGTCAACTACTTACTAATAACATGGTTATCAATTTATTCAGTACTATGTAATAATTATAAATGAATAACTATAAATGATACTATCTAAGTAATGGTACGAAAGTAAATAAAATTCAATCCATTTGAACGTGTTTTGTGACCAATTCACATGAATGTGTTTTGATTCTTTGAGTCTGAAAATTATATAGATCCACCTAGTTAGTAGTTAAATGTATTTCCTAAAGTGGTATCTCACCCACAGAATTTCCTTTGTAGGAATTAATGACATTCGAATTTGTTTGAAATATTTTATATTCTTACTTTAAGCCGATAACTTGAAACTTTATATTTATTTAGTACTTGTTTTTCACTATTATACAACTTAAGTAATTTAACTGAGTAGAGTATCAACTTATCGTTAATAAATATTTTCATATGTTCATGCCGAAAGTTTAAACTCGTCAATAGTTAATCCGTGGTAAACTTTCAGCTGTCTACAGTTGAATAATTCTCGGTTCTAGGTTTCTTATTTTATTTTGATTCTACTTATGTTAACCATGAGAATAGTATTATTCCTAAGGCTTACTCCAACTGGAGTTTCTTTCTTGCATAGAACTTTAAGTATTCCTAAACTAAAAAAATCGCTTTTTAACTCTCTAGTTCGTTTCAATATGTTTCTATTATCTGGAATCTATTTTATACTTCCGACTCGGACAGAATTGAGCGAGTACAATGAATTTTTACTCGTTTCTATCTCCAATCGCTTATTTTTGAAGAAGATGTTGACACTCGTATAGATCTTTAACCTGACATCTAACTGGTTTTTGTTTTAGGGCATAGTAGTCAACAATATTTAATAGAGAATGGCCGAACATCGGCTTCGGCCATGTTGATTGCAGTAACAATGTTGGAAGAAATTGCAATTGTTCAGAGTTGCACTTCAGCCAGTATACGGAATCGGTTACAAGGTGGAAATACCTATAAGCTAGTACCCTTATATTACAATATAAAAGTATTACATTTTTAGCACAATAAATATCATTTTTTATTTTTATTTTTAGATGTTTGTTCTATCAATTAATTTAATAACTTAATAATGAGTTGTTTTTCAAGTTGAGTATGTATTGTATGTTTATGTTATGATGAATGGATGTGATTGAACTTATGAACCTACCTTCTTTAATTTCAATAAAAAAAAACTGGAGTTGGATATCGATTCTGCCCTATAAATTTGTTTCCTATCATTCCCTAATATTTAATAACAATACACCCAATAGTTATCCCCCTACCGCCTTCCTGAGGCGAAAGGAACAGTTACGTAATTATTTGGAAAAACGTGCAACACATTTTTATATACAATATCACTTGAAACGAATTTGCTTTTGTTTTAAGTGATACAAAAGTCACGTAAACCTGTTTCGTTCATCCGAAAAAATATATAATAATATTTATGAATATCTACATATAATATACTAAATTGCTATCCGGCGGCAAGCGATTTTTGTGCAAAGTTTTTTCATGGTAGAAATTCACTCGGAGGTTTGTCAACCAGTGCTATCAGTATTTGCGAATTGCAGCCTATTGCTTACCAAAGGAAGCAAAAAGAAACGGACGATACGAATTTACTGCTATACAATAAAATTCGGTTCGGTTCGGTATTCGGTCGTTCTCTAATAATAAGTAATAACAAGACCTTAAAGTAAGAAATAATTTCATTGTTTCTATGTTCAAGTTTATTATGTATTTTGTTTAATGATGTATTTTGCAGAGATTTTCTCAGAAAGAAAAATTGTATTATTTTAATACGAGAAATAAATAATTGTGGTATACATCAGCCTCTGCAAAGCATCTTTGAATGGCAATGATTGGGTAGCTTTTTTAAGGTTTCGTTTTGCACTTCAGTTTATTGGCGACAACATATGTAAATAAAATTTTAGACGAACCTGACGGCTGGCTAGAAACAAACAAAAGGAACAATAAATCAAAGTAAACAGAACGGGAACCAGCGATATAACACTATCAATATAAATACGTAATACTACGAACTAATCAGAATGAAACTACACACAGAATATGGCATAATACCGAAACCGGGTTGTCTTCAAACCAAATTTGACAAGGGATAATGAGAATCGTTCACAAAAATTGAATTATATTTTGATGACTAAACTATTTTAAATTATATTACAAAACCTATATTAAATGGGTTAACAACAATTTTGTGGGAATTACTATAGTATGCAGTTTTATAGTTCATGAAATTTTTGTATAAAAAATCAATTTTGAAATGGCTAAAGATTTTAGTTGATTTTTGATAATATTTTTCTTTGCTGGCCTTATGAATTTCCTTCTCTATAACAAGCGTAGTATGGAAGAAATTTCGCAAAACCGCTAGTAAATAAATATTCAAAATCAATTGAAATTTTTAACCATATCTGCCACACAGTTTGTTATAGTAAATAGTAAAATTAATGATATATAAAAGTATACAACGGAAAAATTTCTAAAATCTCTGATTAGCCTGCCAATAATTATCACAGCAAGAGTGACAAACATAGAACTGTCGCAGTCAATTTGATACATATTTATGGTTCCTAATATGAGAGTTCCTGTTGTCCGGCTTTTTGATAGAGTTAAGGTAAATTTATAATGCGGTTTAAAGTGGCTGAATTACGATTTAGCTCAAAATTGTATTGTGATAACGATTTAAATTTTTATCACACTGATTACGACGCTACGAGAGCACTATGCCTCTCATTTCACATTAAATGTGGGGAAAATACAAGTATGGACGGTTTGAATATAAATTTGTATCTTAGTGAATTTGACGACGCTTTCCTAAACGCAAATTGTTGTTTTTTTTTGAAACTTTCATACTCTCATTGTTTAAAACCTCTTAGCTACACTAAATGCTAGTTAAAATTTCAAGTTTCGAATCACCAGGTAAAATGTGTCATCGATAATTTATGATGAGTATTTAAAGGATCTGCAGAAACTAATAAATATTTCCATACAGCTTTATTTGAATACTGGCCCGAAGATTTCCAGGTTTATTCTGGGGTTTCATTTTAAACCTTGTTGGAAGTAAAGGCGTGCGTGGAAAAGTTTGAATGATTATATCCTGTTCTTTGGCGAAAATAATATTTATTATAAAGTGGTGAATCGAAAAATCGTATGCGCACTTAACAAGTTTATAATCATTTGTTGTATACTTTGAATAATAATGATTTTATGCATTTTCCAAAAAAAAAATTTTTTTCGGAAAGTGCACAAAAATAGCTGGGTTTTTTCTCTTTCAAAAAAAATATCGTAGTTTTAAATAAAAGGATTAAAAAAAATGTTTGTAATTAGTTTATTATAAATGTATATATTTACATATGTTTTTAAATTTATAAACAAAAATGCTTTTTTGGGCAGTGCCGTCTGCAATGCAACAGCTGTTAATGTTGTCCTCTTTAGTCGAAGAGACCGAATCCATGTCGTCGATCTATTTAATTCTATACACAAATTATATTTTTATAGGTCTTGCATGAAAGCACTGGAATATTAAAAATGAAAATATTTATCTTTATATATATGACCAATGACCACGATAGACTGAATACAGAAGGTGACGTCGTCCGCGATACCGCTACTTTGGCTTTGCCGATTTTAACAATTCTCAACTACAATTAGGTCAAGTTTTTTCGCAAATGAACGACCAAGAGTCACTTGTTTTTAATATTTTGTACATATACGTATTATTTATTAATGATATATATATATCACATTTTTACACTTTAGAAAAATTAAAAGACGTATAAAATATTTGAAAGTAGTTTCACACATCAATAATATATTTGATTACATTTATGAAAAAAGGAGATGTAAACAACCAAATAAATTGTATTTTCAATTAATTCGAAGCTTAAAGTGGGAAAAATGTGTTGGAATCGGTTCGCGCATAATTTTTACATCATAAATGGTAAATTGCTAAAATATCTTGTAAAAAATTCGAAGCGGGGATGAGGTGTGCAGTGTTGTGGAATATGTATGAGTGCTTAACTGCTTTCTTAAAAAAATTACAAAACTCGGCAGAGGAGACTCGATGTAGTGTTGCGTACGTAACGAGCTCACCAAAACTATGATTATAAAAAATATGATGTAAGGTTTTGAAAATATGTAAATATATCCATTATTCCTTTTTCCAACAACGTGGCGCAAACAACTTTTGGCCACTTTTTATGAAACTGGGGTTAAAACTAATTCTAAATATGTAAAAAAAATTCTGATGATTTCATGTCGGTGACTTGTTTTAAGTAAATTTCTTGTGTAAATTCGGATAGCAAGAACCTTTAAACGCTTTAAAAAAATTAAACTGTTGTAAAATTAGGAAGTTTTTTGTATGTATCACTGACTCCATCATGTTCTAAATTTTCGTGAAATCTACCGAAAAACACAATATATATGTACTTTGAATCTCAATTTTAAATCGAAGAAAGAATCAAATGACCAAAACAAAACAATGACTTTACAAAAATACTTGGATGATTTAAAACTTTTTTTAAAGCCACGAGATGATTTTATAACTTAGATCTTTTAATAAAGATTAAAAGCAAAATTATTTAAAACGAAAATGCAATAATTATAGTTATCAACGTAATTAATTTTGTCTTTATTTTTGAGCGCGGCGAAGTTGGTTCTATGACGTCTACGGTTGTCGTAAACACTGATAAAATCTTGCGATTTGATAGTTTATAGCAAGGCACGCTTATAATTTGTTTGATGAAATTGTAAACAAAGTTTGACAGTTCGGGGGTCACATAAAATGAAAGAAAACGTAGGAAATCAGCTCCTTTCGTTCTGCTATCAAAAAAAAACTATGCTGTTAAAATAAAAAGTATAGTTTCCTGGATGCACTTAATTTATTTTATATATGTATAAATTACGGACTAATTCATCATAATGGATAAATCACCTTTACAAAAATACTAAACACATTCACATTGCAGACAAATCATTTTTCGATGTGCGCCGCCTTTTTAGTCTCCAATATTTAAATTTGATGACTTTGCCGAGATTTATCCTATTTAGTTTTTCTTTTTTACTGTGGTACCGTGAAAAGTGAAAATGAAGTGGCACATTTTAATTTATATCACGTCCGGCATGATTTGATTTATATTCGATTCCGAAGATATAGTAATTGCCTCATGGAAAGAATATGCCAAACATTATTTTCAGCGAGTTAAGTTAAGTTAAGAGTTTAATGTTAAACAAAATTGCAGGTGTTAAAATCATGTTCACATTACACCGTAAATTGCTTATTTACGTCTAAATTACTTCGCATTCCGGATTTATCTTGATAGCTCTGTATCCACAAGGTTGATTAGTTTTTTGATCAAAGAAAAAAATGTGGGAGATTGAGAACATTCTTATTATATTTAAATTTTATTGTAATAATATATATTTTTTTAATTTACAATCAAGAAACTGTTGCGATTTAAGACAGAAATATGAGTTAAGGTTAGAAAAAATAAACAATAAGTAGAAATGGTAAATACACAAATGGTAAATGGTCGGTATAATGGGTAAATTAGGTATAAATGGGTAAATACCAGGGTACTTACCAAAAAGCTGGGTATAAGCTATTTAGCTATGGAATTTGCGGAACAAATATATTGTATTGTATATGTATATAATAAAAATGAGTACATGGTAGTTGAAAAATCAAATTTCATTGTAGGAGTTATAACGCAAAAGTTTGTATCTGAACAATCAGTTGTACGAGTATAGTAACTATATAACGTCCGATCTGGTCGGTTGCTTGATTAATACATTATAGAAATACATCTGTCTACCAAGTTCCAGTTAGATATCTCTAAAACTGGGGGACTAAATAAAATCTGCTAGTGGCCTTCTTATTTTTGGTACACTTGGATATGGGTCTTTCTTTCTTCTTCTTATACGCAGAAAACCGGACCAAAGTTATAATGCCATTCCATCTGAATCAAAGGTATAAAAATGAGCGGTAAAAAAACGATGTGCCAATTGATAGGGTTAGCAAATAATATGGACAATGTAATGCTTTACAATGAACAAAACAGTACAGAAATGATAGAACACAGCCTTGAAAACATTTTTTTTATATTCACTCTCGATTTGGGTATTTATCCAGAAGAAGTCCATCTCTAACATTAAGTGATAATCCACTAAAATAATTAATATATAAATAATATAATTTATGGCAAAAATTTATCAAAATTGAGAATACATTAGCTTTATGACAAGTTTGCCACGAACGAACTTTGACACTGATGCTAAATAGTATTAAAACATTAACGTCGACGTATTTTAATCTCGTTTTTCATAAACTGTGAATACCTTAAATATGGACTTGACTAAACAAGCAAATCTAAATTACAGCTTTCAAATACTTGATCGTGTGTGTGTGATAACCCAGTTTAAAATCTTATCGACTCAATTGTCGTGCCTGTTTAAATATAATATTAGCTGCAAAGGATTTCATATGAAAATTTAAAAAGCTGTTTGATTGCTCTATCTTAAAATTAAATTCTCTGTTAGGTAGCACTGACTATATAAGTCAATATAGTTTTTAGAGAAAAGAGAAAGGTATTAGTGATACTTTAGACATAGTGATACTTTAGACGCGAATAAAAAATAAATAAAATCAATGAAAAAATTCCACATAAAAATATTATGGCTATACGACTATGCATATGCACCGGTGTTGCGAGAACTTTTTGAAAAAAGGATAAACAGGCAAAATAAAAAGGCAGAAAAAAGCTAAATCAAACTTTGTTTAATGCTAAACATATAAATTTGCAATTTAAACATTTTATTTACGATTTCATAACAAATTTTGTACGGGTTTCGCATATTTATATAAGCTATAAATATAATTTATTTTTAAGGACAACACTTGTCTTCCTTATTCAAGCCGTATCTAAAGTTAAAATTAGATTTAACATTTTAACACTAATAATTTTCCCTTCTTGGCTGAAAATGCGTCCGACTTCTGCGTTACTGAGAAGTAAGATTAAAACATTAAATACAAAACTACAACGAGTATTAAAAGGCGTTTTGCCAATCGGGGTTTTTCTTTTTCACGAACCTTTATCCAAAATTCTACTGTAGATTTTAGATTGCTTTTCGATGGTATTTATTTCATTAGTATCGAATATACGTTTTCCAGACTGAAAAAGCTTACAATTTTTAAGATAAAGCTAAAAAAGACTAGAGGCCAAATTAAAATTATCGGCAAAAAGTAAATAAAAAAAGTTAGATCCATTCGGTAAAAGGCTAAAATGACAACACTGATGTGCACTACTTTTACCCAAATGCCTTTTTTTTTACCAAATATATGACGCAATTGTCATATTTAAGCATTTTTTGTTTAGCTTTATATAGTGTATGCAGATTGTTTTATTTTTTTCTCCTTTATTTGTCTTGTTTTTAAAGAAAATTTGAATGTTTGCATTAAATCAGTTCTTCAATCAAGTGTGCGATATGATATGAAATGTATGTACACGTAATTATGTATGTCGATACACTTACATATGTATGTACATAACTAAGTATGTACATATGTGCACGAGTTGGGTCAATCCTTTTACACATGCTTTTTCATTTAGTAACTATTTTTTGTATCGATTTCCAAACACAATTAAAAGCAAAAAGTATTAGATTATTTCCACTCTGTTAATTCACCCGCTCATTGTGAGTATTTTAAATTCCATGTCCTTATACAGATTCAATCAGTGCTCTTTTACTTTTTGTTTCCATTTTCACTCCGACGTCCTCATCAATAAGCCACATTTTGATCAGTCAAGCACGTGATTGCAGACCACATTACATACACTCAGATATATATAGAAACTACAAATATTTACGCTGGACTGGGCATAAATAAGTTAATATGTATGTATATAGTATGTTTGTATACATATGTACATATACATATTTACATTCGTACATACTTTATACACATTCGTATAGGTGTGCATCTCAATCGCAACCTAGTAGGAAATTTTTTCCAATAATTGTGTCCATGTGTAGTACATACATATTACATAGTATACAAATCTTTGATATAACCAGTAGTGCGATTCACTAACTTTAAACGGTACGACAATTGTTGCCGTTTGCACTAACGATTGTGCGATTCACTAACTTATTCTTAACGACACTTAACAGCTGTTTCGTTGTATTTATTCAAAGCGATAAAGAGTGGCATCTCTGTCAAACTAAATGCCAAAATAAGCGAAAAGCACAAAGAGGAATAGAAAAAAACAAACGAATGCCTGCTGCCAAATATAAATTTGAACGTTTTTATTATATTTCATTAAAGTGAAATAGATATTAGTTTGTTTCAAACTACAAACACTTAAAATTCTTTATATATATTGCAATGTTCCATTGTAGCAGAATTCCGGACTCTCCTCTGAGTGTTTTGTTAAAATAGTAATCAACTCGACTCCAAGGAATATGCGGAATCACCTGCAAATATGCCATGGTTATCATTTTCAAACTTCGCGTTGTGCTCCAGCGTATTTAGGATTTACATACATACATATATTTAATTTTTTTTAATTAGAATCATTTATCTATACATATATTAAAACTAAACTATATTTCTGTTTTTATACATGGATCCTTGTAAAAGTTTGCTTTTACCATTAGCATATTAATTGAATAGTAGATGTGGTGGTTGGCATAAGCCTCCTCATGATTCCTTGGTGGCAAAATTGATATATGCGTGGAATCGCACGAAGGGAGACGACGCCGAAGCAAACATTTCTTTAGCAGAATGGCGTTCCACTTGGGTCATAGGAAACCTCACTTTCTGGTGAAACAACGAATCATTGAGTGCATGCGTTACCCGATGAATGCCGGCTTACGGAAAACTGGCTCATGGTTATTCCCCATTGTTCACCTACGGGTCGTTGATAGCAACCAGTTGCGAAGAACCTTAACGCCGCTAGAACCTACCATTATAAAAGTAAAATTTTAAATTGCATACAGGCTTAAAGATTACACGAGCTACCTGTTTCTCAGTTGATATTCAAGTATTATGGTATTCAAGTATTCAGCTGGAGTTAACCGATACAGTTTTTGAAAGTCTGTTTCATTTAGATGAAAGGGATTGTCCACATCTCGGAGTAAACGTCGATCCACTGTTGGAGCGCTCACTTCTTCATAACCTCGTGATAAAACATATGCCAAATATTTAAACGACATTATTTAATGTTCCTTTTTTTATTACAAGAAAACAAATCACTGGATTTAAAATTTTTCTTTTATTTAAATTGAAATCACGAATTTCACTTTTCTCGATTGAGTTAACAACACAAAATTTGTTGTCGTTTAATTTTCGGTCATCGATTAGTTAACATCAACAGCTGATTCGGCGAATGCGAAAATCGTTAAAAATGGCTACTGAATAGCAGAGTCGCTAAAATTTTGGTTAAGTTGAGTTAACCAAACGAATATCTTTAAAATAAGTTAGTGAATCGCACTACAGGTCTTTTCACTATTTTTGTTTTTTATAAAATTTAACTTTTAATATGCTTCCCTTTGAAACAAAAACCAATAAGCCTTTCGGATTTATATGTTAGCGATATGATTTGCAGTACCGAAAGAAATTATTCATTCAAAATTAGAAACTTTTTTCAATAAATATCTGATACCAAGAAATTGTGAAATTTTTTGAATACTTTTTAAAGTCCATATTTAATAATTGAAACCTTGAAAATGGCCTTCGGCCGAAATGAACCGTGGTCCAGTTTTCGGTCGCTCTCTAGTTCTAATTAACACGTTCGCTGCCGCCGTACAAACGAAAAAATATTACCAGTGTGCCAAAAGTGTTTGTTTGTTTAAAAGTGTATGTTAAGTATTAGTGAACCGTTCTGTGTCTGTGCTGTTTTTTTTTGTGTTTTTAGAGTGTGACCACCGGTGGGTCACATGGCACTGAAGTATTACAGAAGAGCACATGGAGCCACGTGACCCACGGCACTGAAGTATTACAGAAGAGCACATGGAGCCACGTGACCCACCGGTGGCCACATTGATATTTTGTAGGTATTTATCAAATCAACTACTTCTTTTTGTAAAAAGTCTTTCAGCTAGGTGCCAATGAAGAGAAAAAAGTGTTTGATTAAAAGGCCGTGGTGCAAACAGTCATATAAAATAAGTAGCGTGTGACCCACCGGTGGTCCACATGTCCCAACGAGAAAGATTCGTGTGAACCACCGGTGGGTCATATGGCAGCGAACGTGTTAAAACTACTGAATACAGGTAAAAATAATAAAAGTCTAACCCAGCAACTCCCCACCGTTCATCTAACTGAAAATCTCGTCCTATTCACCATACCAGAACTAACTTTTGCTATTTGAAATAAGAATCTGATTAGATCCTATTGGTTTCTGCATGTGGTGAAATGGATGAGAGTTCTTGCCACAGGAAACAAAACGCCATGCAACTTCTTTGTAATCTGCGTTCTTAGTTTCTCAAAGCTTTAGAAAACTATAACACTTTTATTATATATGAAATGATAAAAGTTCCAAAAGTACAATTCGTTGTTGATAATGTTTTTAGAAAAATGAATTTTTTGTAGAACTTTAACTGGTTTAGACCGTAACCTTGGCATAACATAGGCCATATTTTATGAAAATAATAAATGAGGAAAAAATAAAATTTCTTAAAAGTGCAATTCGTTGTTGATAATGTATTTAGAATAAATGAATTTTTACAGAACTTTAACTGGTTTAGACCGTAACCTTGGCATAACATCATGTCTTAGAATCATTTTCTTTTGAAGAAAATTGTATGCATCAAAGTATGCCGGTATTACATTTTTATCGTTGATTATTATAAAGCGAAGCAGCGCACATGTTTGGTATACCTAGTACAAACACAATCAGTTGGCAGGGAGCTGTAAGTTTTAGCGATCCCGAATCAGCTCGTGGTTTTGATCATTTTGGTAGATTTTGGTATGGGTATACATATTCCTTTTCTTATACTTACTAACATAAGTTATAATATCATTTCATATTTATTAAAGGTATATCGAGTTATCGTATGCACACTTCACTCATCAATTTTTTGCATGGGTTTGACAAGAGAAAAACCGAACTTCGGCTTCGGCCAGCATCATGGATGACTTGACAACTGTCACAAAAAGATCAAAACTTAACTGACTTGTATTTCATGCGGGGCTCCGTTCGATAACACTGCGGAACAAAACTTTGCGGTCGGAGATTTTTAAGTCGATTTAGGGTAATTTGGGGGCGCTGATTACGAAAATAATATCAGATTTGTCGAATAGGCTCTAGTTTTTCAGATAAAGACATTTAAATATTTCACGGAAAAACCTAATTAAAAATACCAATATGGACTTAAATTATATTTTTATTGCGCGCCTGTATAAAAATAATACAAAAATAAAAAAAAAATATATTTTTTTCATTAATTAATTAAAAAAAAAATTACAAAAAACTTTTTCTGTAGGACCTCCTATGGCAAGTCTGCCATCATGTGGTCGTCCCATCGACCTTGGTATCTTTCTTCCATTACTTTTATGTCCTGGTGGAACCGTTCACCTTGTTCCTCACTATAATCGCCTAGGTTGTCCGGGAATTTGTCATTTGGACTATGTAAATAATGTAATTTAATGCTCATTTTAGCTCCTAGTTTGCGAAAATTGAGAAGCATATCAGCAACTAGTTTTGTATAGTCTGGTGATTTATGATTTCCCAAAAATTTTTGACTACATTAACCAAGCTTAGCCAGGCTTCAGATTCAATTTGTGACATATGGTTTAAGAATTGAGTGTATTTTAGAAGTTTACGAATTGAGGACCCCAGTCACCTGTCTTATCAAAGGCTTTGATGAACTGTTTCATTAGCCCAAGCTTGATGTGAAGTGGTGGAAGAATGATTTTTTCTCGGCTTATCAGTTGGTCATGAATCACATTTGCTGTTCCTACGCCCATATTTTCTCTCACCAGCCAGTCCTTTCTAATCCAATGTTCATTTCTTGCACGACTGTCCCATAAACATATAAAACAGAGGTATTTAGTATACCCATTTTGTTGGCCCAATAAAAAATGCACCATCTTAAAAACTTATTGAGGAATAATTAAATTAATACAACTGGAACTGGGTCATATAATTTTTTTTCATTAATTTCTTAAGTTTCGTTTATCTCAAGAACTAGAGCCAATCCAAAAAAAGTAAAAACACAGTTCGTAAGCCTGCTACTAATGTTAATAAAAACTATTAACAAAGTCATGACCGCAGTTTTTTTTTAGTATGTATTCAGTTGGCACAATAAACGCTTTGATAACACTCATTTGGTTTTGGTGAAAGGTTAAAATACTACAATTCTGAGTATTTTTTTTGTTACATCTTAAATTTATCTCCGTTTTTTTTTGTAGAAAATTTAATTGTAGCGTCTGCTTCTAAGCGATTGTGAGTAATAAACGAAATATAGAAATTGGCTGACGCTCAACGCGCGAGGATATATGAGAGTTGGCGAACTTTCAGCGTCGATTTGGCGTCAGCGTTGTTTATGTGGGAAACTTCGAATAAGTAATTGTATACATATATTCAATTTAGAACGTCAAAGCAAAGAACGTAGATTACAAAGAAGGTGCATCACACTAGAAACCAATTGGATTTTATCAGATTATAGTATCAACAAAGAACGTCGATTACAAAGAAGTTACATCACTCCCACCGTTCCTCTAACAAAAACTCTCTCCCATTTTCCCCATTACCAGAACTAATTTAACTTTTGCTGATTGATATTAGAATCTGATTAGAACCCGTTAGTTTCTGGTGTGGTGAAATTGGACGAAAAATCTGGCCACAGAAACGAAACGCGATCCAGCTTCTTTGTAATCAACGTTGTTTGGTATCAATCAGCAAAAGCCAAATTAGTTGTATCATGGTTAGTGGGAGTGGTGCATAAGTACGTTCTTTGGTCAAAGCATATCTTTCACGCAAAGCGAAGTAGGCGTTTTTGGGGAGCAGCCTTTACATATGTATGCGCATATGTCCATATTTCGGGTCTTTATTTTATAAGATATCTAAATATAGAAAGAAAAATAACAAAAAAACAAGATTTATTATAACTGAATAAAAAATATAATAGCCAGCAATACTAATCATTCCAAATATCAGTTCCGGTTGAATTCTCCTGGGTATCCTATTAAATAATCATAAATCCCAGCAGTAATATTATTGTAGCTTTTATTTGCTTGCAAACCAAAAGATAATATAAAAAAGTTGGATTTTATAAAAAAAGCTTTTTAATTCTTTGAAGTTTTTCGATTCAATAAACTTAATACTCAGGAATATCTTGATTAAAAAGTGCTGAGCTTAATATTTTTAGGTGCCTTAAAATTCCAATTCGTAGCGAATGAAAACTTTACTCTACTCGAAGGGCCTTTTCGAGGCGGAAGCTTTGATTCGGCCACAAGTTGACATACTTTGTATGTACTGGATATGTAAGAGTATTCGCATGATTCCTATTCTCGCCGGCAATCATTCTAGTCGTCTATAGTCATCCACTCCTACAGTAGTATTAAAGGTTACATATTTCAATTATTTCACTTGGCTTAATATTGAATTGAATGGGTCAAATTGATCCTTCGGAATGCGAACGGACATGTTACACACATAAAATCCGTACATAAATATATATACATAAATACCTATATACCAATGTAGGTATGTTTGCACATATTGTATTATTATATTACAGCTCGACTAAAATGCGAAAGGAGTCTCTCAAGAATTAATTTGATTTGACTTATACTTACAATGACAAATCACACATACAAAATTCCTATCGAACGAGTATGCAAGCATAACAAGCAAATCAATAGTTTTGGATAGGGTTTACAATTCGCTTTAAAATTTTTGGCTCTGAAATTTCTTGTAGGTCAAATTCGCAATGGATAGAAAGTCGTATTATAATAATTTCCAAATCGTATGCCAATTAATCTGACTTTGCAAATTTTTTACCTTAAGAAGGCATTCACTCGTTAATGCGTTTATTGAAAATAAACGACCACAAATTGATCACATCAATTGTGCTGAGAGTTGCCTCGTTTTATCAGACGCCCAATCTTGCAGTGTGTGCCCAGAAAATGTACTCAAGATTTATAACTATTGTCTGGATTCTTAAAAATTAGTTCACAAGGTTGCGAAACCATTACGGTTTTTTGCTTTTGTCGATTCCAAGTGGCATGTGGGGACAACGCACATATTTAATGTTATTTCATACCTTTTCCAGGATATGTTGAATTCCCGGTTCTAGTTTAAAAGATGTAGAGCAAAATTAATTTTGGTTCTTGTCGCCGTTACATCTTTGTTTGGTACTAATAATTTTCTGTCTGTACGTACCTTTTTTAAACTAAACTCGAAATCGGGTCAGTCGAGACGAATATTACACGCATTTTATAACTGTATTGTTAACTGACCGAAAAGCTACAGTTAGAAACACAAAATAAAAGGCGGAACCTCAACAACGATTTGTATGAAGAAAAATAATTTCCGTCAGTTTCTCAAGCAGTTAAAAAATGCGTTTAGTTTTCGTCACGAAAGTGATATCATAAGTTTTGTGTTTGTAGTTCGGGTTTCGCCATTTCTTTTAACTCCTTTAGATAAGCACTTTATACAGCATTATGTGTTAATTATTGTATGATAAAGCCAATTAACTACTTTAGTTCCCATATTTTGCATTAGGGCAAATAACGCAGATTACAAAGAAGTTGTATAGCGTTTCGTTTCTTGTGACAAAAACTCCCGTCCGATTTCACCACACCGGCAACCAAATGGATCTTATCAGATGCTAATACCAACCAATCAGCAAAAGTTAAAATCTGACGAGACATTCTGTGAGAGGAACAGTAGGTGTGGTGCAATTTCTTTGTAATCTACGTTCCTTGACTATGGTTATGACACCCAATAATATACATAGTAAGCTAAATTCCATCTGATGGATATAAGGTATAAATTCCATAAGCAATGGAATTTTGTATATGTATATATATAGAATATTCAACTTTTAAGTAGTGTATATATCGTTTAATAGCTTAGAATGAAGCAAACTTCTGTAAAATCAGAATTGAGTTATATTTACAGAACTCAAATATATAATTGCGTTCTCTAATTACCAGCTTATTTTATGTACTGAACTACTTTCACTTTTTCAAAAGTAGTTAAACAAACCTACATTTGTTTACCGATTTAACTCGTAAAGCGACGTGCTTCCGTCTAAACGGAAGATATCAACTGATGTCACACCAAATATAGAGAAGAAATTTTTCGCCAAATTTTAGACAAGAAAAAACGTTGCCTCAAATATTTTCGCTTTTCATGTTTGTTTGTGGATATGTGTACAATGTGTATGTATGTAAATATTTATAACTGATTGAGTATGTCGGCAGCTACTTTACCCGGTAACGAAAGTCACCTAAGAATCACCATCATACCAACAATGCATTTCATATAGATACATGTACGTAACTATGTGCCATCGACGCAAAAATAGTGTTTTAGAAAAATACTGATTTTATCATTGAGATAAGAAATATGAAATCCCGTACTTAATAGAATATAAATTACCTTATATTCGAATAGTTCGTTAATACAACTGGACTAAACAATTGATTTGATTCTTTCTTTTTTATACGTGAATATTTCATAACACATTCATAATTAGTAGGTCTATTTTGGCGTAATCTTCTATCTATCTACAACAAATAAGTCCCGATAGTGTGCGATCAAAATTTTTTCACGTGTATTGGTTAACATTTTCCGCCCTCTTGTAAACAACTTTTGAAATAATTGATTGATATTTTATAAATTAAATGAAATCACATATTAACTTGGCATTTCATTTTCATTTCAAATGAGACTTGTACTTTTAAAAGCCGATTTACAGGGGTGAGTTTACCGCATTCGACAGTTGAGATATCTTTTTACTAAGGAGAGTAAATTTTTCTTTTCCGCTGTGCAAATCGGTAACTTTTTAATGCAGGGATTGATAGCTATGTATGTAGTTGCAGTGAAGATAAAATAAAGTGCATACAAGAAAAATGCAGCAAATATACAAAAAGCACTATCGTTACTAATTTCAATTCCTTTAGAATTAAATGCATTAAATACACCTTTTAATTTATATTTTACAACAAACAGCTAGCCAAAACTTCCAGATAATTTGCTTTGTAAGATGTTCAAAACCGTAACCGTTGTATTTACATATTTTTATTATTTATTTCTAATTAATTGTTAAGAAAATAATGATAAAATTACAAAGTAATATATATTTTTTTTAAATCTTGTGCCGATAGTTCTATATTAATTCACTTTCCCTTCGTTTTTGAATGTATACTATACACCAATTTCGGTTTTCTTCTTTGTTCTGCTTGTTGTAAAAAATGTACAACTGCTTGTCAAATATTTACTAGCCCTATGAGGCTGGCAAATTATATTCACCTCATAACTGTCAAAAATTTCCATTCTAATGTATCTTGCTGTTTGGCACCCCAAAGCCCCAAAGATCCTCATTCCACATAGAGGGTCTGTACCACACGGTAGCAAAGTTTTATGGTGAAATATCTTTTTACTATGGTGAGGAAATTTTCGTTTTTTTGCTGTGCTATGTAGTTGCACAGAAGAGGAAAACACATTCGTACAAGAAATATGCAGCAAACATACAGAAAATACATACTTTCACTCATTTCAGTTCTTTAAGAAATAAAGGCAATGCTTTTAATATACCTTTTAACATTAATTTTACAGCAATTAACTCGACATAACTGCCATATAGGTTGCTAGTTAAGATGTTGAAAACGTAACCACCGACTTATCGTTGTATTTAATTTTGATGTCAAATTTCTAAATATAAGTAGTTATTAACAAAATATTTATATACTTATAAGTAATATAGCTTTTTCAACATTTAGTCAGTGGCTCCATATTATTGCACATTCGCTTGATTTTCGTATGTATAATACATACTCATATCGTACTTCTTCTTCATTCTGCTTATTGTCAAAAATTTCCAATTGTATACCGATCATCAAATTTACACAAATGTAACACAAATGTGCCAAATACATGCAAAATCACATTCGTGCAGAATGGAATTCGTTGTCTCTCTTATAAAACTATAGTCAAGTTAGTTACAAAAAACTCAGGCAACTTTTACCCTTTTCATATTCTGTGATTCGTATTGGGTGGTAACAATTTTTATATGTTTAAATACTTCAAAGTTTTCCTTCCAATCCATTTAATTCTTTAATTAAATTCTTCGTGCCAAATTTGAGACAATTTGAACACGATTTAAAAAAATTTAATATGACAGTTGCTGTTTTTCTTTGAATTCTATAATTACCGAAATCGTGCTTACTGAGCTGTAATGTTAATGGTGGTCCAAATTTGATAGAGTTTGATACATTATTTGGTTATGGAAATAAACATATTTTCTATAAATTATATTTTCAAAAGTTTATTAACCTATGTATCCCTTTCTCTAACACAATCTTTTGCACAAAATTTGAAGAAATTATGTTTAATAGTTGGGCCACTCCGACGTGCTCGGTTTAAGAGCATACTAAAGTGAACAGCGGCTGTTCATCAGGAGACGCGGCTGCAAGTGGGAGTCTGTCTTGGAGCTAGCGGCTCGCTATATACATGTGCCCTGAAAAACAAAAACTCTCCAATATCTGGTTGAGCGCTGGGTTTGAGCTCGGCCTGGTAAAAATCTATATATGATTTGAGGGCATGCACTTGGAATGTCCGAACCCGCATCATCATCCCGTCAATCAACCTCGACGAAGTTCGGATAGAAAAAACGCGGCTAAGGAACAACTACCTCGAAACCCAACGAAGCACAAGTGCTACTTTGGGGTGAGACGGTAACCACGCTCTACAAGTCCCTCATCATGCCCGTGTTATTATATGACACAGATGCGTGGACGTTGTCAACTTCAAATGGGATGGTGCTTGGAGTGTTCGAAAGAAAGGTTATCCGAAGGATTTTTGGACCCTTATGTCTTTGCAACGGCGAATACAGCAGAAGATTAAACGATGAGCTGTATGAGCTTTATAACGACAGTGACATAATTCAGCGAATTAAGATTCAGCGGCTACCTGGGTAGGTCACGTTGCACGTATAAAAAAAACGCGATATCCGCAAAGGAAGAGGAAGACCTCCTCTACGTTGAAAATACCAGGTGGAGAAGGAATTAGCTTCACTTGGTGTCTACAGCTGACACCAGTTAGCAAAACAGAGGAGCGACTGGAGTGCCTTTATAATTTTTGTTTGATTTTTATTCGATATCTATAAATTTTTTCGAAACCAATTTTGGCAGTGGTTGATAAAGTACTTCCGTATTATTTGCTCCAAGTTGGGCGGTATCACCTCTTTTTAAAAAAAAATGTTGTTTGGGCTCTAACTTCATCTATCCTGTTGAATATAGTCGCTGACCCTTTTTGTTGCAGTTTAGTTGAATTTGGGTTTGCAGTTCCGGGTAAATACATACCTTTTGATGGCAAAGTGAGCCCATTTTCCCAAAAAAAAAAATTCACAAACTTATTCCCTTCTTCAGCCTAATCCTATAGATTTATAAAATTCTCCAGCCCAATCCGGGAAAGCAAATTATTTTTATAGTTTATAAAATACTTCGGATTTTTTGTTAGTTTAACAAAGCACCGTTACTTCGGTGTAGCCATTATTCGACTTCGCCCATTTTCAATACAAACCTATCTTGTGTTGAGGGCAATTTGTGTACCAAGTTGTAGGAGAAGTTCGGCCAAACATCAAACTATAAAAATAATAATAATTTGGCGCTTTCCTACAATTTAACACTAAGTGAGGGACCTACAGTTTTGTGAGAAGTTTCTTCATGGCAGAAATTCCCGCGGAGGTTTGTCATTGTCTACCGAGGATCGACCGCTATTAGAAAAAAATTCTACTATTTTTAGAAGTTACTTGTCCCGGCCAGGTTTGAACCCGGCACCTACCGAATGAAGAGCACACACTCTACTAAGGCGTCCGCCAAGTCATTATGTTATCATTATCCGATGAATGGACGGACATACAAATATTGCTAAACCGATATTGTATATATATGTTTATCTACCTCGGTTACTTTATGCATTCAGAATCTATCTAGGTGAACAAAGTGCCCAGGGTATTGGCACCAATATACGAAGATGAAATTGCAAAAAAAAATTCGATTTCTAAGAAATATTCTTTTTTCCCAATTAAGGTTTTGAGAAATGTTATGCCTGCAGTTACTGTCTAGTCAGCAGTTAAATCTCCAAAAAATTTCGTTTAGTAATTTCTGACGCTTGTGAGTTCAAACATCAATAAAAAAACAAACAGACAGACACAAACTCTAAAAATGGTCGAAATGTATTCCACATTCCCTGCTTTATCTTCGGCCATTCTTTTAAACTTTCAATTTATATTCACGACTTAATATACTTAGTACAAACCTTCTATCTATCTATACCATACTTATAAAAAAAACATAAATTATTTTGTATTGTTCTGACTAAGACTAAAAAGTGTAGAATACCTTTAAATTTGAGGCAAAGAACTTGCATATTTCCAATTTAAAAAAAAACACCAAAAAGGGTACCTCGATAATCAACAAAATAATCGGTGCTACATTTTTGCTATCACTGCTCATAGAAAGGCAGTTTTGGAAGTTAAAATGCCTTTTTTCTTTATTATCCACTCTTTTTCTATATGTTTGCTTCTGTATTTCCACCTAATGGAAGAAAAACTTTTTTTTCGATTTCTCTGTTCGATTTTTCCACAAGGATAATAACAAAGTTTGCTCTACGGATTACTACAAAACTTCATTGAGCTTGGGACATGCGCAGGTATGGAGAAGGGGAATTTTTTTTTGGTCAGTCAAAGCATACTTCCCACTCTCACATGTTTATGTGATAAGTTGAATAGCTCTGCTTGTGCTCCGTTTTCAATTAGATTAATGAGTTTGTGTTGCTTGCTTAAACAAAACATGAACTTAAGGAATTAAAGAGGTATTTACATGTATGGTTAGCTAGTTTCTTTAAAAGAGAACTTATTAATTAAAGACTAACAGTTCTTTAATAGAAGATAAAGTAAATTTGTTGCACAGTTAAACATTAACGAAAGTTTTTTGGATTCCATCCTCTGCATAATTAATAATAATAAAACACAACCTTAACATAATACTTATACCAAATGAGCTTAAATAACTGTTTTAAAGGCTGTTTCTTTTAGAGGTTCCATATTCCAATGAACTGTATGCTGTGCAAAATTTATTTTGAAAATAATAGTTCAGTTCGGGCAACATGTTCAGTGCGTGATGAGGTTCATTGTAAATAAGCAAAATTGTCGCATTGTCCATAAAAACCGTTTATGACGTTTATTGTGCTTTATGTGGAGTTGTAACCGTTGCTTCTCATTTTTATAAAATTAGGTACGGTGAGACCTTGCCGACTGCGGCGAGTGCAATAGAGCCATGATTGCCGGTTATTTCGTTACCCAATTGAATATAATATTGACTGAAGCCATGTTTTTTCAACAGGACGGCGCCACATACCATATAAGGCGTCACACAATCGACGTATTGAAGAAAACTTATTGTGAACAAACTGCAAATTTTGACTTGATTTTAAGTAAGTCTTATCAACTGATATGTTTATTAGTCCTTAATAAAATATTTGTCAGTACTTAATCTTGCTTATTACTGAGAAATAAATTGAAAACATCGACAATTTTCATCCAGATCTTACGAATTAGTGTATGTACAAGGGGGTAATAATGATTTTTTCTCCAGCAGAAATGGGACTATTTAACACATTTCTTCTACCAAAATTAATGTATTTTTTCGCTTTTAATATTGATGCTAACAATTTGGTATGCTCTTTAAGAATCACTTGGTTCTTCAATTTCATCATCCTGAGATTGTTGTACAGGCACTATTAGGTATCCGCGGTTTTTCTTGTTTGCGAATTTTAATACCGAAATGAACAAAATATCTCTCTTTTCTTATGTATTCATCAGAAGCGTAAATTTAAATTTATTATTTAAAATTAAACAATAATATACATTTTATGTGCTATTTTCAAACTGTCTGTTTCGAAAAAGACTTAAAAATTAAAATAATAGTATATAGTAAGTGAACTAAAACTGATATGTAGAAATGGCTATATCATATTATATATAATATAATCAATGCACTGTATAAAACCTGCCAAGACGAATTCAACTGAAATGATTAGACAGTTTGATAAACGTAAAATTTTAACAATGCATCCTTCGAAAAAAGCCAATAAAAGCCTAGTGATTATTTAATAAAATATTAAAGAGGAAATAATACAAATTTTGTGTACGTCTTTTCTTTATGATGTACATACATCCGTATATTTATTTATGTACATATAGTACTTACATATGTATATGTACATATGAATATCGAATTCCCAACGCATTGTACTCTACTAAAAAACCTGCTCATAAATATAACGAAAACATTTCCGCATAAGAAAACCTTCAGGATTCCAATCTGACAGCTTCAGTTTCTTTCGCTCTAATTTCCCATATCCGTCAACTTATAAATGTATATTTACATACATACATATATGTATGTATATATACACACATGCATACGTCTGCACATATTTACAAACCATGCTTCCTACCTGTGAGGCTCCTTGTGCAGTTTGTTTAAGCGGGCAAACTGTAAAAAATCAATCTGCCAACTTGTTGACAAAATATGTACTTCCTTTTCGAAATATGCTGAAAGCATCCTAGTGACATCTGATAAGCTTCTTTGAAAGTTATTGTTGCCGTCCCCCGACAACGCATCTGTCTTCTGTTGTTTGTTTTTGCAAATGCCGGCAAACAGAGCATCTACGAGTCTCGTATTGTGTCTGAATAAGTTTTGACTGTATATTTGTTAACTGTTTAACTAGTTCAAATCGGATGCAGAGTTCAATAATTGCTTAAACCCAAAACGAACTTATATACAAAATGAATACTACTCACGCAAAAATAGATTGCGGAGTGATTTAAAAATACACATATTAGTCTGGAAATAGGCCGTTTTATCACTGGGATTTAATTTACGATATTAACATACATACATATGGATGTTCGCAAGTATGCATCTTTGAAGGAGAGTTCATTTCGCTGTCAACAATTTCGCTAGAATACTTAAAACTTCATGACTAGTACATGGAAATCCATTAAAATAAAATGTTCAAATAGGACAAATACCAATTGGTGGTGCGAAAAATTTTGTTTTGGATTCAATACAAGCTCAATACATTACAAAGTTTTGTATGGCAATTGCATGCAAGTTTATATACATGAGTATATGTAAGTATGTGTACGTATAAGAATGTTTACATACTGATTTATTTATTTGCATATATGTATGTACATATGTATATCTATGTAAATGTATGTGCGTTTAATTTTGTAAGATACAATGGAGAAAATGTATAAAGCATTACTAAAAAGTACCCATTCTTAGAAAATAATAATATTACTTTAACAACATTTTATTCCGAAGAATATAATACACCTTTTCTGCAGCGTAATTTCATCCCGATTCCAAAACCATGACGTTTCCTCATATTCCATTGTTTTTTGAGAGAACGATATTTAAAACACAGTTCTTTTTATATTCTTTGCTAATTTTCCAACTTTCACACGCTATAACTGAGAACAATTGCAGGTTAGGCTGGTTTGGTCCCTAGCAATACGAGAAGAGGATAACCCTTCATGTGGAACTATAGTAGACATGATCTAGGATGCCAACGCTTTTGACGAACGGCTTGAAGCTTCATAGCTGCCACTTTCTCCAGCTTACTAAATTTCGTACTCTTTTGTTTAATTTGCACATGATTTTTCCAGTTGGTCAAAATACCACATCTTGTCACTACCCGCCATTTTGCCATTATATATACGTAGATTATTTAGAGGTATCTGCAAATTTACAGTTTTCATGCGTGTGCTAAACTAATTGCGTGCCAATCGCACCCACTATTTTGTTTTTGCGATTCCCATGTGACCAGGTAGATTTGTTGTCGCTTAATAGCAGCTACTCTAATGAATCCGGTACGACCTGATTGCGTTTATTGCTGCATGGCTAACTTACATATGTAGCGGCATACGCCGATTATGCCTCAAAAGATGAATCATTGCAATTGTATGAATCTCTATTATTTAAAAAAAATAAATAAAAATAGCCAAATTTTTAACGTTTCCCAAGCGTTCCACACACTTGTGACAAAGCCTTTAATGGCGACTGAGGCACAAATGTTTCTTGTATCAGCTGTTGCTCCTATTAATCAGAATCCAGCTGAAATTTGGGATGATATGAAAAAAATTTTTCCGGGGCTGCATAAATATGTATATAAATATTTATTTGAGTGAATGACTTTTTTCTAATGCACGAGCAACAAGAAAACTGCTTGGAATGGAAAAGATTTTCCAAATTGTTGTTTGTAAGTTTTGTGCCAAATAAATAAATTGATCAAAATTTCTCAAAATTGATTAAAATCTTATATTCGGTGAAGAAAATTCAAATTTTTTATGACTACTTCTTTTTGTTTAGTTTTCATTGTGCATTCCCCCTCATCCAACTAGTGCATTCATCGAACAAATCTTTTGTAAAATGTAAACATTGCGAAGAAATATCATGCCTAAAAATTATCTTAAGAACTTGCCAAATTCTAACTCCTCAAAAGCCTGTAAAACATGAACATCTTTGAAAACCACAACGCCGGAAAAGACTGGAGGGGAGTTCTAGCTTAAATAATGTTTGATAGCTCCGAGACTTCTTAAAATGAAAAATCATTTAATTATCTACTCTGCTGCTACTACCTGCTCCCTTTGTAAGAATTTTAAGCTTATTTGTTCAATTATGAAGTAGAAAGTGCAAAAGTCAAAATTTAGACAAAAATGTTTGTAAATAAAAAGCTTCTTTAGCATTTGTGGGAAATCTACATACATACGTATCCACATTTTTGCATTTCTTCTTACGTACATATATATTCAATATGTAAATAAGTAATTATATCAGGCATTATTTTTCCTTCCCCTGCATCTTCAAATGTGTTGTGTTGGTGAAAATAGTTTTTGGATACGTATGTTTTGCTTTTGTTTGTAATATAGAATATTTTTTCTCGAGAACTAACTTTTTATTGCTTTATTTACTCGATTATGTAATTTCCTCTGAAAATCGATTTTTGATTGAAAAATCTTAGGTCCCAAAACTAGTATACATTTTATCAATCACAAATTAAAAAATAATAGTTCTCCACTTCGAGGGTAGTCTCCAAAAAGTGGGATAATGGAAAAATCAAAGAAATTTTTTTTGTTTATTTGAAGCTTGCACCATATTATACTAAATTTTACTGGTCCATAAAACTGCATATATAAAATAGAATTAGAAAGTTTTAAAATTGTGTTCAATTTTTAAATTTTTCGAAATTCATTGAAACGGCGTTATATATTTGAAGAATAGCCAAAACTGGCCAAATGTCCTCCCCTATTTTTTCTAATAACTGTATGTGTGTTTTCAAACATGCGTCTATGCCACTCAAAATGCAATATGATAGCTACTAACAAAGTGTCAGTACCAATGATCTGAAATCTATGTATACACATATGAAACAAGGTTTAGCATTGTTTATTTTAATAAGTAACTTTAAGTATTTAATATAGGAAATTAATACAAAAACTTTAATTAGTGGCATTACTAAATCAATATTTATTTTAAATGATCGATTACTGTATATTAGGAATATTGAGTACTTTTATGCTTTCATGTCTGCCTTAGACAATTCCAGTTTAACTTTAATGAAAATAAAAACATTAAATCACCACTCTCTCCTATTGTGCTTCCAACCATATCGCCAGTACAAAATGGCACCACATGAATGACGAAGTTACCTTCCAGCACTCTAGTGCTATTTTGCTAGCATTTACAAACGAACAATAAACTCGAGTTGGCTAATCTGCGAATGGAGGAGATGCTAAACAACAATGGCTTTATCCTGAGCACACACGCCAGTTCGCATTTCATACAAACACACATACATATGTACACAAGTATCTATTTATATAGACATATGCACACAAACAAGGCAAAATATATTCCAACATCTAACAATAAGCTTACAATGCCACATCAGAGGGGACAGTAAGCCATCAGAGCAATGCCTGCCAAAGAAAGATAGCAAGGCAGGAAAGCAGGAAGGCAGAAAGGCAGAATAACGATGTAGAAAGTACTTTTTCCGTCTAGTAAATTTCTTCTTTGGATAATATATGTTTGTACATATGTTTATATGTACATAGGTCGGAAGTAATTTCACAAGAAAATGTTACGTTCGAATTTTTAACATATCAATAATAATGTATCACATACATATGTACTTGTATAACGTTGACAACCATTAGCCGAGTTTTTGCTCCATTTTGCGCTATATATTTTCTTCTATGAATGGAGGACTGTGTATTATTGTACATATTTACACTAATGTATACATATACGTTCAATATATGGTGCTGAATCTAGACTTTGGATTGCTGATAATTTTAATTAGAAAGTATTTCAAGTAGAAATTTACTCAACGCCTACATTGTCTCTAAAATAGTTATGGGTATTATGTGCCAACCTTTGCATTTCCAATACAAGTAATGTCAATTAGTTAGTTTCTGAAATGGCGAATGTATTCGAAATATTTTCCTTTATCTGCGATGTAACCGCCTGATTGGTTCTGTCCGAATTCAAAAACACGCTACAATCGTTATTTCTTTATTGTTAGTTTTCGTGGTAAGGAAAGCCCCATACCTGGATCTTAGTTACGACTAGGGTCATCACTACGATCAGTCTGTAATTAGAGGGCGAAAGGTGCAGGCTAGCTTCCTTCTATTTATTCCGTGACCATCAGGGTTCATTCCATCTCACAACTCTAGCGTATACATGCAAATGTCCATTATAATCATTGGGAGAGTCCTGTCTATTCGAAACTTGGGAAGTGACCCTACCTTTAGCAAAATCAATCATAGGGAAGTTCTTGACATTATCCTCGTAAATGGAGGGTTATGTAGCGATACTCTTTTTTATAGAATTTAGGTTACTGGACTTGGCTTCATCTCTAAGGAGATATAAAATATCAGAAGGACCAACTGGTTTGTTTACAGAAAACTTGTATTTAAAAATCTATCTACCGGAAGCTTGGGAGGATCTTGATCAGTTAGTTACTGTTTTTGTTGAGCCACACTAATTAAGGCATACCCTCAAAAGGAAATCAAACGGGTATTAAAGCTTTTAAAGCTGCCAAGTGTGACTGCTCACAAATCTATAAATCTACTCTCAGTAGCTATAAGAACCTATAAGAAGGTAATTAGGAAAGCGAAACGCAACGTGGATAGATTTTTGTATCGAGAGAGACTCTGCACTCGAAGTCGGAAGACTCCGAAAGATACTCGTAAAATCATTCATAGCACTCTATAATTTTAGGCCATGGACCCACTCCAGTTCCGAAATCGACTACTTTTGGATAACCACTACCCAGAGTGCATTGATGCCTTGGTAAGGGTTTCAGAGCCGATAGAAGCTGCAACACTGAGTACTTACTCACCTAATTGGCGCTATAACCGCTTAAGCAATTGTGGCCGAACTCCTCCTACAATTCGTGGTGTGCATCTTGATGTTGTAACACAAATTGAGGGGCCTACAATTTTAAACCGACTCCGAACTGCGAATATTTTTTATGAGAAGTTTTTTCATGGCAGAAATAAACACGGAGGTTTGCCATTGCCATATGGATAGAAGAAAAACAGCTACAAAAAGAAAATGGGAATGAAATGGCACTTAAGAAATATTTTCTACTTTTGGAGAAAAAACATCATTTTATGTAGGTTTTTAGTAATTTTAAAGAAAACTTTATTCTCATGTTCTTTAGTTTTTTCAATATAACATTGCGTTAATTGTCCCTAAAGCCCTATGCTCTTGATTTGAACCCGTCTGGAACTGCAGTATTCAGTTCTCTTTACCGGGCGGTAGAAAGTAGAGATGGGCATCGGGCAAGTTTTTTCTCGGGTCCCGCGGGACCGGGCGGGATCGGGAAGTAAATTTAATTTTATTTCGGGAGTGGGCGGGATAATTTTGCGTTCGGTATTTTTCGGGCGGGATCGGGCGGGATAATTTTTGAATTGACACCACTGCATTGTATTAAGCAATTCATATTTTGTACAAACGGCAACTACAAATGCAAATGTTTATTGGGCTTGCTTTTGCATATTTGTTTGTATGTATTTCAAATTGTCGTTCGCATTTGTATATATGTACGTTCACCGTTTTGAATTGCCTACTTGTTTCTTCTTCATATGAAATTTTGTTATTGTAAATACCCCGAACTTCTGAATTTGAATTTGTCATAGCGTACTGCAGAATTTACTGGCTGCCACAAATGTACATACATGTATGTACCTACATATCCAATATGTTCACTTGTCGACGCACTTCTGCGAATTTGTTTTTGTTATATATAAGCAAAAAATAAAAAAAATCTTATTTACATTTTCGGGCGGGAAGATTTTTTTGTTAAAATTTTCGGGCGGGATCGGGCGGGAAGTTTTTTTTTTGTTAATTTTCGGGCGGGAACGGGCGGGAAGATTTTTTTTTTTTAATTTTCGGGCGGGAATGGGCGGGAAGATTTATTTTTTAACCGGGAACGGGAGGGATCGGGATTTTTTTTTTTCAATTTGCCCATCTCTACTAGAAAGTACCGACCCTTACACTCTCTAAACTCGATGATTCATTCCTCAAATTTGAACGTTCTGCCAAATATCTGGGTTCAGTTCTCGATAGTAAGCTGTTCTGGAATGGCAACACAATGGAAGGTACTAATAGAGATCCAATAGCACTCCTCACCTGTAAAAAAGGGATTGTTGTATTATGGGGTTTCTCAACCAGGATAACTCACTGGATATACAGGACCATCGCTCGTCCGCTTTTCTCTAAGAGGCCTAGTCTGGTACTCTAGTCTGTACTCTTAACAACACTGGGGAAACCTCCCTTACTATGAAACCTCTAGACTCACGTGGGATTAAATTGAAACAAGTTATCCACTCTCACAAGAATTCTTACAGGTAACTGTCGAATTGGCAAAAGTTCTTTCAACTGAATAACGACTCGGTATAAAAACGATTCGAAAACTATTCCAAATCTATTCGAACTTGCATGACTTTTTTCAAACCGAATTGAAGTGCCGGTTGTATTTAGAAATGTCGTCCGATCGAACCATAAGCGGGGGGTTTTCAGCTATCACTATGCCTCTACCACAAAGATTTTGGAGAATAGTTTAAAAACGGTTGCAACAATTTTATCCGAAAATACAGAAATAAAACCGATCTAACAAACGTCAAAAAGAGATTTTTGTGTTTATTCCTGCGTTGAAACTCCGGCTTCACCTGATACACTTTGTGCAATGTTTTCATGCACTTGAAAGCTTTTCACTTTAAGTCGAAAATATTTACGGGAAACCTTGTGCCACCCATGTAAATGCCTCTGCCATTAAATCAGTAAATATCACAATGTGCTGCCGCAACTGCATTTGCCGTATGTTAGTTGAGGCAATATTATTCGTACACTTTCTCATTCCATACACTTTCTCATTCGATACACTTTCTCATTCCATACACTTTTCACTTCAGTAACTTTAAGCTCATATGGTGCACAACGATTGCCCGAACGGACGGATGGCACGGCAGAGCGGAAATTCCAATTTAGCCATAGGCGATTGCAGAACCAAACACAACAATAACAATAATATAAACTACAACGGAAGTAAAGGCAGCAGCAGCTGTTGCATTTTTTGTTGACACAATTGTTGTTGTTGTACCAGCATTGTTATTGCTACTGCAAGTGGTCCACCATCAGCGTGGTTTTCGCTCTCGCTATTTTACGACAATTTTTTTTTGAAAAATTGTAATATATACTGGATATTGCTGTCATTGGGGGTGCTTGGATATTTACATACATATGTATGTATATCTATAAGCAAATGTGTGTTTGTAGATGAGTGCGTGGTTGTGAGATCTCACGTTGTGATGGCAACATTTTAATTGGCAGTCGTATTTCACATTTGCATTGCAACTTGCGAATGCGATTCATTTTTCTGTTGGCAATTTCGATTCACACGAATGTTTTCTGGCGGGATAACGTGATATACACAAATGCATCTACACACACACGTACATATATATATATATATATACATATATACATACATATATATTTACATATTTGTCCAAGACCCAGCAAACATATTGGAAACGTTCTGAAATGATTTCTAGATACATATATACATACAAATCTACTACATAAATTCATATGTAGTGATGTTCCGATGGCAGTACTTAGAAGTAAATACTCCAGTATTTCAACCAAGCACCAAGTATGTATTTTATGTACTTCGATACTCTGTGACTAACATCCATACAGTAAAAACTAGTTTGACAACGCCACTCAAACTGTACATATTTTATTATCTAATAAACTCACTTTATTCTTTAATGATCAATAACCCTTCATTCATTTCATTAACTTAACTTTCATATAACTAATTTTGAGCACAAGTAGAATTTCAAGGAATACTTTGAGCGGCATCGGGTATTCTTATCGATACTTTTTATGATTACAGGCATTGAGTTCAAAGTGCTATCGGAACCTCGCTATTCGTAAGTAGAAATATTAAAATAAGTAACATATGAGTCAAAAATATTTATAAACATATACACATGCATACGTGTATATAGATGCATATTTCTTTTGATCAGGCCAAGGAACATCCCAGCTTACCAAATTGAGAGAGCTCCGAAATTAAGATGCGAAAGGAATCTTCATTTTAAGCTTTTGAAAAGTTATTTTGTAAACTTCAGAAAATGCATCTTCTTTTGAAGATTTTTGAAACCTTGTGGGAACCTTTGGAACCTTCTAAGGATAATTAAGCGTCAATGCTCAGTTTTTTGTTATAATATGTAACGAGACTTAAATAAAGTTGTATATAGGTACCTATATGTTCTATAATCTTAAAGAAAAGCTTTTTAAATTCATAAAAAGTGGGCTCCATTAAACCACCTTAAAATAATCAAATATGAGAGCAAAACGAGTCAAATAAGTAGAAACCTACGAAGTTCATTAAAAAGGATTACTAAAACATTCCACATTCATTGGATTTAGACTACGTTTGGCTATAGATTTATTTCTTGGACTACTTACAGTGTACCCACGTAGAAGGGAAAATCTATCGTTTAGAAATAGCACCAATATACATATTCAGTTTTATATCGCATAATGGAGTCTTTTTGGATGTTTTTGGATAGCCGAGATATCACTAGAGCATATATAATATTCCCATATATATTAATTATGCCTTAATACGGTAAATGTCAGTAAGATGCCGCACACACCCAATGATCGCACCAGTAAACGGAGAAAGGTAAAACGCAAAGAAATTTGTCAGTTTGCCGCCTTTTTAAATTACTGCAGTAATACATGATCATTGTGCCTTAATTTAGCTTCATTTACCATATGAATTGAGGGTCTTATAGGCCTTTCGCAAGAAGTGGAACCCCTGCATTACGGACTCGTTATGGGCATTACGAGTATGACTCAACTGGAAGGGAAGTGAATGCACTCATTGGAATTTGCCCCTTCCACAGGGTCATCTGTTTTATTTGTAAACACAAGACAGACACTTAACGTTTTAAAAATTTATACCAAGCATAATTAATTGGGATTTCTTTACTTTGCATTTGTAACTATTTAACAGGATGTTGAAAAAATGAAATCGATTTTATGCAGTCGGCTAATATATACATATGTCCGTTACACAAATTTCCTATAAATGCTTGTTGGGAAGTACGAGTACGATGGGTGATTTAAAAAATGGCATGCTGATAAATGAATTTCTAATATGCTTTAATATTTTGCTATAAAAATACAAAAACTTTTCCCGAAAAATTATGAAATACATATGTATAAACAGCGGGGCCCAAAATTTGACAATGTCTTTGATACGGTATTTTTTTGGTTAAATTTTTATGAAATTATAGTTCACGCTGTAAAAAAACCATATAATCAAAGTTTCGAATATGTGTATTAAATACTTTTGTATCAAAATTTCAAACTTTTAAATTAGAAATTTTGACACTGCAATACACATAACTAACAGAAGGTAAAGGGCATACATACTTGATTAGAAAATTTATGTTTGAAAATATCCTTTCTCCGTTGACTGTTCAAAAAACGTAAAAAATAAAATAGACTAAGGAAATCAGTATTGTTAATATTCAAGAAAATTATCTTATCATATGAGATTGTAAATGATACAACCTAAAGTAAAAAAAGTATCTGATCGTAATATAAATTAACAGATTTCGGGTAAGTCAATTTATTTTAATTTCCTTCGGTATCGATTACCGTGGAATAAGCCATTAGAAACAATACGGTTGCACTTGGCTATATACCACGCGAGGTATAGTTCATGTTCGAAAATTCGGCGTATAATAAATCCCTTATTAATTACAATAAAATAAATCATGAAAATAATCATAACTCTAGAATTAGCAAACGCAAATGAAATTAAATTTTTTTGTTCAGAAAACTAAAATTTGCTACAGAAATAAACATTTTTTTATTAACATACTCACAACATTACACTCGATGCGAATATAAATTGTTTTAAAACTATTACCGTAATTTCTGTGAATTGCTTAACTTGAATGAATTATATATGTAGGTACATATATTTTTACACAGCGAATAACTCTTTACACACAACTTTTTAGAACGTTTGCTTCATACTCAATAAAAATAATAGTAACACAAATAAAATTAATTTTCTGCTGAATCTGAATATGATGTCAGAATATAGAAAAGTACCACAGTTTTTGAGATAATTTAACCTAATTGTAATTATTTCTGAGCATAGTTGATTGCTTTAAATTTGTCTTTTACTTAAAGCTAATAAAATTTCCTATAATTTGTGATAACAAATTTTTCTAATCGGATTATTGATTTGGGAGCTATTCAGGGGTTATCGACCAGTTTGCACAATTTTTACTAAAATTTTAGAAAAAAGTTTACTTTCGTTGCCAATATCAACATATGGGAATATGTTTACTTCTAGTTCATTCTAAAAAATTGATCTTTAACAAATGCAACAAGGCTCTGGTTTTCGAAATTACGTCATTGTGTTGAAGGTACTATAAGCAGTTCAGTTTATTAAAAATCGTGTAGAATTTATAAGCAGCTCAGTAAGTTTTCCTATAACAATTAGTAAAATAATTAGTTGTGGTGGGTATTTATGTACATACTTACTTACTTAATTGGAATTTTCACGGAAAGAAATTACCTACTTTACTCGACTGAGGCTCGGCCACACAGTGATTACACATAGCCACATTCTTCAATGTGAGACTCCACCTGTCTGCCCGTATTGTTCAAACCGACTAACTGTCCAACACATCCTCGACTATTGCCCAAACCTATCGGCGCTTCGAGCAAAGAATTTTGGTACCACTGTACCGTCAACTCTACTAAATGAAATTAACATCGGAAACGTTAAAAAAGTAATTAAATATATCAACGATATTAATCTAAGCAGCAAAATTTAAACCAAATAAAAATATATTATTATATAATGCCAATATGTTAAGTGCGGAACATAAGAACAGCATTTGTATATGTATAAAAAAAAAAAAAACAGAAAACAAAATAAATAATAATAATGAAAATCTTGTTCTTTGCACCAAAGTAAAAGGTTTTAATCGACAGGTGGCAACCCTCTCCAAAAGTATTTTAGAAATTCTTACCACGTTTAGTTTGGCGCTCATATTGTAAAATATCATTAAAATTAAATTTAACTTAATTTGCATTTTAACTGGTGCCACTTTTCGTTCTGGGAAGGGATGACGGAAAATCTTTCCAATATACATTCATCAACTTTTCGGAAAAACAGGAGATCGAAAGGTTCACATGATAGCTTACACGACTTAATCTCTGACCACCTCTCTCTTGCCAGTTCCAGAAACTGCAGAGTACCTTCTATGTTCCTATGATCGGAAACCCTATTATTAAGATGCTATTATTGTGTTCTATAGGCTTCGCATATGGCTTTCTAGATATTAAAGTAAATTTTTCAAGTTTTCTATGAAAGATCAAAATTTATTCATATATTGATAGCGCTAAATCTATCAAAGGTCTACATGCAGAGGCACCTGTTCCCTTCCTTTTTATTTCTAACTCTCTTCTACCAACCCTTTTGCAAAATTACTTTTGAATGGCCTTAAACGAAGAACTTTTTACTGGCGGCATTGCATTAATAAAATTAGAAAACCGCTTATTATGGTTCACAAAGACGCTACTTTGCTTCTTTGTAGTGGGATAAAATACTTTTTAAAAGCCATATCCGCCTATTCATCTTAAAACCAAATTGTCTAATATATGTGTGACTTAGCATACATATTTCCTACATTTTATTGCATAATTAAAATTTCATGCCTCATTACGATTACATACATATGCATTTGCTAGTTTTTAGTAGTTGAAAAAGGCAGCTGAAAAACTGCTGGGTAAACTCACACATGCATGAGTTGAGTTAATGCATGAGTGTAGTCAAAATATGTATATTAATTTCCGCTGCTGTGCACTTTCTATACAATTTTGATTTTAGTTTGTATAATTGAATGTCATTTAATTCACTGGACGTTAGTATTTTAATCCGCATTTTAATTTAAATAGCGTATGGATATACAAATGCTGTGGGTTTTTATTCTACATTTAAACAGAATTTGCCCACACACTCCCTCATATACATTTCCATATCTACATACAATATATTAACAGAATAATAATCATGTAATATTTTAATAATAATTTATAATTAATTTTTCCGCTTGTCATCTAAAGGATTTAAAAACAATACAACTACAAACATAAATAACTTGCAATTTGAATATTAAATAGGTTATTACATGTATTGTATGTATGTTGGTACAGAAATTTCCGTTCGTTAATTTGTATGGAAACATTTTGCTTTTAAAACCGTTCCGACCAAGGTAGAGTGAACGGGTATCAGCAGGGGAACTCATATGGGTATTTTCATGTACAGGACACAAAGATAGAAGTTACTGAAAAACAAGAGTACAGCTAAGTTGCAATCAACGGGTACTATGTTTGGAAAAAATGCGCAGCTTCGAAGTTTTAGTGTCGAAAGTATTCTTTCAAATTAAGGTAAAAACGTATGTGACAGAAACGAAAGGCTGCGAATCATGGGAGTTTTTCTTTTCTTTAAAAATTCCTAAAGTTTATTAAATAATGCGTAGTTTAATATTAAAGAAAAACTAAATAACGCATTGTATAGGTAATCTAATTTATTTGATTGAGAGATTAGGGAGCAAAAAAAAATATTATTATTTATAAAATTAATCATTTAAATGGACAATTTGCCTTAGCGCCCGCCGTAGCCGAGTGTGTTGTGTGCAGTGTGTGTGCGCGCGCGCTTCATTCGGTGGTCCCGGGTTCAAATCCTGGCCGGGGCAAGAACATCAAAAATTATAGAAAAGATTTATCTAATAGCGGTCGCCTCTCGGCAGGCAATGGCAAACCTCCAAGCGTATTTCTGCCATGAAAAAACTTCTCATACAAAAAACATTCGCCGCTCGGAGTCGGCATAAAGCTGTAGGTCCCTCAATTTGTATTACAACATCAAAACACACACACCACAAATTGTAAGAGAAGTTCGGCCAAAATCGCTTAAACGGTTCTAGCGCCAGTTATGTAAGTAAGTAATTTGCTTTAACATCGGTTTTGTTGTAATTGATTGAAATGTTCATACCAAATACATATAACATATGTATGTGACACAGTTTCTTTACTTTGTTGAAAAGGAAATTTTAATGAATATCTTCAATCTTGAATCCGTTACAATTATAATCTGCATTACCTGCCACTGCAAATACACAAATGACATAGATAAACAATAATTTTGCATAAAATACGTGTCTTTCAAGAATAATTGAAGTGACACATCCCATTTTAAGTAAACACAGAATGCGGGAGAAAGGAGAATAAATAACTTCCAATATTTTAGCGAAAAACGTGTTTTAATTTTGCTAAGTGTAAAAATATCATGCCCATGTGCATATATCATAAATGTAAATATATATGTACAAAATACTAAACAAAGTTTCTCTTTGACGCTTATATGCGAAAAAAGCTTGGGCTACATGTAGTTGAAAATTGCTAAAATCGGCAAAACCAAAGTAGCGGTACCACTGACGGCGTCACCTTCTGTATCCGATCCACCGCGCATGACATTAGAATACTACCAAAAGCAAATAAAAAGATTACCGTTATTCGAGCTCTAGCTTCTCCCTTTTCTATTTTTTATAGATACATAGTTGTTATATTAAATTTAATTTTAAAAAGTAATTGTAATGTTTCAACTCAACTAAATTAATTGAGTTAATAGTAAAGGGAAAATAGTTCATTCCAATTTTATTCTTTAAGTTTTTTAATTTTAAAATTGCAATAAGCTGTAAATACTTCCTTATTAGAAAAACTTGAGTATTTTTCTCATAACTAATGGCACTCTCTTAACGTTTGTAATTTTTAAATGGGAATATCCAGATTGCCTCAAGATGTTTTATTATTCTCTTACATTATATTTACATATATACTTAGTTAATGCGTATGCCTAACTATGCCCACCAAGTTTTCTAACATTGCACATTCATAGCAACTAAAGAAATTGAATTTGCTAGTTTCCTTGTTAAATTGAAACATTTAAATCAATAATAATAATTAAATTTTTTGTACATACTATTTAACGTTGCCTTATCGAAAAGTTGACCATAAAAAAAAACTCTATTATCAGAATCATAGAAGTTGGATAGGGGCATTCGGATCGATAAGAAAAGATAATTATTTGTGAACCAGTCTTTTCAATAGCTTGAATAGTAGAGGTGTCGATGAGATTGAATAGCTTATCTAGTTGTACTCATCAAAATTAGTTGGAAAATATTAATTAAAATGGGTACTTAAGATCGATAACCGTTGACATCAGGTGTATAAGAATTTTCTGTCAAGAAGCCTCGCACAAAACGAAAGCAGTGATTATTTCCTAGTTTCTGACTTTTTGTTTTCCGCAATACTAATATTATTTTGTAGGACAGCAAATTTATCATCGATATCCATTTCGTATTGAGTATATTTAACATGTCACAACAATAATAATTCGCTCCTACTATATACAAAATTCTTGGTAATTTATAATAACACTATTCAGCAAAGTTTAAGCTTGGTATTTTTTTTCGCCCCTAGAGTGCCCTTAGGGTTCAACTCCCCATTGTCCATTTTCATCCCTGTAACTTCTGCATCAGACAACACCAAGGTTTCTGGCAAGGGTTTGAACAGGCCGGTGTTTACCATGAGTTTGGCACGTAAGTGCTACCAATGATGGTAGATTTCAAAGAAGCTGCATGGCGCTTTGTTTCCTGTGTCAAGAAATCTTGTCTTATTTCATTATAACAAAAACCAATTTGATAAAATCAGATTCTAAATCAAAAGTCAAATTAGTTCTAGTTTAGTTTAAAAAAAAATTGAAATTTTATAGAAATACTGTTCTGAAAAAAAAAAGAATTTCAAAAAGAAACTGTCGCAAGGTTATGGGTATTTAAAAAATAGCTATAAAACGGTTGAGTAAAATAATTAAAAAAAGTGTAGATGCAAAAGCCAAATGGTGTCCGATTGGGTGCGGAATGTGCCATATGTATTTTGAATTGACGCTATTTCGTGTAATATTCTTTAAAACTTTGACCTAATGAAAACCATGCCAGAGCCGGTGACATGAAATGCCTTATAGGGCATATTTACATAAAAAAGTTCCACTCATCCATTTTTTATTTCACTCATTTCCTCATAGAAATATACATACATACCTACTTGTTTTAGATAAAGCGCTTACAGTACAGTTACATTTTGTATAAGAGAAATCATCGGAAACATTATAAAACTACAAATCACTACCATTTTTGGCTAACAAATAATCAAAATCAACAATAATCATATCCACTTGATTAAAATTAGCCAACTTTCAAAGGAGCTCATTGTAAAAATAAGCCAAATAATTTTTATAAATCACGATTTCTAATTAATTTAAATAAGTTCATGTTACAAAATATTCGTGCCCAAATTACTAGAAAAATTTAGTCCTATTCAGTTTTACGGAATGCGCTCAAATATTTATCGCCTGCAAAATTTATGACTCTTGAAACAAAATACGACTATCAAAATGAAATAACAAGAAGTATAATCACAAGTAATTTCAATTAAGTTAGTAATGAAGTTTGCTTAGTTAAATTTAGCAGAGCTTGATGTTCATGCTGTTTTCAGTTCATTTTTAAATGTCACGACTTGTTGCAAATGCAAAAACTGGAATGCTACACAGTAGAACAACAAAATTGCATGCTTGTATGTATGTAGATATATGTATGTACATAATTGTTTCTTCCTGTCGCAAATGGAGTTTATTTAAATATATATAGTACATAAGATAAGTGTACCCATTTCCGTACTACCACCTAAATCCGCGCTATTTTTTGGTCAACAATTTTAAAAATAGAAAAAAAAAGGAAATGTTATCATTTTTTTATAATAAAGAAGTTACCAAATTGATAAGAATTTTCCAAAAAATTTTAAAATTTAAATTTTTTGTACTTCGCAGCCTTCAAATATCATTATTTTAATTAAAATTTGCATTCAGGTATCAGTCAACCACAAAATGTCAGTGAATAGTGTTTGCAAAATTGATAAGATAATGGTAGAAAATTCGTAAAAGACTAATCTTTAATTGGGAAGTACAATATATTAATATTTTTATCTTCTGACAAGGAAAACTGCAAGTAGTGTAAATTTATGTATTAAAAAAGTGTAACTATAATAGAAAAGTCATTCAAAACCTTAAATTAAAAATATTACGGAAATAGGAGCAAACATTTTTACTTTCCTGTTTGGTTGTTTTTTAGGTATACGATGTATATTAAAAATTAAAAAAAAAATATATTTACATATGTATGTTCTCATAGCCGTGTGGTACGATAAATCATGACTTTTAAAAATAATATTAGTCGTAAAAACATCAAAGGGTCTCTGGCTCAATAGAAAACAGTATGAGGGGTTCACTGCTATTGGTTGGGCTAAAATATTACTTCAAATAAGTATATGTCTTAATACTCCGTAAATAATGATATATTACATATGTACGTATTTAATTATTTGTTACTACACTACCCTGAACACCGAAAACACGGGAAAGAGTTTCCAGTACGCGAAGAAGATTCGACGCCAAATTCCCTTAACTTCTACTTACTGGAACACCATATATGTTCATACATATTTGCCAATTGAAACTAAAATCAAAAATGTTGACCAAAATTGTTTATTATTATTAACATGTTAAACAGTTTATTTAAATGAGCAAGAAGTTTAACAACATGTTTAGCTGTGTTCCCATAAAATTTCAGATATCTTTTTATTGAGTTTCGTGAAAAAAATTACGGAGAGTTTCATATTTCTCCCTATTCTACAAATATACCTATTCATATTTTTTCCGTAAGCTATGGAAGTAAACGATTTTCCCTAATCTTGACGAAAACTATCAATTTTGAAATAGGCTCTAAAATGTTCTTGAGAAAATATTTAATAATTTATATTTTTAAATGAATTTTTTTATCACGTACATCTCAATTTTTTTCAGAGGCCTTATTGAAACTTTGAGTGAGTTTTCCAGGGATTTTCAACTGAGATCGAACAGATATTAAATTGATTAACCATTGATTTGTAAGTCTATAACTTTAAAAATATATGACTTTATTTAATTTGTTGACATTAACTACTAACTAAATGTACTACCTTATGAAAACAATAACTAAAATGTGCAATGTTTTCGGTCCACATTACGTGAATATTATTACTCAATTCAAAATCGAAAACCTACGTTAAAATCATATTGATCTTTAGGTTATTAATCCATCCTTGGATGAATACTATTTGATTTGAAGGACCGATTCTTATATATTTGGGATAGAAATATTCGATTTCTAATAACAGACAATTGGACTTTACTGCCATTCACTCCTTATCTGTCCATGCTTCTGTTTAAATTCGCATTTGATCTAGACACCGTGGCGATCACTTATTTTATAGCTTTATTATCTATCTCGAAGCGAACTTTCATTTCATCTGCTCCTCGAACCATTTCTGTGTAGTAGTGTGTAACTGGATATCGTCTGGCGTCCACAAACAGCTGATTGTTACGTAATTATCGCCTAGTTTGGGATTTTCTAACGCAAACGGAAGATGAAAGTTTAAAATATACGAAAGGTGGTTACTGCTCGTTGATGGAGACTGCTCAGCGAAAAAAAAGTAGCTAAGTTCAAAATATCGATAAACTTTTGTCTACAGCGTTTAAAAAAACAATTTGAAAAAAATGCCCCATAGAAGCGCAGATGTTTAAATCTAATCGAGGAAGAGTAATCTAGAATACAATATTAAAATTTTGTAGATCAAATTAGATTAATTAATATATTTAACTTCTTAACAATTCATCTCATAAATTAAATGTAAGCCGCTCGTCTGCGAGTAATGCCACAAAATTAAATGCTTAAACATAAAGTAGCAATCTTTTCATTTCTCACTTACACTAAACTTTTGATATTTTTGGTTAAAACGTACTTCGGGTTGGGCGTTTTAGACAAATTAATAACACTTATTAACATTTTTGTGGTTGGTTGTTGTTGTAGCGGTAAGCAAAACCCTACTCATCTCAACTCATCTATGAGACGGCCCAGGAAACGAACTGTGCCGACCGGCTCGAACCAACAAAGGGAAAGGGATGTCTACTTAGGAGGCATGTGAATTGGTGAATCGTGTCATGCGTGGAATCTCCATAAGTCGGACATGTGTTGGGGATGTCGGGGTTTATTTTTAAATAAATGGGAGTTGAGTCTAGTTGAGACGTAGTAAACGGCTTTCACTAGGCATTCCCTGTCCCTAACCAGATTCTTCTGCATACATTAGAGCAATAGCAGCATCAATTTTGTTTACAATATGTAAACATTTTCTGCAGTTATCCCTTTACAAAAAAAAACGTTCAAATAATTGCAAAATTTTAAAAGTCTTGATATGATTGCAACGAAATCGACGTTAATATAAGACGAAGACGAAAGATATAATTACAAAAGTGCAAACAGAGACGATATCGTCTGTAGAAGATTCGTTCGGGTAGCCTATCGTTCGATATAGATGATACGTGGTTATTGAACGTAAAGTTTAGTGATCTTATTTGAAGCTTGTATACGATTCCGTGTGAGGCAGCATCCAGTTGCTTAGCATGACCTGATATATGTATGTATATGTATCTGACCATTATTAAATTATTTTTATTACTCCATCAGGGTTTTCATAATAAATGTAAATGCATCAGGAAACGGACCTATACCAATGTTAACGACGATACATACTTTATAACTGTAATACAGTATGTACGATAATGCTGATGGTTTTTTCACAAGAATTTTCGGTAGCTTATGACATTGTACATATGTATGTATGTAGATTACTTTTCGCTTAGTTGTAAAAACTGATTAATCACAAAGTGACAGCCACATAATCTCAAGTTCAACTGGCACCTACGAATAAACTTAATTATTTTATAATAAATAAGTGCCAACTTGTAATCGGGGTTATTGTAAAAGCAACAATAAGCTCACATGACTTTCGACAGTTCAAAGATTTTACGGTTAAAAGGCAACTGCAGCATGTTTCGCAACTTAAGTTCCGGTTGAACATGTGTCGGTTGCATTGTCGCTAGGAGACCAAATGTCGGCGGCCACCAACACTATGCACATTCATATATTCCATTCTCTATGACAGAGTATAGATGAACAGACGGCCGGTTGTGGGATGGGAAGTTTGTGGGAATTACGCGGAGTCGGATGCAGGAGAGCACCCTCTAAGTCATGTACCTGGTCATTGTTCATTTACTGGTCACGAACTTTTTGTTGGCTCCACACCGGCAGCGCTGAGCGAGGTAAACGGCGTTACAATTTACTTAGATTTTTTTTTATTCAATATGATAACTTACACATAGTGCACTCTAATATATAATATATGTATGTATAAACATTTATTTTGAATATGAAGGCAGGCCGTGGAAGGCCAATGAACAATGCCAACCCAATCTGTGGTCAAAATGTAGCAAAAATGTTTTGTCAAACAGATTGAGATACGTATGAGTAATATAATTATATGTATGTATATCCCACAGTAAAATTGTATAGAGGCCAAACCTTAACGGCACTTAGCGATACTTCTGGCCACAAAATTCAGATTTTGTGGCAAAATTTCTCTTGCTGCTTAAGTTAAACAACAATAAATATTTAGAACTTGGCAACCTCATAGCCGCGATATAAAGATTTCTATATGTACAAGAAAAAATATTATGCGACTAATACCTTCCAGTATGACATGATCCTATCAAGGGCGTTCCGAAGGCAGATAACTTGGGATGGTGTAGAACTTGAATTATGACGAATTTGCGAGACAATTCGCCGAACATAGATCCAATATATTAAATAAATTAAATAAATATTAAATACAAATTATCAAACAATATTTTTTATTATATTTTTAAAATAAATATTTAATATATTCAGCTTTATAATTGTAGCAACCTTTTACTCGGCGCGCATTACTTATTGCTCCGACAACTCGATATTTTCACCCTTTGGTGTTTAAATAGAGACCACTTTTTATTTTGCAGACATGAATAGCATCATTGACTCCAGTTAAAGAACGGCCAGCAAAGTTCATAAATAATTGAAAATCAATCTCAGACCCTAATTATAAGCTGCATTCGATCTTCGATCTTCGATCTTCGCCCTGTCGCGAAATTTTCGTTGCGCGAAATATTCTATCGAACAGAATTTTCCTTTCGACACTCTATCGTAGTGAAGGAAAATTGCAGGAAATATAAACATCTTAAAATTTTTGTTTGCGTTTTGCCGTCCAAACGCTATTATTAAACTATTTTTGTTAATTTTATGCAGGTCTAAGGTCGTAAGTACGAAACAATAACTGGAGAGACCGGTTTTATTTATGGAAGAATATTCTCAATTTGCAAAAGGGATTTGCGCAAAGGTTCAAGCAGCAAAAAAATGGGAAGAATTCTCGTTGGAGCTAAATTGTTTGTGAGCACCTGTGAGAACGACCGCAAAGTGGATTAATGTTAACTAAATTAGTTTCCTTAAGAAATTTATTTAAGCTTTGGTATTTGCATCGCTAAGCACAAAATCGTAGCACTAATGCTAATTTTAAAATGTTTGGAATTGATTTGACTCGTGTGCGTTGTTGCAGCAAATCCATAAACTCCTCCTTAAATAGTCGAAAGAATCATTTAAATCTGTAAACAATATTCATAAATTTTATACATATACATATACATATAAACCCCCTTTGATATATTATACTCACGCAGAGGAATTCATTTCTAAAGGGTTTGAAGCACCCCTTATAGTTTTCTACTTCTAACCAATTCCAGTAAAATCTCTCTAAAGAATTGTCGAACCATAACACCGTCGTAGTCATATTTGTATTTTATTTTTATTTATTCAACTTGCTTGTACAATAAATTGTACTTAATTTCAATGACAGCTGATAGAAATATACTATTTTGTGTGCCATAATACCAAATGCAAATTTTTTCGATCAGTTCTTTCGACCACAGTCGAAGATCGAAAGTATCTCATAACACAGTACGATAGTGGTTGGTACACATGTTAACAGAATATGAAAATAGGCTTGAAATAAAGAAATACGTGTGTCGGCGTTTTGCTGTAGCACGTCAGAATATTGAGAAAATCGATTTTTAAGCTTCAAAGGTCCTAGGCTCTAGGGCGCTCTCGTGCAATGAAAGGCGGTGGCGCTCTTGGCGCGGAAGCATTTGAATTTGAATTAAATTAAACTTTCCCACACAGTATGGTTCTTATAAAAATGTTATTAAAAATACGTTAAGTAAATTTTAGTTTGAAATGAAATGAATGAAATATTAATAAAATAAAAGTATTACATTAGAAGTGAACCTTTGAAGCTTAAAAATCGATTTTCTCAAAATTCTGACGTGCTACAGCAAAACGCCGAGACACGTATTTCTTTAACTTAAGCCTATTTTCTGTTAAAATTTATTTTGATTTTGTCGTACTGTGCAATAAGTGCCTCAATTTACTGAATGATCGTTCACAAGAAGCTGAAGAAGCTTGCGATATCTGAACCAATGCCTCCAAATTCTACTTTTTCGGTATTGCAGTTTTCAGTTTGACTTTTCCAGAAGTAGGTGCGACTTTTGCCCCTTTTGCAGGAGTTATTTTAGGAAATGTTAATAGAACTATACTATTAAAGAATATTTCCTACGGTAAATACAAGCAAATTCATCACTTAATAATGTCTTTTCCTTCTCTCGAAAAAAATGTTGCCTCTTAAATTGTAACATTTGCATTAGGTTGCCTGTACTTTTGCAAAATGGATATTGGTGAAAATATTGCACTTTTGATAATAATGATTTTATCGCGACCTTTCCAATTTTAATTTTGTGTTTTGCCGTCTCGAGGTCAAGGGGGTGTTGGTATGAGTAAAAACAATTGATTTACTTATTTTTTCTTCCAATATATTTCGATTACACTGCGGTAACCGTCTTCAGGGCAACTGAATCATATGTAAATCAATCGTTTTTACTCATACCAACACCCCCTTGACCTCACTGCACTTTTGATTGGTCAGACGGTAATATTTTAAAAAATGAATACGGAACCCTGTGAAAGGGTTGAGAAAAACAAACAAGGCTACGTTATTTCCTGGAGCCTCCTGCTCGGATCGCCTCAATCTTATTATTGAGCTTTAACTGTTAAAGGTAAGTATGCCGTAGAAAATAGACCTAGAAATTGTATTGCTATTTTTCGCTTACGTGGTATTAGTACGCAGTAAAAAATAAACAGGGATGTTTTTTAAAGTAATTTTGTACAACTTTTAAAATTTTTTTGATATTTGGGGACCCTTAACAAGAGGTCAAGGCAAAAGAAGGCTTCTATCTTTTAAATTAAACTAAATAATTGTCGTGCCTTTATAATGAAAGCATTTTCAAATCATTAACTAAAGGTGTTAGAGTGAAGGCAATAGAATACCCATAAACTAAAGGATTCTACCAAAATCTACCTAAATGCTTTGTTCCGAATGAAGGATAGATTTCGGGCCAAACTTACTTTTATATTTCCTATTTGAAGTATTAGTTTAAATTAATATTAGTAGGTTAGTTGAAACACAATATAAAACCAAACGACACAAAAACATGCAAATTAATTTGCTTAAGCTGAAACTTAAGCTTAACATATATAATTAATATTAACAGTAACAGGTATGCACCTATTATTTTTGATACATTCTTATGTAGTTCGACTTTTGTTCTATAACGCTGCCATGCAAATTTCTGTAACTGTCCAAAAGGTTATGGCCGCAGTCGTAAATCAAGTTCGACACGGTCTCTGAACATTTCCAAGAGTTTCCTGAATCCAATTAGACAATTCTACCTAAAGCTCATGTATGCACAATAATGATAAAATTCAAGTTGCACCTTCCTTAGTAAAAAAGGATCACAGTAAATTTTACACACAATCGCCGGCATAAGCCAAATGAAATAGAATCAAGAAAAATTGAGTTATTTTCAGTTAGGTTTGGTTGAGTCAAGAATGAAAATGTGAGTTTGTCCGAATCGAACGTGCAGTAGTGATATGACCTTAGAGTATACACGCCATATATACACGAAACCTCTATTGAAAATATTCTGTCACGAAAATTTACCAATTCTTCGAGTTAGTACGTAGCGCTTGATGTATTGAAGTTTCGGCACACCGCGTGTTAGAGTGAAGTTTTAACACAATACCTTTAGGGTTTCGTACTTTCTTTACTTTTTACTCTTTCCCAACGAAATCTTATAAAAAAGAGGACTGCAGTAATTATCCTTTTTCGGAAGCAAAATTTTCTATAAAAACATGCAAACATCACGTCATATTATCAACTCACTCACTGCCACCCATTTGTGATGTAAAAAAGACAATTCTGAAATGGATGTTTTATTTTCTAACTCAAACAAGAAGCACTACCAGCTGTTGCACTTTAAGTTTAGGCCGATTTTTCAATTTTGAATATGAATTAAAGAAATCAAACAAATCTTTTGGAAATTTACCAAATGGAAATTAAAAATATAACATTCTACCAAAAATTAAAATTAAAAATTTAAATAGCATTCTCACTTACCTAATCAAGAAAGGTAGAAAATATAATATTTCAAAATTACTATAAGAGGTTTGTTTGAACAATCTTAAATTTTTCCGAGTGCCATTTCCAACATCCTCTCGATTAATTATCTTCAAGCGGTTTGGTGACGTATGCTCGGACAGATAATTTGTTCGGCTACTTCTATTATTTTTGAGTATCTGTCGTCTCTCCCTCCTCTAGTTTTTTACGTCATCCACAATACCTTATGCTTCGATCGTAGAAAAATATTTTGTTGGATTTTTGTGGTTAGTGAGACAGCAACTCAACACTGAATGCGAAGGAGAGATTGGCAGTTTTCTGTGACGCGACTTTGTAAAATATGTCAGTTCAACTCTGAGGAAGTAGATTAGCTGGAAACTAGGCAAATATATCGTTGAGCAGAACACACAAGATGGAGCATGTTGAGTCAACCTTCTTTAAATTTTTTGCTTAAATTGCGGTATACGCTACAGAATGATGTTTAAATTTGAAAAGGATACTCAATAGCTGCACCACCAAAATTGAAATATTAACCGTCGTTTTTGTTAAAGCTGTAAGTTATAATTAATACTTGTATACTAGTACTAGTGTTACCATAAAAAGTCCACGGTTATAGTCGGAGTATTGTTAAAAATTTGCTAAAAAATAAAAGTAAAAGCTGAAAAAATGCTAAATGAAATAAATTTTGAAGATTCATTCTTTCATCAAGCGTTATAGAAATGTTAATCTGAAATTTTACAATGCACACGTGTAAACAAAAAATTAATAAATAAAATTAATATCTACACACCATGGCACCATTACAATGAGATATAAGCATTCGGAGATACTACGAATCCATCGTAATCCGAATTGTGTTGAAATCTATCTATCGAAAAAACTATCACCGCATCCATTGCATATCGAATCTATTGCATTTGTAGTAAATCGGATTCAGTGATCTCATTTTCGCAGATTTCACGTTTAAATTCAATTTTGAACACATTACGCGAATATTTACATATATTATGGTTGAGAAATGAAAACTTCTCAACAGTAATTTAACATGCACTTCTTAGAGTGTATACAAACCACAATAAAATAACTAAAAAAGCTATAGTCTCTCTCATAATTATAGCCCCACAATACATCGACAAGTTTTTACTATTATTTGTATTTAATTTCAACTATTTTCTATAAAAAATATGGTTCTATGCGAAAACCGTTCAATTTCAAGGTTCATACTTTAGGCGAAACCTGAAACAAAGCAAAATTATCTCAAAATTTCAGAATATTGAATTAGAAGTTCATGTCAAGTTTCAAGTGAGATTTTGAAATTTTTACTTGAAATTTGGATTGAAAAGAAGTTTGTTGTATAATTAATTATATTTTTATAAAAATTTACCAAAAGATAGAAACTTCTGTACACCTCCGCAGTGCGAAACGGAATAGTTAAAAGGGTAAAGACAAAATTACTTAACCCTCTAAAGGGATTCTCGTTTTTATGCCCCTATATTCCTTTATCTCTATTCAAAAACTGATTGTTGGTTAAATGGGAGCAGTTAATGCAGTGAAAGAAGGATGAAACAACAATGAAATCTGTTTAGTTTTGCAACTCAAGCAGCTAACTGAATTTTAAAAAACCTATGAAAGGTATATCTAAACATCTGAAAAATGCTAAACGCAACAAGTGTAGAAGGAGAAACTGATGAAGCAGATAGCGTTGAGGTAACACCCACTATTATAGTGAATGTAGCTAATAACGCTATAAATATTAATACCAGACAGAGCCAATCATTGTAACAACAGGTTCAATTGTATTGCCACAGAGAGTATAAACTTTTGCCAGTACAAGTGCCTATATTTTACTTGTGTTAGTTTCACATCGCTGAACAGGATAGTTCAGAAAATTTCATTCAACATTACATTTTATCACTTCAAATACCAAAAATGGACATTAGTGGGTCAAAAGTTGATAGGTGGAATATATCCCGTTTTTCATCAAAAATTTCGTATTGCTATTTCTCCTTCAACTATTAAATTAAAAGATATTGGCCTTAAACTTAAAAGATTTGGTATTATATTTAGCTTAATTTTTGGACTTGACTTAAGTCAAAATCACATGGCTTCTTCCCACAACAGATGCCCAGTTTTTTTTGTTTTTCATCCTCAAGCTAACGGAAAATGCGGAGGGGGCGCAGAAATGTAACACTTGCAAATCGCATGCATTTCGTTGGCACACTGACCTACCCTCACATATTTTCAGTACTTAGTATAATGTTCAAAACATATTTATAAAATGCTATTATAGGAAAGTCATTGACTAGCGGATAGCATGTGCATGCTATCACCCGAGGACGCATTTTCAATTCTCGAACAGAAGAAGCTACATTTATGTTGTGAAAAATTTTCTCGCAAAAAACATCTGCCGTTCGGAATCGGCTTGAATTTGTGCCTTCCTTCACATACTATTTGTGGTACAGTCACACACAACAAATTGTAGGAGGTGCTCGGTTAAAGATCGAATAAATACATATGTACATTGATGAGACTTGTCATATGATAGACAATATTTTTCTGCATGTTTTTAACAAGGTTTTCGCACTTAGGAGTAAGGAGATTACATTAGCATTTCTACTTTCTAATATCGTGTCATAAAATAGCTTACTTCATACCAATTTTAATCCTTTGGGTGGACAGCCAGTCCGCGAATCCGATTGTGAGCATCCACTAGGCAAATCTTCAATAAAAACAACACTCAAAGTAAACTGTCGTTACTATTAATATATGTTAGATAAATCCCTTAGTGGTGCAACAAGAATGATGGAGGTACACAATATTTCGTGGAATTTTTGTTAAACAGAATGTAGAATGTTCATATGGTCCAAGAAATACACAAACTAAGCTATGTTTATAAACTAACATATTGAGTATCGAAAATTTTGTTACCAGTAAATTTTAATACCCAAACTTGTGACTACTTCCAGTAACTGCCGTTATGGTTATAATGCTATCAGTGGTTCGAATAAAAATATCTGATGTTTCATATTTCATGAGGGTCCAAAAATTCCATCAAAACTTTTTTAAAATTTTTATGATTCACTTATACAAGGTGGCGCAAAAGTAAACTTCTGATGTTTTTTGGCTGTAATTTAAAAAAAAAAAATGAAAAACTTTGATTCCTCTTGTGGATTATTTTTATTTGGTCTTTTAATTTTTTTTACATCAAGTCGAGAATATGATGTCATGTAAATGGCCGCCGCCACAGTTGATTGTCATTTGAGCCCTTTTGATGGCATTTTCCATCACTTTGGCAAAAACTTCCGGCGATAGGTCCTCACATTCTTGACGGATATTCTCTTTAAGAGCTGCAAGAGTCTGAGGCTTGTTGACATAAACCCGCGACTTCAAAAAGCCCCACAAAAAGATGTCTGGAGCGGTCAAATCAGGCGATCTTGCTGGCCAGTGCAAATCGCCAAAACGGGAGATTAGGTGCCCGGGAAATGCATCCTTCAGCATATCGGTTGTGGCACGTGCAGTGTATGCCGTTGCACCGTCCTGTTGGAACCACATGTTTTCCAATCCCAATTCATCAAGTTGCGGCAAAAAAAACTCGTTGATCATTGCTCTGTAGCGCTCACCATTCACAGTAACCGTTTGGCCCGCGACGTCTTCGAAGAAAAAAGGTCCGATGACTCCTCCGGCGAAAACAGTACACCATACAGTGACTTTGAGCGGGTATAATGGCTCTTCGTGGGTTACACGCGGATTTTCAGTGCCCCAGAAGCGTAAATTTTGCTTATTTACGTACCCGCTAAGATGGAAATGGGCCTCATCACTCATGATTTTTTTTGATGAAAAATCATCTTCCTCTTGGTGGTGATTAAGGATGGCTTGAGCGTATGTTAGACGCGATTGGCGGTCAGCAGCTAACAGCTGATGCACCGTCTGTACTTTGTACGGAAACATCTTCAAATCTTGTACCAAAATTCGCTGTAAAGACCGTCGACTGATACCCATTTGCGAGGCACGTCGTCTGGTCGATGTTGACGGCGCTTCCATGACATCCTCGGCTACAGCAGCAATATTCTCTGCAGAACGGCTACTCCGGGGTCTGCCACGCCTGGCAGCATCTCGTTTTGTGCCAGTCTCTTCGAGGCGAGCGGCGTTGGACGGCCAGGAAATCTGCGACGAAATTCACGTTGTGCCAAAGTCACCGACCGATTATTGGTCAAATAAATAGTCAGCAATATTCCGCGTTCTGGAGCAGTGTAGCGTTTATTTTTATTAACGTGTATTTCGCATGTGTTTACTACACAAATGTCAAAACAGAACTGACATTAGGGGCCAATCGCAATATTTATATTATTTTCTGATAGGAGGATTACTTTAGCGCCACCTTGTATTAAATTGATAAATTTGCTTGCGCAGCGGAATGTTAGGCATCAACTCAGAGTTAGAAACATAAATATTTCACATAGCAATTATTCAGCGTTAAATTTTTTAGTTTGTGACCTTCTGTTATAAATAAATAAAAAATAAATTTGTCTAATAAATTTTTTTGAAATAAATAACAATAATGTGGATACCATTGAATGCGTAGGCCTCAACGCTTTCAACAGAGCTTTCGTAAAGCGAAGCGATCACTTCCACGAGATTAGAGATTAAGGATACCAAGCACTTCGTTGTTGTACTAGAACCTTCAAAAATTATTTTGATTTTAAATTTCAATAAATTCATAAAATGAAAAAAAAAATTCAAAAAATAAATGAATGTAAATAGCCAAGGTTACTGGATTTATTTGATGCATGACAATGTCCGGGTTACGGATTTAAAAATATAACTTTGAGTTACTTATCTCTTTATTTATAAATTTAACTCTGGATTTTCCGCAAGTGGCCCTTAAAGGCTAGGTATATTGTGAAGCAAGGTTTTACTTTCCTTTTGGTTTCAACAATTAAATAAAAATCAATTTTTTCTATTATATTAATATTTTGCTACCATCCAATAATCGTTCGTTGGCTATAAATTTCTCCGAAATACATAACTTTTTACTGGTCTTTTTGACCGCTGTTACTTGATTTATACTCAGTTTGGTTTGCCATTTAATAGTAAATAGACTAATGTCTTTTTCGTGCCTGATTTGGTAGATATTGATAAGGACGATCTTTGGTTCCAACAAGACGGCGCTACATGCCATTCAGTCAATGAAACAATAAATTGATTTAAGGAATCTTTTGGTGAGCACATTATCTCATGTCGTGGGGCTGTGGCGTGGCCTCAAAGATCCTTCGATTTAACATCGCTGGACTATTTATTGTGGGGTTATGCGAAGTTCCTTGTCTACGCAGACTAGCCTGAGACGATTGACGTCTTGGAAGAGAATATTCGGCGTCTTATTGCTGACATACAAAAAGTGGTCGAAAATTGGGCCTCTCGGCTGGAATATATTCAAGCTGGTCACTTGCTAAATTTTTGGCCTTAACATTAAATTATATGCATTTTATTCCTATTTGACTTTAAAATACTCTCAAAATTGTATTTCAAACTAGGGGAAAATTTTCACCTTTTTTTTTTGTTCATTGGCCGGCCGGCCCTGCCTAATACACACTCTTCAACGGTACTCACCTCCAAAATTAAAAAAAATTGCTAAAGCAACTGAAACGATTAGATGAGGGCATTCATAATAAAACTTATCTAAAAAACCACTAATGTATTTCCTTGCAATTCTATACTGACGCGGATATCGAAAAAGAAAGAAATAATTTGTATACTCAATGAATCAACAAAAGGTAATTAATTACTTATAAAGACATTTTTTCATATCTCGGAATAAAAACTATGGATAAATATGACCTTGAGGAGTAGGAAAGAATATATATATTTAATTAATGATAATTTCATTACCACCTACATATCTGCATACGAGTATAACTATGTACATACATACATATAATAGTATTTGTTGTTTATTCGTGGAGCGTTCTAAAATTCTACAATTTCCAGCACCTTTCATTTTATTGCATTTAAAATTACAGTTTTTATAAATAGTACCACACCTTAATGCTCGCGTATTGCTCACACCACCTGTTTTGTCTCTAGAAATGAATACATATATTAGTAAATTTGCATATACTCTAGCGAAAAAGAAGATTAATAGATATGTGTAATGAAATAAAATAAAATAATAAATTAAGATAATAACAATATTGCCATATTGACGTCAAACACCTGGCAGTAATTTAGTTATGTAGGTGCAAGGGTATGTGATAGATCAGAAACAGTGTTCCCAATGAACATAAATTACCTGATTCAAATTTAAATTTAGTCTAATCTATACTTGCACACTATTATATAAAATTGATTGTATTGGGAACGATTGTAACAACTTGACTCTCAAATGACTGAATCGATTTTAGTAATTATTATGTTTAAACAAAAGAGCGTCATTCTATTTTCTTTTTTTTTTTTGAGGAACTAATATGTACACGCATACAATATATTTTTTTAAGTTGAACCCAAGTTGTTTCAAATAAATGGTTTCAGTAGACAAATAAATAAAATTTAAGAGTTTCGTTGTTGAGGCTTGACAAAGTACGCTGGATGTTTGCTAGCCACATATAAAATTGGAATAAAGAATGCAAGAAAGTTTGTACAGTTTTTGATTTGTGCACATTTCACAAAATTCAAGTACTGTCCTAATACGCGCTTGATTTTCTTGCTTTGCTTTGAGGACTGCTAAAACTGATTATGAAATGACAGCTTTCCTTCAATCGCTTGAGGCGTTTCAAAGCTTCAAATAGCTCAAAACTCTTTTGGCAGCGCTTTATTGGCTTTGACAAGATCACAAATTGTGGCAAACTAAAATAAATGCAAAAAAGGAAAGCCTAAGTATGTTTTATCTCAGTAAATATACGTAAACTTGCAATGATGTTGTTTTTATTTTTATACCGTGTAGATAATTTTTTTCCGAATTGCGTGCTTAATGCCCTTTACAATCCGAACAAATCGACTTCACCTGCTGCCTTTTATTTTTGAGCGACATATCCTTAGACATCTCCACTACTCCAGTTGATACTTTCACAATGCCCATTTGAATATGGATTAGAAAATCTCCCAAAAGAACGGATAATTTCTAATACCCCAGAATTCGAAAATGGCCTCCGCTAAGTGTTACCAGATTTTTAGCTTTTCCATGCAAACCAAGACATTTTCTCGTTTTTAAGGTAAAAGGTAAAATATATTGTGGGTATTCATCCAAAAACGCGTAAATGCCTCGTAAATACGTAAACTGAATGTTCTGTTCTGATTCTGGTTCTGTATCAGTCAGCAAATATTGTGATCATCGTGAGAAAGGTTTAATTTGCAGGTGGCGAAACAGAATAAAGTTTTCATATATAGAATTTATTACCATTGTAAAAATTATAACCAATGAATAAGAGCCCCATTTTTCGATGACGACCACAAACAACGTATTAAGGACTATGATTTGGGGGCATGCACCTGGAATGTCCGAAGCCTTAATGGGGAAGGTGCCGCTGCACAGTTGGTTGCATGCCCTTACTTACAGACTATGTATATACTTACGGGAATGTGTGTTTAAATTTATTACTACTTCACCCAGTAAAACAATATCAATATTTGCACGATCGCGCACAATTGATAAGTTGGGAAGTAATAATAGCGCCAACGAAGGAACCTTGAGTTATGTTTTTATTTTCTATCAAATGACGCATATATAAAGTAATCATAAACTGATATGAATGCGAAGCAATCAATTTCTTCAATGAAATACAATACAATGCTTATATTAAATCCAAAAACATAGGCTAGGTTATACCGAGGTGTTTTTGCTGACTAAAGAACTCATATTAAAAATCTCCAAAAGTCGTGATGAGGTTTTCGTATCCTTAGTTATTTTTAAATCTCATTTCAGAAACATTTATATAGCTTTTACAAATGTTTCAAAATTTGTTGAGTTCATTCTTTGCTTGTTTGGATTGAACGCACATACAAATTGTTTTATATTCCTAACAATATATGCAGACCGACAAATGGAATTTAAAAGAATAAAATTAATATTAAATACAAAATTTAATTACCATCATGTTAGCTAAGAAGTTAAGGACAACATACAGATAACATTTTGTTAAAAAAGTAAAGTTTTTGCTGTGCAATATTTTTTTAAACACGCAAAAAAAAACATTTTTTTTTAATATTTATTGTTTAAAATAATTTTATATTGTGCTATTTGTATAAGTTTAAATATATGCCCCCTGTTAAAAAAGTAAACAAACGTAAATCTTTTATTACACGTGAAAAATCGGGAAATTCAAAAGATTTTTTATTTGAGTTCAGCCTATCTAAAAGTAATGTGCATACTCGTAAAACAGTAGGATCCTCAATGTGTGGTGCATGAAGATACAAGCAGGCAGGAATTGTAAAAATTTATTATTATTAATTTTTTTATAGTCCATACCATCAATACTATTCTAGTGAATATTTTCGGCAGCATCTTCAATTTTTTTTAAATATTTGTTAGGCTACTCTGATTCTAAGTGTCTCTGCAATGGATTGCATTAATATACACACATATGTACATACCGATTAATGGACATTGAAGTACATATACATACATAATATATGTAAGCAAATCCAGTCATTTTAAATATAAAATATTAATTTGTAGTATTTATTTTAGAAGGTAATATATTATTAAATAACTAATAACACACCGACGAACTAGAATGGGAAAATAAAACCACGAATTAAATATGCAAATCTTTTATTAAATAAATGTGCAAGCATATCTTTCTTCATAAATTCAATCTTATTACAAACTGACAATAATTAATTATACTTAGAAACATATTAAACAATTAACGTTCTTAGATAGTTTCTACATTGTTTGGTTTCTACATTGGTATATAAAATCATAGGGTAATTTACGATTTGTTGTATTTTTAGTAAAATAATAGCAAAAGTATAGGGAACTTTGAGCTCGCCTAGAAAAAGTAGCCATTCTTGATAAAAGTTTCAGTTTTAGTAAATGAAGCCGCTGATTGTAGTTTTTTAATAACTTGGTTAATTAGTTATAAAGATGAAATCATCAAAAGCAAATGTATTGTATAACGTCTGCAGATAAATTGATAATTATTCATATTTTGTGCAATGTGTGTGTATCGTTTGACTAACATCTCTGACAAGAAAATTGCTGTGTGCGACATTTTCGAAATTACTATAGTATCTAAATTGAAATTTTTGTGGAATTGTGGAAATTTCGAGCAGATGTTTAAATGACCCAAAACAGTTGTAAAAAAGACGAAGCTTTGAAGAAACTTTGAATGATGTTGTTTTGAACTTAGTGTAAGAAGTGAGCCCAGTGTGTATGATGAAATGTACACGTGGTGCCCTTAATCAAAATGCCAGCAAATCCGGTTCCACAGATCAAATATTAAAAAATAAAAGTGGTAACCACAATTCTAGTCAGGGACCGCAAAAACGATTTCACATCTCCACAAACAAACAAAAAAATAGTTTCTTTTTAGCAGACAATGTTTATGATATGCTTTTGGGGGCGCTGAATCCAAATCTGAGGTTAGTTTGGCGCTATCACGTCAAGTTTTTCATAACCTAAAAAAAAAACGATAAAAAAATTAAAAAATTGATTGTCCAAATTTCAACTCACAAAAATCTTGTTTAATCGTTATTTCTTGGGTTTTATTTATCGTTTTTAATTTGTTGGGGGTTTTCTTAGAAATGATGTTTTATGTTTTTTTATAGCAAAAAATAGAGCTCAAGAAATAATGATTAAAAAGTAATTTTATAATAAAAGTTATAACCGCTGCCGTCCTTGATTCAAGTAGTTGAAAGGTGCGTTGTAGCAGAAACATCAACGGAAATCAGTACATTTTTGGCAGTGACAGAAGCAGCAACAATTTTGCACAATTCTTGGATACTTTTACCTCATTTGTTTCCTTTGGGTAATTTATTTCCTTTGGGTCAAGGGCTGGCGGTGGTTTTGAATTGGCTCATTTTCTAAGCGTTTGTTTTTTTATCTCATTTTAAACTATTTTATTTCAGTATAAGCTACACGAAAAATATATGTATGTAGTATCAATATTCACATAATCCTTAGAGGTATAACTACATATTTTAATTTCTACGGGTTGTTAAGTATATATATGACTTCAAAACTTTGATTCTATGAACTTTTATATTGCTTTTAAAAATTCTACAATAATATGCAATTTCTACATAGTTATCTAAAGGCACCCATCAACATGATGTAAAAAACGTGTGATGTTAGTATTCAAATATGATGTCCCATTTTACAAAACGGGCCCTTACAACTTAAAATGATACCTACCTGTCCTTTTTTGTCTTTTATTTAAATATTTTTTTATAAATACATATATTTTTCATGAGTTGAATGGGGAGAAAATATACATGTATGTTGTGGCAAAGGTTTCAGGTTAACGATGCTAAGAAAAATTCAGCGTCAGTATATTAGTCAGATGCCATAATGAAAAAAATTTCCCATGCACGCTGTATTTCGACATGCAATTTTGAAACCAAAAAAAAAAAATTAATAATAATAATATCGTTTGTGAAATAGCTGTCTGATATCGTGGTTTGCTTTTCCAAGAATCATTTTTATTGCCGAAGTCGTACGTTTCTTTTGCTGTAAATTATATATCTTTTACTAACTGCTATTAAGCTTAACTTTATTAATCCAATTGCAAAACGTTATTGTCGTTGCAAAAAGTAAGTAAATAAATGGTAAATATTATACTTTAATAGGCACTTTCGCTCAGTAACTATTAAAACTAGTCTACATTTTATCAAGTTCTCTTTCCAAATGTTTCTTTCCTGAAGCATACATCTTCTACGATAGATGGAATAAAACGGAATATATATGAACTTTCGTATATGCAATAGTTTTTTTACTAAACGACTAGATATTAAATTAAAAAAAAGTTAAAAGTTTAAGAATAAATATTATTTATTCTTTTTCAATTTTCTATTATGAAAATAATCATATAGCGGCGCCCTTATACATATCTAGTATAACTCTTTTACATTTAATTAAATAACTTATAATACCTATTTGCTGATTGTGTGGACGGCTACATTTTATCCCTTTTTTACTGCATTTAGAAAAATAGTCCCAGCAATTTCCCTTTTTCTACTCCTCTATCTATACATATTATAACATAACTATAGAAAAGTCGTTTCTGAACACTGAAAATTCTTGTAAAAAAGTGATTTTTGTTTATCAGTTTGTCTGTTTGAACTCACTAACCTTCAAAAATATTGAATGTAATTTCATGAGGCTTTCACTGGAGTTGACAGCATCCTTGAACATAACATAAGGTATATTTTATAAAAATGCTAAATGGGGAAAACCAATTTTTCTTTAAATATAAATTAAATTTTTTGTTAACGGCCATTATTTATTTTTTAAAGAGTAGCGGCGCACGCTAGGTATAGCTAGTTTGAAATATATGACTGAAATATGATGGCTGATAGATTTTGTTGTTATGCTATTACTAGCACTTTTGTTTTAATTGTATCAAAAGCCACCTTATATGAATTCAACATCAATAAAACAAAATTATTAGCAAATTCGGGGGCGCTTTGTGCTACGAGGGTAATTTGAAAAGTTCATGCGAAAATAGTGAAAACAAAATTTTTTCGGGCAAATTTCATTTTATTTTTCGACGTAGTCTCCTTTTAGCTCGATAGTCTTCGTCCAACGATGTGATGCCTTCCAAAAAGGAGCTGTGTCAAAATCTCGAAAATAAGCCTCAGTTTCCAATTCAACTTCATCATTTGATAAAAATCTCTTGCCACCGAGTCATTTCTTCAAATTTGGAAACAGATAATAGTTGCAGGGAGCCAAATCTGGAGAATCAGAGGATCAGAAAGTAATTCGTAGCCTAAATCATTCGGTTTTGTCATTGCTTTCATTGAAGTGTGAGGCGGTGCATTGTCTTGATGAAAGACTACTTTTTCCTCGCCCTTGCGGATAGCTCTTCATACGCAATTTTTCGTGCAAAACATTGTGCAGACGTTCTGTTCAGATCTTCACCATGTCAGCTACCTCCCTCATTTTCACTCTTCGATCGTTCAAAACGATATACTCGTATTAGATTTGTTTTATTGTTTCTTCAGTGAGCGGATCTTTTGGCCTTCCAGAACGTTCGGCATCATCGGCACTCGTACGACCACAATGAAAATCTGTGATCCACTTGTAAATTATTCTAATTGATGGGGAAGAGTCGGTGGAAATATTCATCAACCTTCGATTTTATGTCTGCAAGCGTAAAAAATAATACGTAAAAAATAATACGTAAAAAATAATATTTGATGATAACACGAAATCTGCTTTTTCCCATATTTCACAAAACTTAAATGTTGTTTGCTTCGATTTGCTGCAAGCAAACCTAATATACAGATCTTCTAGAAACTTCGTATTTATTGATTTGAAGGTTGGTAATTTAATACGGTAATACTTTTTTTTTTTAGTGGGGACACCTGATAAATTTTGTACGGGTTTTTCAAATTGCCTTGTATTTCTCATATGAAATTTTATTTTGGTTTTGTACATATAAAAGTCTGATAGGCATTTTATAAGGTTTCGTCCTATTCTCTTACAGCAAACATCGTAATTGAATTACTTTACATTCTATTCGAATAAATAAAAACTTGATTTCGAAAAAAATGTTAGTTTCTCTGCCTTTTATATTGAGCTAAAGGTATGCATGTACATATTTAACTGAAGCTAGTTGCCATCTACATATGCACATATGATGTATGTATGTACAAACATATGTATGAAAATGTAGTTTTTAGGCGTCCAAAAAATCGTTGCCATAGATGGCAGCCAGTTATTGATATTATCTTAGTATTACTACTTTTTTAAGAAGAAAGAAAATTACGAAATTCTGTAAAATTGTAGTTGAAGGAATGATGGTGTTGGTTCGAAGCCCAGGAACTAAAGGCTTAATAAGAAACCGCTTTCCCGTACCTATGAACTCTAATAAAACCAAATTCAGTCGTGCTAGTCTACAACTTTATTTTCATAGTGGGTACTTTTATGCCGCCTAAAACTATGAGCTGCAGCTAAATAACACTCGTTGGTGGTAGGTCATCATCTTTTCTGCGTATCGATTAACAAAGGATAAGGATAGTTGTTTTTAAACTTTAATTAACTTCGTAGTGGAATTGCCAATGTCAATAGCCTAGAGCGTGACCTTGTAACCGAAGCCATTAACGTTAATTTGTAAACCACAGGCAACGTCTTTGTTTTTCTTTACTTACAGTAACAATCGTGCCCTTTTCGTGCAACCGGTTTCTGAAGTGAACTCAAAATCACTATGTGCAAATTGTTAACACTATACAAAATATCCCAGCAAAAAATCTGGTATCACTAGTATTGGTAGCGCGGTAATTCGATTTCTCTTCATTTGGGATTTGATTGTAATGCAAATCAGAATGCACTAAATTGTTTAGTTAATCAATTACGAGGAATGCAAAGTACTCTGTAAGCCATTACCACTTTTTTCCTACGTTTATATCGGGTGTATTTATCATTTATTGGGTTTTTTGTTGAAACATTAATTACCGTTTTAGGGGCAAATTTATACTAACATGAAAATCTTAGTATGTGTGAATGTAATTGCGTTAATACTAACAACAGCTATAGTGAACAACGTAATACATAGTACTAAATTAAAATGCCTAAAAGTGGCCTCCTCATTTTTCACAAAGTAGCAAATGTAATAAAGTTTTGAGTTTTATTGTTGTTTGAATAGCTGGGAATACTCAGGTATGTATGAGCGTTTGTTAGTTCTCCCATTTTCTCCCATTATTCAAAGTTGTTATAATATTATAGGCAATTGGATATTTAGGCACAATTATTGCAATTAAAGTTTTCGCTGGAAATTTGAGTATGGAAGTGTTGTCATAAAAAATTAGATTAAAAATTTGGTGATTACTAGTACTATGTGATTTCTTTATCATTTTCATTTAAATTAATAACATATTTATGTTTCGTCGTTCCGATTTCCAATGCGAAATATTCCTAATGCGACTATCAGCCCCATAAACGCTTTTTGAAATTATCTAATGCAATAAATTAAATTAAATATAAAAAAAAGATATTAATAATGTTTTCAATCTGCACATGTATTAAAACTTAGATAAAGGGCTCGTCTTACTGCAGGTTTTTTTATAGCAACGGAAGGGTTTCTTAAATTGGTTTTTCTTATAGCCTTTTTGCCATGAAAAAAGCTTCTCATAGAAATCGGATGATATCGAGACGCTCACCACGAATTGATGGAGAAGCTGAACTAGACAAGAAACTAAATATATTTGGTTTGTATTAAGAATAAACAGAAACGCCATAATACGATGCGATATTGACATCTAAGAGTTACTGCAATGGCTATTTTCTCTTCTCTTATAAAATACAATGGAAAATAATGCACGGAATATTGGTTCCCTAGTTAAGTCTACCGGCCTCCCTTCATTTAGAAAACTATACACAGTATTGCCATAATATCAAGGCCCCTTACAATCTCGATTGAATTGAAAAATAATTATTTTCAAAAGCACTATTCATTGATGGATTTAAAAAGTCTCACAGAATCAAAAAAAAAAAAAAAAATAACTTTTAGTGTATTTACAATCACTTTCAAATCTCTAATCTCTAAAACTAAAGCTAAGATCTCTGTGCTAACGAAGCCCGATCATAAATAACTACGTTGCTCCGATAATGTGAACTCTATTCTGAAAGACAAGGAGCTGTAAAATTTAAAAAAATACGATGATGTCGGTAATCTCTGCTGACAATTTTGGTAATTAGTTACTATTACTTTGAGATGAGATGTTTAAAAAATGCTAATGATTTAATTCTGAAAAATTAAGTTGCATCTTACGTCGTCAAGGATAGAGTTTGAAGTTGTTTCTTGGAATTTTTTACAGCAATTCAAATTTTTCTAGAGATTTTCTACACCAATAAATTTTTCATGAAATTGTAGTTCATTGTACAATAAAATGAATATACATATGTATGTATATATGTACTACATATGTGGGTACAATTTAAAACAATCGACAAAATTTGATTAAAAATGTAAACTTTATATTCATTAATACTATATTTTGTGGGCTATCTAATTTCAGTTAATTGAAGTAGCTCAAAATTTTTTTCTTGACGGCTTAAAGCAGTGGAACTTTTTATAACTGCAAAAAGGTATTCCTGTGCTATGATATTCACATCTTTTCCGCCAACAGAGAGAAAACTTCTAAGTATTATACTTCAAACTACTAATTAACTTAAGCCCACTATCGGTGGGTTGGATTGGTTTGAAAATGAGTATCTTTCATTTTAATGATTGACGAGGTTAGTCCCATTAGTTCCATGCAAGTGCGCTGACCATATTTTTGTTTTCAAAAATATAACGTCGAAATTCTAAAATTAATTATGAACAAAGCAATCTTTCGAAATTAAACGTTATCAAAGTTTTGCAAATGTAATGTATTACAACCTTGGTAGATTTTTAAAAGTAAGAACAGCTGATTTTGAAAAAAGTGATTAAGCTGCTATCACCTGATTTAAAAAACTTATATTTCAGAACCGAATTGCATGACATAATCGAGAAAAACTTTAAAATATAATCGGAGTAAACATTTGAATGTTGTTTGATCTGTAAGGCAATACGCGGCGTTTCTGAGCTGAAAATAAATATTCTTGCACTTCGAGTTTTCTTGTGAAACATTGTAGTAGAAAACTCTATAGCAAATTAACTCACAAATTCATGAATTGATAGAATGGGTGCAGCTGAAAACTAGCAGTAGTTAAGCGTGAAATCAGACAGGATGTGTATTTAACGATAATTCGTGCAAGCAACTGTGGCTAAAACCCGACATTTTGCGTAATATTTTTACATACATATATAATGTTTTTCACATTGAGGATTTTTGGTAAATTTTACTAACTCTAGTATTGGTCTGGGGTATTTCAGCAAAAAGGCGATGGAGTCCGTGCAATACAATTTTGGAAAAATTTGGAAAAATTAAGTTCTTGACAATCACCCGGTCTATCCAACCAAGCTTTTCCAAGTGGTATGTTTGTAGCTACATATAAAATATATATTTTTAACGTTCTTAATCAGTCAAATATATATTTATATTGGATTATTTAATTATTTATTATGACGTAATGTACATTTCTTAGGCCTTGGCTGAATTTTTCGAAAAGACCCCCGAGCAGGAATTCGAAGCCCAAGAATATTTCTGAATGATCTGTTTATTTTCAAATAGCGATTGAAAATGTCAGCTTCGTATTATTATACGCATTTCTTGCAGGATAATTTATAAAATGGAGAAGTTTTTAAATAATAAATGAATTTAATAATAACAATTATATTTACATTAAATTTGAGCTACTCCTTAACATAAGTTTACAAATTTAACACGAATTTCAAGCATTTATTTATTTACTTAACAACTATCGTAGAGCGTTTCAATTCATTTTCGTTGAGATGGCTATCAAAAATTTTTAAATTATGAATGTTTCGAGCACAAAAAAAATACATACATAAAGTCACCACCAAATTGGATTGCCTTAAATTGTAAAATCAAACAAAGCGGACGTCATTCCAGAGACTCTAATTTGTTCTAAAATTTTATTTTATTGAACGACAGTGCGATGTGGATTAGAAGTTTAAAGTGTGATAATTTTAGCTATGGAAAATTATATCAATGATATGCACTACTTAGTGTAAAAATTCTGTTTTTAAATAACATCTGCGTTTTTGAAAAATCCATGGATTCAAGGTGTATTTTATGAAGGTAAACATTTAGACATATTGTGATTGTTTCGTGGAGAGTACCTTTTTCCGTCCGATCTCGCCCGACATGATATGTATATCTAATAAAAGGATATTATATCTCCTTTAATTTGATGTTTGAGTTAACTGCTCCAACATGCTCCTGTCAAACTACATCAAGTCAAATAGGAACAAATATTCAGACTGGCAGCTACGAAACCAAAAGTGCCGTTCGTTAAAATTTATTAATTCGTTTCGATTTTATGCAATTTTTAAATTTGGGTATATGTACATATGTATATGTGAGGTGAGCGTTGTTTTCGGCCAAATTCGCTAATCAACGTCTTGTAAGATTATCAGAAGCATGTGCACCAGATATTAAGCGCTTACTTGCATGGATTGATATTTGGCCGCAAAATGTGGTTGGTGTGTTTTTGAATGCCGGTTTTCAACATGAGAAAATAATCATTTGCTTATTAAAAATACGTTACAAATGGTAATGTCAACGTGTGCATAAGATATTAAACATTATAATACATACATATTTATTTTTCAAAATCATCTAAATTTAGTCAAGTTAGTGTAAATAATTTTCGGATAGATATGTTTAAAATAAAGATTGAAAAAAGTTTGCTGCCGTTTCTTGTATACTAAATGGCATAAGACAAATTTATATCACACTAAATTATATTAATTCAATTTCATATATATTTCATATACAACGCGTTTGATGAATATCCCCCGAAAAATGTATTAAGGTATGAAAGAGAAGTAGCACAGCAACCCACAAAGTTTTGAATTTATGCGAAACCTTTGCATTGGTCCACAACACCCTAAAATTCTTCCGAAACTCTTTCGTTCTTATTGCAACAGTGCAAGTCAAGCATAACCAAGAGAGATAGAATGCAAGACTGATTTTCCGTGGAGCTCTGTGCTTCGCTGACGAAATAAAAGCATTTTACACAAACAATCCTATTGCCATTTGTCCGCTTCTTCTGCGCTTCTCCCTCTTCTTTTTTCGAATTTGTTCTTTGCTCTCTCCTATTCCAGGTATTGTTACGTCACTATCAGTTGCTCTTAACGTGGAAGGCGATAGCTTGATTTCTATCATTCTTGAGCCATAACTATTACGCTATCAAAAATTGACGAGATTGATCACCAGTTGAAACGTTTTCAAGTCTTAAATACAATTGACAAAGATAACTGAATCATTTTCCGAAAAAAATGCAATCTCTTAGAAATAGTAGATGCTTTCACAAAAATGTATACAAACACAAATTTCTTCTTTATTAAAATGTACAGGAAACCAACGGGGTAAAATAACAGAAACATTTTTATTCAAGGCACGAGAAACGTTTCCTCTCTAAAAAAAAATTTGTTATAAAAATGTATGACCAGCCAGTAATTATTTATAATTATAATGGTATGCTTTCTAGTTTAAAATGCTCTAATTTATTTTTAATATCTGATTGTTGGGAATCGTTGTGTTTTATTAAAAGCAAATAGGTGTTGAAAGATCGTACACAAACTAAAATATGCTTGAATTGAAGGCAGATAATGATTGTCAAATGATTAATTATAGTTACTGAAAGACAGATATACATATGTATGTAGTGTTTGTGAGTCTACGTTGAGATGAGTGGCATACTCATAACGCAGTAAAAAATATATATATAAAATAAAATCGAACAATAAAGGAACCATCAAGTCATTTAAAAAAAAGAAGTTATGACTCATCGCTTATTAATCGTTTTGGAGTGACAAGCGTCTTTTGTCTTCAAATAAGTTAAATCCCATCTTGCAAATATCAACATGTACAAATGCCACCTGAAATTTAGCGGATTTCTATATGACTTTTTCCAATATGAAACCCTTCTTATTATAACTGGATATGCCTCTTAAATAAAATCAAGAAGATGCTCTGCAAAACTAAGATGGAAACTTTTCAATATAATTAAGAAGGCTTTCATTAGATTCATTAATTCAATGTGAAATTATTGTCACCTAAACTTTTTTAAGTAGATTATTTTCTGAACACTGGTTTTTATGTCAAAATACAAGTTTTACTTATAATAATAATAACTTTAAGTACTTAAATATAACTTTTACATAACTGCGTAGAATTTTTATAATTCGTATTACTATAAATTTTAAACTTTTAATTCTTATTTTTATAATTATTTTAATTCCTATAATTTTAAAGCGTTGGACAACAATTTTTTTGGCCCTTATAACTTTATAACAACTGGCAAATTTAAAACAAATGCCCAAGAAAGACAACGAGAGAAAAAGAGTAAAGATATTTATTTGTAAAGGCAATTATAACTTTTTTCATTGAAAGCTTATAAATACGTAAATCAAAAATTTTAATTTTGAACATACAGAAATCCAAAACGCAATGTTTAAAACTAAAAACAATATCAAGCAGATTATTCACAAAGCAAAAAAAATCCCTTCAGCTACTGCCATCAATTAAAATTTCCCAGTAAAACTGATAAATTCAATAAGATACTTGTAAAAATGAGGGTATCTCCTTATTAGTTTAATTTATATGATTTTTAGTATACCAATAAGTTTTCTTTCTTAAATTTTAGATGAAATTCAAAATAAAATTAAGAAGATTTTCTAGAAAAAATTTCTTCAATCTTGTTCCCTCTTGCTCTTTTGGGGCAACAAGCTTTTTTAAACGTCGATCTCTTTAATTAACTTTGTTGCTCTGTGTGGGTAGCGCCTAACCTTTTGACCAAATGCGTAAATGGTTGAATGAAAAGAGAAGGGTCTAAGAAAATCAAATGAAACGTATTGCCCATTCTTACAATGCCATGTTCCTTGCATCTTACAATATAATGACCGAAAATATTTCGATAAGATTTAACACATATACATACATATATGGTTCAAAATCTTGATTACCATACAAGCTATTTTGTAAAGAGTTGGCACCTGACCAAATGTCAAATTCAATTAAATTTCTGGGTAAAACCAAATATTATATGGGCGCCAAACGAAAAAGGTGTAATACAATTTCGGTTTCAACCGGTTAAACTAAAAGGCTATATTTAAGAACTATTTTGGAGACGGCTGCTACCCGTTTTAAAATTAAACACAATTATATTAATGAAAAAATGCAACATTTCTATTTGTTTCCAAACGAAACAGTCTTAAACAAGTTGTGTTTTGAAAAAAATTTTATAGAGAAGGTTGAATAAGTAAACTAAATACAATTATTAAGTTACATAGGATTCAAAGAAACAGACTTAAGAATACTTATTAAGTTAACTAAGATATTAAAAAATTAGTTGCAAAACGAGGGAGGCCATACGAAATTTGATTTAAAGGGCTCATTAATAGAGATGATCAAACAAATTTTCTATTTTAGCAAGTTGTCCTTAAAAAAAACACTTTTGATTAGAAAACGAGCAGCAGAATATACTTCAATTTGCTCATTAAAGCAGGATAGTGTGATTGTGTTGCACAGATTACCACCACAGAGGGGCGGATGTTTTTGTTGATCCCTAGGTACTTCAAGAAACCCCTAAAAGTTTTTTTTAAGCCGAAAAGGGTTTATTAAAACTTTAGTAGGTCATAAAAATTAAATTCTGGCTATATTTGGTAAATCCGTTGAAAGTGTTATTACTTAATAGGTATACCTGGTTATTATTCGATTTCACACAGTTTCAATACCAACCTATGTTGGGCCAAAGGCAATATGTATATCGTATATTTACTTTAATGAGATCTCTCAATATTTTTTCGTGTTATCCGATGCACGCACGGACAGGCATACACGTCTTAATCGATTCCTCTTTTCATTCTGAACATTTTGGTACACATTTATATAACGATATCTATATCCGCGATCGCGTGTGTACCGTCTTTGAAAACTTAAATCTTGTTCAGTCATAAATAATGAACTTGATTTGATTTTTAATCATTTTGGCAGCATATTGCGACTCGTCCGCTAAAGGTTAATAAAAAAAGCGATTTAAAAGCGATTTTACAAAATTGTTTGCAAAATTGTTATTCAGTGCAATAAAACGTGCGTAGCCATTACCAGCGCCCTGTAATTATCAAACTAAGAACTATGGTTTTATTGTATTTTAATAATTGCTATATCTGCGTATACAAGTTTACCTACATACTTATGGTACAAATAAATACTACCATGTTTATTTGATAGCAGCCGCACTAAGTATTTTTAAATTGTTTTATTAGTGTTAGAAGAAATCCTATAGTCGCACCTAAAAAAAAATTATAATAAAGCGAACTATAGATTAAATGAATTGCATCTCATACGAGTAGCGTATAATAATTTGACTAGTTCCATTTTAAATACATACTCACGATAATCACTGAGGTGTGGAAAGTAATTTGTTACGGCAGAATAATTTGACGTACAGATTTCATTGATTTACAAGTTAATCAATCTTTGGTTGTCAGTTTATGAAACTTATGCTCGATTATAGGCAACTAACTATTACATATACAGACGGACTATAAAATAACTTTGTATATTAATTCTAGTTTGAACAACCTGTCATAACGTGTAATTTAATTGACAACAGGTGTTGGGTACGCCATAAATGTAACCTGGGTAATTAGCTCCGACATTAGTTGCCTACACACACACACACACACACACACACAATATAGTAGATAGATGTTCAAATGTAAATGCCACTTAATTAGTCGTTCGTGAAGTAATAAGCATTTAAGTATATCACTCAAATGCCATGCAGAAATACTTAATACACTCATCCATCATATGCACACACACACATATATATATATATAAACGTAAACTGTACATATGTAAACTTTTTGAACTATAAAGTACAAGTGCTTTGAATAAAGTACATATATTTTATACTTAGAATAACTTCAATTCAAGTTTTTTTTTTAATTCTATAGGATGTGGTTATTTTTTTTTTTCCTCTCTTAATTAATTTTCTATTTCTTGTTATTAGTTATATTCTGCGTTATATTAAAGCTGTGAATAAATACAAAAAAAAATTGATAATATTTTGGCGCTTACATCATAGCTTGATAAGCTTCGCCGAATATTTCCTACAATTTGTGGTGTGCACCTTGATGTTGTAACACAAATTGGCTTTACGCCGACTCCGAACGGCAAATATAATAATTTTTGTGGGCAATTTTTTCATGGCAGAAATACATTCGGAGGTTTACCATTGCCTGCCTAGGTTATTAAATAAACAACTTTTCTATAATTTTTGATGCTATTTTCCCTGGCGAGGAGAACCCCGGACGACCGGGCTATGGCGTAAGCCATTTAAAAATCGCACATGTGTATTTAGTATTGTGAGAACATCAAATGATTTTAATGAATGGCAGACACAACAGATTAACTCTTCGCGATTCCTCAAACAACTAACTTTTAGCTCTCACGCAACTGATTGTTCAGATAGTCTCTGCTTGTTAAATGATTCAGAAAATATTCGGCGCTTAGCCCATGCAAACACCAAAGTTATGAAAAATGCATTAATGGTACATTAAATCATTGATGTTAATGTAAAAAATTAATGCACTCACTTTTAAAATTTACTGCGAATGAAAAGGCATTAATTTTGAAAATCGAGTCTATACTTATTGTTTAAAGTAAATTATATGGAGAATGTTTGTAACGTTTTGGCTTCAAAGTACTGCCCCAATTTGAATAACTAACGAATGTAGTGGCATACTTAGTTATTTTAAAGTTTTTTTAAAACACCAAATGAAATTTAGGTGAGCTGGACCGATTTGAAATTACTTCCATTTTTGGAAAATTTTTTTTTCTTAACAACCTCAGACCATGAAACAGTTTAAGCTAGAAAGTTTTGCTTAAAAATATTTAGAAATCTGTTTAACGGAAAAAAAAGTTGAAATTTTATTTTTTTTTGGAAAATTGATTTATGAAACTTCAACAACTCAGCCAAAATGCAACCGATTTAGATCAGTAATATAGAAAGGTATTTTCTCATCCCTTTTATTTCTTTGCAAATAAACATTCACGTTTCACATTTTCTTTTCATAAACCTAACTATTACGATTCCGTTGAAAACATTTTTAAATATTCTTAAGCAGACTTTTTAAGCTTACCCTGTTTACACCTCAAATTGTTTTTTTTTGTACTATTAAAAATTTTAATTATTTTAATCTCAATATTTTTCGAAATACTTTGACGAATTCTAAAAAACTTAATATATTTGATAATTCCGGTGGCAAAATCGCAACTTTCTTCGGTGAGGCGCAAATGTGTGTACATATATGTACATATTTTTTAACCCAATTTTTTTTTAATAAATTGATTCAGCACATAAATACACAAAATGTAATGTAGAAAATGTTATATTGAAAGCTATGTAAAAAACAACACATAATTATGTTTCCTGATTTGTCAAATGAAAAGAATTTTAAACAATAGTTTTCAATCGTTAAACGAATCAAGGATAAATGATAAAACAAAAACAGCTAAAACAGTTAGCCCTATCCCGGCGGACGAACTTTACATTTTTCAGATTTAATACATAAAATTTTTAATATTTGTACTAAATTTGAAGAATGAGTGTCTTCAATTTTACATTAAAAATAAAATTATAGCACACTACCCGACGTTTTATTATCAAAGGAATACAGTTATAGAGAAATGATGAACAATTATTTCAGCAAATGTAAAAAATTTTATTTCATCTGGTTTTCTTCATAAAAAAATAATAATTTTGGAGCACATTTCTATAAACAGCTTTAAAAATTGGTCTGAACTCTTATTTATAGTGACCGGGACAGCTAGTTTCAATGTTAAATATACATAGGTGTTTGAATTGATGCGATAAGTAGTGGGAGTTATAGGAATTCATGGAATCATTATCGATTCTCCATTGACCCCTCCAGTGATGATGATAGCTAACGAAGTGTGCGTTTTTAGCTCCGTAGCGCATTATCTGCTGAAATTGTCCAATCGCGGTGCATCTGGGATACGCATCAATATGACTTATGAGACAGAACCGCCAGCAACTCTCTGGAGATGCTGTCGCTAGCCATACCGCCAACAGGCATGATGTTGAACACTCTTTGAAAATAACTTCGAAATGAAACTTTCATATGGGTGTCATATTGCAGTATTCGATTTACCTTATTAATTTAATTTTTTAACCAGGTGGACACTCCATTTAAAAAATGTCATGCAATTTAATCCAGGTTATAAACTATTTGTGCGCCAAACTCTTACCAAATCCGTCAAGTCATTTCAAAGCCGAAAAGGTAACAAACATACTACATTTTTAATTCTACACTTGACACGTTAATTAATTTTTTGTGTTTTGGCAAAAAATGCTCTTACTTAGTTTGTTTTTTTGCAATATTGTAGTAAAATCATTTCCAAGCAAAATTTTCGTCTTCAGAGACTTATAAGTATATAGAGTTAAAGCCTTTCATTCTAAAATCTTTTAATCTTTTAACTACCATAAGATGGCATTTTTGATATTTATTTGAATTAAGTTTACCGAAAGTTGACAAATTAATTAAAAGAAACGTAAAAGGGCCAACATATTCTTTTTACATGAAGCTTTACTTTCTGCCCTTTATTATGTGTAGTAATTTAGTAAATGCAATAAGTGCACCCTTGAATAAAGGCCGAGCATATTAGTTAGAGGTACTTTTTCAAATAAAATAAAAACGGTTCATAGACAGTGTCAATAGACAGAAAGTAGGAAATATTCCCAAAGGCGATTAGAAATTAAGCACTTGGCATCTTAAGCACTTAGGTCCTTTGGAAGCCACCACAAAATGCTATAATAACATTTTGCCTATCGTAGACGCCTTCTTTAAATTTACGCGGTTGTACCCGACGAAGAATACAGGCGTCTCAGTGGTACAGAGATGATAGATTCGGAAAAATTTAAATTATAACATGAAACTTGTGTATTGAGTTTGACATTATATTGACTAATTTATAAAAACAAAGTTCTTCAGGAAACTTTCTCAATATTTCCATAAGAAATCAAAATTGAAAAAGGTCTTCATTAAATTTCTTTAAGACTTCCCTATGAAAGGAAGTGTAAAATGTTTTTACGATATCAAACGGACTTGCAACCTCTTGGAAAAGTATAGAGTTCCGTGGGTACTTAATAAAAGTTCTAATTACACAGTGCAACAAGATTCTACGTATTTGATGAAACTAAAAGTTAATGCAGGTTTACACTTCCCATAATTAAATTCCAAAAGGAGTTTTATCCCATGAAGCTGGTTTTTTATATGTATTCAAAGCTGGTGATTTTTATACAGCAACAATTGAGTAAAATTCCATCAAATAATATTTTTCCTGGTATTCTTCCAGAAGACAATGATTTCATTTATGATTTTTATTTTTGCATAAAACTTACGTTAGGTGGCGCAGTCGTACAATGTATGTGGCAGCACTGTCACCAGCTGCTAGCTTATCAACCGCGGAGCGGCGCGACGATCGCTGTCAAGAGGCTTTTTGACTGTGGCCGGTGCACACAAAAACAAAGCGAATAAAAACCGTTTTTCCTAACGCTACACATCTAGCAGTTCTATTTAAGAGTTGGTACTCAGAAATCTTTTTCCTTTTTTAAACCAGCAATACTCGTGTTCAGAGTCCTCTTAAATAAATACAATTTAATACAGTTGGTAATCGTGGAGTTATTCATTGGGGTATAATCGGATTAGCTTCAATTGGTGACCCCGACGTGATTCCTGCGGATTACGTTAGAGCAAGATTCTAACCCCAATTTTATCCACGTGCCACCACACATACTTGCATTCCTGAATGACTCTTGATCGCTCGCCACCTCGAGGCGGCCCCAATCAAGTTGACCAGCTTCTTCCAGCGCAGTTACTGCAGCAACCACAAGCAAATGGACAGGAACAACAGCAAGCAGAACAACCGCAGGCACCTCAGCAACAAACTCAAGTGCCTCCTGCTGATCCACCGCTTGTCCAACTCAACAATCCACCAGTGACTGGCGTTTACAACAATTATTATCCATTAGGGTATCCGTACCCAAACGCCCAGGTCACTAATGATGCGCACATCATGGCAGTCACACAGCTGAAGTTACCGGAGTTTTGGACCAACGATCCTGAGATCTGGTTTATTCACATTGAAGCGCAGTTCGCGACGCGGAACATCAGGAATGACAACAGCATGTATCAGGCAGTCGTCGGTGCCCTGAAGCCTGAAGTACTTAGAGAGGTCTCCGACATCCTCAGGGCACCACCACTCCAAGATACATAAGTATAATTATTTAAAAACGAATCTTGTTAAGCGTTTCACTGATTCAGTTGATCGCCAGTTGTATAAACTCTTGACAGAGCTTGAACTTGGGAATCGGAAGCCTAGCCAACTTCTGAGAGAGATGAGGACACTCGCCGGCACCAGAGCATCAGAAGAACTTCTTCGTAGCAGATGGTTGGCCCTGCTACCCGACATTGTGTGCAAAATACTGAAGGCCGTTCAGAACAACAGCACACTTGATGAGTTGGCCGAAGCTGCTGACAGCGCCATGGAAAATCACACCAGCCCTGGTGTTATGTCAACAAGAATGCAGCCTTTGCTGACTGAGATGCAGGTTATGTCAGCTGGAGCTTTTCAGTCTAAGACACATTTAAAACTTGACGCCAAGAGCTCCATCGAACAAAGGCTGAGTAGCCTCGAGAAAGCCATCGATACCCTAGCAACTTCATTTTCTGAGTTGTCGAATAAACTCAATGAGAGCAACAAGAGCCGATCACGCTCACGATCCCGTACTCCAGGTCCATCAGGCTTCTGTTTTTACCACAGCAGGTTTGGTGACAGAGCCCATCGATGCCTCCAGCCCTGTAATTTCAGGCCCCTTGCTAATCAAGGAAACTAACTAAGCTGTCGTCATTAGTTCAGGCAGGTGGCGACAGCAACCACCAAGTTCCACGTATGAAAGAATACCGCCTGCACATTCATGACAAATCCTCGCATCTGAAGTTACCACGAGCCTCTGTCAAGCAAAAACTGGAACTTTCAGATGTCAAACTTACGGCCTGCTGATAGACCTCAAGAAGCGTCGACTCATCGATCCACTTATGTACATCGCTTCATCGTCTGGAGAACTTGTTGAAACCACAGAACATGGCATTTCGACGGTTGATCAGCAAGCTCTTTCCAACATCCACGCGGGCCGAAGTTACGTTGAGCTACTCCATAAATTTATTGACATCACCAGACCCAGTGCTACTCCAGCTTCTCATAATAGTGCTGCAGTGGCACATCATATCGTTACTACGGGACCACCAGTGGTTGAACGAGTGCGCAGATTATCTGGTGATAAACTCAAAGCAGCAAAAGATGACTTCAATTTGCTTTTGGACCTTGGAGTCATACGACCGTCCAGCAGTAATTGGGCTAGCCCCATTCATATGGTACCTAAAAAGCTGGAAGGTTGGCGAACCTCTAGAGATTTCAGACGACTCAATGCGCAGACTATTCCTGATCGCTACCCAGTACCTGTTCCTGAAGACTTGTTTCAACGTCTACACGGAAAGAAAATTTTTTCACCATCGATCTCGTTAGGGCGTATCACCAGATTCCTATGGCCCCAGAAGACATCGAAAAAACAGCGGTTACAACACCCTTTGGGTTTTTTGAGTTCCTGGGGATGCCTCCTGGACTTCGCAACGCCACTCAAACCTTCCAGCGTCATATGGACAATATCCTCAGAGGCATAGAGTTCGTCGGCTGCTTCATTGATGACCTCATAGTGGGCTCTGAGTCTCATGAGGAGCATCTCAGTCACCTAGAGCGCATTTTCTCCATTCTGCGTGATAACAGTCTAACACTAAATCCGAGCAAGTGGCAGTTTGCCAGGGAGGAATTAACTTACTTGGGCTATACCATCAACAAAGATGGGTACAAACCTCCAGCTGATCGGATCAAGGCCATCTTGTCGTTTCGCAAGCCAGAAACCATAACTGATCTTCTCCGTTTTCTTGGGATGACCAACTACTATCGTAAGTGCGTTCCAAATGCCTCAGAACTACAGGCTCCCCTCAACGCATTCCTCAAAAACGCCAAGAAAAATGACAAACGTAAAGTTCCCTGGACAACAGATTCTGAGCGAGCTCTGGAAGAGTGCAAACGAAGTATTGCGATGGCAGCTCGCACAGCATTCCTCTCACCAACAGCTCCGATTTCTCTCACAACTGATGCTTCCGACTCAGCCATAGGCGCATCATTGGAACAGTTCGAGGATGAGACCTGGAAGCCAGTTGGGTTCTTTTCAAGGAAACTCAGCCCTACAGAAGCCAAGTATAGTACTTATGACAGAGAACTGTTAGCGATATTTGCAGCCATCAAATTCTTTCGCCACATCTTGGAGGGACGACAATTCATCGTCAAGACAGATCATAAACCCCTCGTCAATACCTTCTCGCAGAGAGCCAACAAAGCCTCGCCACGACAACTAACTCAACTTGATTACATTTCGCAGTTCACTACCGAGATCATCTACCTTAAGGGAGAAGAGAATGTTGTGGCAGACGCTCTCTCCAGAATCAGCACAATCAGCATGCCAACTATCCTGAGCACAGAAAGAATTCAACAGGAACAGCAGGCCGATGAAGAGCTTCAGCACCTAATGAACAACAACAGCCCCTCTTTGAAGCTACAACGTCTGTCCATCGACGGTAAATTCATAATCTTCTGTGACATATCATCGGGTGTGGTGAGGCCATTCGTTCCTAAAAACTTACGCCGATTGGCATTCGACACTGTTCACGGAATGTCCCATCCAAGTGGTCGAGTCACCGCTCGCACACTCAAGCAGAAATACGTTTGGCCTGGCATCAAGAAGGACGCTTAGGAATGGTCTCGCAATTGTATTCCGTGTCAGCGTGCTAAGGTTCAACGCCACAATCGCCTCTTGCCCAAGCACATTGACATTCCTGACTCCAGATTCAACCATGTGCACCTCGATCTCATTGAGCTTCCAGTGGTAAATCAACTCAGGTACTGTTTAACTATTATTGACAGGTTTTCCAGATGGCCAGCTGCTGTTCCTCTGAAGGATATGTCAGCTGATACCGTTTGTACTGCGTTCTATGCGAACTGGATCGCACAATTTGGAACACCTCTAACAATTACCACCGATCAGGGCACTCAGTTTGAGTCTGCGTTATTTACGGCATTGACCCGCATGATTGGTGCCAATCGAATTAGAACATCTCCCTATCATCCACAATCAAATGGACTAGTTGAGAGGTGGCATAGAACACTCAAAGCAGCCCTGATGTGCAATGCTCAAGCTCCCTGGCCCGAAATTCTTCCAACAGTTCTCCTCGGACTCCGCACCTGCTACAAGGAAGGCTTAAATGCTTCACCTGCTGACCTTGTGTTTGGCATAGGTTTACGTGTTCCAGGTGAGTTCTTCGTCTCAGTGGACATGCCAGTGGACCCCCAAATTTTTCTCGAGAAGTTCCGCGAGCACATCAGAGGCCTGCGGCCTACGCCAACTGCACACCACACAAAATCTCGGATCTTCGTCCTCAAAAACCTGTACTCTTGCTCCCATGTGTTTCTCCGCCAAGACGCAGTCAAACCGCCGTTAGAGCCACCCTACTCCGGGCCCCACAAAGTTCTAGAACGATTGGATGACTATGTATTTAAAATGAATGTTGATGGGGTTGAGAAAGTTGTGTCGGTAGACAGGTTGAAGCCAGCTTACATAGCTAAGGAGGATCATGAAAGCCATCACCAGACTAACGCACCTGATGATCAGGAAATCCCGTAATTACAGCCAAGGGCTGCATTCATGGACGAACCTCGTCGTACATATTCCAGGAGAGACAAGACTGTTTCGTTTACTTCGAAATCCACGAAGGTCACTGGGGGGAGAGTGGATGTGGCAGCACTGTCACCAGCTGCTAGCTTATCAACCGCGGAGCGGCGCGACGATCGCTGTCAAGAGGCTTTTTGACTGTGGCCGGTGCACACAAAAACAAAGCGAATAAAAACCGTTTTTCCTAACGGTACACATCTAGCAGTTCTATTTAAGAGTTGGTACTCAGAAATCTTTTTCCTTTTTTAAACCAGCAATACTCGTGTTCAGATTCCTCTTAAATAAATACAATTTAATACAGTTGGTAATCGTGGAGTTATTCATTGGGGTATAATCGGATTAGCTTCATGTATGCTGTTGGCGTATCAACCGTAGAGCGGCGCAACTATCGCTCAAGAACTATAGCAACTATATCAAGAAGCTTTTTACTCTGGCAGGTGTGTACAAAACCAAAAGTCTAATTTAAACCATTTTTCTAACGCTACACATCTAGCAGTTCTTTTGAGGCGTTTTGCACTCAAAATCTAATTCAATGTTAAATCAGCAATACTAGTTATCAAGCTTCATGTACGCCATTTTTATGGGGTTGCATTGAAAAATAGTATTTTGACTGTTTTTAAGGCTGAACAGTTTATTTTTGATTATGTTACAAAGACGATTTTATTGTTAGGGAAAAATATCATTTTAATTTAAAAATTGGTATGCTAAATATTACTTGAGAAAAAAAGCCTTTTATATGGTAAATTAGTTTTTAACTAAAAGAAATATACTTTGGATTAAAATGATGTATTTTTGATTAAAAAAATACTTTTTTATCTTTAAAATTGATATTGTATGAAAGTACAAAAACTAGAAAAAAAGTTGTTAAAATAGCAAATAGCAAAATATGTTAAGTTGTACAATAAAATAGCCATCATAAAATGGATTTATCAGCCTTAAAACACTAAAACAACACTTTTGCCATGACATACCATAAAAATTGTACGACAACGCCACCTAGCGTAGGTTTGAGGAAAAGTCAATATAAAAATTAAACCCTCAACTCCAGCAACAATAAAATACTATCTATAACTTTCCAGAATAATTTTTAGAAAAAAAAATGATTTGGTTCAATCTTCCTCAATTTCTTCACACTCATTTACAGGGTATCGTAAAATTCACAAAATTTATATACATATGTAGGTATAACAAATTAAATCAGATCTAAGTATAGTCTAAAAATCTGTTCGTGATTTCTTTATGGGAGTTGAAACTCTCATATTATTGGCAAAATAAACAAATTAAATAAAACGGTGTAATCTACTTCAGACAATGCAAACAACGTTTCTGTATGCAGATTCTGTGTTTACCTCCATACATAATCGGATTTTGTTACCCGCTTTTAATCCCTTTTTAAAAATTAAAGAAAATAGTCCTGGAGACAACGGAAGTAAAAGTTAATTCTTTTGAACTTCTTGCGGAAACACTTAATAGATTAGATTGCAAAAACCTGAATGTAGCTCCCGGATATTTTTCTTTAACAATATACAAGTGTACGTAGGTGTAGTATGTATTTTGCCACCATTAGAATAAAGAATGCCTGCAAGCTAATAGTCACCATAATTCATATACAGATCCAACAATGGTAAACATTTATTTCTTGCACTAATGCTCTGACCCATCAGTAGCTGTGTCATTGAGCTAAAGAATACAATTCCTCGTTTCAATTGCGTAATATATTAGTTGTGTACCAACATTTGTTTCCATTCAACGTATACAAATAATGTGCAATTATCACGCCCATCTACGCTGACTTTTTTTTACGTTATATACAAGTGAGATATAAGTATAGTACATACATATGTATGTATGGATATGTAGTACGAGCATGTCTAATGTTATTACTATCATTGAATGACTTGTGCTTATCTTATTATTGTTACCTGTTTTTATTTGTTTATCTTTATGAGACGGCGTGCTCCGATAAAAACTCATATGTATGTATATAATACATGTCTACACACAAACAAATGTACCTTTTGACTGCCAATTTTGATTGACGACAGGGCGCTGAAATTGTTTGCAATAGCTCCCATTCACAAAGTCGTCACGGCATCATGCAAAATATCATAATTGAATATTCTATTGTTTTCTCTTTTCTGTAAATTTTTGAATAACACTCGTTTTAACAAATTATAACAAAAGCACCAGATGCATATGGGCATGTACAGTGGCTCACATAAGTATTTTGCATATGAAGAAAATAAACCAAACGATAATATTTTTGCATTTGTTCCTGTTTCATTTATAGCTTACGTATTCAATTCAATAACATATCTACTCTTTACTTCGCTGAGACTTCATTAGCACATAAACAATCATTGTACATAGAAACAACCCGTAAACAATTCATAATTTGTAACTGGCAAAAGTATTTTGCATCATTATGCAACTCACAAAAATATTTAGCTTATTTTTAAAAACCATTATTTGCTGCAGATTTGTTTACTTGTTGCAAATTTCAGTTGAATTTATGTTTACTGGAGGGTATTTCAATTGAAATTGTCATAATTTTAATCATTTCGTTTATAACTGTGATAGTGCGTGCATCAAAAATGCCAAAAAGTAAAGCAATGACAATATAAAAAAATAATAATAATTTTGTACCTTCACGCTAAAGGAAAGTCTACAATATGTGATATGTTTAGCAGACGTCGTCAAACGATAGAAAATGTAATAAAATGGTGTAAGGTGCGCGGCGGTATAGAAAATTTAACCCGTTGTGGTCGATCAAAGATGTTAACTATAACACCAAAACTTAACGAAAAGCTTAAATCAGATCTACGCACCCAAGTTTCTGATTAGACAGTGCGCAGAGTGCTCAGGGCGAATATTATGGTTTTGGGAAACTGTAATGTTTAGCGACGAAAGCAAATATAATATTTTTGGATTGGATGGCCGTCGTATGGTTTGGCGGAAGCCAAATGAAGGGCTGCATATAAAAAACCTCAAAGCAACTGTTAAACAAGGCGGAAGTTCGGTGATGGTGGGGGGAGTTGGAAATCTTGCTTTTATATACAGCATAATGGACAAATATGTATATGTATATTTGTACATCCTTAAAGACAATTTACACCCCAGTGCAGAAAAAATGGGTTTGGCAAGAAATGGGTTTTTGTTTCACGACGCTAAAATGTGGTTTCTTCTCAACGCAAAACATTTTCCAACAACCCTTCAAGACCCTGACATATGTAAACCTCATAGAAATCTTTTGAGCATACCTTGAAATTGAATGCGTGAACATAAAAAATAGTCTCAAGGAATTTTGGCAAAGGGAATGGGAAAAAATACCATCTGAATTTTGTCAAAAGTTGGTAGAATCGATGTCAAAACGCTTGAAAGCTGTATCTTAAAGTAGCGTTTATCATAAGAAATACTAGACAGTGTTTACATTTATTTATATATCACTTTTAGTTAAGTTCAGAATACTTTTGTGAGTTACCTAACGATGCAAAAGACTTTTGCGAGCTGCAAATTCTGAATCATCTTCATTATTTTAATAATTTATAAATTAACCTGAAAAAAATCAAAAGTAAAATAGTTTGTTTTATTTTCTTCATATGCAAAAAAACTTTTGTAAGCCACTGTATGTGTATTAGGGATGCCAATATTAACCCAACATTTTGATCCCGTTGTTTCGGTATGTTTTTAAAGTAGCGGAGGGCGCGGGATTAAATATTCAGTCCCAAGCATTACTACTATATGTGGGATTATCTACAATATCTCGGCAAAAACATTTAAAGCGGAGCCTTCTTATTTTGACCTGAATCTTTGACATACTTATACAAAGTATGTTCATGAAAAACATCTTTCGGTCATAAGCTTTTTGAAGATAGTGACTCCCATATCCACTACTATCATGTTTTTCTGAACCCGAATCCCGGTATTGTCATCCCTAACACATATGTATGTATGAACATAGGTATTTACATATAGAAGTGTGTGTATAATAGCTGTCTATTCCGAAGTCGACCACAGCGCGTAATAATTACCATTTAATTAAATTGCTTTCCAAATTGTTCAAAACACCAATTTAAATTTCGGCTATGCCATTTAATTTTGTGAAAATTGCACTGTGTAACAGTGAAAATTAACTTAGAACGCCAAATAGCATATATTGTGTATCTAGATCAGTAATAAAAGGCATTGTACTCAAAATCCCAAATACAGTCTCAAAACCTAGTTCTAGGGTAAAATCCACGTTTTTCGGGAACCTCAAGTCTTTTTGCCCTTTAAATTTTCTGAATCCTCAATTTGTGTAGGTTGCTTAAAGGAGGGTTTATAGAATCTCAAAACAATAAATAACTTGCCGAATAATTACAAAAAATAACCGCAAACTTAATAAATATTTGAAATTTTTCCAGAATTTTTTTGCGTTAATTTAATTTTAAAGTAGTTTTTCATATTACATCATTATATGCTTACAACTTAGCTTGATTTTTGGTCGAACTTTGTAGTGTGTGTTTTCATATTGTAGCAGCGCTATTAAAAAAAAAAACACTTTCTATACTTTTGATGTACTTGGTCCGGCCAGGATTTCAATCCGGGGCCTACCGAATTAAGCGCGCAGACACTACACGCACGGCTACGGCAGCCGCCTATTTATTACGTGAAAATTGTAGAGCAGAAATCTACTTTGAAAATTTAAGTTCTGTAAATTGTTTCATAATATACTACGTTTTATGCATACCAAACGCAAGCGAAACTATTTTTAGTTTTGCAAATTAAAATTTCTGTCATAAAATGTTCACGTAATAAATAACATATTATTTACAATGAAATGTAGTTTTAGAATCTCACAACAATATATTATAGTGTAATAAGAAACAAATAAATGTAAAATGTTAAAATTTCATTTGTTTTTTGTTTTCGGTAATAGTCCCAACATTTTTTTAAAATTACCGTACGGTAAGGTGCATATTGTTATAGGAGTCATTAAATTTTCTATTTAGTAACATAACCAAATTGAAGAGTGATTCAGAAAAGTTAAAGTTTGGATTTAGGGTATATAGTTTTTTTTTTTTAGTGAATGTGACATTCCAAGTTACGCGACTTTTCTTTTTTATTGTAACAATGAAACCTTAATTAAAATCAAAAATATGTAATTATTTGAAAATAGTGATACAAAAAGTTGTGGGTTGCCCTCCCCTGGGTTTGATGCCCCGTTTTACCCAACTTCTGCTCCGAAAGTATCTTGTAAAATTGTACTCTTCCTCAATAAATTAAGGCAGTTTTAAAGTTCGTGAAAATTGTTCCAAAGCTTATTTTTCCCATGGAAAAATATTTTACCGACATTTTCGTCTACAAATGGTTCAAGTTTAAAAAAAAACATCTTTTTGTCTTCTTAATGTAATTTTATGGAAAATATAATAAATTAGCCATGTCTTGACCGGGTTTACTTTGACTGAAGTGAATGGATTAATTTATCAGATCATTCGTAGAAGTACGGCATTCCTTTTCATTGATATTTTCGAAAATAGGCTAAGACGTGGTTGAGTTATGCAAATTTTCACGAAACATAAAAAATAATAATTTGTGTCTGCCATCAGATTTTTAAAAAGTTTAATACAGGTCCTCTAATGGTTCAGCTTTCTATTTCTTTTATTAAACTATATAATTAAAACGAGTGCTTTATTTAAATTAAAAAAGAACCGTTGGTTGCTTGTTCCTTGAAACCAAAACCAAAGTTAACCAAATTTAATAAACGTGTTGCAAAAGAACTGTAAAAGGTTATGGAACTAAATTCAGTAATCCTTTACAATTCTTGATGTCGGTTCTATTTTCAGCTTTAATTTTTAAAAAATTCGACGTTTTCGAAGAATTTCAAAAATCTTTTTTTTTTTGTTAGCCTATTTTACATATTGTATTGATATATCTAATATTTCGGGAGATGAATCGAATTTTGCATGTCTATTAAATGTAATGAATGATAAACATAAAATGAAAGTTATAACTAATAAAAGTGCGCTCGTAAAAATATATATGTAAGTACTTATGAGTATTTCAACCACAAATTCTACTGCGGAAAAAAATGCACAAACATTTAGTGTATTTTAAAAAGCTGGTAAAACTCTCAAGACTTCCTTCCTGCAGCACCACCTTTTTTGGTTTTGTGACACTACGACATCTTGTGATAAGACATATGAATTAGAGCACTTTATACATATATACTTAATACTAGTGGTCCTCCGGCGTGCTTCGATAGATCCAATTTTTATTTGCCCAGCAAATAAAGGCTATTGCTCCCTGCTCTCTCTTTTATTCTCGTATACTTTTTGAGTAAATGTGTTAACTTTACTTTATATATGTACATATATTAAAACATTATCCCACCTTAAAAAATTATCTTTTGGTAGGTCGTGACTTGGTACTGGCAAAATCTTTATCGGTATTAAAAAGAGGTAATCTCTTGTGAATTCTATCCATTTTCACCATTTTGAAGATGACATGCCAGGACATTGTAGTGAATAACTGGTTTCGTTTTTTTATGAAACTGTTGCAAAGGCCCAATTTTTTGAAGGGTAGACCACATATACATTCATAGCATGTCATTTATAAAGGTCTCATATTTGGTTCAAATATACATATACTGCGTTGCAAATAATAAACTCACCACATATTGAATTTTGCATAAATTGTAAAACTTGGGTTTATATGGCTTTTTTAAGGGAAAGAACTGCATTTTAATTGAAATCTAGCAGAAATTAAATTAAAGAAAAATAAATTGAAAGACAATTTTTTCAATATCATACCATAATATTTACAACGTTAAATTTGATATAAATATTGCACTAATATTATGGATTTAATATACATGCATACAATACATAAATTCAGTTCAGTTGTTCTGCAGCTATTAGCTCCCAAAGTCAACACTTACGCGAACGAATAATTTTTAAAAATACATTTAAAAAAAATTGATATTTCACTTAAATCCAGCAATAATTAAAGACAATTTTATGAATTAAATAATCGGCAATTACTCCCAGTTCTTCTTTTATCTTCTGTAAACAATTAATCCCGGGATTAACAATATCTCATTAGAATTAAATATGTATGTCTTATTTTTTCCATGGGAGCAGTAGGAATTTAAAATCGTTGGCATATGGAAGGAAGTCCTTTTAGCTGGAAACTGGCGTTCTAAGTTGTAGAGGTGGCTATTTTAAAAATAAATATCTTAAATACCGACAAATTTAAAACATTTGAAAAATTCACAATAACATGTGCTAAATTTTTGTATTGCTTGAATAACACCGATACAACTATTTACATATGTACATATGTACATAGCTATGTATGTAACTCATATATAGATTGATATATCTGCATGATGCAATAATAAAAAGGGCATGTATTTTGCATTTTGGAAGTGGGGGAAAACATTCTAATCAGAATATTCTTATTTTTCATATAATCCTAGGCAATAGTAAATAAGTAATAATACTATAAAACAATTTATTTTCCAGTATATCAAGAATAAAAACATAACATGACGGACCGCCCTAAGTTGTCTGGTTGAACCCAAACATTACCAGATATAGAACTCCAAATGTAACTAATATTAAGGAATAATAGTTTTTCTATGCAATTTGCAATATATAGTGAATGCCTTTAAATACGCTAAGGTTGCTTTTATTAAAAATTATGAAGATTATAAAACACAAAAAAAAAATACGAATACGAATCAAACTATAGCTTTTTCTTTTTTGAAACAATATGGTTGCGTTTATTAATTTTTAATCGAGTTTATGTTTTCTGGAGTAGTAAACATCAATATTAGATATACGTAAACTTTCTCTTTCATGATAAATGCAGTGGCCGCACAATATAACAAATTTTCGGAATGACAAGTCATCAAAATTATCTCATAGATGCTATTTTCCAAATTGTATTTATTTATTTATTTTTATTTTACGCTCAGTAAAAATAAAACTTAATTTTGGGGTAAGAAATTTGCTTCTAACTTTTATGAGTAATAAATAAAACCCAAGAAATGACGATTATTTTCGGAGTAAAAAATAAAATTTTACAAATGACGATAAAGAAGTATTTTTTTAATAACAGTTATAGCCGCTAAGGTTAGCTGGTGAAGTGTAAAAAAAATTAATATAGGATTTAAGTGGAGTACTCACAAGGTTGCTTACGGCATCGTTCTAAATGTGGTTGTGGTAGCGTTTGAGTTTTCGACATTTCAATAATAAAGTGTTCGTACGTCCTACAACAACAAAAACTATAGAAACATCACATGACTATTCTGCATGTATGTATGTATCTGTGGTCATATGGAAGAACAGCTTAAGTCGACTTCAGCAAGAAATAAGATATTGTATTGACAGCGTTATTTACACTGAGGCGACTAAATGCGTAAGGTCAGATTGGGAAAATTCTATTGAGCTGTGAAATTATTAGAAATTACTTTTATGTTGAGTCTTAAAAAAATATTGAATTAGATCAAGTAACTTAAGTGCATCTCTCTTTACTTATATATCATATAATCATCATTCAACTAAATTACTTAAATTGGCGTTAGCTTCTGACATGCTCTCGTTTAAAAGAAATATAAATTTGAATAAAACAACCTATGTATGCTTACTTAACACTGCGAAATTCACTGTCTTTATTCCAATATAATCGCTTAAGGTAACTTAAAGTTTAGTAAATTGCAAAGATCAGTTTTGAAAAGGCGTGGAAGTAAAAAAGCTTCATTTCAGGCTTTTAACTAAAATTAATAATATTATTTTCAGCTAAAAACGTTTTACTGGAAAAGTTAGCATAAAATTTAAACAAAATTACCAATATCTCAAAAATATCATATTCGGTAGAAGCAACTCTTCCATATGAACATAGACATGTAATAAGTTATATTCATATACATCGCTAAATTTGTTAGGTGAGGTTTTCTTATTTTATACCCTTCAAAATTAAAATATCTAAATTAAATATTCGAATATTCGTCAATGTAAAATGTAATGTAAAACAAGCAATATAAATATATTTTTATTCAATATTTTTTTGAAAGTATCTTTCGAATCTCTTTTTCTTGACAGCGTTACGACAGATTACAACACGTATGTACAAAAATGTTGAGAAGAAAAGGAAGTTGATAACTGTACATGGGGTTTATTTTCGCTACAGCTGCCACAATACAAAGCTAAAAATCAACTTTTTAAGAGCTTTTAATGATGCCAATCAACGATGCAGAGAAAGGAAGGTGACGACAAAAGCACTTCCGTTACTTCGTACTTGCCTCGTTTGACGGATTGACGTCACAACTAGCTCTTAAAAAGTTGATTTTTCAAAGTTTTGAGTGATTTTTACAAAAAGTTAAACACTGAATAATAAATGTGAAGTGCCGAGCTTTGTATTCCAGCAGTTGCAGTGCAAATAAAACACCCAAGTGCATTTATCACCTTCCTTTTCTTCTCGCTATCCCTGTGGGAGCGACCGCTGTGACGTGTACGCTGCCGGCGTTGTCGTAATCTGGGTTTCTATCATTCTTTATGCCAATCCTCTAAACGACGCAAGTACGAAGTAACGGAAGTTCCTTTTTCGTCACCTTTCTCTCTCTGCATTTCGGACAGTGTCCATCTTGTTTACTTTTTCCGTTAACGCTTCTCTTCTACTTGGATTACACTGTTGCAATATTACATGCATTACAACATCGTTCATGTTCGCCATCTTAATGACGTAGATCGAACAATTCTTGGTGTTACCATATTTTTAAATTATTATTTCAATAGAAATATCCCAATTTAATAAAAGTACTTAAATTTAGTAAAACTAAGGCGAATTTAATAAGGTTCTAGCTGATTTATTTCGCGTTGGTACAACAAATATCAAAATTAGGTATAAGTTTGTTGTAAATCTGCTTTAACACTAACTGCCAATTTGCGTATAATTTGTTAGTGTAATTTTTGTTTCTGTAAGCTTAACGGCTCCTTATATGACTACTCTCTGAGTACGAGAATACTATTTTTTATTTTAAATATGTGCAACCGTGCAACATTTACCGTTCGTATTCCGCGCTTGCTCCTGAGAATTTACCGTTTAACAATTTTCGTTGAAGTTTGTGCTTACATATTTCTGTGCCTTTTAACCTATTTGAATAAATATAAAAGGAAGTGCGCTATTTTACATTGCAAAAATTATAGCGAAAAGTGTAATTTTAAGTTTTACCGAATGCCTAAAAATTAAGAACAGTTTCGAGAATGGACGGAAATGAATAATTTCAGTACACATATGTACAAACATACATATCTTTTGTATTGCTTTTTTACTACTATACTAATATTATTATGTTACTCCAGTTTTGATTGAATGTTTAACATTTGATATTGATATAATAATCTGTAACAATATTTTATACCGAAAATTCCCATTTGCGAGTAGTTGCTGAAATATGCCATGTAAACTGCAACTGTGTTTTCTGCGTTTTGTCAACTCTTGTTGTTGTTGTTGTAACAGCATAAAACATTCCCCATAAAGTTTTTTATATGTGTAAAACTATGCACCTATATATACTTTTTTTAAATTAACGGAAAGAATTGAATATCCAAAACATTGTGAATGTTGTAAAAAGATTCGTTATTCCCTTATAACTTAGAGCCATTGTGTTGCACTGTTTAAGGGAGAAATGATAATATTATCTTCAAAAATTTGCCTTTTGTAGCTGAAAGGCACTGTGACAACAACATAAATAGAAAGGAGTACTTTGGACTTGTTTATGTTGCACTGATAGGAGAAATGGCAAATTTTTGACGAATTCTTCACCAAACCAACATTTTGTTGCATTGTATCCTGCTATCCATTTTGATATTGAAAAATGAAACACAAAAAAATATGAATGACGCTTCGATTTCTGTCAATCCGAAAAACAGCAACAGATTCTGTTTGTGTTTCTAGCCTTTGCGACACTGCGTCTGTACGGTAAAATCGAAATCAGCGCCCGCAAGAAATATTCACACAAAATGGAGTTACAGTAGACGCTCACAAATTAGAACTCTCAGAAATTAGAGTATTCCTGAATTAGAACCAGTGATTTTAATGCATTGAACGCTCTGAAATTAGAACTTGAAGTTCTAATTTCTGAACATTTTTTTTTTATTTTTAACACAAGGGAATTCCCTTTTTGTTTTTATTTCATTCAACAAAGTTAAAATAAAAAGGGGAATCACCAAGTTATGTATGTATTTGATTCCTTGTGCATTTTTGTTTTGTCATATTTTTGGTGCATTTTGGACATTTGTGTGTGAAATTTGATACGCGTCTACATATTTTGGTAGACTCTATCGAAAAGTGAAGTAACTTATTAAAAATGTCAAATAAACGAAAAAAAAACACTTTATCTTTGGAAACCAAAGTAAAGATATTGGAAAAGCTATACAAAGGAGTTCAAGGGAACCGCTTAGCGCTAGATTTCAATTTGAAATCTGCCATCAGCTATACCAAGTCAAATAGATCATTTATATTAAATGCTGTTTCCAACACCTACCAGGAAGCAGCAAATAAATCTGTACATAGTGCTGAATATCCGAAAATGGAAAGTCGCCTCTATAAGTGGTTTTTAAACCAACGCGATAGGAAGTGTACATTGACTGGATCAATATTAAAGGAAAAAGCTAAACAAATTTTTAGTGAAGAATATCCTGATAAAAATGAAAATGCATTCCGAGGAAGCGATGGATGGTTTACTAAGTTTAAAATGCGACACGGTAATCGTATTTTAAAAATTGCTGGTGAAATTCTTTCTAGTGATGTCGCTGAAATGGGGTTAATGGAGTCACAAATATATAATGTGGACGAACGAATTTCAATTTTACTTGGCTCAAATGCTGATGGCTCACACAAATTAATTCCCTTAGTTATTGGAAAAGCAAAAAATCCAAGGTGCTTCAAATGTTTTAATAATCCACTTCATTACGACTTTTCCAAAAATGCTTGGTTGACGTCTCGGATCTTTCATGATTGGTTTTACAAGATATTTATTAATGAAGTATGTAAAAAGAAAAAAAATTTGCTTTGCCGAAGGCCCTCTTGCTTATTGATAACTGATCCGCTCATGCCCCAATCGAAAAAATTCAAAGCAACGATGGAAACATACTTAGCTGCATATTTCTTTCCACCAAATGTAACGGCGGCTGTGTAACCAACGGATCAAAATCCCATAAGGTTAACAAAACTTGTTTACAGAAGTAAGTTTCTTGCTCAAATAATTGTGGTGAACTGAATAGTGTATTGAAATCCCATACCATTCGAAACGCAATATTATTTATGAAACAAGCTTGGGATGAAATAACGCAAACAGCGATGAGGAATTCTTGGTCCAAGTTGTTTAATTGGGACTCTGACCAATACGACAGCGATGATAATGTGCCATTAGCACAATTGCTCAGAAATAATAATAATTGCAATGAAGCTCTCCAAAGAAATCTAACTCTTTTAGTAGAAATTGACCCAAACAAATGCATCTGTATAGATGACATCGAGAAATGGGATATGGATCTGTTTGAGGACGGATCTGAGTATGAACTGAGTAGCGGTGATGAGTATTCTGATAGTTGTCAAGACGATATTGCTGCTGACACACCAGTTATTTCAAATACTATAGCCATTGAAAGCATTAATAATTTAATAAAATGGTGCAAAAAGAGTGAATTGTTTTCCACTAAGCACATGGTCAATCTTTTGGCCCTCCGTAACGATATTGTTATAACTATTAGGTTTAATGAAACCAAAAAACAAACAAATATTACTGATTATATGTTAAAAAAAGATTAATTTTTAACTAGGTTCCCATTCCCCAGTATTTTGAATTAATTTCTGAAATTTTAATTTTTTTAAATAAAAAAAAAAATTATGTTACGGACTGAACTGTTTTGTTTTTAAATAAACAAATAAAAAAAATGTTTTTATGTAGTTTTTGGAAGTAGCTTAACTCTTACTTTTATTATTTACGCTACTAAAAAAACGTCCAGAAATTAGAACGTTTCGGAAATTAGAACTACCCCAAAAACAAAGTGGTTCTAATTTGCGAGCGTCTACTATATTAAAAAAGAAATTTTCTTCCATTGCATTTGTATTTTTCCTTTCCCCGCTTCCATTCCTCTTTTATCATGACACCCTTTAAATTGAAAAATGTACTTCTGTTGCAACCACCCTGTATGAAATCGCTTCCCTATTTACATGTATGTATAACTGTATTTCTAGCCCGAGCGGGAACGTCTGAACATCTTTAAAGCGAAACATAACTAGTATGAAGGAAATATAGATTAACGCAAAATAAAAGATTGCTCATTACTCTCGCAACCATTTATACAACATCATTAATATATTTGCAGAAATGTATAAAAAAAAATATTGAAAAGTTCAGCCAGAGTTGGATTTTGTGATGTTCCGAACTTTTAAGCCAATAAGCCTAAAACATAATGACATTATAAATCCCTTCTACAATGCAACTGTAAGATTATCGTAAATACAATTTCGCAAAAATGGTCAGCAGGCTCGTGCCAACGGCAATCAGTCTGTGAAAATTCAATTATTTGTTTTGTCTTTAAGTTAACACAATGTACATATGTATGTACATCCATACCTGTCTGTATACAAATAAATGATCAGCGATCATCTCAGCATTTTACTCACAACAAGCGCATATAATTTCGTCGCAACCACGTATAGCTGTGCACGGTACATCGGCTGTTAATACGATGGGCATGTCTCAAGTAAAACTCATCAAAATCGTAATAGAATTAGACAGATAATTACAATCTTCCCACGTACATAAGTACATATGTACATATTAATGCCCCAGAACCGCATTATATGAAATATTTTGTATGTATGTACATATGTACATATATGGTATTCTATAATCGAAGGGAAATATCAAAAACGCTCGTATTAAGTATGAGGAAGCTAGGCCCAATGCTGTCAAGATTGTATACACCTTTTCCTTGTTTGGTGACGGTCGGTCTATGATGAACAACAGCTGTCAGTCATAAACTGTCAAAACATTATCTCCACCTCCTCAGCATCTTGCAAAATATGTTTGATTATGTATGTATGCATATGTAAATGCCCAGTAGAAAATTGGTTTACACTTCCCAGTTGCACTTGAAGTGAGATATCACAAAGCTATGAACAGAAAAGTACTCCCTTTGTCTGTTGGTTCGCGAATTAAAATAAAAAAACGTTCCAGCTTTTCGCTTCCCAATAGATCATTTTGCTGTTTTGCTAAAGTATTATTGATGGTATATGAAGTTTCTATGAGTACAGAAAACCCCATAAAATAATCCATATACAAAAGTTCTTTACATTCATACAAAAAAAAGCAATGCGCATAAATTCAGATACTTCTTTTAAAAAGTTCCAAGCAACCGCATAAAAAATCCATTGATACAATATTAACAATTTATTTCTCTGCTTAAACACTTAGTATTATATTTAAAACTGAGATTTAGACAAAAATCTCGCTAGAAAAATCTAAACTCAATAAGCTCTAGTAGATAATTGTATAAGCGTATACGTCTGAATTTTAAAACCAGACTTTTTTTATCGCAATGAAAACGTTGATGTAAACAAAACGGCCCAATTTGATTGTCTAAAATTTAGCTGGTTTGAATTCGTTCCCCACATGGTTATTGTGCCGCACCGGCCACTCGTCAAAAGTAGCGCGTGGGGCGATTTTTGTTAGTTGTGGCATGAGCGTACTCAATGTGCTTCTTCCATCCGAAACATGTTGTTGTTAAATTTATTGTCCGTTAAGAACACAGAAAATAATTTCTATCTGGCAGAGCCTTTGGCTTCTTGTTTACGTTTTATAATCAAAATAAGCGACAGGTTCGCCGCACTAAAACTTGATTATTCCTTTAAAAGTTTTATATTTAAATTCCCATCCATTATCCACCTGATACACCTGATATGTAGGCGTTACAGATAGCCGACGAGCACCCAGTTTCAAATATTATTCTGCATTTTTCTACTGGGTAATGATATATTACAGAAGCAAACGTCTACATTCATGCGGATATTGGTCTACTAATGTTATACAAAAATAAATCATTGAATAAAAGAAAATATATAAGCTAAAAAATTGGCACTGGTACGTATCGACAAATAACACGTACGTAAATATGTACACATGTGTAGTGACAAACAAACAGTGCGAAGAGAATTAATTAAACTTTTTCTCGACGCGCTAGAAGTAAAAATAAACAAATAGTTGACGTGAAAAGTAAGCAGAATTCAATGACTGAAGATTGCCGCGCGATTATTTTTTTGTAAGTGTCCATATGTACATACTTATGCACATACATATGTATATTTTTACGTTTGTACGTGTTTATATGCATGTATGTTTCTTTGATATAAAATTAATCGTCAGTATAATAATCTTCGCTTTTAACAGCTGAGGGCAATCATTCTTGTTTATATTTTTGTATGAATATTTAATTTTCAGATTTGAGTTATTAATTATGCCGTAATTTCCCTGCAAAAGTTGTTGGACCAAATGATCCAATTTAACAAAATTGTAGTGATTACTTTAAACACGAATGTATTATTAGACAAGAATTGCTCGTGTTTTAATGATCGTAATCGTTATGCGAAAAAATCCATGGAGTAGTTTTCGGTCACTCTGAGGTAATGCAAAGCATAACCAGAAGCCCTCATCATTAAAAATCCTCGCTAAGGCCTTGGACTACTGGGTTAACAGGTGTACTACTGTGAAGCCAGCCGGGGAAGGCACAAGAATGATAGAAAATAAGATTACGACAACGCCGGCAGCGTACACGTCACAGCGTTTGCTGCTACAGGAACAGCGAGACGAAATGGAAGGTGATAACTGCACTTGGGCGTTTTATTTGCACTGCAACTGCTAAAATACAAAGCTCGGCACTTCACATTTATTATTCAGTGTTTAACTTTTTGTAAAAATCACTCAAAACTTTGAAAAATCAACCTTTTAAGAGCTGGTTGTGACGTCAATCCGTCAAACGCGGCAAGTACGAAGTAACGGAAGTGCTTTTGTCGTCATCTTCTTTTCTCTGCATCGTGGGGCAGACAAATACATAAATATAGATGAAACGATACCATGCGGATATATTCTTTCGATACTACTTATAAGTAAAAATATCGATACCTGAAAAATATCGGCTATAAAATGTCAATACTTATTACTCGTATCCAATGCGAGCTGTTTCTCTAAACTATAATAATTTCTCTACTTTTCATCTATCCCGTTTAACAAATAAAATTTTTTAGGAAAATAATGGCATCGCTAAGATCTATTTGTGTGACGAAAAAATTATTTTTTATACATATTTGTATAATGTTTTATTTTAAAAACGATTTTTTATTTAAATTCTTATAAAATTTATTTGTTTAAAGGGTCACAAAGCTAGCTACGGGTCTATGCTTTATTCATATTAGCTATTGGGAGAAACAGAAAGAATTGTAAATTTTTTAATATGTAAAATAGTAGCCTAGAAAATTTCAAGCTTTATTTATGAAGACAAATTTGCGTGCCAACTCTTACATCAATCTTAAAGTGCTGCGAGATAATGAACATTCATTCTGATGTTATTTTGTACGAAGTTTTGATTTGTTTTTATTACTTGCATGTTAAAATTTGTCTGCTAGTTTATTAAAAAAATGTCATCAATTTGAAAAACGTTTTTATTTATTTATGATTTCATATTGCTCCCTGGTTTCTGGTTTTCACCACGCGAAGGAGCTCCAGACTTTATCCCAATTGGCAAAAAAGTGGGAAATAATTTTTTTCACACCTAAGCCCCCTTTTTATAGACCAGTTCACATATGTATGGGTTCTAGCTTAGCGAGTAACTCCACTAATTCACCGTTTCTAGTTTAAAGAAAATTCGTAACGTCTGAGCATTTGAAAAAAGTTACATTGACTAGTATTATTACATAATTGGATATATTTTATAGTGGCATGGTTTCCTCAAGATAAGTTTACCTGTGTAAAGTAACATAAACACAAAGTTGTCGAAAATGCGATCATTTTTCTCAAGAGTGTACGCCTTGCAGACGACTAAAATCAAAGGAGTTTAGCGATTTCATGAGTAAGAGTAAATTTACATTTCTACAGACTAAATACGAGTACATATATGACATGAATTGCACTTAGATGTATTATGTCCTGCACTTAATTCTGTACTTAATTCTGTACTTTTTACTACATGTGTAATTAATTACCTTAATTGGATAAGCTGATTACTCGTAATACTAATTTCAGACACGCAACTTAATTAAGTAATTAATGCAATTTATTAATTACGGTGTTAATTGGACTCCATTTATTTAACAAAAATTTCATCTCCTAATCATTCGATTAGTGCTGAAATCGAGTAAAATTATCCATGCAGCCATGTTTGATGTGTTTATTTTGCTTTTATAGCATTTAAAGTATCTATATTTAATAGAAGAAAAAGTAATCAGCTGTTGTTTGTTTTGATTTTATTAAAGTGAAAATGATGGACAAAATAAGAACAATGTTAAATGTTAATTTAGTAATTTTGCTTAGTATGTGTGAACAGCAAAATCGATTACTCCATTTGAAACTTAATCAACTAAATTAACGTGCTTGCTTAGCACTGATCCCTTTAACTGCGTAATCTGTTTAAGTGTTCGAATGACAATAATTATTACAAGGAGTATACTTAATTGAATTGGCGGTCGCCGTAGCCGAGTGTGTAGAGTGCGTGCGCTACATTCGGTGGGCACTGGCTCCAAATCCTGTCCGGGGTAAGTAACATCAAAAATTATAGAAACAGTTTTTTTCGAATAGCGGTCGCCCCTTGGCAGGCAATGGCAAACCTCCGAGTGTATTTCTGCCATGAAACAAAATTCTCACAAAAATAATTTTGCCGTTCGGAGTAGGCGCAAAACTATAGGTAACTTAATATGTGTTACAACATCAAGACCCATACCACAAATTGCAGACAAAATTATTATTATTATTATTAGTCATAATTGACCCAAAAATTAACCAATTACACTGTGCTCGAATTTCATTTTTTTGTGCAAAGGTTTTCAAGTGGTCATGGTTATTTCGCTTGAAAATAATTAAAAAATAGCCAAAAACTAAAATAGATTGAAATGTGTTGAAAATAATTTGTTTCAGACGTAGCGCTCTTAAAGTTGAGGCCATTGACTCCGAGTTTCGGTAGGAAATTTTAATAATTTCGACTCCTTGTTGGATCTTATATTTTCCCATGATGAAGTGGCAAACCTTACTGAAGAGAAATGTCAAAAGAGCGGGAAAAATATGGCGTCGTTTGCTGTCACTGTCGGTCTACTTTTGTAGCGTCCCTATTGCAAGACCCTTTATATTCATTTTAAATAAAACATTTGCGAAATACAATTCAGTAACATTCTCTTATTCAGTTTTTGAATAATATGTAGTACATTAGTACAGATTTTCCATCGGAATTGTGAAATTCGGTAAATTTTAAGATATCGACCAAAATATTTCAAAGGAATATTTAGATTTAGGTGACATGAACCGATTTGAAATTACCTCTATTTTGGAAGATTTTTTATAAACAGAAATTTATATTTAAAATATTTGAAACAATACCTCATTTCATAAAGGAGATAACATTAAGACTTAATTTTCAAAATTTATGATGTGCCGCTAAATGAGCTCTCAGCGGTCACGAGGGTAATTTGCATATACCGTTATCTCAAAAACTGTAGCCAATCTTGCCACTGTATTTATAAGGCACAAATTAAGTAGATCATATCTCAAACCCATTGCCTAATTTTTGAACTTGCACCGTGTTATTGTCGTGCAATTAACACGGGATTTCTGTATACATACATACGTACATACATATATGTGTATGTATGTATGTAAATATGCATAGCCAATAACACTTTCGCGAACCTAGAGCCCAAAAGTGAAAATTAGGAGCGGCGGAAATACAGCTATTGTTAAACAGCTCTCTCCCGAGTCAATTCTCGTGCTCACTGTGAGATCGTCACTAAGATGTTATACTCTATTAACGTTTTGCATACTACATACATATGTATGTATTACAGTAAGTATGTATGTACATATGTGTGTGCGGATGGAAAACAATACACAATCAAAATAAAGTGGCAAAAAATAAACAATCAATAATAAATACTAGTGAGAAATTGATTTAAGTTTGCATATCACGTAAATACCCTACACCAAAGGCATGCCTACTAAATCTACGTATGTATGTATGTACATACGCTAGGTTACGTGCAAATACATACATATACATGAAAAAATTAATTTTATTTACTTACAATATTAACTTCTTTTTTTTGAATAAGTGTGAGCAAAAAAAAAACAAGTTATAGATAGTGCATGTGTATGCACTTTAATAAATCTATTCGCATTTTCATATTCCAAATAAATCGGAGACAAATACACAGTAGAAATTAGTTATTATTAGCATTCAAAATAAAAGTTTACCCTTACTTATCAGAGGTGTAGAGTGTGCGAGTAATTCGTCTTCAACTGTCACTGTTGAGTCAGGTTCGCATTTGAGAGCACGATTCTTATGATTCGAAATGTCTATGTTAACAACAGCCAGTCAGCTGCAGGCGGCAGGGACCGGTAACAGAGCTGGATCAACTCAGATTTACGCTGAGCGAATATAAAACCAACAGTCGCAAATATTTGCCCAGTCGTTGATCATTGTTAGTGAACCAAGTGTGCTAAGTGACCGGGAGTCAAATGAAATCAATTTGCAATTTAAAGTTCTATTGAAAATACTTACGGCTAATTCGATGTATGTACATACATACATATAACACAAAATATATGTATGTCAAAGCAATTTCTAAATTAAAAGGACATTCAACAACTGATACGCTAAGCTAAATTAATTCAGTGATCAGAGGGTGTTCTGTTCGTAATTAAATGCCGGTATAAGCGCGCTGAGTGCGATCGCGCAAAAATTTATGTGATAGACGATTTTTCAACTAGCACGAGCGCTAGTCGCTTAAATTTCAGTAAATAAACAAATAAATATAATTTTCGAAGTGAGTTCTTCTTTGTGAGCACTGCGGTGCGATGATTAAGTGATTTTCCTCTTTGGCCGATCAGCACTCATAGAATTCACATCAGAGGTAGGCGATAGCGCAATAAAAAATAGAAAAAGTAAACAAAATAAAACAAATTAAAAAATACAAAAGAAAAAACAAATTGCGTTGACATCGCCATTTAAAAACCCAACAATAATATAAATAAATTTGTACGCACAAATATAAAAAAGATAACAAAATGGAAATACAGAAATTACACAAACAAACCATGCTGCGGAATAAGCAGGACTTCGCGAAAAAAGACGGGGTTATGCTAGAAGCGCGGTACACGGTAAGTGTGTTCAAAAGTATACTTACTTAGGGTCTTGAGTATGTATGTATGTATGCCAAAAATGTATGTATGTATGTACATAGAAGCAAAGATATTTGCAATTACTTTCTAATTTGCCTTATGTTTTGGCGGCGGAGCGTGCCGACTGCACCACAATGCATGTATTTCAAATATATCTACATATCTACATAATACACCCACATACATACGTGCATACATAATAGGCGAATGTAAACAATTCAAATTAATCGGGCAATGAGGCACGCGGCACCTGTCAAAACAAAAAAAAACATATTTTTATTTAAATTAAGAATTTACGTCGTATTTTGTTTACACAACTCAAAGATTGAAAGTTCTCAAAACTTGTTTCATATTAGTAGGTACTATTTATTTAGCTCTAGCTCTAAGACTCGTTTGGCATAGCATATACGACGTTCACAAACTTAGCCCTAGTGATATTTCAAAACGAGTAAAGCCTAGTATCTACATATATACCAGAGTCCTTCGCTCAAATGCTGAATATTATTTATGTCTAATTCTACATACATACATATGTACATACATATGTATGAAGTTTGTAATGTATGTATGCACATACATACATAAGTATGTGCATTAAGGTCGCTCACCAAAAAAGGTGCGGGTAAGACTTGCATCAAAATAATTCCGAAAAATATTAAGATTTACGTGTGCTGAGCTGAATTGAAAATATGTATCTCCAAAAAAGTAGTTCTTTATAAATAAAAAATGCTTTTTTTACGCACCACCTGATACGATAAACAGTTGGAGTTTAAAAGGTGTGTATATAATGCCTTTCCAATGATACCTTATACATAAGTCCAAATCGACCAAGTTTTTACTGAGTTATTCCAGTTTTTCTTAAACTGATCTTTCTAGAAAGGTCAAAAGTCAACATCAAAAAGCGTGTAAAACTTTTAAAAAATATTTTTATGTATATCATTCGAGCTTTAACTGCTTTATGATCTAAGATGATTTTCGAAAAACTTTTTATATATTTAAAAAAAAATCCACTTTTATAATTCCGATGGAAAAATAGTACTGAATTTCTTTCGTAGGGGGATGATGCAACCTAATGTATATAATTGGTGGATCTCCAATATTTTGTATACATATGCATGTAAAAAAGTACTCGTTTGTGAAATTGATTATACTTACTGTTATTAAATGATTTGCATAAAGCAGGAAAAATGATTAAGTCTGCTAACATCATGTATTCTACAAATATTCTATTTCATTATTTTTTATTTATTCTCTGGCCAAAACCGCATTTTTGGAGTGTTGTTTTAATTTTATAATAGATAACCGTTGCGCAACAGCCACTTAATGTTCTCTATTAAAATTTCACATTAAACAAATTTTCATTCAAGAGCAAGCGGGTATATGATTTTTGGACGCAAATATTTTGTAATTTTTTGTTTTATCCAAAAATGGCGACATGCTTGCAATATGTATTTATATAGTCGATAAAGTTAAAGTATCTAAAGCAAAATATTGTAAATATATTACATCTAATGGCAAAAAAATGTATTTGCTTTGGCTTATTAATATTTAGAGGAAAAACGAGTTATTTCAGTCAACTTTTATGAGAAGTAAGAAGCATTTTGTCCAACTGCGTACTCATTTCATCTGCGCCTTTATTTTTTTGATTTTAAACAAATAATAGTACAAATTTTTTGGTTTCCAATAATGCTCAAAAGGATCGGAATACGCTGAGCTAGGTCGGTGTTCGAGTGGTGCTATTAAAAGACCTCGACTGACGATTTTAATGACACTTCACAGTCGGAAATTTTCGATTATATTTGCTCAAAACTGGCTGGAAGAGTCAATTTGTTATCTAAACTCGAATATTACCCATTTTTGTGGATGAAATATGTGAGATCATTATGAATTCCACAATTCCATTATCAAAAATTTGGCACCAAGAAAAATATCTCTTATACATAGTGTGATGCGGTTTTTTTTTATTTAACGGCTTTTAAAAATAACATGTTTTGTTAAATTCGGGTTTAGACAATCTTTTCTTAAAACAATTCTAAGCATTTAGAACAAGAAATTATGCGGATTGGTTAAAAATTTACTTCTCCATCATTTTTGAAAAAAATTTCTCAATAATTTCAACAAGTGCGCTGTTTCGCGTATTTAATAAATTCGCAATAATTAAAATATAATAATATGCACACAAATTTATTTTGTTTTTGCAAATTAATTAATAAGTTTATAAAACTTGCAACGAAATACAATTTTTCTGTAAGTTGTTAAATTTCCAATAATAAATTAAGAAAGTAAAACCTTTTCTATCACCGCTGAAATTTGAACCTTTAACCCCCAGATTGATATGCTAATGCTCTTAATTAATTCAATGATGAAAGCCACGTGATCTACGAAAATGCCTAGAAAAGGAATACGAAACAATGCCCGTTTGTCAAACATTTTATTTCGCCTTTTAGTAGGAGGACTTTTTCGGTATATTGTGGAAAACCAAGAATAATTTTGATATAAATATTGCATCTGGTCCTCGTAGTATTCATTACATCTTTGGTCTAGAAATTACGACAATCAGCACGCTGTATCCAAATTTTATATATTTTATGCTCCCTTTATTGGCATGTTAAAATTAACAGCAGTTAATGAAAATCCAGAGTATAAAAAAAATATAAAACAGTATACATATATTGTCAAATGCATTCTAAATTGGTTTAGAATAATATGAATAATGGAAAATTTGAGCAAGTCATTTTTTTTTAAATTGGTGCATATTTCATTATTTTTCTAAATAATATTTTTAGGTTAGGTTTGAAGTATAAATTATAAACAGTACTTGTTGAAAGCAATAAATAATGATTAAATTATAAAAAATAATTAAATTAATATTTATTATTTTCTTCATTTTGAAAATCTAAGCGATATTTATTTATTCAAATAAAATAAAATAATTAAATTCTTCATACCAAATTTGAGCGAATTTTTACCAGATTTCACAAAATACAAAATATTTTGAATTTTGTAATATGCGGTGGCTTTCTCTCCGAATTCTGAACTTTTTGAAGTTTTGCTTATTGCGCTGTGCTCTAAATGGTGTACAAAATTTGATAGAAATTGATAAAACAGTTTCGGAGATAAACTCTAAATTGTCTAAAATGGGTGGTGCCGCGCCTATTTCGATAATTTTTTAACAGAATCGCATTTTTTTAATGTTTATAAATTACCGTTATATGAGATGTGGGCGTGATTTTTTGACGATATATTTCATTATCGAAGTTGTACCTATTAAGTGAAAGTCTATATTGTGTACCAAATCCGGTGGAGTTTTATAGAGGAACTCCGGAGATATATCCATTTGCATATTTCCTTCCTCAGCCCAATTCAGTATATTAAATTTGAGCAAATTATCATAAATAGTGACTGAAATACAGCTTTTTTTTATTCTCTCAAATCACCGTTATTTTATATTTACTCGATTTATCCGATGCACCAATACCCAACTCCTACTTTGAGAGGATTTTAGAGGCGGACTATTCTTCGGGCCCTTGGCGTGGCCCAAACACAGCATAAATAGAATTTTCTTCATCACTTTTTTTTATATAAGGAGACACTCGAGAAGAAAAGTATCCTAAAAGAAGTAATAAAAATTATCTTTTCAACGGTTTATCATACTTTGAATTCAAATAAAGTTTGAAGATTTTTGAGGGTTTTAGGACACGAAAAGGACGAAAATTTGTATTACCCTAAAATCCTCTAAAAGTAAGCTTTCAAACTGGGAGCGGGGGAGAGTTACAAATTTTTGTTTGCATTTAGGAGACGACCCGGTCTAATATACATGCATACATATGTATATTTATATAAAAGTACATTGCATCCACTGCGCAGGAATAATGAATTCTGTTTGGTTACGAGTAAATATATTTTCACACCACAGAACTATTTGAAAAAATTACGCGCGTATTGATTTGGTCCCCGCCGTCATTGAAAGAAATTTGAGAACGCGTCAAATTTATTTACCCTCACAAACGTCTGATGACAAAGAAGACTAAAACCACATCATGTTCTTACAAAATTCTCGTGTTCATCCTCACATGTTTTAAAGATTTCAGCATCGAATACCACAACATAAAATTCAATGAAACCTGATCCTAAAGCCCATTATCAACGAATGGTGGACTTAAGAACGATAAAATCCAAATGGTACAATATACTACAAAATCGTTAACCACCGAAATTACCATACTGTATGCATTGAGTACAGCAATCTGAACCACAAAAAATAATTGACGAATAAACTGCTAAAATATCGTTTATAAAAATTTACGTTAATAGTGTTTTTCAGTTGACATGGTGTTGACAAAAATCAATCGAGGCAAAGTTGATTTCAATTTAACTTCTGCTGCTCGACGGCGAACCGAACACAGCTCGAGAAGTGTTGGTTTTCAATTGGACAAAATGCTGTTGATTTTGATGGCAGTTTTTTTGTTGTGAAGTTTGTTGAAATCTTCCGATGCAAAATTTTAACCAGTTGCTTTATTGATTCTTGAATGACCATTTTTAATGTGATTTATCTAATATTTGCAACAAATTACTTTGCAGCATGCGAATATGCGACTTTTATCGACCCATTTAAATGGCTAGTTAATATACATATGTATGTATATTAAAATCGACAAAAGCAACCAACGTAAAAGCCCCTTTAGTCAAACTATAGTTAGATATACGTACACACATACAGTGGTAATCATAAATATGTGAACATGTCTAGCGCACTGCCGCCGAATGGAATTGAAAGGATCACTAAATGTCCTTAATTTCAAATTAGTCACACAGATGGGAAATAATTTATTTTAAATAGAACATAATAAAGCATAGTTGTAGAATTAAGTATATGAAAAAATGTAATATGTTTTCATTCAAATTTTCATCAAGTTAGAAGCTGTCCTTGTAGCCTATAAAATAAATAATGAAGTTCCGCGTAAAACCCGAAAAAGACGACTTGGGTTAAAATCGCTTACAGTAGATTTTAGTAGATTTACTCTCCCGCAGAAGTTATAATTAATCCATTTCGCCCAGTGAGCCACCAAAAACAAAAAAAATCAACAATGCAGCATTCGTTGGTATTATTATTGATAATAGTGCATTATACTTATGCAAGTTACCACTTTTCCATCATAAGTGCGCTCCGCTTTAAAAGCTCTTAATTTACCCTATAAGGGTTAATTTCAAAATAAGCGCATTTCCGCGGGTACGCGTTCTCAAGAAAAGATGTCGTGCTAGAGCTTTCTCTCCCTCTCTTTTTCTGTCGCACCACGTTAAAGCTACAGCGTTACGCAGAGTCAGCTCTCATTGACTGTTCCCATCAGGCACTTTCCCTGCCGCCATGTTCATGGAGAAGTGGAGGATAATTCGTGTAAAATTAGTATCCACTAACACAAGAATGATAGAATACAAGATTGTGAGGTGGCAGGTCTCGTCATTTGTAAACAAAAATATGTACGTGTGAGAGACGAATTACTAAATTCCGCAGGCAGAGATTTAATAAATTATTCTGCGAAATACTAAAAAAAAGTGTTTCTTGGCCCCTATTTTTAAAAAACCACTTAGTGTAATTCTGCAAAACGAATCTATTGAATCATCGATCTCAAAGCTGCGAAGACTTCTATAAGGTTTCTGCATACATTCCACTAATTGGCATGGTCATGGAAGATTTGAACACGCGGTTTTCCAAAGAAGTTCTCGAAAGTTTTAGTTTGAGTCAGCTGTTGGCCAAGTTTAACCTCAACTGGGAAAGAAAAGATATAACAGAACAGCAGAAATCGAACCTCAAAGCCGAAGAAGCGCTTTGGCTACAACAATGGAAGATGCAAATGACTAAAAGAAAGCAAGTTCTTTCTGCCCTGGAAATACTCAGCAAATTGCGATAAGGATATACATACGAGTATATCTGACAATTCATACTCTGCTTGACGTACTTTGCACTTTGCCAGCCAGAAACGCTAGCGCTGAACGGTCCTAATTTGCGTAAGACACAAGCCTAATGATAATAACATTTAATAAATAAAGATGCCCCTAAGTTCGGTATCGCCGAGTATTTCGAATGAACGCCCATATAAACAAATGGAAATGGATGAACGATATTAGCGTGGGTTGGCTGTTAATTGGTTGATCGCAGTAGCGTTGTCACGGTCGCCACTTAGGTCGCTATTAAAGCATGGACTACCATTTTAATAGACCAATTCCAAAAGAAATCTCAAATATTTCCTACAGTTGGAGATCTCCTTTAGATATCCCGACAAGAAGCTCGCTAGTATCTACTACTTATTGCTTGCCAGAGCTGAACACTCACAGTAATGGTGAAGAACTCTTTCCCTACCATCGCCAAGCTTACAGCTCCTATATCGACTATTGTATATCGGCCAGTTTCCAGTATTTAATAGTGGTCGTTAGTCTGAATACTGCCTACTTAGAAGGTCTACCGATCTGCTCCATCTTGCTTCTGAATTTCATGTGATCTGTAACTGCAACTCTCTGATTACTCCTGGTGGAAGTAAATTGTTTCTACCTCGGATTCATCAAAAAAAGTTTCTCGCGAGATATCTAGACTTACTTAACGCGTCTGATTAATTTCATTACATTGTATCTATTACTTGTCTAATGCTGATTACTATGCTATTAATGGGATTGGTTGAGTTTGATTAAGTTCGCCTATTTCCGAAAATTCTGAATTACATGTACATATGTATCTATATGTGCGGTACCTCGCTCTTTCGGTCCCATTATATAACTACTTATATACACATGTATTTCTTTTAAAAGGGGTGGAAAGCAGTTATCAAGAACTTTCAAAATTGCTGGACCAAAATTTTTTTTTTAGGGAGCACGGAGTTCTTAAGTAATTTGCGAAGCTTACTACTACGGCTTTCTACAACTTTTGTGAAAGAACAGCACAAGGTAACCCAAGTTGCAACAGTGATATATGCCCGCCCCAAGCATATGAAACAGTTTCTTTCATTTTTATCTTTTATAACTGTGTTCGCTTATTTGTGTTGGCACAGTTGGGATGGAATTTTAATTGAAGAATCCTTCGTCAAACTTTTCTCTTGTATTTCGAGAGCATTTTACGCTGTATCTTGAAAGAAAGAAAAGGTCACATACGATTTCTGTATTGGTGTTAAAAACAGTCTGGGCAACTTGTATTTCGTTCGATTTTTTTTAGACAGATGACTGTATTTCGTTCATTCTTCTAACACAGTTGATTGCATTTAGAGAGATGAGATATTTTCTGAGCATACTTAAACTAAATGGAAATACAAGCTGCGTCCATTGCAAAAAATTGTTTGCGAAATTTTAATTTCGTTTATTTCGATTTCGGTAACGAAACGTCAAAATCAGCTGTTCTTCACACAGAAATTGTCTCTCTCTAACAAATTGCTGATTTGTTTCTCTAATGCGATTTTCAGTCAGTTTGTTGTTTGTATTTGAAATGAAAAAAAAAACAGGAAGAAACGTAGTATCATACAGAAACAACGTGCTCAAGAAAAAGAAAAAAAATTAAATTAGTTGTTCAACCGCTATTACTTGTTCAATGTACTTTGGTCCGCCTCTTGAAAGAAGTTTCACTTTTATCACATGTTGGGTGCTACACGTGGGATTTTTTAACGACTTTTGCTAATCGATTAGTCGATTAACAAGACCTTTATTCTTTACACCGGAATCAGGCATCAATCCCTCGACATTTCGCTTACGTGTTGAGATGAAACTTATACGTATTGTGCATTGAACTAGATCAGCAGTCAATAAAACACACATTCAGATATATGCATACACATATTTACATATGTACATCTGAATGTAGAATATTAAAGTTATTAGATATTGAGTATTCAAAAAAATTTCTTTGCGACAAAATTTGCATATAAATTAGTCGGCTGAAATTATGCGTATATTTTATTTTCTTACATATATTTAGATTCATAAATTTTTAAATAATATCAAGTATTAAGTACCTGCTTATAAAAAAGTATTTATGCGAATGAGCAGAAATGTGATGGGGATTAATAATACAAAGTTAGCCGGACAATTTGCATTTAAGTAAACTAAAATGAATCCCATTAGAAAATGCGTCGTAGTTTAGTATTTATGAAATGATAAAAAACTGATACAAACTTTTTTATTTTCTCTAATATATTTAGTTATCTGATCTTTTGCCAATAACGAGACTAACACAGAAGATGGATAATGTACTGAATGTATCTGGCGTCGCGCACTCCCAGTCTACAGCGGCGCAGCCTTATACTGTGGAACCAATTACAGATGCGGACAGGGATGCGGTGTTGTGTATGCTTAGAAAGTTTTTCTTTAAAGTGAGTACTAATGTAATAGTTCAAGTATTGTGATTTTTTAATGCTTGCAAATCTAGGTTTGTATGTAGGTACATATTTATACTGCGAAACAAAAAAAATTTTGTAGATCTTCTAACGCTCGTTTAAGAACCAAAACCAGTCAATTCACAAACAGATATATAACCCTTCTCGACTTCGTTAATATTTGCTGAAAGTATATTTCCCACCAATACAACACTCGATGGATTTGGTTTTAATGACCTACTAAAGTTTTCATATACCGGTCTAAGCTCTTTGCAAAAATGGTTAAAATAAAATGTTAAGATATATGCAGAAAACTTTTACGGGAAATAGTTTCGTGTAAAATTTTAATCCATGAGCTCACATTCAAAAATGTCGTTTTGCCGAAAAATTTCACTAAGGGTCTTCTGAGGCAGAAATTGTTTGGTATTAAAGCCGAATTCTACTGTGTCATGACAAAAGTTCTGTTACAAGTTCAGGCCGTTATAAAAATGAAACTACAATACATTTTTTAATGAAGTTAACTTTATTTAATAAAACATTTATTAAATTAGAGATCTACAAAATTTTGTTTGAAATGGTCACATTTTGCTTTCACACAAGCTCTCAAACGATTCGCCCATTGATCAATAGCAGTACGCACAGTTTCTATTGGTATTGACGACGCTACTCGAACCAAACATTTTTTGAGAGTCTCCAAATTTCTGAGGGGTATTCGACATGCCATGTTCTCCAACTCTGACCACAAGCTGTAGTCCAATGGATTCAAATCTGGATTTTGCTGGAAGATCCAATGATCTCCATCGAAGAGAGTATTGCTTAAATGCTTAATAACGCCTTCTAAAACATCCTGCTGGTGCACTTTTGCCCAGTTTTTGTATATATTTTGTCGTTTATCTTATTAAGAACTTCTTGAACAGTGAAATTTTTCTTATTTGTCAAAATAATACTTTCATAGCCGTGCCACTTAAGAAACCGCTTGCATCTGTTGAGCCTAATTTGCTTCAGGCGCGTTGTCAGAAGATGACCAGCTGAAACAAAAACAAATTAAACAGGCAGCGCCTAAATTTTTGGCTGCAATGTACACAAACACAGTTATTGTGGTCAGCTATTTTATTGGTACGCTGTTAAGTAGTTGGCGAATAAAAACCACCTAATATTTATTGCAATTAATTTCTTATCATTCTAAAACTATGTCACAGCGTAATATACGAGCACTACCTTTTTATTGTCAGGATTGTTTAGTGGTTTGACCAAAGGAAAAAATATAAGTGATTCTATTTGTTTTTAAATTTTATTGTGTTAATATCTCTTTTATGATTTACGACCACGAAAGAAGGCGGTATTAGAAATGAAGAAACAGTTCAGTGAAATACTTTTTTCCTTACTTTATTGACAGATTTTACAAAGCGAAACTACTTATGTAGTTTGCGCTTTAAAATTTAAAACAACTTGAACAATTCTTCGATTTAAAGCCAAAAAAACTATGCACTTTTTCTATCTGATAAGGGAAAATTTTTATATGAATGGCCTTTCACTAATTTGTTCTTTGTTCACAAGTGATTGGTTCTGGAGTTATATTATCCCACTAATCCTTGGTGCCAAATTTGAGGTACTCATTGTTTCTCACTTGAAACGGATGTACATATTTTTTCCATGTAGACCACGGTTCGGATTTTCACTGAACGGATTAAAATTATTCCAACTTTTCAAACAATTTAAATCTACTCCGATTGATTGAAAATCTAATTGAACAAGGATAATTATGGATCAATATTTCCGGTTAGCTGGCAAATGTTAGTGAAATCTGAAGTGCAAAACTAAGAAAGCATTTTTTGCATACTACTAGAATAAATACATTCAAATCGTTTTAGTTAAGTATGCGCAATTTTATATTTCATCACTTAATCTACAGCTACTTATATCTAAGGAAACATAGAATATTATTTCCACCATGACTTATGTCACACTGCTTTAATTTGCCACCCATACTAAATGACACTAATGATTGAGTGATGCTTGATGCTTCATAAAGATAAACTGAATGATAGCAGAAAAAATTAAAATATTTACCAAACATACTTGTTAGTTTATTTAAAAACTAAATTATATGGGTTAACAATTAAGTTCCAAAAAATTTGTTTCTTAATTTTGCCTTTTTATACCTTAAATACACAGTGCAGATCGTGGTCCTTTAGTATTTTCTAAAAGTATACCTATAAGTTAGGTCGATATTGCTTTTATGCGCTACAATAGTTTGCATATCCCGGCCTAAGGTATTCTTAAAAAAGCGGCTAAAATATATACGTGGCAAAAATGAAAGAATAAGACATACGCAATAAAAAGAAATATCCCCCTAGAAAATAGAAAATTATGTCAAGGGAAATGGATATATCGACCAGATCAATCCAACTCTTAGTTAATTTATGAGCAAATTACAATGCAATTAAGTATTTTCGAAAATTAAATGAGGTATTTTATCTTAAATCAGGAACCATATACAAAATAAATCAGTGTCGGCTCTAAATTTTAACGTGTGGATTATCATTTTGAAATATTAGCATTTCACTCAATCGCTTACATTTTTTTCTTTGATCAAAGCACCAAGTAACCCTGTGGATGCAGAGCTGTCAAAATAAATAAGGAATAACACTTGTGAGAGCACTTTCTTTATGCGAAGTATTTTGGATGAAAATAAGTAATTTAAGTTTAAGATTTAAGTTTACTAAGTTAATAAACTATGAAAAGAAAGAAAAATGGGACTAAAGAAATATTTACTACTTTTGGAAAACAGATTTCCTCTTATGTAGGGTTTAATTCATTTTGAAGAAACCTCTACTTTGCGATATGATGAATTAATTACCACATCAAAATGAAGAAAAATTTTCTTGGACCCGTGTTTTAAGTATTTTTATTTATTATTTTGAATTTTACAAATATTTTTGCTCCAATCAACAGTTGGCAAAGATAAGAATAGTTTAAGGCATCGATATCAGCGTATGTATCGAAAGCAAATTTTAGTAATCCCTTGCATGTACCAAGTATGAGCGTTTTCATTTAGTTGTTAATACGAGTATTATTTTGTAGTGCAGGCAATCACCGACATCACGAAACAATATCTCCAAAAGAAAACAAAGGAATTAGTAGGTTCTCACATTCTGTATTTTGTAACTTACATAATAATAATAATTTGTCGCATACACCATATAGCTTGATATTTGGCCGAACTTCCCCTATGGCGTAGCACAAATTGAGGGACCTACAGTTTTACGCCAACTTCGAACGGCAAATTGTTTTGTGAGAAGCTTTTTCATAGCAGAAATTCACTTCGAGGTTCGCCATTCCCGCTATTAAAAAAAAAATTTCTATAATCTGCCCCAGCCAGGATTTGAACCCGGTATCCACCGAATGAAGCGCGCAACAACCTCGGCTAACTTTTGTCGAAAATCTGGTGCAGATCTGCAAATTTCCCATCAACCACAAAAAATAAACGAAGTTGAATACGTTTGTTTTTTTTTTTTTTTTAAACGAATTAAAAACATATTCTGAATAAAAAAACTAGGTGAAGTAGTTAGAGCGGGAAAACCGTTTTGACGCTGTCTCCTGTGATATATTGCCGAAAGTTTTTAAATAAATAAATTTTGTAACTATAATTGTTTCGGTAATTTATCTTGTGGGATTATACAGTTTTTCATTATTTTTTAGTAAATTTCTTGTCAACCTTTAGTTACCTACTGCATTAACATGAAGTCTATTACGGTAACTGGGTTTTATTAAATTCATATCTGAAAACTATCTTTCACTAGATGCGCTGCTGTGCGATAAAAATCCGCAAATATACGGCAGATGGTTTTTTGCATCGTTCTGAATAGATTAAAGCACTTAAGAAACCAATGTGTTAGAAAGAGACCACACCAGTTGGTAAAATATGATTTAAATCAAATCTAGTTGCATTGGGGCGCAGTAAGGAGTTGCAGTAAGGAGGGAATACTGATTAGAAATTCTTAGTAATTGGTCAAAGCACATTATGACTATTATTTCTAAAAATCTACACATCGCGTACCTTTTACAAATATAGGTTGTGGAAGTTGCATGTTGTTTAACTTAAAAAACACTTTCTGCGAAATATGCCACTCTTTTAGCGAATCAGCAATACTTTAAATATTTCCCAATCAACATATGTATGTATGGAGTTTACAGTAGGAGAAAAACGCCATAAAATTGCAAATAATAAAATGATCTCAGATTGAGTTTTAGTCAATGAAATGAATGACGTAACACAAAACAATAAACAAATAAATTTAATATACAGAATATGTGTGTCTACTATGACCTTTTAGCAGTAAAAATTGAGTAACTTGTTTTTTTATCGCAACTGTCGTATTTATTATCTATTAACTCTATGTATTATTGTTTCCGAAAAAACTGAGTTAGTGTCCCTTCATTTTAGAGTAACGTGATACTGGCGTATATTTGTATATACCATTTGGATGTTTTCTGTTCAGGACTTCTCGAACTCCACTACGGCGGTAGACTTTACAAAAATATTCATTGCATAAAAAGTGGGTACGTATTTTAGGAAAACCTGTGTCTTTGATGAAATATTCCATGGTTTCTCAACAGTATTGTTATGTCGACCTGTATTTGAAATGTTATGTAAGCAACGCTATTTTGGTTTAAAATAAATTAGTATTTATTAACATTATATTATATAAGTAGAAAGACAACAAATATCGTGACCCCTTTTTCCTCAATGACCTCTTTTTTGCTACTTTCTGACAATTCTCAACGGCAACACTGTTTGTCAATGAATATCACGAGAGAGGAAATGCCACCGTAAAAAGATATATTTACATATATGTAAGTATACATGCATTCGAAAATGCCAAATTTCACGGGCTACAATTTTCAATTATGGTGGTCACATTTGCATTTTGATGGAAATTATACCTACTATTTGCATGCATAAACAAAGCCTATTATTTATCCAAGTATCTAAATTGAAGGGCGCGCGTTAATGTACAATATAGATAATAAAAAACTTGTGCTGCATATGAATGAGAGTGTTGCAGAACGTAATAAAAATATTCAAAACTACAATTACGTTATACAATAAAAACGATAAAACACATTTACTTGTGAATAAAAGTAGTATGCTAATTTCATTTCTATTGAGTACTATACTTGTATACTTACTGCTAAATAAAATTTAAACAGCCAAACCCAATATTCCTAAATAGTAGTCGTCAGCAATTTACAAACTGAGTGGGAAACATCAAATGATAACAAGTCAAGAAGAGTCGAAGTTCGGGTGATAGCGAACTTTAAATACCCCGCGCATGTTTTTATTTCAAATAAACAGTACTTGCTGTTTGCAAAAATAATAGATAATAATAATAACAATAATAATAATTATTTCATTTATTACCATTGTTCTTACAGTAGGACACTAATTTCACTACAATACTAATACAATACCATATCGATAATTTTGTCATACGATACCGGTATTACTCGATAGTTTTTAGGCGATATTTTTTAGTATCAAGTTCTTGGCCCAATATCGAATTTACGAAGAAGACAAATTACATACCAAAAAATATTTTTTGTTGACAATATTTTATCAGATAGAGCAAAAATAGCATGAATCTACTCATGGTCCGCACCAAAAAAATATTTTGCATTTTTGAATTTATCATGTACTGTCAACTTTGTTCATATTTGGATAAAAAATGACAAAATAAGTAAAATAAAAAAGACGTTGAACTTAAAAGGGCACCAACTTTGCGAAATTAGAAAATGCAAATTCGGTGGGGTGAACCAACTATCTAAACTGAACACTTTCCAATGCATGATTTTCCTTACTCCGTGTCTCGACATGCGCTTTTTTCAGACGCGGGGTTAGGACAGATTTCTGATGACGAAGTGGCAAAATGCTGAAATTTTATAATTTTTGCATGTCGCGAAAAATACCCTAATAAAAACCGAGTCTAAGGTGTAAGAATTGTGATTGAAGTTCATTTTTAATTTATTATCGATATTTTGGATACCGAGCTTTTTAGTCCGATTCTTTTAGGGCGATACTATGAATAAGTACCATATCGATACTTTCGACCCGATATTGTATCCTTATATTGTAGGAGCGAATTTGACACTTTTCTCAATGGATATCTGCTGCTAAGAAATTGTATCATTTCTGAATACTTTATGAAGCCAATTTTTTTATGTTGAACAAATCGCTTTAAAATATCTGCCTGCTTCTTCATCGCCCGTATCTACCGATACACGGGATCTGATGCAAGATGGAAATGCCGATGGTAGTTTCAGAAATAAATATTTCCATTTGATCTAAATTGGGCGGTGCTACGCCCATTTTCCAAAAAATATTCTCACGAGTATTCGCTTCTCTAACCTAATTCCTTTGATTTTCACAAAATACCTCTCTACAGACAGTGAACTGAACAGAATGAAAAGGTGACACTGAAGATGGCACTCCGCCGAAAGCGGTTCGTCTCCCAACCCAGCCGTGGGCACTAACTGTCTTGCTAACGGTCTTGTTAATTCGGTAATCGTTATTTTTTTTGACGTATATATCGTTTTTTATTCATAAAATTAAAACTACCCTGCTAACGAGTTACAAAGTACTTGGTACGCAGCGATCAGCTGCTTACAATGACCTTGATTTGCAATTTGCTGATGCATTGAAATTGAATTGCGCTTAATTTTAAAAGTATTTATTTCCTGAATAAAATGTTTACTTTTTTTGTTTTTATTTGCATAAACAAATAATATACTAGTTTATCGAAGCTTAACAAAAAAATTCTATCACGTTTAAAAGTTTTACCGAAATACCAATGTAACAGGCCCACTATTGTTCAATGTTTCGTGAATTTTAATGAGTTTGAAATCAATTTACCTTGTAATTCTATTCGGTATTTTCCTCCCACTGAAACCGAGGTTGATTGTGAATTGGAGCCTTTGCATACTGTATGTATACATACACACATACATACATACAAAAATATATATCTCATTAGATGAAAATACTTATATACAATGAAAAATTCTTGAATTAGTAAAAAAAATAAGATGCATTTGAAAAGGTAAAAAAGCACACCATAAATTCTCTTATGTTTTGATTTATTAGTATACAAAAATAAAATTGTTATCTATTGCAAATTAGTTTGCCGTAATATTGTGCTGTAATAAATCAATATGTATAAAATTTATTATGATATGCAATTAAGATTCTATCACCTCACGAGGTGAAATTTATTATTTAACAACTCTGGCTGCTAAACAATATAATTAAGTATTTTGTACATATAAATACATATATGGTAATATACAATAATCGCTTACGTCGAGAAAAGATTTTGAGATACTAAAACCAACTTTAATGAATTGTAAATGCACTTATAATAAGAGTCCGCAAAGAAATAATGCTAAACAACGAAAATAGTTGACACGTCATCTCATTATCTTAACTCGTGATATGTTTATACTACTTAAAAGAGTAACTTCTACTGCTCAGTCTAGAACTCTAACTACTTCGCAAATCTTCATCCTTCTATATAACAGGGCTCGGTATAACTTCCCATGCCCTGGTATACGTGTATAAGGTTGGTTGCCCTGATGCCCCGGTACACACCTTTACTGTTCCCATATGAACCAAACCAACGTTGAGCGAGTTTTTTTAAACTATTAGTTTGTTCTTGTTTTGATTCTCTTTCCGTCAAATTCTTGGTGCTTGATTTTTACATGAACACTTCAAATATATCCACAGCAGAATGTTAACGCGCCTAATAAAACCATTGTTGGCATTTTGTAATTCTTCAGCAGAATTGATAGTTTTTAACGTTGTATGCCTTATTGGTTATTTTTGATTTCCTTGCTTGGGAATATAACAAGAGAAATATAGTTCTTATTTGCATGCAAAGGATTTGGCCTTGTAAATATATCTTCTAACTTTTAGATTCAATTCACCATTTTTGGATCTGACACATAAAAAAAAAGCTTAAATAAACTATTCAATGGTTTTGAATAAAGTTCTAGTTTATTTGTGGAATACAATTTAATTCAAACAAAGTTTCAAAGAAATGTTTATAAATTCAACTTTACAGGGCTGCCAGATGTAGTGGCATTGCCAATATATTCCTAATTTTTAATGATGTAAATTTAAATGTACTGGTTTCGGTGGATTCGAAAGAAGCACTGATTTCCTAATAAACATGCAATAAGTGTGTTCTGATAGTTCTATGGCCATTGTAAGCGTAAGTAAAATTCCCATTCTACCAGTGGGCCTATTTAAAAAGTTGTTTACAAAAATATTTTGGTTTCCCCATAAGGCTATCGTTACAACCCAAATATATACAACTATTTTCTTCGAATTTAGGTTTTCCTACTTAGGCCGTTATTGTTTGTGACTACAGAGTTGTATTTACCCAAACTTAAAATTATTAAGTAATTTTTGTGTTGTAACTTTTTGTGCCCAACCCTGCATTTGATTTTGACGATAGCCATATATAACATGTTGAGGACTTTTAAGTAAAATTACCGGCAACACTCAGTTCTGGATCTAGAAAAAAGCTATATACTATAGTTATTCGGAAGAAAATTAACCAAGTTCAAAGATTTTAGATAAAATTTTATCTCTTGCGTAATAAAAAAAGGAAAAATTAAAAGCCTTCCTCAGATATCCAACGATTTTTAAAATTGTAACTTATTTTAAAGGTTGTTTTCTAAATTAAGATGTACTCATAATAATAAACATGAATTACTGAATTTTTGCTTTCAGTGCATAGAATACCTACTATTTACAAATAAAATTAACAAATTTATTTCACATTAAAAGAAACAAAACTTAAAAAAAATTAACAACAACACTAAAATATTCGAGTTTAATACCATGTTTACATCAAAACGTAAATTACTTATTGTCATCCAAATTACTTCACATAAACCAAGTATATTCATACGTGTCATTCCTAATTTATCTTGAGTGTGTAGTCACAGGGTTTCTTAATTATTTAAATATCAGAGATTGTGAACATTTTCATTATATTTAAATTTTATGAAATAACATCTATATAAAAATCGATGAATAGTTGAGTGAAAAGCTAGTATTTCAAAAGGCCTCGTCCAGTTTTGTTATGGGAAAGTGCATTTTTTTTTATTAATATCAATGAAATTCAAATCCGGCACTGATTTGGTTCTTGATTTATGATAAATTAATTACCTCATATCATCTTAATTTATTTATTTATTTATTTTACAAGCCAACATTACTTAATTTGCCCATAAATTAACAAAGAGCCATAAATTAAAAAGGTGTGTACGGGCTTTAAATCATATTCGTGCATTATTAACGATACAGAATAAATTAAACAAATGAGGGAACTGAAGGATGATGTATTTAATTCGAATAGGTCTTTATAGTTTCTAACATTCTGATTATGCAAAATGTTAGTTTAAAAATATATCTAAGTATGGATTTTAAAAAAATTTTAAGGGTTCAGAAGTTATCCACCTAATAGCAGAAACTTTTATCAAATAATAAATTACATACTTAGATTGTGTTTAAATGCAACAGTAAGTAAGGTAGAATAACTCTTTATTCTCCATTCTCAATTTTCGATGTGCGAATAGGGTAAGAGCACCAATTGTCGGGCACACCTGTGTAGTCGGACAGTTTTTCCATAGTGCAAAATTACGCCACAGAGCCCGGAACTCTCATCATCTAATGATCGAAATTCTTATTGCTGAGGCATCGCCTAAAACTTCAGACAGCCCAAAGAATGCGTAGATTGAAAGTGGTAACAAATTAGTCGAATTAGTTTCCAGAAAGCTTATTGCCACTATATTAAATCGACTGGCAAAGATGTATCTTCAAAATGGAAGTTACTGCACTTAGTTTGTCTACTTCTTTTGAATATCTTTAAGTTTTTTGTTATAATTGCAAGGCAAATCTCTTTCGTTTTGTAATTGGCCCGTTTCTTTGTAACCGCGTTGCAAAAGAACACTAGGTAGGATAACGACTTGGATGTAAAGCAACAACACTAACTCGGAAAAATATACGAGTTGAGCCAACTCGGTAAAATGATATCCGATCTGAGATGTAGTGTTCGGAAGTGAAGAAACTGCGCTTTTGTGAATGAGCCGGAAGAAAATGCATAAGAAACTTCAGTTTAAGACCAAATCCGTTTTTATTTGCATATTATTTTTAAACATATAACTATTGTACATAAACCTAAAAATTACTGGCACAACTATTTTCCGTTCTTAAATAGCATTAAACAAAACGCATATTTCATGAAAGATGCGAACAGGGTTGCTTTTGCAAGTTGCAGCGGTCTTTTTCAACTCGGGTACAAAGAAACGAGCCTAATATTATATGTAAAAATACTTACTCTGCAAAAATGTGCAATAACAAAACTTTTCAGTGTCAGTAATTATACATTCACTTGGGGAACTTATTTTTTCCACAAACGTATACTATGAAAGTCCGTTTGCTACAATATTTAGTTGAGCTTCCTAGCTAGATACATATATACTATATAAGTATGTACATATATGCTTGTAAATTCAAATAAATACACACATATCTACATTACAACTTAAAATTGTCAAATTTTGTTATTAATTAATTGTATTCAATTTATTTTTGTAGGATGAACCACTAAATAGATTCCTAAATTTGGGCGATTGTCTGGAACTGGAGCAATACACATTAAAGTGTATTAAGGATAATTGCTCATTCAAAGCGGTGCACAACAATGGCGAGATGATTGGCGTTTTTCTCAATGGACTTCTAAAGCGACCCGTAAGTATTAGTTATTGATTTAGTATTTGACGAAAATTATATTATTTTCAACTAAACTTCGATAAAATATTACAAAGTAGCAAGCATTTAAATTTGTGGGAAATGGATTTGAGATTACAATAAAGAAAAAATCGCACTTATTTATATTATTATTTTTTACCATATGAATTATTTTTTAATAATGAACCTATTACTAAACGATTTAAAAAAAATCATAAAAATGTCATGTCGCAGACGAATTTCAGGTGAGTTATTGGTTGGTGCGTTTAAGTGGATTGTCACCATGGTGGCTTGCGATAAGCAAGTTATCTATTTTGATTCCACGACTCGGGCAACCTACATCGATCTGACGGGTTTAATGAATTTCAGTACGTCATGCTGAGAGCAACGGTTGCACTCTGAAATATACTGCGGAAATGTTTTGCCGAGTATATTGTTATATTTTACCTCAATCTTGCGAGGGCTGGGCATTCGCACAGCAAGTGTTGGTGTGACTTCCTTGAACCTATTGATGGTTAAGCCAATTTTTCGGCATGGAGACTGGTTCTTCCAAAGTATATATCACCACTAAATGTATACACATCCAGACTAGATATTAAACACATTTCTCTTCTACAAATATAAAACTAAAAATAATTTAATAAAACACATCATTTAACTTAGTGTCGAAGATAACAATCCAATAACTTTCGAAATAAATTTGAATTGTACACCGCTTTCTTTAGATCAAATAGTTATAAGAAATCTATACGTAATTATAGAATCAAAATATATAATAAACTGCTGGAAGAAATATAAGCTCAAATAAAATCTGAGAGTTTAAAAGGCAAATAATTAATCTTTTAGTGGGAAACGAAACCCTCCGCTAGCAATTATGGATTTACAACGCAATTAAAAAAATATATAAATATAACGAATTTGTAATTATGTTGTGAATTACTTCGAGATATTATTTAAATAATATATATTTGTTTATCATAATACGTTTAGAAAAGAGGTTTAGGTATATATGTATTTCTCTACCATGAAAAATAGTTTATTTTGAGAAATAGTTTTATTAAAAGTTTTTTGAAGTAAAACTTCTTTAGCAACATGACTATGTCGAATATGTCAAAAGCAGCCAACTTCAAGAAATAAGTCTAACTATAATTAGATGTTAAATTTAACTGTAGCTTTAAATGATAAATGCCTACCAATTTATTTAGAAAGGAAATAATACAATATTTATTATTTCGTTTCCTATTTCAGCTGCCAGGTGAAGTAGCGGAAAAAGCAGCTGATTCTTGTCAACACCAGAAATTCAAGAAGATTTTATCCTTCTTCGACTATATTGAGGAGAATTTCGATATTTTTGATTTGTTTCCAAACACCGACACAATCCTTGACGGCAAAATACTTTCGGTAAATACTGATTATCGAGGTATGGGCATTGCTGGTCGTTTGACTGAGCGCAGCTTGGATTACATGAGGGAGCGCAACATTCCGGTTATGCATGTGTTGTGTTCCAGTCACTATTCAGCACGCGTTATGGAAAAATTGGGCTTCCATGAAGTCTATCAACTCAATTATGCCGACTACAAAGTCAATGGGGAAGTAATACTCGCACCAGCTGAACCCCATATAGCCGCCCGGATATTGGTCAAAGAGCTCGAGGATATCAAATCGAAGAGTGCTCTATAAATATCAAAATGGTACGAGTATGAGTATTATAAAAGCGGCGAAAGTAACTATGTCAATTGGTTGTACAGCATTATAAAATGTGAATAATAAATATTTAAATAATAGTTAATAGCATTAATAACTTGGTGGGGGGTTCAATTAATATAAATACAAGTACAATAACAAAATGTCACTAAGAATACACATCTTGATTATGAAGCAAAATGCCAATACCGGCTTGAAAATGACGACTCGCGTAATGCATTAAGCTTTCTTATTTAGGGTTATCTTAATGCATTGCTTACCCAGAAATTTGCATGTTAATTATAAATATTTTGTAGAAATTACAAATTAATATGTTTCGTGTATACTTGTGCTGTTATATAATATATGTATGTATGTAGATTATATGGACTTATTTAGAACTTAATTTAAATATACTTAGAACATTCGATTCCTAGCGAACTTACAGCCTGTAATTTTTTTTGTTTGTATATTTATTTCATAAATAAATAATAAACATATGTACATATGTACATACATACATACTTCCGTATAAATGTGTATTTGATTGCTAAGCGTTTTTAAATTACAATTTACTTGCATAATTATCCTTTCAGTGCTAAGCACAATGCAATGAAAAACAAAAATTTGTAACCTGTTGTTTGAATTTCTTTATAAGCACATTTTATTGAGTATTGATTTATATGTATATGTATCCCTACTATATGTATATTATTTAAATAAAAAAACAAATAAGAATTTATAAAAACAATAACTTGATTATCAGAGTTTTTTTATACCCTTACATAAAGGCGAATTCATACCAGATTGTGTTATTAAAACAGCTCATTTTTTCTTCTTCAATTAATGTATCTCTCCTTTTCCCATGCCATTCTGAGCACGAAAACAAATCATCATGATATCAAGTCCTTTTTCATTTAGTTCTTCCAACGCAGTAGAAACCTTTCTCTTCCTGTTCGATTACCAGATGCTTCCCACGGAAGATATGTCTCGCTTCTTTCTCCAACTCCCGATACTGCGACCAATCGCAGCGTTTATACAGCATGTTTCCTTTCCGTAGCGTTAAGACATTCCTCATCGGTATGTAAAGAGCGCGAAATGTGGTCCCATTGCCCACAGATATCGTTTTGTTGTTGCTCTTAGAGAACAGTAATACAAGTCGGGTTGGCTGTCTGCTGCGATTGCAGCTTTTCAACGTTGATGTGCTTTTAGCTGCATAAAGGGGTGTGCGAATCTTGGCTGCGACAAGATGGTGGTGATCCAACTCGAAGTTAGCTGGTACTACTAAATTCCATGTTTTGGACTCCGACGAAGTCGATCAGCTTTAGTCCGTTAACTGAGGCTTCATCGTTTAGAATTTATCCAGGTATTAAAATCATCTAGTACGATTTGTATATAGTGACGGGGAACGCGTTCATACGTGCGCTCAAGGCGCTCTTAGAAGTGGTATTTAGTCGCAACGTCCTTCTCTTCTGTAGTGGCGTGAGCGCAAATTAGAGAATTCCAAAAGATTTTGTTTTAATGCGAATTACAGCGAAGTGTTCGCCGACCGGGTTGAACGACAGTACCTGACGTAGTGTCTCTCTCAACATAAATACTCTTTATTCCTTACCGCGTCCATCGCATCTATTGGATGGTGGTGATGTCAGCCTTTGATTTTAAGAAGAGAGATGCATGGGCATGCATATCATAGTACGAGACTTGTGGAGTATTTTCCTTGGTAGGTGTTTTTACGTATGTGCCAAACCCAACGCACAAACATATTCTGGAATATTAGTTCTGTTTTCGTATTCACTACCCAGTAAAAACCAGCAATAACCAGTAATAATTTTACTGGATTTTGACTGGATAGCGTTTTCGTACGCCAAAACCAGCAAGAAACTAGCAAAGTAGGGGAAATTGAGAGAGCGAAAATGACAGCTGAACTTGCAAGTTTTACTGTATTTTTACTGGATACATTTTTGCTAGCAAGAATTTGTCAGTAAGATAAAAAGCTGATTGAAAGTATTCAGTTTATCATAAGTAGAAAACAATTATTGAAATTGTAAACTATTTTCATTAAAAAGGGTGAAAAATAGAAAAAGTGAGTAAATAAATAAACGTACACTAAGTTTATGATGTTTATTGTGAACATATGTATACATATATGTAAGTAAGACGCCCAGAATCTGTGTGTTTGCAAGGATAGTCGAGAATGTTGTTGTTGTTGTTGTTGTAGCGGCTAGTCGCGCCCCGTAAAGAGCGGATTCACCCATGGTCGTTGTCGTCGAACTCATCTAGGGGGAGGCCCAGGAAACGTGCAGTTTCGATAGGGTTGGACCAGAGGGAGAGGGGGGTTAGATGAGTGGGTTTGAGAGGGCATGTGAATAGGTGGTTGGTGTCGTGCGGAGAATCTCCACTTGCCGGACATGTGTTGGGTATGTCAGGGTTGATTCTGGATAAGTAGGAGTTGAGCCTGCTACAGTATCCAGATCGTAGTTGTGCCAGAGTGACGCGGGACTCCTCATCTGCTACAGGTGGAGGTTGGGCTCCGATGACCGCATTTGCCTGGCGGGAGTCAATGATGTTAGTGACTGTGTCTCTGTGGATGTTGCTTAGGACCCGCCGGTACGCCTCCGGTTCCAGCGGTTGTGTGATGAGTGGCTGGATCTCGTCCTATAGTTCAAGAAGATGTCTCCTAATGTGCCTGGGGGGCAGCTCCACTGCAAGCAGGTGCCTATTTGGATGCCCCGAGCGGTGACATCCAGCAAGGAACTGCTTGCTGAGCATGAGGTTGTGCTCCTTAACTCGGAGCACATTGACCTCTTGGTGGAGATGCTCCTCAGGCGACATCAGAAGACATCCCGTCACCGTGCGGAGTGCGGCGTTCTGGCAGGTCTGCACCTTCATCCATTGTGTCCTGCTGGTACCCGGCGACCAAACTGGCGCAGCATAATTTATTACCGGCCGGCCAATCGCCTTGTATGTTGCCAACAACGTTTCTTTGTCTTTGCCCCAAGAGCTGCCGGCGAGCGACTTGAGGACATTGTTGCGGCTCTGTTTTCTATTGGCGATTGCGGTAGTGTGCGCAGAGAAGGAGAGCAGGCTGTCGAAAGTCACCCCCAGAATCTTCGGATGGTTAACCGTCGGAATGGGGGTGCCATCGATATGGATGTTAAGATCCAGCCTGACCTCCTTCGTCCAGGTGGTAAAAAGGGTCGCCGAGGACTTAGCAGGGGACAGCGCCAGGTTTCTGCTGGTAAAGAAATGGGCAAGATCAGAGAGATATCCGTTCACTTTCAAACACAGATCATCAATTACATTGCCGGTTGCCATTATCGAGCAATCATCAGCATAGGAGACAATCGTGACTCCCTCTGGTGGTTGAGGGAGCTTGGAGATATAATGATTAAACAGTAACGGGGACAGGACGCCACCCTGCGGTATCCCTTGTTTAATCCTCCTTGGTTTCGATGTTCTATCTCTAAACCATACCGATGATTGACGACCACACAGGTAATTCGCGGTCCACCGTTTCAGTCCCTGCGGGAGAGTTGACGCTTCCACGTCAGCTAGTAGCGTGGAGTGACTGACTGTGTCGAAAGCTTTCGACAGGTCCAACGCTACTAGGATAGTTCTCTCGCAGGGGCGGTTTTGGTTAAGACCGCGATTCACCTGCGTGTTTATGGCATTAAGTGCTGTTGTCGTGCTGTGCACTTTCCGGAAGCCATGTTGATGCTTAGCTGACCCAAGGTGGTATGTATAATATGGGAGGAGTAGGGCCTCAAGTGTCTTTACCACAGGTGAAAGCAGGGAAATCGGCCGATAGGAATCACCCTTGTCGGCCGGTTTCCCTGGTTTCAGTAGTGGGACCACCCTCCCAACCTTCCAGATGTCTGGAATGATGAGGGTGGCCATGGACAAATTGAGGATCCCAGTGAGGAACTCAACTCCCGCGGGGCCTAAATTTTTCAGCATCAACACGCTTAGCCCGTCAGGGCCAATGGCCTTGGAGGCTTTCACCACGTTTAAATCCTGAATGTTCGGATTACGGGGATCGGAGCGGCGAAGGTGGTCACGTTCGTTCGCTAGAGCGGCCGCTTCAGCCGGGAAGTTGGGACGGATCTCTGGGATCCTCCCTGCCGGAATGAAGCGGGCCGCAGCTGACGCGACCACCTTGCGAAACTTATGTTCGGTGAACTCCGCGAACCTGACCCAGTCAGCCTTTTTGAAGTTGATATAGGTCCGATGGTCCGCGGAGACAAAGTCAGCAGGTCTGTCAATCGAGATGACTATAGGTAGGTGGTCTGATGCAAGCGATAGCATAGGTCGCCACGTTATGCTATTTATCAGACCTGCGCTAGCTATCGTTAGGTCAGGCGAGCTGCTGCAACTACCGATAATCCTGGTGGGGGCATCATCATTCATCGTGCAGAATGTCGAATCGTCTATCTGCTCTGCCAAATCATTTCCCCTACGATCAGCTGGTAGGCTTGAATGCCAGAGATCGTGGTGCGCGTTGAAGTCACCAACTACCAGTCGGTTTTCACCTCTGAGGAGCGCACCTATGTCAGGGTGATATCGTGCCGGGCAGCAGGTGACAGGGGGTATATAAATATTAAATATTTCGAGCTCGACATCGCCTGACCGGACAGCTATTCCTTGACATTCTAAGGTAGTGTCCCTGCGGTCGATGTCTTCTTCAATGAGACGATACTGCACTGTGTGATGGGTGATGAATGCTAAGCCACCACCATTACCTCGCTCGCGATCCTTACGATGCACGTTGTAGCCGTTGCAACTCAACAAGGTTGAGTTGCTGTGCAGTTTCGTTTCTTGGATCACAGCTATTGACAGATTATGCCGACTCATAAAGTCGGTTATCTCCTCAATCTTGCCCTGCAGCCCATTGCAGTTCAGCTGAAGGAGTCTCGTTTGCCTCGGTAGAGTCGTCGCGGAGAGGGGTGTGAGGGTGGGGAGCGTCCATGTTGTTGTGTGCTCCTGCGAACCGTAGAGGTTCACTAGGTGCAACTAGGGGAGCCGTAGAGGCTATGGGCGCCTTAGGACGCGAACAACATGGGGCCACATAATTTGTGGACCACTCCTTACGGGTCTTAAGGCCTGAGCAGACCTTAAGATGGCTCCATCCGTCGCACGAATTACACCTTACCGAAGTGGAGTTCGGATGGAGCTTTTTCTGGCAAACGCAGCAAAAATAGGTTTCTCGGCCAGGGTTAGGCTCGATGCCAGCCCTGATCAGAAGGAGATGAAGCAACCCTGCTGCAAGGAGTTGCTCCAGGAGAGACAGACAACTTATGGGATAGGCCGATCTAAACAGGGTTAGATCGTCGAAACAAGTCGAGAATCTTTGGCCGCAGTGACTACGATTAGCAATTGTGAGGCGTAATACGTCGAATAAAAAACTTTGGTAAATGGTCTTGACACCGCCCACTTTACAGCAATCAGGTATATATCCGAAACTAGTTTTTAAAACTCTATCAACTTTGGTGCATACTTTGCAAAACTGCCGATATTTTTATAAATATTCCAGCAACTTTGGTAAAATTTTATACGAATATTTTTATTAGAGATATACATACATATCTGCGTTAAAGCAATAATTGCTGCATACTTTGCATTTCAACTCAGAAAGCATAATTTTGAAAATTATATAAATGCGACAAAAACCACGCCACTTCTCATATATCTAAAGAAATAAAATATTGATATTTTGTTCGGAACGAATAATTGATTTACGGAGAAAAATACGTAAATACCAAATTTTCGAAAATATACGTGGCACATTAAAACTATATTAATTTTTTTTTGTTTTCCTGTAGAAAGTCGTTTAAGTTTTTGAAAAAGAAGAGTATTATATCAAATGGTTTTATGCGTACAAAAGAACCATTTATTTGAAATTAAAAATGCACCGGGTTTTCAAGTTCGCTTGCACTAGAACTCGTATTTATTTATTTAAATTTATTTAAAACAGTTCGAATATAAATGTCAACTGTATGATGAATTCGCACGTTCGAGTTACAGATGTATAATAGAGAACAAATTCATTTATTTATTAACTTTGATTGAAAAAAGCAATAAATATAATTTAATAAAACACTCGCAAATTAATTATTATCAATAAATAGAGAATAACTAAAAATAATCACTTTTTATTATTTTTTACTACATAAATATTTATATAAGATTTGTTCTCTTATAATTATATAATAATAAAAATAATGTGGCGCTTACAGAATGTTGATCTACATTTGGCAGAAATTATGTGTAATATGGTAGTATCGATAGTATTGCTAGTTATTTATTTTTGGAAAAATATCGATTATTAGTTAGTTTTGATAAAGTAAGGAAAAAATTTAGATGCAATATTTATAATTTTTTTTTACTTATTTTAGTATTACTTGGTGTTGTCAGTTCTGCATATTCAGGAGATTTATCTGGACGATATATAAATAAGTACAGCTTTTACGCGAGGCTTCGCCCTCTTGGAACTCGGCTTAACGTTATGAACTCGAACATAACAGAAGAGCAAATATATAATTTCACCAAATATAATTACTTTTAGTTCATTTTTATTTTTGGTTTATAATTTTTTATTGTCTAAAAAAACCTACCCCTAATTCATAGTTGTCCATTACGATTAGGTTGAAAAGTTAAACCTCAATCTGATGTACGGAAATTTTCTGGCTATTCTCCGTGTTAGGTGATAACTTAAACTGTTTATCTCTTAAACATTTAGTGTTATTTAATGTAACTTAAACAAAAATTTCTTTAATTTTGGAAAAGCGGCAACTCTTGTGTGACCTGCTTTCGAAAAAACGCTGTATTTATATAAGTATATGTATACTCTCTTCAAAATGCTTTCGTATAAGCGCTTTCGTTTCAGAGCAATACTTTTATACTATTTCAGTAAGCTTAGAAATTCCATTAAATTAAAATTTTTAAGGATGTGGCATCACTCCTTAAACACATTTTCATATATAAGTTGTTTAAGCCTACTTCCTGTGGTTCTCATGCCGTGATAATCGTTTCAATTAATAATTTTACTAAATTTACTCCTATAGAAACCTTACTGAAACTGGTTTAAGAAGTCGCAACTCTTCATAAAAAATTTCCTATGTGTTGACGTAGGCTATAGGGTATGTGTGGAGTTTGCCATTTACTTAAAAGAGTAAATTAAATAAAACTACTAAGCTAAAAGAAATAAATATTATTACTACCTGGAATTCAGAGGAAGCAGAAGCTTAAGAAAATTTAATCATGAAAATGTAATAGAACTGATAGAGGTGTATAAAAGGTTAGTTTTAGAAAAATTTTAAGAGGTTAAATTAAATTAAATTGTTATAATAAATGTCAAAATGGAAAGGACGCTATTAAACAAACGGTAATGCCAGCAATCTGTTTGGTCATCTAAAACGTTTTCAACCAAATTAATATAGGAATCAACGTTGACACGTAAACAATTCAACGGAATCGTGTGGTAATATAAAACTGTCATCTGCCCGATATACATAAATCACAACAAATTAATCATTTATTTTTAAGTATTTTGACAAAGTGAGCTTGTTTTTTGGAAAGAGTTCATATTTTTCAGTTTGTTTACTTGTTTCCTTTTAAAGTTAAAACTTGTCAAATAAAAACACATTTTAAACTCAGTTTTAACCTTTTTATTTCCTTTTTGTTAGTTATACTCGTTCATTACATGTGTATGCATAAATCTATGTATTTAAATATGTAAATTATTTATACATGTAGATATGTTAAGCTGCTAAACTATAGAATATATCGAATGGCGCCTCCATCAATAGTTTTGCAGCTCTACCTTGATATTGTACCTCAAATTGAGAGACCGACTCCGAACGGCAAATGATTTTTGTGATACGAGTAAGTGTTTTTTAAGGCAGAAATACACTCGGAGATTTGCCATCGCCTACCGAGAGGCGACCGCTATTATCGAGATTTAAATTTGGAGTACACCAAGTAAAGCACGCTCACGCTACATACCCGGCTAAGGCGGCCGTCATAAATTAATGGTAAATAATTATGATTATTTTAAAATTCACGAAAGACGGTATCGTTCGACATAAAATAGTTATATCCGTCCATATCTCTACCAGAGACAGTTGACCAAAAATAAAATTAAGGCTGTACAGATTACAAATATATTAAAAACAACTTTAAATTTAATAATAACATACAGAGCCAAGCGAACGGACTGGGGATAAGAAACCCAACCTCGGGTATCCTCAGTTAGGTATTCATGCAAACCGTAGGAGAGCAACATATTGAGGAACTAAAAACAAAATTAGGTGTGACATTCTACGTGAGATACGCTAATGACATAATGTGCGTAGTTACCAACACCAACGATGAAGACCCGGATTTTATTCCGGCCAAGGACTGTCACTTCAGCAGCATTCCCCAAAATTTTATGGGGAATGTTTTATGCTGTTACAACAACAACAACAACAACAACAACAACAAGAAATCCTTAAAAAAATCTCAACAAACAACATAAAATCATAATATTTACGATCGAAATCATGAAATTTATTAGAACCCGAAGGCCACGACAACACAACACGTCGACCCATCCACTAGTAGATAGACTAGAGGGAACACCTCTAACAAAGGAAGCATATAAAAAATAATATAGATACAAGGTTTCGCGAACACATACGAGACTGTAACAAAGAGATATAAAAACCCACGGCAATACCTGAATCTAACTTTGCAAACTATTTGTGCAGCAATAAATGTTCACCAGTAAACATTAAGAAAACAGTTAAAATTCTGCACGTACTCGTACAATAGAAAGGACGCCGCCTGAACGCACTTGAGAATATGGAAATATACGAGCAGAAAACATTTGATGGAAGAGTAATAAACGAACAAAAGGTCAGATGTAATATTTGATCCCTTAGAACTTGTTTATGAAAAATAAAACAACAACTTTCTACCTAACAGGTACGACCACGAAATAACTTAAAATTTCCCGAACCGAAACCGTTTTGTCTCCAAACCAAACTTGACAAGGGATGACGGAAATTCGTTCCAATATACATCGACTTTTCACCCTGTCGGAAAACAGAAAATCAAAATGAGATTATTATTGTAACCTTTTTAAGTATGTTTTAATTATTTATATTGATGTTGTTCAGTTTTAAAATTTCATTTCGGATTTTTTCTTTATTATTTTCTCTTAAAATGTATACTATTACCATAAAACAGAAGAGAACTTTTGTGAAGATATTAAAAATTTGTTGAGACATTGCGTCTGTATTTTATGTATTTTATTTAATATCCTATTGAAATAAAAGATAAAAACAAAAAAATATTTCATAAAAGATAGACTTGACGTGCAAAAGGTTGGTTTCGAACCTTTGCAATAAGGTCAGGACGTGCAAGCTCACAAATTTACCATTGGAGCCGAGCCACAGAACACTTTTCACAGTGATCGCTGAAACACATAGATATTCTCTGGTTAATTTGTTAAAATGGTTGTTACAAAATGGAAAAATTCAAGAATTCAATTTAAAAAAATATATAAAAATTTATTGAAATCTAATTTTTGTTGATATATATTTGAAATACAAAATAAAAAACATAAATATAATCGACCTTTTTAATAAAATTTGTTTCCATATTTTCGTTTTCTATTAAGTGATGAAGTGGAAAAAAATCAAATGAATCTTTTTTTGATTGATTTGATCATTATGTTGTTATGAAATTTAATGCAATATATTATATTTCACAAGATCATAAATACCAATTATTCTTTGAGAGAGAAAGCTCCTTTATTCTCTGCATTATGTTACTGACTTTTCGCCGCAAACACTCTTATTGGTAGAACTAATTTCGTTATCTAGAAAGTGGGGAGAGTTAAGATACCACTACCCTCCCTATAAAAAAAATGTTTAATAGGTAATTTCGGAAAAAATTGTCTCCTTCAGACGAAAACATTTATGTATCAGACTTTAAATGCCGAAGATATGTAGAACAAATAAGGCAGAGACCCAGGTACGGGTGCAACCGAACTTTAAATGCCCAGCGCAAGTTTTTATTTCAAACAAACAGCACTTGTTGTATGCAGTCAAAAAGTTAATCTGATATATAAAATTTAATGTGAAGCTTTTATATGTCTCCAATTCAACCGATCTTTTTGAATTTTTTACAGTAGGTAGTTTATATAAATTTTGAAAAGTGAACGGTGCCATGCCGCCATGAAAAAGAAAATTTTAATTCGCCTTATATCTATATACATTTTGAAAAATAAAAATCCAAAACTCCTTGTAACTCCGCGACCATTTGATGTTGATGTACAATAGTTGGTTTATAGATCCTATAGATCAGACTATACATTATTTAGATTAAAGCTATTGTACACCATATCGTCCCAGCTATTTAACGTAGATATGGAATATTTGATACAAAGCACTGTAATAAAATAGCTGTTCAATATCTAAAAATATGTGTCTTTATTGGCTTAGCAAAGCAAACCGGGTACGCTATATAACAATATATGTTGTTATTCTGGAGGGCTAGCTGCACCCTGCTAGGCGAACCATTGCCGTTATCTTCAAACTCATCTAAGGGGAGGTCCACGAAACGTGCTGTTACAACAGGGTTAGACCATAGTGAGAGTGGTTTTATATGAGTAGGTTTGTTGGGGCATGAGAGTAGGGGATTGGTATCATGCGGGGATTCTCCGCACTCATTTGCGATGTCGAGGTCGAGTCTGGATAAGTAGTAGTCGAGTTTGCCTGTCCGAACATCAATTGGAGTGGGAATAGCTCTGCAGGCGTCCTTTGTGTCAGGCGAGCTGCTCAACTACCCATAATTTTGGTAGGGGCGGCGTCGTTTATTGTGCAGAATGTCGAGTTATCTATCTGCTCTGTCAATTCATTTCCCCTACGATCCACTGGCAGGCTTGAATGACAGAGATCGTGGTGAGCATTGTTGTCACCTGCTGCTATGCTGCTTTCACCTCTGAGAAGCGCACATACATACATATGTATGCCAGCGTGATATCCTGCCGGGCAGCAGGTGACAGGGGGTATATGTATAAACATCTAAGAATAGTATCCCTGCGGTTGATGTCTTGTTCGATAAGGTGATACTGAACTGTGTTGTGAGTGATGCACGTTATTCCTTCGACATTATCTCGCTCGCCATCCTTACGATGCACATTGTAGCCGTATGCTTGCCGCTGTATTAGTTGCCGCGTGATGGTAGTAGTCGGCGACACCTTTCCACTCATTTGTGGTGCGTAGGCCAGAACTTACTTACTTACTTAATTGACGCTATAACCGATTAAGCGAAAAAACTTTTCTATAATTTTTGATGTTATTTGCCCCGGGCAGGATTTGAACCCAGAACTGATGCCACATTTCGGCATATTCTGTTTTGACACACGCAACAGATTGTGTGGGGGACCAAGAGCTGCTGATCAGCCCTCAGGAGCAGGATCGGTGTGTTTGGAGGGGTTGAGATGCTGAAGAGTGTCCGTTGTGAGCTCCTATGCTTTGGATGGCCGAGGAGGCGTAGGCGCTGGTGAGCGGGAACAACACGGGCCACATACCTTGTGATCCACCCAATATGATTCTTAAGGCCTGAGCAGACCTTAAGATGACTCCACCGTCGCACGAATTACGCCTTACCGAGGTGGAGTTCGGATGAAGCCCTCTCTGGCATACGTAGCAGATAAGTTTCAGTTCAAGGGTTGGGTTCAACGCCAGCCCTGAGCAGAAGGATGTGGAGCAACCCTTCTGCATTGTGCTGCTCCGGGGGTATCAAACTGTGTATGTGTCCGTTTGGCCTAAACAGGATTAGGTCGCCGAAACAACAGTCCTCGGTCGGGTGAAACAAGGTCATTCCGGCATAAAGAACCAACTGTTTTGGAAATGATTGCCGTTCGTCGGATTACTATAGTTTTCGAAATGGCACTTTCTGACTAGAAACGCAAAATGTGTACGTAATTTGGTACAATTTAACAAAGAAGTTTCGGAAATATGTGTATGTATATGTACATACACATGTACAAATATTTGCTCTAATGTGCGCGATACCATGACCATTCCCAAAATTGTTGATTCTCAAACCCTATCTTAACTATCAAATTTGATCAAATCATCCTGTATAATTAAATAATTAAAAAGTATCGGATTTTTATAATTTGCCGTTATATGAGAGGTGGACGAGTTTTTTGTACAACTTATATTATTTTCCAAACTGTTCTTATTGATGCTGTTTTTTCAGATGCAAGGAGTGTACTAAATTTGATAAGAGTTTGATAATGTTGGTTGGTTAGTATATATGCACCTATTTGCGCTATAATGGATGGTGTCATGCCTATTTAAAAAAATATATGTATATATTCCTTTTATTTCGTCTTCCAACCCCTTCCTGCATACGAAATTCAAGCAAAAAATTTAATTTTGTTATTGTGTTTAGAAAGAGTGTTGTTAAAATTTTACTATAAGTTACTTTTCGAAAAAAAGTTCTAGATCTATTGTCTCTCAATAAGTATATACAAATTGCGGGAGTTAAGTGGGGGAGTTTTTATTCCAAACAAATTTTCAAAAGCTAAAAACGTTATAAAATTTATTTAATTTCGCTAACAAAATCGGCATTTTTTTAATAAAACTAGGTAAATGATGTGCGGTACTTGTAATTCAATAAAATAAATCCTTGCATTTCACGTGACGATATGTACATATGTATAACAAGTTTGCCCTCACACCTAATTTTACAAATGAAAACCCCTGCAGATATCTCCGTGAGCATCGCTACCACGATAGTCGTATATGCGTGGTTTTAGCATTATTATTATTTAATATTAATATTATTATTTATTTATATCCAGCCAAAGACTACCTCTTCAATATAATTTCCCAGAAATTTACGAGAAATGCTTTAAGTCATTCGAAAAACACTCATCATTACAAAGGGCACCGTCATATGTATATACAAATATTTATTCTACAATCACGTGATTCGCTGTTATAGATCTTACAATAGATAATTAATAAATTTAAAGACTTTTCGGCTTATCTTTCATCTTTTAGAATTCTATTCAACATCCGCCGCAATTGTTCTTCATTGCCATGTTTTTTGGCCTCTGCTCGAATTGCGGCGTGGTAACTTCCTGCTTCTGCTGATTTAGCATCAAGCTTCTTGCGGTTGAACGTGAAAGAGTGACTGAAGAAGTAATAAGCACTATATATTATACACAATGAATGTAAATTACGTATTTTAAAGAATTCTACACTAGCTCTTACTTTACGGATATAAATCCAAATATAGCACCTGCAATTCCTAAAAGTGCTAGCGCCAGCGCCACCTTCCAATTGGACACTCGCTCTAAGCCTTTAACTCCGTAATATGGGCCAGGATTTGGATCGTAATTTGGTTTTACTTCCCACGGTCTTAAAAACGAAAATAACAAAGCTTGGCATTACAGAAACAAAAAGGTAGGTTGACTTACTTATGGATTTCGTTGGCCTGCATATTTTTCACAGCGCCAGATCTGGATGTTTGTCCAGGTCGCAGTACACCCGCATCCCATAAACGCTGGTCATATGCTAATCGGGTTTTGGGTTTGATGAGAGTTTGATAAGCTTCCGATATTTTTACAAACTGTGCTGTTTGTTTAGCATCTGCACTGACGCCTTTCACATCAGGATGAAACTGGAATAGAAATATGTATATATTAAGCAAAGCCTTCAAAAGCATCGCCATCCAGGCATGACCGCAAACTTAGTACTTTTTTTGAGAGCTGCACAAAGGCATTCCTTATTTCTTGGTTGCTACAGTCATTTCGCACTTTAAGAATGTCGTAGTAAGTTTCTCCATTATGTACACTATAATATCGAGCAAATCTGTAAAAACAGAAACATATTTTACATAAACTTTTACGTTAATTATGGTCAAATGTAAACCATAAATAACTTACGAGTTAAGTACTAGCCTCCAATACTGGTTTCTGTGCAAGATTTTATTTTGCATATCCTATCAAAAAATTAGCAAAATTACTTAAAAACCTCAATAAATTTTGACGAAATTTACAAATTTCAAAATTTTCACAACAAAACAAAAATAATACAATCAGCTGTTACATCCTCATCAAAGCTTGCTTGGCAAAAACAAAAACCCTCACAGATGACAAAGTAGTGCTGCCAGAAGCGTTTAACGTTAGGTAATGCACACAATTAACGAAATAACGTAAGCGAAACGTAGCAACGGTATATGTAACTTTGTGAACTGCTAATTATAATTACTTTTTACTGAAAAGCCTTTCTTAATCCAAAACTAGCAGCGATGGAGAAAGAAAGAAAAGTAAATGAAATTGGTAAGTAAAATTTTTCCAAGCCGGTTCTAGGAGCTGTTATAGCAAGAAACAGCTATTGAGAAATTAAACAAAAGGAAGGAGTTTATTCGTTCGCTTTACACAATCTTAGCATTTATGAAAGAAAAACTTTAAGATTAAATAAATCAGTATGAGATTCCACAAAATGTAAATGTTGGTGAATACAACTGAAATAACATTAATTGGCCAAAAGATGTTTACTTGCTGATTTCCGTTAGTTTTTGTAAAAAGGTGTGTTGCGATTTGTAAAAAGGTCTTCACATATATGTATATACATATGTACATATATACTTTGGATTTATAAGCTTCAAAAATAATTTGTATTTACTCTGTATGGCTTTTGTACATGCGTAAAATTAATTCATATATATAATATCTTATATCTTCATCATGAGACATATTTGAATATTATAACAACACTTTTCCTGCTTCAAGTCATGTCTAATAGTTTCTTTTTTATCTTCTAGTTTTCCGACAAGTGTGAAAAGTCGATGTATACTGCAACAACGATTCAATTATTAAACGTTTGCTCACTATGACATTCGATTTTTTCACTCCCTTACCAAAAGCATTTTTCATGTTACCTAAGCAAAATCTCTACGTTCTTGAATTCCAGCGAGTACGAAAGAATAACTGCCACGATAAGTTATGTCGCCCAGAAAATAATGACACTGCCTACAGGGCCACGGCAAGATCGGGCGCAACGCGAACAGTTTGGGAGCGTAAGTGCAAAGAGCTTGAGCAGCCAGCCGACAGGAAAAGCAAATTCCTGCAAGAGCAAGACCGCGACCTGGTGAATGAGGTCCAAAGCATACTTAAATTATGGAGGGAACACTTATCTACTTTGTTAAACGGTGGCCGCGAAAGTGTTGCAGGAGAAGATGAAGATCCGGAAGCCCAAATCGCTGATGACGCCATAAACATCCCGTCTCACCCTACCTCGAGGAAGTTCGGATAGCAATAACGCGGCAAAGGAACAATAAAGACGCGGGCGCTGATGGATTACCAGCTGAGCTATTTAAGAGTGGTGGCGAAGAGCTGGTAAGCTTATTTGCAAAATATGGAAGAATGCGTGCTCGCCGATTGGAATTTAAGTGTGCTCTGCCCAATTCACAAGAAGTTTGATCCTGCAATATGCTCCAACTACCGCGAGATTAGCCTCTTTAACATTTTACTCAAGGGTTTATCGAGCGTATTGTCTGAAAGACTGAAGCCAATCGTCAGCGAACTGATTGCACCTTATCGGAGCGGTTTAAGAGCTGGTAAATCTACCATCAAACAGATATTCACGATACGCCAAATATTGGATGGAATTGGGAAGGACAGCTCTAGGCTCTTTGATACCAAATGAGGTTTTAGACAGGGTGAGCCCCTGTCGTGTAACTTCTTTAACATTATGTTGAAAAAGATAATTAGAGCTGCAGATTTAAACCGTTTTCCGTTCGCTAGATGAAGAAGCGAAGCGAAGAGGCCTGAAACTGAACGACGTTGAAGAGGAAGATCTCATCTCTCTTAGAAAGACTTGGCTTCTTTTGGGGTGTTCAGTTGGCTCCAGTTAGCAAAACAAAGTGCTTTACTAGAATCTGCCAAAATCGCCAAGGCGGATATAGCGTCAGTTAATGATTAATTCATTGTCCTACGAGTATAAAGCGAGCAGTAACGGTCGTGCCCACCTTGTGGAACTGTCGTTCCCCCACACGAAGAACTGTCGGTGTGGGAAATGCACTCTCGGCGAACTCCACAAATCCGGACCAATCATCCTTTTTAAAGTTAATAAAAATAGTTTTTCGATCCGCGACAGCCCTGTCGATCGTGATGACATGGGTCTGATGCAAGCGATAGCATATGTCGCCACGTTATGCTATATCAGACACACTACTATGTATATCAGACCTGCACTAGCTATGGTTAGGTCAGGCGAGCGTTCATTGTACAGAATGTCGAATCGTCTACGATCCCCTGTCAGGCTTGAGTGCCATAGATCGTGGTGCATAGTCAAGTCACCGAATACCAAAGAGTTTTCACCTCTAAGGACTGCACCTTTGTAGGAGTGATATCCTGCCAGGCAACCAGACAGGGTATATAAACATTAAATATTTCGAGTTCGACATCGCCTGATAGCTACTACGGAATCCCAGGAAAATAGACAGGGAGAGTTCCAAAAAAACCTGAGGCTAAATACAGCTTTTTCGGGGTTGACAGAATATATCAGAAACAAGAAAAGCACTAGAATCCAAGGTACAACAGCTCAATAGGTTATCCGCCGATGCCCACGACGATAACTGTCGTATAGGCAATGTATGGTCCTCCCGATACTTACCCTGGTGGAAAAATGCCCTCAACAAACGTAGAACAAAAGTTGGCAAGTTTTTCAACCAGGCAAAACCCACCTGCAATTGGTTAGAATATAGGGGCACCTTAACAAAAAAAAGGTAAGACAATTAAAACTAAGGCCAAAGGCCACGGCAGCTATTCTGAGAACGAGGAGGAGAAGTGAAAACTACTTCTAGAGACTAGCTCCCCAAGATATACCACGTTGCCAGTGGCAGAAGGAGTAGTGTTAAAAGCATATGACAGATCCAACGTTGCTAGGACGATTGTTACAGGAGCGGTTGCGGTGAAGGCAATGTTACTTGAACTGTGTACTTTCCGGAAGCCATGTTGAACCTTAGCCCGATCCTATCGGTAGATAAGATCTACCCTTGTCGATCGGTTTCTCGGTTTCAGCAAAAGTATCACCCTTCCAGTCTTCTATATGTCTGGAATGATGAGGATGGTCAAAATTGACAATTTTGGTCAGATACGCTACTGCCGCAGGATTCATATTTTTAGCCCATCTAAGCCAATGGTTTTGGAAGCTGTCATCTTTCTTTATTAGCCATACCGCAGATAAATGAAAGTGGCGCGCTAGGTTTTGCTCAGCGTTCTGCATGGCCCACGCATCTTTTACGATCTCCGTTGAAGTCACAAACGGAGCCCCACTCTGCCTGTTTTTATGTCAGACTAGAATCAGTTGGGTTTGATTGATGCCAAGGCTGGTGTAGTTTTCGGCTATGCTCTGGTTTGCATAGAGCTGAGTGGACGGGTGACTACCTCAACTCATGTTGCTGAGCTTTAAAACCGCATACCACAAATCAGCAACTTGCCCAGCGACAAACGGAGCTGCAGAGGGGTCGACAAGCTCATCTGTCCCCCACACCACCCACCGCTGTCCATTGCTGAATTGCAATGGGTACGATGTGCATCACAAGGATCGCTAGTTAGATAATGGTGGAGGCCTAGCATTCATCATCCATCACCGGGCGATGTATAGCTCGAATTATTTAATCATTTTAGAGGTTGTGGGTGAGAAAGGTTTCTGTATACATGACCTTCTTTCTCACAGCCGAATGTGTAGCGTGTGTGCGTTTCATTCTGTAGGTCCCGTGTTCAAATCCTGGCCGGGGCAACATTAATAATCAAATAAATAGTTTTTCTTAATAGCAGTAGCCATGAAAAAACTTCTCACGAAAATTATTTGCTGTTCGGAGTCGGCGTAAAACTGTAGGTCTCTCAATTTGTGTTACAAAATCAAGACGCACAAAACAAATTGTAGAAGTGCGGCGAAACAACAAGCTGTAAGCGCCAAATTATAATAATTTTTATTAATAACTTCAAATATAGCAATATGGGTCTCAAACGAAAATGATTAAGAAAAAGAAATTTTTAAACTTGAAGAAGGATGTTTTTTTTTTTAAAGTTAAATATACACTATTTATAATATGAATTCAAAATTACAATACAACATAACGAGAGATTTATTAGAACATATTTTTGAAGAGGGTTAGCCACTTGCTTAAGAGGATTAATTCAATTTAACTAATATGTCAATTGAAATGGTTTAAGAAACCCTAATTTCAAAAATATTTTTGCAGAGGAAATTTCATCTGTATGGAAATTTATATGAAATTATTAATATTAATGAAGCGAACTCTGTTCTAAACATATTTTTTAATTCAATTTATCAGTTAACTGAAATATAATAAATAAAAATTAGAATCAATTTTTAATAATGTTAAAAAACAATTAAAATATGGGCAGTGGCGGATCTAGGCGTGCGAGGAGCCATAGGGGATTTAGCCCTCCGCCAGCTTTTGGCGCTTAGTCGCTCGAAACATTAGAAATTATTAGTTCCGAAGGAACTTGTTTTTCAACTTTGTGTTCACTATGATATTCAATGAAATTGTGTTTGTAGCATATTTCACTATTAATTGTATTTGTGGCATATTTCACTATTAACTGACCCTTTTTATTTCAAAAGAACCGGTACGCGCAGGTCATCATTTTATATTTTGATAAAACTTAAATATGTTGTAATGAGAGACGTATTTTTTCTTTTGGCTGAAGAAATTTTTTTCTTCAATTTCTCGAAGTTATCGCTTTTGCTGTCAAAATCGATTTTTCTTGTGGTTCGCGAACTTTTTCGAAACTCGCATAACTTTGGTAAAAATTGATGGATTTCAAAACAATTTTTTTTTCAAATGTTTATAATCGTTCATACTTAAAAACCGAATTATAAACAACTGCCAAAATTTCGTGATTTTTTATTTGCATAACAGTAAACAAAAGTCACACTTTTTTCACCCATCCTTTCTTTAAAAAGTGTATTTTTTAAATTTTTTGGCAATCAATAGATAGTTTGATCTGTATTGTGACACAATGGCTATTAGCGAAATTAATTTTTTTGGGGTTATGATCAAAAAATGAAAATGGCGTTTTTCTCCATTTTGACGGCGTTCTTCTGAATATAGTCGTCTCATATAGCGATGCGTATGTTAATTCTCCCTCAAACTTAATAGTTTTATTCTTTTATAATTTCAAGGTTATTTCATATTAGACTAATTCAAAAAATATTTCTATGAAAAATCAAATTCCGCGCCGATTTCCTAGTGTTGTGACGGCGACTGCGTGATCTATTCATTCTATTTTCTCTACGTGACCAAGGTTTGACAGATAATTAACACAACCTATTTTCAACTTTATATTTACGACATTCAGACTGTCATTCTATTTTTTGTATTTCTGTCCCATTTCTTGTATTATATTTCTATAACGATAATTATAATATTTTTAAAAACGATAACTTCGAAAAATGGAAGAAAAGAAATTTTTTGCGCCAAAAGAAAAAATACGTGTCTCATTAAACCAAAAAACAAAATATATAAGTTTTCAAATACAAAAATATGACCTGCGTGGACCGGTTGATTTGAAATGGAATGGGTCAAATGTAATTTATGGTTTATATTTATACATATAGGTATGTATGTACATATTTTACTGAGATGTGAAACGGAATATGTTTAGGAAAGCTGTTCCCAGTTATTTGGAAAATGAAATGAAAAAAATTATAACTATATATATGTACATACATATGTATATACTGAATGGGTTTTCCGTTCTCACAATTTTCGCATGAATTCTCACTTCCGCTGCTCGTAGGGGCTCTACGCCTTAATTTATTTGTAAACAATTTGCCAGCATAGGAACATAACAGGCGCATCAAAGCATACCACGTAACAGTTAAATTTTTTATTATAAAAATAGCTTTTTAACAAAAAATTTTTGACTTTTATTTAATAATCTCTAATAAGTCATTTTGATTTTTTTTTTGGCAAATCCAAAGTAACAATTATTTGTTATTTTTATGTAAATAATCTATGGTAACAGTTATAGAGCGCTTTTAGTTATTAGTCAAAAAAAATCATCAATATAAATCGGTCACGGACTTTTATTTTTTAAGTCATACATATGTATATAAAAATTAAAAATAACTGTTATTTGTAGCTTACTTAGACAATAATAAAATATAATTGCTATTTTGGATTTAAATGTATAAAAATTACAAATAAAAATTAATTGGCGTATTGCATTTGGTAGTAGAGTATTTCCTTCATCATGACAGTGTCTCTTATGTTTATCCCATCTACAAATTTAATAGGCAGCCAATTCACTGGTTAACATTTGTGATTTGACAAGCCCATCCGATTTGCTTATAAACATAAAACAGCTGATTGACGGGTTCATAGACGTATTTTCGTTTGAGGTATTTTATTATTTTCAAAAAGCATCAAATTTAACCTCAATAGTGGCCAATTTGCGACTTTAGGGGAGCAACGGTAACACTGATACTTACTAATGTTAAATGTAAAAGTACTTGGATTACAATAAAAATGCAATACTATTACTAATGTATATTTATTTTGGAATATAGTTATATCTTTTATATTATTAAACGCACAAATATTCTGTCTCAAATGAATATTCGTAGCACGAAATGCGCCGATGACTAATTTTATTGTGACAATTGGTTTCCATTACGAGTACAAATACGATATTTAAAATTATGTGTAAAAAGCTCCATGAATTATTCATATGTATACATATTATGTATTTAAGTTTTACAAATTTAAATCTCAGATATTATCAAATATCAATCACTAAAAAATATATTTTTTAGGTATTTGAATGTAAAGCGAGCAAAGACTGATTTTTCATATTTTTAAAGCTACTTTTTAGTATTTGTTCCGAATGAAAAAGCAGTAAATATATATTGTTTTTCATATGCACATACTTATGGGGTCTCTTTATTATGCCAAATTGTTGACAGATGAATCAACTTACTCCCTGTAAGGATCAAATGATTAGGCGGTGCACATGACTTGGATTAATTGACTGTTGTCGTTTAATGGTACTACTGCCATCTACAGTCACCACGTTGACTATGTGACCACTTGGCTGATAATTGGATGGCAGGTGAATATGGTGATGGCTAGTGTCTCCAATATTATTGCAATTGTTATTAATTGGTTGAAGTAACGAAGTTGTGACTTTAACTCGTCTGTGTAAGACCCGTTTACCCTATAAAAGAGGAAATTATTAAATGGCACATAAAATGATTTAAAAAAAGAATGTTTTACCTGTCGTGTTTTGCTTGACTTGGATTCCTCGATTAGACTATTTGGCACATGAAACAACGATTCTCCGCGTGTTATTAGCATATTCGTAAGACGGCAGCACTGCGCGGCCATTTTAACCTGCTCTTCAATGCTGTTCTTGTCCGTTGGATGTATATAACGTGGCGGGAAAAAAGACGGCGCAATTATGGTTGCTACATTATGCATATTCATTTTATTATATTCTTTCTGTTCAATAACATTATTCAGGAAACGTAGCAACGACCGTAACGTATTTCGATTTTCATGCGGCAACATCTGGCAGATAATAGCCAGAGCTTTGGCTTGATCCGCAAGTGGTAAAGCATGGCATTGATAGAATAATTGAATGAGTTCATTAGTGAGTAATGGTTGAGGTAATTCCCTTAACCAACGCTTAAGTATTGCACTTAGATCATGCACACTGGCTGAACTCAATAATTGAGTAAACTTCTTCGGCTTCTGATAGAAGCTTGACTCCAGTTCATTGTAAAGAATTTCAGTCTTTAAAAGGGATAAATTTAGTTAGACAGGAGTGAATAAAATATATGCATATTCAATATACCTTTTGCTTGTGACCAGCGACACGCAGAATACCTTCCTCTCTAGCACCACGTTTCGTAAGCTCTTCTAAAAGCCCTTCTAGGAATAAAGGCACCAGCGTAGAGTCTCTGCCCGTTATTTGCTGATCGCGCCGTATAAGCGCATTTAAGGAAACGCCGAATAGGTTGCCTTCCTCCTTGCGTCGGCGCTTAAATGGTTTTCGCTTATCGAGAGAGACATGATTACGGTCGAAAACTGCCGCTAATTCCAACCAGAAAACCGTTTGCAACCGTTTTAGCTCCGTTTCATTTATAGTATCTATGTCGGTACATAACTCTAAGGAGGTGTCACTGCTATCCACAACGTCCTAAAAATGGGAGAATATAATTTAGTTAAGTCAAAAGTCATAAACAATGGACTGCATCTAAAAGCTATGTTCATACCACTCCATCCTGACTAGAGGTCTCACGGCACATATTTTCGAAACTGATACCGTCCCGTGAGGAAGGCGAATTCTGTACACTTTGTGGCGGTGTTTCTAAATTAATTTTGTTTATAATTTTTTGTGGTGTACTCTCCGAGGAAGATGCACTAGACAGACGAGCTGCGTTGGAGAGACTTTCATCACTTGAATCTCCAGAAGCGTTGTTGTCACTGTTCGAATATTGTATAAGCTGGCCGTGGACACGTCTAAAATGGAATTTGTCAAAAAAAAATCAATTTCAATATTAATTATTTTACTAACCCTACGGAGCACGACGGGTCTGAGCCTGAACGATTTCGTGGAATGTGAATGGTGCCAATGCGAGAAAAGCCCAATAACTCGATGCCTTCTGCAGCAAACATGGGAATATCACAACGAACGTGCGATCCTCGAAAAATGTCCTGCGAACCTTTAAGTGGTGCGCTTGGTGTTCGCCGAAGCCGTTGTTTTTGATTTTTGCCCAGCTGTAATGTTTGAGGACCATTTCCAGGATCTGTGACAGAGCCATGATCGAAGATACTGACAAAACTGGGTCTACACAGAGAAATTATTAACGAAAACATGTTTTTTTGGATTTAAATAATGTTTGATTGAAAAAAATTTGTCTTTTAATTTTTTAATTTAAGTACCTATACGCGATTTTGATATTGTCATTTCAAAATACTATATCTTAAGTTAATCAAAAAACATTACTTACATGGACGCATTTCCCCAAACTTCGTCGCCATGAATAGAGTCGAGCGAATCAGGCGTAGCGCTGCGAGATCGTGTACCTGTACTCGATTCCTATAATAAATTATGGTGTATTAAATATAAAGCCTGACTATGAAGCACATGTCAAGTTTAGTTTACATCAAAATCTCGAAAAACATCTCTAATATCCGGTTTGCGTTTGTGTCGATTTTTCGTTCGACCGCGTACTGTATGATTTAGGGCTCGAACGCGTTGTTTGATTGCTTCGGCATGATGCGTTGATAGTGATGCAAGGATCGACTCTAATTCCGAGGTTCGCAATTCTAGACCCTGGAATTAAACATTTGATAACTTATTAGGAAGTTGCTATACGGAAGGGCAAGGCGAATTCATAAAAGGTGGTGTTATAAGTGCAACTACAAAATTCCCATGTATTTTGTTTCTGCTTTTGCGTAAGAGTTGTTAAAATTTACATACACTTTGGTTTTGTTTTTACGGCTTTAAAAAAAAAGTGCATTTCACCATTTAATGACGAACAGAGAATTTCGTCACGCCGGCGTAAATTTCCAATGTTCGCTGCATAATTTAGGGCCAGTTTTTCAGTGCTACTTTGAACTGAGTTTAAACTAAGTTTACTAAAACGCCGTTTAAGGTTAAACTAAGTTTAAACTGCAGAGCTGTTTTTCAGTGAGCGTTTAAGGCCGCCCTAGAATTTGACAGTGTGGTAGGGCAACACTGTTTTTTTCTTTATCTACACAACAAAGCAGCTGACGTTTGTTTACATTTTTTGTACACAAAAACCTTCGTGAATTATTTGTGAAAATTGAAGTTACTAATACGGTGAAAAAATGTATAAGCGGAGCGGTAATTTTTCGACGAGAGAAGTGAACTTCGTTTACTTCATCATCGCTATAGTCACTTTCACTTGAAAAATCCATATTTTAATATATTTTACGGACAAAAAACGTTTTGTTGATTTCAATTTCTGTGAACTCATGAAATGACAGCTGAACAGTTGAACAGCTGATTGCTTAAACTGAGTTTAAACTTAGCATATCGGGCGTTTAAACTTAGTTTAAACTAAGTTTAAATTCGACTGAAAAACAGCACATCGAGTTTAAACTTAGTTTAAACTGCAAATCAAGTTGAACTAGCACTGAAAAACTGGCCCTTAGCTTACTTGAACACAATTGAAGAGGCAGCGAACGAAAAAAACAGCTGATTGAGCCGCTTCTATACGCAACGAAATTGAGAGTGATCATATGTTAAGAAAGGTATTAATATAAGAAATGTAAAGTAATACCAACTGATAAGCTTAAACAAAAACCAGTCTCATGCAAATGGTTTGACTTTAAACCAGACTTTACATATGTATAATGCAAGCATTAGTTTTAAACAACAATAAAATTGATTACATTTTAATTTGTTTAACAACATTGAAATAATAAAGCAATGCAGTCACCCTGATCTGATTTCGTCGTACCCGCTGGGGTCGGCGATAAAAGTAAATCTATCGTTGCGAATGGTCGTCGGGAGAAATTCGTTGTAGGCTTTGGTTGTGCGCATCCTCATATGTCAGTGTGCTTAACTCATATGTCAGTGTGCTTAAACAATAATAGTTCTGTTCGATGAAAAAATTATCCATCACCAGCCAGCAAACCAAATAAAGAGCGTAAGTGGAAATCCTCTCACAAAGAGATGAAAAACAAAAAATTTCATCGAACAGAAAATTTGCCATCACCATCAAAAACCGATAGAAGAAGACAAATCAGCTGAGTTTATTTACAAATTTGTGCGCGGTTCACATAGTTTAAAAATAGTTAAAAATACTGCAATGGAAGGAAAAAGGAAGTTGGACCTCAAATGTTCACCAGGAACATTCCAGAAAGTCGCAATTGGTAAGTATTCAAACAGTTCCTGGAGTACTGGAACAAGCTATGTAAAATAGCAATTTGGTTTAAAACTCACGTTTTTGGTTTGGTTTTTGGTTGTTTTATTTTCCATTTTATAGTTTAATATTATAAGATCCAAATTTTACAAAACACCGGATTTCACAAAATGTAAATTTCTTTGTTTACAATTGCAATCATATGTTTTCGAACATATGTTTTCGTGATGGATAATTTTGGCCAAATTTCTCCAACACAAAATCAGCGGCTCTCTTGCAACGAACTGTCAGTTTGCTCTCTCATTTTTTGGTTGATGGATAATTTTTTGTCGTCATCGAACGCCTATTTGTGATAATTTGTAATAATTATTCATAATTTTTGTTCATCGAACATAACTAATATTTTGCTAAAATATACCCTATGTCATGGCCGAAGTGTAGTTACAAGTTAAAGCCCCATGGAAACCCATGCAGTAATTTCGGAGATTGATGACTCTAAACTGTCAAACAGACAAAAATTCTAAAAAAAAGGTTCAAATGTAGTTATGTATGTGGTAGGGAAAGCCCTGCATCACCTTCGAGCATTTTTTAAAGAAATTTTCAATGCACAAGAACGACTGTAGGTAGATTAACTGAAGTTAGCAACAACATTACATTTTTTGACAGAGGGGTTGGGAATGATTTCAATCTTGCGTTATCACAGCAATTTGATCAGAAACCCACTTTTTATTAAGGCTGAAGAAGAAAAATTACATAGCATAGGCAAATGAGGAGAGTTGGGCGTGCCCTGGAGTTAAAAAATTATATGTATATGAATGTAGTGAATTAACACCCCAACCATAACAAATTCTAACAATAATAAAAAATAGACATTGTTGTGTTGGGATATGGGAAAAATGGAAAAATCAACATCGGTACACATTTCCGCTTTTGGACTTGCGCTTCAAATTATTGTTGTTGCTGTTATTGTTCAAATACAATAAATATTACATAGGTTAGGTTAGAATGGAGGCGAAGGAACTAAACGCTCAATTACCAACTGGGTGCAGCTTATGCAGTAATTATTGTGGAAAAAAACAAGTTCTCTGGCGTGGGTTCCGATCGGCCAGTGTCGTGTGAGAACCCTGTCCTCAAATTGGGTGCAAGATGAAAGTATTGCACATGTAATCTGCGTGTGTCCAGAGTTCAACGGTTTTCGAATCGGGTTACTTGGTGGTGAGGGTGATCCATAGGGCTTGTAGTCGTCCGCTCTAAAAGAGTCAAGGAACCTATTACAGTTAGCAAACCAGGAGTCAATGTTTTCCACATGTAATCATGACACAAAAAGAAAGATTATTTGGTCGGTAAAACTCTATAACGTTACCAACTTAATCTGTTCCACCTAACCTAACATGCTTGATAGAAATCAACCAATATTTCCCATAAGCAAAACGAAAGTAAATAACTTGAGTTGTTGATTAAGAATAATAAAAATTAAATCATTTAAAAGGGGTTTGAGCATTTTCTTATTTTTTCCTGTTTACTCCAAGGCGAATTCATATCAGGTGGTGTTGAGCGCGCAACAATAAAAATCCGCACTAACAAATTATACGTACAATGTCAGTGACCACCGGTGATAATTACAACAAACACATAGTTTTGACATTCAGTCCAGAAAGCGAATTCACTCAGCTGCTTGCTGAACACCACCTTATATGAATTCGCCTTGATTTCATTGGTGCATCTTGTTTTTTTTTTTTTTTTTTTTTTTGAAAGCAGTAGTGTAGTTGTACTTATTACAGTACCTTATATGAATTCGCCTTGCTATAAATATTTAAAAAACAAAATAAATTGGAAATTGAAATAAATACAAAGAAAATATGGTGAAGTCCGTGTTGAGGTCGAAAAACGTTGAACAGGGAAATTGATAACTTTTCCATAACCCAAGCGAAGAGCCTAGAAGGCGGCCGTGGAGCAGAGCTTGCCAGAGGGAGATTGGAGCTTAAGATATATTATATGCAGATCACTTTTCATCTTCGAACATTATCCGTAGCGAAAGAAGATCCAACTTGTTACCGAAGGCCATACTACATCTCCAACGTAACTTAATAGCTGCATCTGCATGCCCATAATTAAAAATTTTTTTAACATTTTAGGCCGTGGACGGCCTAAGTAAGTTATCAGGTTATATACAGTTATCAGGTTATATACAGTTTTTAGAAATTAAAGTTAAAATATAAATTTGTCAACGCAGCTATTTGCAGAGCTCTTAATTTAAAAAAAACTATTTTGTAAAAAATTGCTTTCGTACAAACCGAATTCATACAAGGAGGTGGCATACCGCATAAAAGAGAATAGATGAGAGTTTTGTTTTTTATCAACGAGAAAAGCAAAGGTAACGAGTTTTACATTCTTATAGTTCTATGTTCTGTGTTTGGTTGGTGTTACGTTTTCTAACGAAATACCCGGACAAGCGCGTTTCTCATTCTCTCTAAGTTTGTTTCTTGGTGTTATATTTTATTTGCCTTTCTCTCTTTTTTCACTCTATCTTCAGCAGCCAATTTCAGTACATAACGCGCTGTCAAAATTTGCTCGGCGCTAATGCTGGGTTATTGTGGGATCATTGTGAATATATACAAGTGGAAAGTCTTCTCATTGTGAATGGTCAGAGCTGATATGGGATGTCACATAAGGGCTGATAAGAACTGCCAGACATAGCAATTGCACGATAAATAATATGTGAATACAAGAATTCGAGTAATAAAAAGGCAGAAAAACAGATTGTACGGGAATGAGAAATTTTTGTTGCGCCAGTTTAGGTATGGGTCTTAATTTACTTGGACATTTTTGTTTTAGAAAAAGTATCATCAGTAAATATGCTAAGCGCATCGCGTTAGCAAAATTATTTTACCTGTTCAAATGGTTTTGTTAGTTGTGGAAATCCAGCCGCGACCAGCCATTCAGCTTCTAATTCACCCTCTGTGATAAGAAATAAAATTTTATTTCTAAGCCAATAATGTAAAACAATTTTGAATTCGTACTCACCTTCATAATGTGTCTCTGGTTCGTTATTTGGCGAACTGGTCTGATATTCATTTAGAAATTCACTGTAATCCTGATCAGATGTGTTGTCTAAAGACGTGTTGCTACTTGTCATTTTGACATGTTGACTTTTATTGATATTTGGAAAATATGGCATGTTGTTGCTGTGATCACTTCAGGCAAAGAAAGAAATTCAACACGAATTAGGAAGTAAAGTTTTGAGAGGAGCTCAATATTGCACAATGGAAGGATTTCTTATCTTCCCGCACCGTTGCTGTAAGTTTCTTATTGGATTTAACGGCGTTTTAATCTACTCCATGTTGGCAATGATGTAATCAATGTGGTTGTTCTTTGTCATTTGAAAAAGCTGTTGCTGCAAAAAAAGGGTATAAAAAAATTAATACATACGAGTATATGTATTTACGATGGAACAATAGATGTAAGTACATTAAAGCGCGATTGATGTTTAAGTCAAACGAAGGCAAACGAAGATTGCGTTTCGCTCATCGTAAGAGAACTAAAGTAGGGAATATTCCCATACCAAACCCTTTATGGAATTTAATTACATTGCTGCAATGGGTTCAAGACTTGGGAATTTTGGTATGGAATTTTTGTTTTGGTATGGAATTTTTGTTTTTGTTGTGGATTGCTTTTAGACTTAAAAAACTATATCGCCTAAAAAATTTATCATTTCGTTTAGTTTTAATTATATTTAGAAAAAATCTAATGAAAGACAAGATGTGCATTTGAGTACAGATAATTCCAATTGATTTAGCTCGATGACTCGTATAGGAAGAAATGTTTAAAAAAAAAGTATCTCTAATAGACTTTAAATTATAACCTCCAAAACGTGAATTTAGTACAACATTTTGAAGATAGTAAAACAGATTGCGAAAATTTCGTTCAAAAGCGGAAGCTTATGGAAGGAGATAAATTGAAAAAAATTGGTGATCAGGTGATAGGTGTCATAATGTGTCATAAATCATAAAGTCATAAAATTTTAACTTTCAAAAATTGTGTTTTTAAATTGCATTGAAACAAATAATTTAAACTAATCAATTTTTTATTTTATAAATTTTATGATTTTATGACATATGACACAATATGATATTTTGTGAGTCACCCAAATATGTCTTGCTTTGAATATGTATTAGGTTTATGTAGTTATATATTTCCAAATACTATGCAAATAAAAATGAATTAAGTCCTAAATCTAAATTCCCCATGTATTTTCTTAAGGATAATTCACAATAGCGTAGTTTTTTTACTTCCCAACACTACAACTCAGGTCGGATATCATTTTACTGAGCTGGCTCAACTCGCATATTTTTCCGAGTTAGTGTTGTTGCTTTACATGCATTTTGTTAACCTACCTAGTGTTATTTTGCAACTAGGTTACAAAAAAACGGGTCCATTGTTGAATAAGATATAATTGTAATATCAAGATCACCGAGCTTCTTGGCAACAACTCACGCAGATTTGCGGCGCCATTATATACAGTAGAGCGATTATACTGACGCCAAATCGATTCGATACAGTTGTCAGACAATGGAACATTGCCCTTGGCATTTTGGTTTAGTTTCCGCTCTTGTTTCACAATGGAGATCTACATTCATAATTGCATTTGGATAGTAGGAGAGCAGTTTTTTGTCCTCGCAAAAGAAATATCCAAATTTGTAACTTGCACATAACTATAGGGATACATACGTAGCCATCGATTTAGATGCTGAACTATCAAAAAGGTTTTGCGAGAAAAATAAGTGTGCTCAAATCTTATTCATTTCAACTTATATTTTATTTCAACCTTTACCAAAACTACAGCTAAGCATTGAAATAAACATTGTTATTTTAGGTTTAAATCGAGTTACGGTTTTTTTTAAATGTTCTGCCTATGGATCAATAACATTCTTCAAACTAATTAAAGCTATGGGCAGTAGGGTTCCATAGGAAAAACTTAAATATTGGAACAACTTTTACAAATCGTGGAAATTTATTTCCAAATTAGTATGAAATCGCATTTCCAAAGTCAAATCATCTTCAGCGAAGAGTCACATTTCTGGCCACATTACCATATTTCTAGAGACTCGCCAGGCACTGTTTGGTGTGGGTTTCATTGGTACATACATATGTATTTGTATAAAATGACGATGAAGCCAATATTAGCGTGAATTGTAAGCGCTATAGTAAATTATTCGTGACTTTTTGGTGACACCACGAAAATATCAATCGTCTATTAGGTGCTACTTTTGTTGACCGTATCATATTAAGAAATATATCTTTCAATTGGCCACCCAAGACATGTACTTTGACTCCGTTCGGCCGCTTTTTGAGGGGGTCTGCCAAGCCAATGGTCTATACTGATAAACCTGCTACGACTGACCAGTTGGGAATCAACATTCGCCGAGTTATTAGCGAGGTACTAAATTAGACCGTGACTAAGTCCCTTAAGATTTCTGAACTATTATGTAATACTAAAGCCAAAATATTGGTACACTCAATCATTTTTCTGTGTTTAACTTGAATAAAAGTTAATGTTATGGTAAACATTTTATTATGATTCGAAAAAACATGTGTGGCAATTACTTCTTCAAAACCATCTCATAAAAATTGGTTCTCCACCGTACCCCAGAAAAAGCCCAACGTTGTCAAATCGTAGCTCCTGGATGGACAATTGACATCGCCCAAATGGCTGATAACACGAACTGGCCAGTAAAAGATTGATTGTGGAATGGACTGTGTAGCATAGTGCACCACCCTGCAAAGATCATCCGTGTCCATGACTTCAATTTCTTGCCATAAAAAATCGTTTGGCTTCTCGAGGATCACTGGCTAGTTTTCCTATACCCAGGTGTGTCAGTTTTGTTTGTTAACATAGCCGCCAATATGAAAATTCGCTTCTTTAGAAACAATGATCCATTTCGTTTGCATTATTTGCCAACGTTGGTCAAACATTTCAAGCTGATTATACTGATTGTACGTCAAAATATCCAGCGGGGCAGACTTGCCTTCTTATCCTTAATTAGAGCTATAGCTGCCTAGGCGATTTAGGTCGATTTCAATATGGGACGCCAATTGTTCCACTGCTTTGCTAACTGGCACCAGCCCCTCTAGTTGGTCTTTTCATCGTAGACGAGGCCTTCCTCTTTCTCTGCTACGACCAGCGGGTACCGCGTTGAATACTTTCAAGGCTGGAGCATTTTCCTCCATACGTACAGCATGACCCAGCCAACGTATACGCTGAAGCTTACTTTCACCATCGCATAGACGTAAGGGTCTAAAAATCTTTCGGAGAATTTTTCTCTCGATCACTCGCCATCTCATCTGATGTTGAAAGCGTCTATTTGTCTGCGCCATACAATAGCACGGGGATGATGAGGGACTTATAGAGCGTGGTTTTCGTTCGTCGAAAGAGGACTTCACTGTTCATTTGCCTATTCAGTCCAAAGTAGCACATGTTGGCAAGAGAGTTCCCTCATTGGGTTTCGAGGCTAACATTGTTGTTGGTATTGATGATGGCTCCAAGATTAACAAAGTCCTCTACTTTGTCAAAATTGTAACTGTCAACAGTGACGCGAGAGCCAAGACGCGAATGCGCTGACTGTTTATTTGACGACAAGAGGAATTTCGGGAGCAAGATGCCACTATAAAATCCTTTGATTAAAGCCTTCATCAGTATTAGGGTACATATAAAGTCAAATCGTAAGAGTTTAGTTCATATATGTATCTTTTTTCAATCAGTGACGCTATTACCGTACCTACTATCAATATAACCGTACGTGCAAATTTATATAATAGTACCCAGTTGGACTTTTCTGAAAGAATATGTTCATTGGTAAAACATTTTAAACCAAGAAATCATCAATTTCCAATAACAAAATGAAGGATGCAACAATAAGGATAGCAGAGAAGAGAAATTTTTTGTAGTTTTTATTTTGTTATGTAGTAGAATTTGAATAAAAAAAACCAACAAATTCTTTCTAGATAAGTTAGCGAAAAAACAGTATGTAATTTAGATTTTGGAACTATTAAAAGTTATGTTGAAAACAGGCATGATTTCGCGCTTTCAACTCCCAACGGATACTTCAATCTATGTGAATGAATAATTTTATTGGAGATTAAACCAAAATGACCGGCTCATCATCATCTTCATCACCATCACAGCTGGTTGTTCTCGTGATCAGTTTGTCGCGCTGATGGGAGCGCCACTTTTGCCGTCCACAACTTACCTTTTTTATTCGACATTGCTTTTAATATTGTAAAAAAAACTTCCACAACCACCAATACAAATTCAACTAAAGCGCAATCAATGGCAAAGGAATAACACAAGACTTTATGTAGTATCTGGTTATTGTTACAAAAGAAGCATAATCTGTTGAATGCAACTTTTCAATTCCATTGTATTTGTTTTTAGTAGCCTCTGAGAAGATATATAAACACAAAAAAATCACCTAATCTTAATGCGACAGAATTCTCTGAATATACACTGGACAATTTCTTCCACATACATACCTGCATATACTCATATATTTATATATGTACATATATACCTATATATATATATGTATGCATATGTACGTACGAGTATGTGTATCAAGTTCCCCAGCAACTTTTACTTAGCCCATTGTCATTAATTTTATATAAACGCGCTACAACCACAAAAATTTCTGGAAGACAGCGATGAGTTGGCTTTTATTAAAAAAATGCCATGACTTCTTATACTACTCACTGCGAATACAATTTTTGGCAAAAAAATTTTTCGGATCATTCATTCAAATCATTTCGCAAACATTTGGCAATCTGAAAAAATGTATTTCGTAATTTGATTGTGTATTAGCTTCTGATGATAGGACAGATCAAGCAAATTTATACTGTTGGTGCTCGTATCGTAAGGTAAAGAAATAAATCGGCAATAAAGCTTTCAAGGTTTAGTGGTAATCAATAGCTAAGCTTTCAAAAATATAGCAATTAGAAACAAAGAAAATCTGAGGTTATAATTAACTCTAATAACATATGAAAATAAATAACAAAATTTGCTTTTATGATTACACAATACTATAAAGTTTTTATAGCCTCATTTACAATTATTTTATATGTGCGGTTTGTATGTATATACGTTTGTACATATGTATATTGAAACTCTTTTTGAAAGTTGAAATGCATTGGCGATGCAAGAATGCATCGAAAAATTAATAGGCCAACAAGAGTGGGAAAAGGCTCGAGAGCACGGTTTGTCGTGCGAAAACACCTTACGAGTATCTGACTTAATTACCCACAAATGAAAACGCCGATACACAGGCGTGCTTGGCAAAGTGGGGCCAACTAGCAAGCAATGCAAATGCAGACTCGGCAAGTTGGTTTAAATAGCCTCTTGGTCAATCTAGTGATATGCACACGTTCAACCTTTTATCGAAAACTCCGAACATTACCATCATCAATATGTTCGACATTTCACACACCAATACGTTAACTCGCATTTCCAAGTACAGTGGTGGGCAATGAGATAAACATACATCATTTGAACAAATGTAGATACATCATCAGCAAAAGTTGGTATGGTCAATGCATGTTGCACATTTTTTTTATTTGTTTGATATGATGTGGACAAGTGTGGTTTAAGTGGGCTATGATTTGAGCAAATTTGTTAACTAACTTTAAAAAATGAAATGCTTTGGGCAAGATGCAAGATGAAAGGCTCATTAAATTCCCCCTATCGAAACACATAACTAATTACACTAGTTAAACTCAGTAATGAAACTACATTTCAGTGTCATAATTTTATAGTTCTTTTGTTAATCAAAGCCTTAAATACATATTACCCCCCAATTGGGATACTTTTTGCACGACATCAATTACTTATAAACGTCAATGTGAAATCAAATATTTCATCAGAGACTTTATTTTCTGTTGAATAAACTCATGCTAGGTGTGGACATACCCTACAGGAAATAGAGAAAGGCTCCATTTAGAAGTGAAATTGGAAGCACATATTGCGTAGGGAAGGTTTAAATTCCGAAATAAGCTGGAAACATTCCCAATAGCTTCTTGTAGACACACTTAATAAGTTTTGATATATAAACTTTTTTATTATTTTTGGCCTTATATTTATGAATCGTCTGTATAATTTATAGAGCTTGAGGCCAGGTTTGTATTAGGGAATATTAAGAGAAAACAACAATTTTTCAAAGTGGTAGAAGTGATAGCTGCTATTTCGGAGATCACCACATCTCCTCATCAGACTTCTTTTCTTTCTAGACTTTACCTGGCTTTGAACATTGGTACACGGAGTTGCTAGGCGAGCACGCAACCACTCAGCCACGCTAACCGTGCGAAAATTGCTTGTTTTCTCATTATCCCTATCTCCAACTATACCGCTATTAAGTGTCACATCGCCACTATGTCCTTAACAGCGTGGCTATCACTTCTACCACTTTGAAAAAAATTTTCTTTCCGCTTTTTAAATAATGGATGATGAAAACTTCGTTTTTTGAAACAAACTAGAAGCTTTCGTTATTCCTATTGTCACTCATTCTGTGGATACCTTTGGGAAATACTTCCCTAGAATTTCTGTAGTCAGCTAGAGGGAATGCTTTCACCATGCTTGGCGGAATGCTCGCATAAACATACCACTAACTCTAAAACTGCACTGGGTTTATGAAATCTGTATGCAAACACACTAATACCCATCATGTGCAATGTTTTTAGAAATATTCTTTTCTATGGGTTCCTCAGAGACTGAATTAGATTACTTACAGGGTCAGAGGTAAATCTATTTCAGGCATGCAACGAGTATTTGTAAAGATATCAGAATAATATCGTAGATAATATTTTTTACAAACCAGAGTTGAAATAGCTAAAGCTATTTGTAGATTTATGCAAATTCAATCAAGCTCGTAAACGAAGCACAGTTGAAGCTATACATGGAAAAAGTGATAAGTGAGGCGAAAATATCAGCAAACTCAGGAGAATATTCAATTGCAAAATTCACATGCAACTCCAAATAATGCTTACTAAATTCCTCCCCTACCTGGCTCATCACATACTACGCTTAAGGAAACCCGATTTATTCAACGAGTTTTTGAAGAGTTTCAGCTTTCAAGAAACTTGCGATTGGAGAAGAATTGCAAGCACATATATCGAATACCAAAAAATTGCAAATCAAGAAAACCCAGAAAATGTATTTTGTATGCTGAATTTGACAGGCAACCCCAAGCACAAAAACAACTGCATATCGTTGGCTAATAAATAATGGTTGATATAATAAAATAGCATCTTGGGGGAATAAATACCAAAAATACCGAAAATTTATTACCGAAAATTGTAATCACTTCTAGTAACCACAATTCTGATGCAAATGGTAACGCTGTCAACAGTTGCACGAACAAAAATGAAATATATTGCATACGTCAGGCACAATGTTACCACTGTTGTTGTTACCACCCAATACGATTGTAGTAAAATTCCCCGGTAATATGAATCACAGATTACGGAAAGGGTTTAAAAATTGCCTGAGTTTTTACCTGTGCCGAAAAGACCTCTTCACCTATTAAACAAGAAAAAGCTTAAAAAATTAGGAAAATAGAAAAATAGGGAAAGATAATTACGGAGCTTCGCTTTGAAGCCGTAGTAGAGACCTGACGATGCTCAGTAAATAATGAAAAATAAACTGTATTTCTAATTTTCGCGAAATAGAAAAGTACATTTTATATATATGGAGCTACCTAGTTTCAATAAGTATTAAAAAATGTGTATTTAATGTAGACAATTTACTTGTGCAAAATTTGTGACCACCACTGTACATGTGGAAATTACGATAACCCAATGAACATTTGGTTTCATGTTATGTTGATATCCAAAAATTTTGCAGTATCCTATGTAAATTTTATAAGTGTACTTAAAAAGGAAATGAATGCCAATAATCAACCAGAAAAAAACTTTTTACAATTTACTTTAGTTCCAGTTCCTTGAACAAAACAGTTTTGATCTCAAGTGAAGAATAAAACAATTTGTAATTTGAAGATTATATTAAATCTTTATTTCATGCTTATTGGGAATAAAAAGTCGAATGAATAAATTCCAAATTGATGGCATTATGCTGATTGCAGATTGTATGTATGCATGTATGCATGCATGTGTGATAGTTTACCTGCTTTTCACTGCTTCTCGGTTTGAATATTTTCCAGTTTTTTTACTTTTCATTCGTAGCGGTTCATTATTCATTTTCGAGGCGCTACATATGTTAATGCTGCTTTCATGTTAACCGATTATGAAATTACGAATGAATTTAATCAAGTGAAATTTTAGTGACCCCAAGGTTTACATGGCTTGTAGTTATGTATTTAATCACATTTGGTTAAATAAGTAAAGGTGAACAGATCTACACACATATTTATGTTCACATGTATGTATTTACGTATGCAAATTAATAAAAGGTACATACTTACACATTCCTTTACCAAACCACTGTGAACGAGACATTCATATTCGAAAAAGGGTTATATGTAGATTGGTACGCATAGATATATAATCACGGAATATACCTTTAAAGCTAATGGAACTTCATTTGTAGAAATACTGGATTTTATTTTACCAATCATGCAGCTGAATCCAATTTGAATTTAAGCTTCTTTAAATATAGAACTTTCCAATATGTAGGACCATAAAAGCGCTTAACAAAAATTAAACAACAAAATTGTTTATTTGAGCTGTACTTTACAATAACTTAGTTCCAGACAGATACACTTCTTGGATATTGGTTTCCTTAATGAGATTTTATTTTTAGTGTAAATGAATTTTAGGTAAATAATTATACCTATTAACCTCCAATCTCAATTTTTCCAGCGGTTGAAGGGATACAGGACACCTTTTAATAGGTATATCAAAAGCTATACATTGCGTCAGGCAGATAGGGAACTCTAATCATTATCTCTTTAGAATCCTTTGAATAATGACAACCCGATCATAAAGCCCTGACAGTCAAAACTCCGTTTTAATTGCAGTGAGCCGTCGAATAAAATTTTTTCAAAAACTTTTCCAAAGGGGTCCATCTAAATAAACAGAAATCAGAGTCAGAAGTTTGCCGGCGCATAATCAAATTATAATATCTTCCAAATAAGTTGACATCCTTTTAGAATAGTGTTTGAAATTGCACACCTTTGGTGAGAGCACATAACTAATTACTACTACTTTTGGGTTGCCTATGTATTTTGTTACTTTCCTTATTCGTTAACATATCTTTCAATAATTTTCTATCATAAAATATCTTCTTTTTTTTAATGTAAGGTGAATTATCAAGAACAATTTAGTTTTAATCAATAGCATTAATGGTGGCTGCTTTAGTCGAGTGTGCCAGTGTACTCAGTGTCCTTGGTTGAAATCTCGGGCGGGGCAAGTAATATTAAAAAATGGTATACAAGCTTTTTTCGAATAGCGGTCGCCCCTCGAAAGACAATGGAAAACCTCCCGAGTGTATTGCTGCCATGAAAAAACTTATCACTAAACTCATCTGCCGTTCGAAGTCGGCGTAAAACTGTACATCCCTCAATTTGATACAACGTCAAGATGCCCGCGGCATTTCAATCATAGATCGCGGCTTTCCAACTGATCCCGAACTAGTATCAAAATAATTCCGAACTTTTCCTGAAAATTCCTGAGCTACGCCCGAAATGACCCTGAAATAGTTTCTTATTTCAAGACTTGTTGTAGCCGACTAGCAAAAGAACAAACTGCATGAGAAGCAACAATACAAAATCGTAAATACATGCGAGTTGAGCCAACTCGGTGAAATGATAACGGACCTGAGATGCAGTGTTGTGAAGAAAATACAACATCGCTATTGTGAATGAGCCCTAAAAAAATACATGGGAAATTTTAGTTAAATACCAAATTAGTTTTTATTGTTATAGTACTTTTAAATATTTAACCAAATCAACAAATATTTGGCAACACAACTATATTTCGTTTTTAAATATCACTAAACAAATCCCAAGTTTCATGAAAAATGCTAACAAGTTTGCTTTTGCATCGCAAAGGAAAATTTGTTTAGTTGGAGCTTTCTTTTGCTAGTTCATTACAAAAACACATTCCTAATATACCCAAGTCGCAAGATAAGTATTTTATTACGACGCTATAATAATTATTGGTGGCAGTTGATTTTTTCTCTGACGAGCATAATAGTTATATTTCTGAGCATTTCTCACAATTTGACTATGAGAATCATAAATTTAGTGTGTTGTATTAGCGCTGACAAGGGCTGGAAAACTGTCGGTACTACCGAATAGTTCCACTTTGCTCCATTATCGAATGGTCGTTAATCTCTATCGATAGCGGTTATCAAATATTACTAATTTGGATAGCAGCTCTGAGTTATTTTGAAAAAAAAAACAAATTGTTTTCGTGTCTGATATGTTTTTCTTCGGTAAATAAGATTAATCTCGAAATAAATGAATAGTCATTATACTTGGTGACGAAAATTGAGCGGTTTCATTCATACGCTGAAATGGCCGAAATGATGCAACCATTTTTGTGTTATCGGGGAAGCGAACCAGTAGTCCTATTTATGTTAGCGAAATACGGAAACAACAAAAGACGAACCGGTATACACAGTTAATTTATTGTTTATTATTATACAATATATTAAATTTCCATATCATAAACAATTTTTTTTTTGGTTTAATAAACTAAACTCATTTTGGACATAAAATTGAGTTTTTTGTAAAATTTTTGTTGCTCCTGCTGATATTGATTATTCAAAAACTGCTTATTTTTCGTAAAGTGTAACAAGTTATTAATTTCTTAGCATCCGGCATGTGAAACAGGAAACAGCTTTTCACTACGTAGCAGATTTTGTACAAGCTAAGTATCTATGATTTTTTAACCGAAATTATTTTTACTTTTATATGCAACCGGTTTAACAGGTGCCCAGTAACTAAAACGTAATAAATACACGATAGTGGGAACGCAAGCTATTGAAAACAGCGAATAGGCTGTCTATCGATAGGCCTACACCTCTGGCGCTTATATATGTATTCAGTTATTAACAAATAACTACACAGGATCATATGAGCCAGCAAATTATTAATATCTATTACTTAGCATAACAGCAAAGAGTGCGCCGAGTTAGTTCATTTCGAGCTCGGATAAGGACTTCAATCAATTATAACTATATCACGGATTTTCTATCATGAAGTTATGACTGCAATTCGTGGCTTTTAAAAATTAACATAAAATCAACTGGCATTGAAGTGTCGCAAAAATCGGCAATTGTTGGCTAATGAGTAGTCTCGTTAAACCTCGTGTTTACACCCACTATTAAAACACAGATTTTATTAATTCGAAGCTATTGTCATTATCATGAATCGTAAAGCAATATAATTATTTATGTGCATATGTGCATATGTGCATGTGTATGAATTAAAATTCAATGAGAAAGCTAAGTCGTTAGGTAGTTACATATTTTCCATTGTCTTTAAATTTTCTTGTCTTCGCAAACATACGCCGCTTCGTATTCTTTCATAAAGTTATTTATGCATTCATGTAAAAACTCGTATGTTTGCAATTCAACTTATAGAAAAACATTGCCTCGAGTCAAATTACTGCAAAATAAACATCAATTTTACATTGTATACATCTCATTTGAGTAACATCCGACAAGTCTTATTAAATCCAAAACTTAGATATGTAAACACTATATACAATTATATATCGTTGCTAACGTGCCGACTTACTTACTGTATGTGAAAAAAAATTATTTTTTTCATACTCGGCACTTTCCGCTTGCGTTGTGAATATGATCGCAAATCCATCAAGTTTCTAAAAGTCGTAAAGGCTGTGAGTTTTGCTTCAACAAGTGATGAATTCGCTGATTTTTAACTGAAAAGCAAGCGCAATGACGACATGTACTGTAGACCGTATCCTAAATATCATACAAAAAGTTGAAAATATACCCCTCTATTTTGAACACTTCCCTTGTGAGGATTTCAAAAATGGGGAAACAAATTTTCTGCCACCCTATAAAAACAGCAAAACTGAGTTTTTTCCAAACATTTTTCTATTTGATCTTCAATTTTTATGAATGACAAATAGTCCTAAAGGTATTAAGCAAAACAAATAACCTGTCATGGCAAGTTTAGGTGTTATGCAAGGTTTTTCTAAAAAATAACGTCGTGTATTCAAAAAATATACATACAAATAATTTTAATTAAAAGAATATTTACCTACATTAATAATAACACATATTTACATATCTTTCATAACAATCGAAGAAATTATAGGGAAAAATAATTGAGCTCTTTTTACAGGTTGCTGAAATCTTCACAAGGTAAGTGTTGAAATCCGTGGGGCATATTTTCAACTTTTTTCAACTCCATACATCGTGGTACGAACCAATGTGCACTTATATAAAAGATTAGCAATGAAATAAAAAACTCGTAGAAAACAAAAGACTTAAGCAACGAACTCGAATTGTTTATTCTCAAATTAAGTACACAAATTTAATAAGAATAACTTGAATTCAACCAAAATAGATTTTATTCGATGTGTTTACCATGATGCAGTTTTTTTTAAGATCAGCGATTGGGCAGAATATTTAATTATATCCTTATATTTATCCGAAAAATAATTAAAGGTCCTTCGTTATGCGAAAATTTCATCAAAGCTATTGGGTGGAGTTAGAGTTTGAACGGATTTTTACTCATATTACTCAATCCCTAGGTTTTAATATAGCTATGTTTTTGAGTTCGAAATATTCAGCGAAATATAATATAAATATAATAATTTTAAAATTGTAAACAACCCCAGGTCGAGAAACCAAATTAATCCGTTATTAAAATAATGATTCGTATTTTTTTTATTAGTTGTATTCTACAATGCCTTGCAATCTTAAAGTTACTCTATATTACACAAAAAAGCATATTCTGAAAAAGGATTACAAAAGACACCAAAATCGCTACTGTATGCAATTTGGTTTCGGCAATTTACGGGCTGTTGCAGTCAGTAAACATTTGCAACTGTAACAGTTGATTCAAAAATACACCATTTGATCCAAACATTATACCAGCGCCTTTTTATTCGTACAATTCTGCTAATTACATTTGCGACGGGCTTGCGCAAGTTTTCACAGTGGTGGAGTTTCATAAATCCGTTGGCCAAAATATAAATAAAAATATGAATATAGTTATACATAAATAGTCATGAGCCTAACACGTGTCTTCATTGGAGTTTCACTATTTCGATACTCAGCGATAAAATCAAAGAAATACATATTAATTTTTTTTTTACATTGAACACAAAACTCATAGGAAAATACTACATTTTGAAACTCAGCCTTAACGAGCAGCTAAAATTTTCCCCTACATATAGAATCCATTGCCTATTGTGTTATGCATTGACACAAATTTCACTAGCGAACGTCTGTCTGACGGACTACTCAGTTGACTGACTAACTGGCAACATGAATAGTCACTACTGCAACTATTGCCGCAGATTTTATTTGTAAAAGTACAATACTTTACAATGCATTTAAAGACACAATGCATTATGCTTGTAAAGACACACATACTTAAATAGTGCACATTAAAATACGTAAACGTAGCTAAGCAACCTGCTATCGAATCGTGAAAAGTCTCCGCATTTCATGACTGTTGTCAAACTAGATACAAACGAATACAGATCGAGGCAGTTTGATTTTGTTTGCGTCGGTAGTGAGTACAGAGATTTTGCTGAGAAAACAAGTACACCGTATTTATTGAAAGCGCCTTGCATTTGCCCATATTTTGTGCAGCTGCACGTGTAAAACTTATATCAGTTTTTTAATAGCGTTTTTGTAATGTTCAGGCCTCAAAATCTTTTCACTGCCTTCCGGTCGTATTCTATAATTATGTACTCTACTTTTTTCTATACCTCTAACATACATCCGTAGTGAATGTTATGCAATTAAGTGCCTTGTGCGGCTATGTTATGCCTGGAATGACTTTTGGCTCCAATGTCACAAAATCGTTTTAGTGTCTGTGCCACCGCATATTGATATGCATTTGTGTTAGTATAAAAAGTGTAGTCCTACATGTAAAGTATAAATTATTCTGTTGGATGAAGAATATCAAAATTATTGTCTTCAGAAAAAAATTCTAGATTATTCTCTAAAAAAAATCATAAAATTCAATTCCATTCGTTCAGGTTTGGTTTATACGAGTGTTTTGAGTCAAAGAACTCTGAATCAAAACACCATTGGCTTGCGTATGAACGTAGTATAAATTGACTAGTTGCATTCTATTCTAGAGACGGGCCGATTTATTGCTGGGTATCAGCAGATACTTGCGTAGTAAATGTGTTTCTCAAATATGTATTGTACATATATTTTATTTTAGAGTGAGTATGTGTGGATGTGCAAAATTAATCAAATATGAAAAACGAACTACATACTAACTAATTTCAAAAGACAATTGAAATCCTAACTTAAATATGTATAGCAGTAACCATAAAGTCCGTAAAATAAACGTAACATTTTGTCCGGTGTTTTTCTTTATTCAGCTTTGTCAGAACTGATCTTTTCTACATCTATATGACTAAATATACCTGAAATTGGAATCGAAATCTTGTCCTACTGGTATAAATATTTGTCTAACTCGAACTCATCTATTTCGCCTAATCCGATTCTTCGTAAATGTTAACCATATAGAATATTTTGTTTTTACCTATGGAGGAAATCATTCCCAATAGGAGTATTTCTCATATTATTTGCTAAGGAAAGCTTTAGGTACCAAATACATTTGCACTCCTCTGCTCATCAGAAGACTATTTATTACAATTTGTACAAATGAAAGAGTTGGCGTAGAACAAGCGGTACTTGAACTGTAGTGAACTTGTGGTACATCAAGACAATCAATCAGGAAATAATCAAGGAATTAAAATATGTTTACTTTGGCTCAATGCGGCCACATTTTGACATAACTATAGCCTTTAGAAGTCAGAAAATTATTTGCATTCTGCACGATTATCATTTGCATGTATTTTCGTATATTCGCGATGGATCTATTTGTACAGGGCGTATATTCTAATATATGTTTTTGAAATCACTTTACCCTTTAGCTGTATTCAGAATAAATTCAACGTAATTGCCATTGGAAGATTTAATCGAGATTTAGGCCTCTGACAAGATTTAACACTAAATATTTCGAGATTTACCATACAAAATGAAATCTCGAAAAGAAGTAGATTTAAGTTAAACCCTCATTAAATTTTTAATATCGGGTGTTTTTTTTACAGGTTTGTTTTTCGAATAGAGATAAAACCGGCATTTTGTGGTCAAATCTGGCAACTCTAATGTCATTTATGTTCAGTTTGGTTTGCCATTTCATCATGAACAGGTTGACAAAAGAACAACGCTTGCAAATCGTGCAAATTTATTTCGAAAATAATGGTTCAGTTCGCGAAGTTTACCGCGAGCTCCGTCAATTTTATGGTCGACATAATCGTCCATCAGAGCAATTAATTCGGTTAACCATGGATCGTTTTCGCACTACGTTTACTCTATGTGATAATACGCATCCGCAGAGACGTCGAACAGTGCGCACCGAAGAAACAATTGCCGCTGTAGAGCAAAGTGTTGAATAGGACCCGAATGAATCGATTCGCCACCGTGCACAGCAATTGAAGCTTTGTCCATCAACTTTATGGAAGATTTTGCGCAAAGATCTTGGCTTGCGACCTTACAAGATCCAGCTTGTGCAAGAATTAAAGCCGCGAGACCATGCAATGCGTCGTGATTTTGGTGTATGGGCCGAAAATGAGATTGATCTCGATGCTGATTTTCATCGCAAAATTTTGTTCAGTGATGAGGCTCATTTTTGGTTGAATGGCTACGTCAACAAGCAAAATTGCCGCATTTGGAGTGAAGAGAATCCACATGAGACCCTTGAAACGCCATTACATCCACAAAAACTGACTGTTTGGTGTGCTCTATGGGCTGGTGGAGTCATTGGGCCATACTTCTTCCGCAATAATGCTGGAGAGGCAGTTACCGTTAATGGAGACCGGTATAGAGCCATGATAACCGACAATTTTGTTCCCGAATTGGATGGCATGAATGTGGATGAGTTGTGGTTCCAACAAGACGGCGCTACATGCCACACAGCGCACGTCACAATCGATTTATTGAAGGAAACATTCGATGAGCGCATAATTTCGCGGAATGGACTTGTAAATTGGCCACCAAGATCGTGTGATTTGACACCATTGGATTATTTTCTTTGGGGATATGTGAAGTCGCTCGTCTACGTCAACAAACCAGAAACGTTAGGGGAATTGGAAGCCAACATTCGTGGCGTTATTGCCGACATACGGCCCCATATGCTCGAAAAAGTGGTTTAAAATTGGACCTGTAGAATTGGCTTTATTCGAGCCAGCCGCGGCGGCCACATGCCCGAAATCATATTTAAACATTAATGGCATAAAATTATCATTCCAATAAAGCCAAATTGATGGACCTTAAAACGATTTTCTTGTGTTTTATTTCAATTCGAAGTTCTATACCCCTAAAAAAAACACCCGATATAATCGATCAATAAATACGTTGCGTATGGCAATCTCAAATTCACATGTCATGTCAAAATGAACTATTTTATTTTAATTTTCTTTCTCACAACAACTAAGGTTCTCACTATCCGCAGCAAGTTAAGTTTAAAGTTACTATCGTAGCAATGTTTTGCTACTTTTTACTTTTCAAACAATAGAACGCATGCAAACTAATTTTTCAACGCTGACAAAAACTGCAGCAACAACCCCTATTGTAAATTTGAAACCCTTGGCATGACATTTAATTGGCGGTTAATTCCTCAAAAAATAAATTGAAGCAATGAATTCAATAATGTTTAATATTAGCGGTTCTTGACGTGTTGCATGCCAGCATCACCAAATCGAGGGACGATTATTTTTTTCGGCACTCATTCTTCATTGTTCAAATTTACAAATCTTGATTCGAAAAGGCTCATTTGTCAAAAAGAAGTTATACATTTAATGTGGCAAATGTTCAAATATTAAAGAAACGTACAACAATGCTGGACTTAGAATGGAAGATAATGTGGATATATAATAATAGAGTAAAGTTTTTTTAAAGTTATGACATTTTTCAATTCCATACTTAACTCGTAAGAAATTATAATTATTTGACGGTATTTGCAATAATGCTAACATTACACTAAAACTGCTATTTAGAGAAACCACAATTAAAAAAAAAAAATAATTCGCGACAAGCATTAACCTTGACTATGTGCCCTTTTATATTTCTTTAGGAGTAGGAAATATTATTTTTAGGAGATAATCATAATTTTCCTTCTGTGTTATTTGGATTTCAAAAAGTTAATGTACGTATGTATGTATATTGAAACTATTTTTTGTGATATTTTATTAAATTTGGTATGGAGACGAACTGGCTTCGGCGCTGTACCACTTTCATCACATGTCGTAGCCGAGTCTGTTGCGTGTGTGTGGTATCAACCTGAGTGATCCGTGTTCAAATCTCTGCAGGGGTAGATGACATGTGGATTTCTCAATGCATGGTCATTACGAAGCACACCGCAAATAGTAGGAGAAATTCGTCCAAATATAGCTAGATAAATATACAATAGAAACGTCAAATTATTCTTATTACGAGTTTTATTTATTACAATGGTAACTACATTTTTAATATCTTTGTAATTTGTTTAAAATATGATTCAGTTTTTCTATGAATTTCGCTCAGCAATCCAGGTTTAATTTTTATTAATACCAAAGTTTAGTTTTCCAAAGATTTTAATATTTTCTAAATAGGGATTGTTAAAAACAAAAATCGTGCATATGGATTTTCATGATTATACTGACATGTTTTACACATATAAACAAAACTAAAGTGTTCGTCTGCGTTTCGGAAATTAACATCTTTGTAGAGATTGTGAACTTTCCAAAATATATCGACGAACTCAGAAAGGAATATGAATAATTATTTGACCCGTTCCGATTTTACTTCACTTTATCTAATTCTATATAAAAATAGTATTTATGAAGAATGTACACAACAAATTTGAATTCTATTCTGGTTATCAAAAAATTTTGACCATTTGACTTTCAGCACTAATTCTTTTTTGAATTAAGCAATTTCACTCGGAAGGCAAGTGGAGTTTAGATGGATTTTTTAATATTTAATTACAGTAGTCAACTGATTTTTATGTAGGTAAATATCAAAACATGGTCACTGTCCTTACTTATCGCAATAGTTTTATGATAAATGTGTATTTAATTTCGAGAAAAATAAAACTAAAAATAAAACTTAAGTTGTTAACGATTTAAATTTAAGGAATGAGGGATTATCATAGAAAGTGATATAAAGTTCACCAGTGGTTTCTTCATTTCTGCATTGCCTTGAAAATCAGAAAAGAGTAGACGCCGTAGATGAGAACAGCATTACTCTACTCTTGAGAATTCGAGAGAAAGAAGGAGCAAAAACTCGATACAAATAGCCGCTTAAGAAATGCCCAAGAAAAATGTGAGTGTACTAAAGACGGAATACGATAGAAAAATATCACTGATGTACTTTTGGCAGCACTGTTACTATGGCAATTGGATACGAAAATGATTGGTTCAAATTTAAATTGATTTAAATCACATAATCTCATGTGAGATTTGTATTGGCATGTAGTTCCTGCAATTCGTTTTCAGAGTATCAAATCATATACATTTTGATTGTTTCTTCTTGCTTTAAAAAGCTTTTATTAAGCAAGTGAAATTTACGTTATTATGTGTGAATAGAACTAAGTGAATTGGTATAAACTTACCTAGTGCAAAGTTTTTAGTCATATACTACTTGATAAAAAATATGTAGCCGAACACTTCAATTTAATAGTGCTGGCATGCTTGGCCAACGTTTACAGCTTTGCAGGCAAGCACTTCGATTTGTAAAAAAAACTCCGTCTAATGGACTCATATACCTACACACATACATACATAAGTGCACACCTATGTGCAGGCATTCATACAGGTAAACAAAATGTGAACTATGCTTGAGCTGAGTAACCATTTGTAATTAACCGAAAGAGAGACGAGAGGTTGGCTACAAACTTTTTCGATTTTTTCCCCCCAAAGGCAATGTAATTGTCGTACAATACCACAGTCAGTTGGTTATTGGCCTACTCACCCAGAAAGTATTGGCAGCCACCACTCAAGCTCCTCTTCGCACTTAAATTGAAGCTTGTTTTCGTGCAACAGTAAAATTTTAGCGGAAAGCAATAGTTGCGAGCCACTTCCTTACCTTTCTTAACAAAAAATACATTTGAGTACCAAGAAACTAAGTGGAATGGGAAGGCGTGAGGAAAAGCTGAAAGAGTAGACATATATAAATAGATACATATTTACAACGTACGAATTAAGGTGCATACCTATATTTACATGAATATAAACTTACGGTTTTTTCTTTGAGTTCTACCACGAGTGACCTTCCTATTTCCTGCATTATCAATAATACGAGTACTATCGCCAAATCTGTGGAAAAGGTGTGGTATTTAAATAATTGTGATGGTCGTATGCCGTTACAAGTTCTCATAAAAGTAGGCATTCGTTTGGTGATGTGTTTGAACTATTCATACGAAGAGAGGGAAGCTTTGGTTTAGCAACTTGCGCTTTGCTTTTAGCAGACCCATTTGAGTAGATATATGTATATATCTATTTATATGCTTTTAATTGCGTACATACATATTTGCATATGTACATGTATGAATTCATTACCGAGTTTACCACAAATTTCAGCACTTTCCTTTTCTCCACTTGGGCTACTCTGGGTTATTTGGGTTTTATCGGGCAGGTTCCATGCTCAGAATTGATAATGAGATAGAAACGCCAAGTAAATTGTATGATCGGTGAGGTGAAGGAGGTTGCTAATTTGCCAATGATGAGCAAGTAACCTAGAAATTAGAGAACTTTTACATATGCTCAGTCCACACATATGTACATACATATATATGTCTCAAAAGCGAAACATATAAAAAAAGAATTGTCACATAAAAGTATTTACCGGTATCCACCTAATTACAACTATAACAACACTGTGTTACAAAATAAATATATAAATATACCTTTTTCGATGTTCAAACGTGGGGTAAGTCTAATTAATCAGGAAAAATCTGTAACCTATCTTTGAGAGGTTGAAGCATATACTCATAAATAGCTTCGTAGCACAAATAAACTCGGAGATTTGCCACAGTTTGCGTTAGAGCGACCGCTATTAGAAAAATGTTTTTCTATAAATTTTGTTGCTACTTGCCGCGACTAGGACATACCGAATGGTGGCCGCATGTAAAGTGCGCTTCCAAGTGTGTGAGTTGCATATATATTTTGAAATGAATACAAACATCTTTTTCACATTACTGAAAATACTTTGTAAAGTTCCCGTTAATCATCTTATTCATATTCCAAAATTAGCTGCTTAGTTGTTGCTTTTTTCCCCCTCTAAGCTTTAGCTTTATTAATGACCAAACATTTCCGATTGGATTTGCATCTGATCTTTTAGACATTTTCCCCTCATTTTCCAATTTCCATGTCGTGTAGAACCGACATCGAGATACTTCAATAAACCTCTTTGGTATAGTTTGACAAACATTTTAGCATTCAGGTTATGCGGAAAGCTTACCAAACTCTCTTGATGAGAAGCATCCATACACATGGACTTTTGCAGTTTGCTATACAGTACTTTGCAATAACCTCTCCCTTTGTTTTGACCAACTTTTAAGAGTCAAAAAGTATAAAAGACGATCCATCTATGAAAATAGCGTTGCTCCTATTTCACTCTAAATCTAAGCGGATTTCCATGTGCTTTTCGCCCATGTTAATGATGCTTTTGAATATTTTGTGATTTGTTTGGGTCTCACTTTCGGGCCCCGAAATGCTTTTTTAAAAAGCCGCATTTGCTGATACTTGCGCGACAGTTCTTATTCAACTCATAAAACAATTAGAGTGCGAAACGGTATTTTTTTACACTAGAAATAATTTAACGTTACTCTCTAACTTTATTTTTATTTACCCTAAACAACATATGCTCTTCTCCTTCTTAATTGGAGCTGTAACCGCATAGGGAGTTTTGGCCGATTCCAACATAGAACATAGGACGCCGGTCGCAATAGATTCCAGATTTTTAAGGCCAATTCTAAGGAAGGAGTTGCTTTCTGCTTGATTAGACTTACAACTGCAGCCATGCATCGCAATTTGAATGAACTTCGAAATCTTCTAGCCAACTTCACTAAATATCGCGCATATAAATAAATAGTATATACAAAAATAACGGATTCTATGCAGTTAATAAAATCCACAACGTAAAACCACCCGCATGAAAAAAGCGTTATAATTTTAGTTAAATGCAATATATGTGCATATGTACGATGTAAATGTATGTATGTATGTATAGACGGTGCGCACATTCACCAAACATAAGAATTACAAATGCTCACATAAAAAAATATAATTTTGTAAACAGGTAAGTGGGTTTTGATATAAGTTTTACGCTCTTGACCAACTGTCGGCAGACAGCGTGCAAAATTTAATTGGAGCTTTTATTGTTGGCGCGTGTGGCATGCAACTTACGGTAGTTCCAGTTCAATTGAAAATTTAGATACTCCAAATAGTTATTCGTAAGCTATTTGCGTTTGTATTGTGGTATGTAATATTAATTAAATTTTCTAACGGTGAGTACTTCTTAATGTTCGTAATTTAAGTATACTTTTTCATTATATACATACATAGTTATAGCTACAAAACTACACACATACCTATGTATATATATAATACGTTTATTAGAGTGTTTCTTATTTTCCAAGTTTATTTGTTCTTTACCACCGCCATTTCGAATTGCGGTTCTGTTCTAAAACCATATATTGAATAAAAAAAAGATTATATTTTTAATTGTGTTTCTATAAAATTTCTTGCAGATTGTCAATTTTATGTACATATACTACACGGACTTCTGAAAAATCAAAGGCTTTAAATCAGCGTTCTACTAGTTGATGGGAAGCAAAAGCCATGGATACATTTGTGACGACTTTTTTTACCAGTTAGAAAGAGATAAGAAAATTTAAAAATCTTAAGCCTTTGTATTTTTATTTTATTTTATATTCATGTAAGTTGATAGGTTTAAAAGAAAAATGAGTATTTTGAAAAGGTTTAATTTTTGTGGCGCCATTATCGACTAATTGTCGGCTTGATAAATAATGCATAGGTTTACGTGCATTTTAATTGAAAATGTAAAATGGATGGATTTCGTTTTTTAGGCAAGACTAAATATAATAATAATTTTCAAAATCAAAATTACGTTATCATGAATCGCCGCTCTAACCAACCAATAATTTTAATAAAAATCAAATTGGCTATTTACTAATTTATGTGAAAAGATTAAAAAAAAGTTTAATAATTTATACATTAAAAATTTAAATTTCAATTTACAAAAAAATTACAAAATTTAAGGCACTGAATTCATAGCGTAAGTTTTTACAATTTAACAGTTGGCTTTTTATAAGTTATAAAGGGTTTTAATTTTTTGCGATTAATTGAAATCAACATGCGAATGCTTTTGATCAATTATTAACCGATTAATTGGTTATTAAATTTGTTTACGTGGCATCGCAACAAATTGTAGATAAGCCGATTAAACATCGAGGAATATGATCTATTTAAGCGTTACATCATATATACATATTTACTGTTTTTGAAGGACACGGAAAACGAATCGATATGTAAGCGTATCAATTATTTTAGTGGTAGATACCAATATTTTATACGCGATACTTTTGTTGTTATATTCGGGTAATTAATATATTCGGGTAACTGTCTCAGTAGCGTGTTTGGATAAATATAAGTTGAAAATACCTTGAGCAAGTAGTATCAATAGAGGTAACACATAAACTGTGCATGTTTTTTTTAAATTTGGAATCTACATTGTTTGAAAAGTTTACCATGTTGTATGAGCAAAGTGCGATAATTCAGTTATACTCGTAAAATACACGAGAAGACCGATCCAATACAAAAAGTGATCACCGATAGCAATACAACAAGTGCTTCCCTCTGACAAAATGCACAATGCATTTTTTTGCCACCGTGTTTGCGTTCACTGCGCCGATTTGAAATTCATCTACCGTTTTGCAAATAAAATAGATCGCTTGACAAATAACATAGGTCTGTAGATTTTGGTTTATATGTATAATACTGTAAATGTTCAGCTGTTAAAAGCTCAAAGTGCGTTTCAAAGTTAATATTTGAGCAAAACACTGCCTCTTATAATACTTGCGGAAGCACTTGTTATTGTTTAATAAAATAAAATAAAGCAAATCCTTTGACAAGTTTCACCAAACTTGAAATTGAAACTATCTAAACCAGAGTCTAAACAAGTCTCTCAATGGTCTGCCCATCAAATTATAATCCAGCGACCATTGATGATTCATCAGCCATTTATTTTTTGTTCATTTTTCAGGCACTAGCCAGCAGCCGTAAGCTATTAGCCATCAACCGTCTGTCATTTGTGCCATAAGCAACGCTAAGTATTTTGTGAAACGAGTTTTCTACAGTTCACCTCACCTTCTTCGAACCACACTACAACGTAGTTCAGCTTTGCGAAAATTAAGCTCCAACAACTAATTAAATATGCCGATTAATGTCGTGTTTTTTTTTATGTATATAGTATATACTACATACACATTTATGTCCATACCTATGTTATAGACATACATACATACTTCGCGGTAAAAACTCGTTTGGTTTGCATGGTTTTGTAGAGCTTTTTTTCTTTTAGTTTTAAACCTCACACATACTTTTCGGCAATTTGCAATATTTCAATATTATGTTGCTGGCAAATTCATGGCAAAGTTTATTCATAAATACATACATACATAAGTATATACATGTGTAGGAATTCGTATATAGACGCAAAGTTTCGTACGAGTATACTGTTATTATTATTATATACAAATGTACTATATTGCTTTGGAAAAACTGCGACAAATTAATACGAACATACATATATACAATGTGATTATTTCGGAATTTTCATTTCTAAAAAAATATTAAACCAAGTTAATTTGATCTTTATTTCAACTCGCTGTGAATTTGATTCTTTATGCCTTTCATGAGAATGGAATGGTATTATAACTTTAGTCCGATGTTTGGAAATATAAGACGAAGAAGAGTTAGCCCCAAGTACTTATGTACATAATAAAATTATCAGGTCGTCAAATATGTCGTTCAGGTATGAGTTTTTGTGTCGTAACTCTAACTAAATATACCGCATAGCTCCCATACAAATGATTATTCTGATACGAGTACAAGTTTTTGTTTTAAAATTCATTCATTTAGACAACTAAATCGGTAATAAGGTGTAACTATAATACCACTAATTGTTCAGACATGAAGTTCTATCCTAATCTTACATTTATTTTATTCACTCTATTTAATTTATTTTTATTTTATTTAACTTAATTTTATTTCATTTCATTCTGTTTTAAATTACTTTAGTTTACCCAAATTGCTTTTGTTTTATTTGTTCTTACTATATTTTATATTAGACTATTTGACTTGATTATATTTATTTTTATTCTTTATTTCAGTTAAATTAGTTTTTTTAAATTTTATTTTTTTAACATTACTTTATTTTATTTAATGTTGCTTAATTTTATTTCCTTTTATTTAATTTTTTTAATTTAGTTTTATTTAAGTTCGATTGGTTTTATTCTAATTTATTCTACTGTGTGCCATTTTATATTATACGATCTTATTTTACTTAGATTTATTTAATCGACAATATTAATTTTTGAGCTCAAGGCGAGTCTAAGGAAAGTACAGCAGCTCACAAGCCGACTATGTACCATTGGCTACGTTCTTGCCCATACCGGTGGAGTCATGAAAGAAATCTGATGAGGAGATGTGGTGATCTCCGAAGTAGCTATAATTTCTGCCACCCCTGATTGTTGTTGTCTTTTTTCCAAAAATACTTTCCAAAAATACTTTCCTTATACTGGCCTTGAGCTCAAAAATTAATATTGTCGATTTTAGTTTTGTTTCATTTTATTTTATTTTACCTGATTTCAAAGAATTTAATTTCTTTATAGAGCTTAAATTTTGCAATATATACCGTGTATTTATTTTTATTTATAAACATACATACATACACTATTTCTGTTGATTAATTTCGGGTTTAAATGCAATGTTCGTGAGAAAGTACTAAAATTGTAATCGCATTGGTGGAAAAACGAAAATGTAAAATATTTTTATACGCCTCAAACAATTACGTGCATTAGAGTGTATTAAACCCTTTCAAAGTCAAATCATCAAAACGGTCAAATTAAGCTAAACGATTATGGTCAATACATTGCTACGATCATTTCAATTATCTATTGAAAATGCATTTAGTTATATTTAATTTACACGAAATCTCTCTAACTAATAACTCAAATAGCCTCTATTTGCATTTTTGTAGCTTTGTGGCGCATTAAAGTCAAGGACGCGAATTCGTTGAAATTATAATTGAATGCAAGGGCGCGCAGATAAAAACTGAACTTTAAAACAAATTTCTGGTGCAGAACTAGTACGATTTTGACAATTTCGAAACACTTTCTTTCTCGAGCCCCGATTAGCGAAGTGTACGAGTAGAAGCCTAAAGTACGAGAAGAAAATCCAAATCATCAAGCTACTCACGCATGACGACCGTGGCATTGTGTGAAAACTATAGTTAACGATTTTTAAGTCTATGAGCAATGCGGATATTTTAAATTATATAAATGTGATTTATTTTAAACAGATTTTCTCTCTACCATAAATTGAATATGTCAAAAGGATTGCAAAAATTTTATTGACAAGTTGTGGGGTTGATGACAAATGTTAAAAAAAATCATACACATTTACATGCAATCAATTTTTTCCAATTAATTGTTAAATTTTACTTACAAGCAAAAAATAGTTGTAGCAGCAATAATTTCTCCACACTCACCTGGAATAAGAAAAAAGGGAAAAGGTGAAATTAACAAAGAAAACGGAAATGAAATGTTCACGTACCAACTACAAATGCATGTAGTTATATTTGAGTAATAAAAATATGCACAAACAATATAGATATATATTTGGTCATAAAGAAATGTATACATATGTATAAGTATACAACCATATAATTATTTATAAAATAAAAGGGTATATATTTGTACGAGTACATGTACATTTGCTAGGAATGGCGAGCACGCCTACTAAATTTTTTTTGAAAATCATACGCATATGCGAATATCTACATAAATTTGTATAAAAAAGTATTTGCGTATGTACATCGAACAAGCCTTGAAAGCCTATATAACTAATTGCAAAACTTTATTCTACTAATGATTACTTCCACCACAAAACACTCCTACGGAATTACCGAATAAGATATTGACGTAAGTAAGAATATGAATATATATATGTATGTATATAAATATGTAGATAAATGAAAAATATACATACATATGTTTGTATAAGTATATAACAGCTTTTTTTGTAGAAATGACTTCTTATTTAAAATATTGACTAGCAACGCAAAAGGCCGAAAGTATGCAAATGCTTGCCGCTACCACAGTGTTCTTGAGAAGGTCGTTTCTTATCATGTGATTACTTTAATTATTTGACAATAAATATTTCTTAGCCCAGCTGTGTGCAAATACAATACAATTATGTAGTACATAGAACACACATAGGCAAATTCACGTATTTATTGTCAGATAAGAAAGCTAATTAGTTATCTGAGTGGACTGAGTAGACTACGATATTCGTTTATTGTACCCAGTGTATGAAAAACTTATTGAATTTTATTTTCTCGTATTAATTTTGCATTTATTTAGCTCTGCGCAAGGGCTGCCAAATTTTCGTGTTCTATTCTTAGCATATTTATATGATTTCGTGTTATTTTATCAAAATGTGCAACATTTTCTACTGTCTAAAAAAACGTAAGGATGCACGTTGTCCAGCTTTATTTTCATTTATCTAAGTACTACATGCTAGTTTTATGCGAAAGTTTCAATTTTTACACTAAATAGAAGTTATCTATTTAAAAGTGACGATGAAAGTGGAATTGACTGTGTGGCATTTTTTTTGGTACTTTTAAAACGGTATTAGTCCACACAATGACATATGAAAATCCTAAAATAGTCAAGATGATAGTAATCGACTTTCGGATTCAGTATTTTATTTGCATGTGGATAATAATAGTTGATTAACATTGCAAACAACAAATCACTCTCACTTATAGTGAGGATCCCTAAATAAATCCATTTCAGAAAATACGCATTCAACTTACTTACTTACTTACTTAATTGGCGCTATAACCGCTTAAGCGATTTTGGCCGAACTGAGGGACCTACAGTTGAACGCCGAATCCGAACGGCGAATGATGTTTGTGAGTAGTTTTTTCATGGCATTTTTGGATGTTACTTTCCCCGAGCTGGATTCGAACCTGGGACCCACCAACTCATTCAACAGTATCAGAAAAAGCGGGCATTAGAACATAGCTGAGTACAAAGAAAAACTTAGTTTAAAAAACTGTAAAGCAGATATAAATATCTAAAAGCTGTAAAATCTTCCCGCATCAACGATGTTCTTACACTTTGCAATCCTGCGACCTATGTATGTATGTTAAAATTTTAATATCTTCCTACGCAAATATTTCAGGAATTAATAGACAAACTTTTAATTTGTAATCTGCAGCTATTTTAGTTTAGTCAAGCTACGAAGTATCATAGACACATACATGTGAAGCTAATAAAATCATTTTAAAAAGGTATCTAGTTCATTAGTTACTTCACTACCTTGATTAGCATCAGTTAAACTAATTGGTTTCACTTAAACGCGAATTTCCGTTGTATGGATCCGTTTTGTCTGTCCGTTTTAGTAATATATCAAGAGTATTTATTTCAAAATTATTTCACCATTATATATAGTAAGTGTATAAAGTCAAATCAACTTTGGAATCAGATTCGTGTGGTGGTAGCTTTTCGCTGGAACTATTTGTTCTGCATTCTGAAATTAAACATTTATCAAACTTTAATCGAGATGTGTGAAAAATTTTAGACTTTGGCCGCTAACAGTACTACATATGTGTGATTCTTCTATGCGACGTGACTTTTGTTGCTATATATGTACATATATGTCATTTAAATTCGAAAGTATATAAAAATAAAGTTTCAGAATTTTTTTCGAAAAACGTGTAAAAGGCAAACAAGTTCAGGTCAACAATTTGTAAGGCCAGAAAAGCGAAACGTTTAAAATGACATATCTTTTGGAAACTCCACGGCAAATTCATAAAAGATAGTATTATTAAAACAGCTGATTTCTTCTTCTATTATATTAATCCATTCTCATTCGCCGTGGCTGAATCCGACTCATGTAACAAACGTGGCTATAACATCATTTGCTGAATGCTTCGGACCATTTACTTTCAGAACCGGCTCCAGAGAAGATAATCTTTTCTACTACATAGTTCTTATATTGAAAGGTTTAGTCCATGCTTTTCAATAGGAGGTTATAGTCAGCAAAGTGGTTTAAATTTGATTTACCATGAGGATTAATATAAATATTTTTTGGACAAGTCGGGTAGAAATGGGGATCATTCGTTCTGGTGTTATTGCTTTTAGCATTTTAAAATAATACAAAAAGTACATCAAGGACGAACGATGCGGCCTCAGTTATTTCAGTGGGAGAAAAGGGATTTTATACCTCTTAAGTTTTATCAAAGCGAAAAAATTAGAAGAAAGTGTTAACCGCCATCTTACGCTCAACAGGATTGGAGAAAGGTTGGCCATCCCCTATGCATTGAAAACGTGATTCATTACTAAACATGTAAACTCATGAGAGTCGATAAAAATTTGAAACGGCTCCCAACTATATCTAAAATCTCGAAGTCTGGCATGACTGATTTTTACTCTTTACTATACATTTCGAGTTCCACGGTTCATTATTTGTTGTATAGTTTCTATTAATTATTTAGGAAGATTCGTAAAATTAAATAGAGTTTTTCTCAATCAAACAGTATTTAAAACATACTTGAGAATAACGAAACTACTACTGCAAACGATAATTTAGTGGACAACATAATTCCATACCTCAAATATCGCCAATTTGTATTTTAAATACAACATTTTTGGCATTTGACATGTTTGTCCCTTCACATTCAAGTTGGTCCGAGTAATAATAGGGCAATTCTCGAATTGTTGTAGTTGGTCTTGTAAATTGAAAATTTTGTAAATTTTGTATTTTTATATACAAGGGCAAAAACCTATTGTAAATGGGGTTGCTTATCACAGGGGATAGTTAAGCAATATTTACAGCTTGAATATAATAAACATCTGGAAATTTTTCCATTAAATTAACAAAACTAATCAAAGATTTGTAAACCAGATTGTTATCGATATAATAATCGAGTTCGGTATATCTAAGATCGAATCAAAACGAAAGTCAGCTGTTTTTGTGCAAGAGTGCTTTCTTTTTCTGGTTGCGCTGTGAATTGTGAATTGAAAACTTTAAAGTAGAATATTAGATTCCTTGAAATAGGCCACTCTTCCAGTAAGCATTCGATCCGTATGTTTAGGTCTATGACCTGCTTTCTCCTGCTACTTTTAGTGTACACATTTTGTAAATTATCCTAGTATAGCCGTTTTTATTGTGGCGTAGATTTCAGAGCTTAGAAAGAGATACCCATACGATATTCATTGCTTCTCGAATGAATTATCTCCCCCTAACCTTTCATTTGCTCGTAAAGTACAAGTGCAGGATCCCTCTAACTACGATGTAGTTACTATGTCTTCATAAGACTAGCTAATGACGAATTAAATCTGCTTTAAAATTAAATACATAAGTATGTATGTTTGCATGTGTGCTCATAGACTTTTTGCACAATAAAAACCTTGTTTTCACATTTGGCTTAACATTTGTTATTTAAAGAAGATCATAGCAACTCTTAATGGCGTGCAGAAAGTCATTGAAGTCAAAAATGTGTATAAAGAAAAGAAGATAAATTTTGAAAGCACCAAATTTAAAAAAACAAAAAACAAAATTCATAAGAATGGGGTTTGCTTTTTGAAAGTGTTGGTGAGTTATTGTTCTGAATTGAAAAACTTGTATGCTTAAAGTAAATAAGAAGTAAATAAGAATGTAAGTTCGGGTGAAACCGAACTTGAAATGCCTAGCGCATGTTTTTATTTGGAATAAACATCACTTGTTGTAAATTATCCTAATAGGAGAGGTGGATGTGGTGTTTGCTCGATTTCTACAATTTTTGATGCTTATGATTTCAAATGCAAAGTCTGTGGGAAATTGGGTAGAGTTTAGTCTGGTAGTTTAGGAGATATAGAGCGTATGTATATACAATAGTAAAATAATGTAACCCAATTTTTTCTCTAACCCATTCGCGTATATCAAGCTTTGATCGAAATATCCTTTATAATCGTTTTTTTCGCAAAATGTGGACAAGCTTATCATCCAATTTCGTTATTATCCATTTTCGGTACCAGCCTACTTTCAAAGTATGGTAATATGCATATGTACCAAGATATCTCAATATTATTTCGTTATTATCCATTTTCGGTACCAGCCTACTTTCAAAGTATGGTAATATATGTACCAAGATTTCTCAATATTTACACAAGATCTCGGGTTATTTTTAAGATATCTCAATATTTGCACGAGATATCGGGAGGGATTTTCATTCGCTAAATTTTTGTATATATAAGTCTAGATATAGATTGCTTTATGCTGTTACAAACAACAGTTATGTGAATGAAGTTGTAATACCTAGGGCACTCGTGCGCATGGGTATAAAAACAAACTGCCATCAAATTTGTTTAAAAAACCAAACAATCCATCCGTGAAGAGAAACGGGTGGGTAATTTATTTGTTCCGAAAATCAAAGGTGTGTCATACATGCGTATGTATGTATGTATATGTAGGCGTGTGTTAGTATTTTTGCCAGAACACATCTGACAAAACCTAGTCTCTGAATACAGTAATCCCAACAGTAATCTGAGAGGTAATTTTTTTCAGCAGAAAACCGCAAGCAATTTTTTATGGCACTTTAAATTTTTGGAATTTTTTATCTTATCTTGAAATTCTTGCTTCAATGGCTCCGCTGATACGAGCACACACTGAATTTTTGGTTTATATTGCCTATCAAACACTAAAACAAAAAAAAAAGTTATACTACAAACCACCGTGGAATTTGCTGTTATGGAATTCATTTGGAAGGGAAACTTAATACATCGCTGGATTGAAATATTACGCTTTCACGGATTAACGAGAAATCATTCTTTAACGCTAATAAATAAATTTGTATGTACGTGTCTACTGTGGTGAAATGACGACATTTTCGGATACAAAATTATCCGCTTTTATTTTCCGCATTCAAAAGTTTAAAGGGTCGCCTATACAGCTCAATGCTTTGGAATTTTTGAAAATATGTAAAATGTACCTAGTAAATACATTTTGTACAAACATAATGTTTCGAGAGAATAAAGAATTTGGCTGTAAAGTGGGAAATATTGTATGTAATAACTACGCAAATTCCAATATACACAGTCTTGTTCATATTAGATCAAATAACTAGATAACATTTTGTGTCAAAAATGAGCAATTTCTGGTGTTATGGTTAGGCCAAGATTATGGTCAAATTTTATGTCATCTATGTATAAATCTTGGTTGGCTTTTAGGAGAAGCTTCATTATAATCAACTCATGCACTCATAGTTTTCCATAATGCCTTCGAGTGAAACCGAACTTTAACTACCCGGTGCATTTTTTTATTTGACTAAACAGTACTTGTTGTATGCAACAAAACCAATCTTCATCTTCATTTTAAAAACTTAAATAACCTGTATTTACTTAAATAGAAACAAAAAGAAAGGCGTATGCTTTCAACGCACCACACCAATTTACCGAAACTCTTCCCCCAGATTTCTCCTAATTAAATTCTGCTTAACAAATTTGAACGAATTTACTATGTGATTTAGTTAAATATCGAATATATAGATTTTTTTCCAACTACCGTTATATGAAAACACGCATCTCTTCCAGTTTACAAAATTTTAGAAATTGCTCTTACTGAGTTAAAATACAAAGTGTGTACCAAATTGGTAATTTGATAAAGCACTTTCGCAGATATACTATACACATTTGCTCTAACACCGCATATTTTCAAAATAATTTTTAACCCAAGTTTTTTTCCAACCCGAACCTGTATGTATAAGATTTTTTTCAGTTTCGCAAAATTGATTCATTGTGTGGGTGGGGTTCAATACCTACCTACATTGGGTGCAGGCCGTGTACTTCGTTGAGATATCTGAAAATTTACTCGAGTTATCGGGTGCGGCCGCCGGATCTGGGTAGCGTCTTCGCGTTCCATTCGGTTGGTCCCGGAGCAAGTAACATAAAAAATTATGCAGGTAATGATAAATCGCCGAGTGTACTTCTGTCATGAAAAAAAACTTCTCACAAAAAACATTCGGCGTTCGGAGTCAGCGTAAAACAGTGAGTCCTCAATTTGGGTTACAACATCAAGACGCACACCACAATATGTGGGCCAAACATCAGACTATGGTATAAGCGGCAAATTATTATTTTTATTATCGGGTCCACGAACGGACGAACGGATATAGCTTCATCGATATTTTTTTCATTCTGAACATTTTGGTATGTATGTAAGTGTGCCTATGTTAACATCGGTAACTTTTGTGTGTTACAAACAGCCGTTATGGGAACAAAGTTAAAATACCATGGACACTATTGCGGTCGGGTATAAAAATAATTACATATTTCTAACTGTTGATGGCATGGTATTCTCCGATAGCCAATCGCTCGCCAAACCGATAACAACGTCCTCATTCTTATTAAATTCGCTTATCATAAAATGATATTGCAAACATTCGTATAAACATTACAAATAGTAAAAAATGAACTCTAATTTTAAACTATAAGAAACCAGTACCACTCCATTTTATAGCGTATTCATGTAGTTCGAAAACTATTAAGCTTTAACATTTTAAACTTCATTTTCCGGGGTTCCGAACCCGACATGGGCCATTTGCTAGTCACGTACGAAAGTACTCCGTCACATCAAATACAGATAATAAAGTACGTTAAAATACTCGGAAGTATGCTAACATGAGGATTCTATTGATATTTATTTTTAAAATACAAAATAATTAGCAAGCTTTACTCAAGTCTTCGTACAAATGTCAATAAGAAATATACATACATACATATGTACTTCTGTATGTACTATACATTTACAATATGATCGAATTTCGCATCTGTAGACACATAGCGTACATACACACATGGTGTTAGTAAATATGTATGTATGCATGTATATGTATATTTATAGAGTATAGATATGTATATGTACACGTGGACTTGTAAATCATTCAATTTTGCAGTCAAATAATTAGCAGACTTTTCTTAACCTGTTCCGCACATTTGGGAACTCGACTGTGAAAAATCAAACAACGCCAGCTTTATTAACCTACATACACGCATACAGTTATTATTCACTATTATTAACGCTATCTATACTATAATAAAACTTTAGAAAAGCCGTGTCTGTACATTGAAAATTTCCTTAAAAGTATGGTCGAAGATGATGCAGCAAATATAATAGAATACATTTGTACCATTTTTAGAATGTTTACCTCCTTAAACTCAATAAACTCCGAAGCTACTGAATGTATTTTCAAAGGGATTTAACAGCAGTCTCGGGAAATACCAAATGGAGGCAAGGATATCTTAGAAATGTTTCAGCAACAATTTTCTTTTAAATACAATTTAGTTTTTTCAATGGCATCAACAAATTCCGGTGTTTATTTTTTCTAGTTCTAGCTCACTTGGTATAGCTACTAAGTCATAAAATTTAACAATTGATTGGAAAAAATAGAATGTTAATGATTCGATAAAAATCAGCACTAATTATGTAAGTACAATTTAATTTAAAATAGATCACATTTGTTTTCGTACATGAATTTTCGTGATCAAAAATACATAAAAAAAAGTATCAAATAGTAATTGACCATCAAATATTTTGCTAGCAAATATGTCAACTATTTCTGTTTTTGTGGCAATATTAAATAGTTTCATTCGCTCGTTTTATTTAGTTAACTAAGCAAAGATAGCTGCTGCCACTTCTTTATGGTTTATAAAATTTTCGTAATTTATATAAAGAATGGACTGTAAAAAGGTGGACAAAAGAATGTCAGTAAAAAAAGGGTTATAGTACTTTGCTCGGTAAAATTTTAAAACATAAACGGTTTGAACTGTTTCACTTCATTTGCCTTAGACATGGTAAGCATTAGAGTGGCACGATATATGATATGGGTATCTTTGGCACAATACAATATTAGCGTCGTATCGCTGTCGTACAAGTGTGCATGTTTTTTATCGCTTCCGATCAATTCACACGTTCTCAGCCGAACGATAGAGCATTAATATCGTGTAGCTTATCGTTTCGGCCTAATATGAGCCGCACCTTATATGCTGGACATATTTCAACGTAAATTATGTATTTTCGTTCAAATTACGTCGCATAAAAACAGTGCGTCCACACTCGCCATTCCTAATAAATCTTGATAGCTCTGTAACCGCAGGGTTGCTTAGTTCATTGATCAAGATAAAAAATGTACGAGACTGATTATTATTATTCGATTATTATCGATAAAATTTAGAGCTGGTATTATTTGTTCGTGACTTCGTTCTTGATTTATGATACAATACCTCATTTCATCTTAATTTATTGACAGTATATGTACATTTTCAATTTGAGTTTTTTGCAAACATAGTATTCATCTGCAGTATTCGGTTTTAATTTCATCTAAATCGGTCTATATATAAGACTCCAGCGCCATCTTTTCGTATACTTATTTTCAATCACACTAGTGTATATCTCAAATCGAGCGATACCTAGTGAGATAAAAGTAGCCCGTAACCCATTACATGTCGTGATCTATATGTGCACAAAATTTCATATGAACCCATCCAGAACTTGTTGCTTGATTGTCCGTCAAACAAACAATCATACAAACTTTCATGTTTATAATATAATAAACTTCATAAAATTACTTCTTATATATGTATATATGTACATATTTACTTATGCACTAACACACGAGTACTGAACTATTGGGCCATAAGTACCTTCCCCTTCAGTTAAATGAAAACACATTGCGGTGTCATTGTTTTCTAGGTTCCTTGTATACCCTATGGCACCTTTGAGATAACACATATCGCCTTTGCGTGGGTGGAATGCCAGATATTAAAGCAATACTTGTCACATGTATTATGAATGGGCATGCATGTGTAATGGGCCGTTTACATAGAACTTTCCTCGCTTTGCTTGACAGTTCGAATTTTAACAACAAAGCGTGAGGCGTAGAAGGTCAGCTACATAGAACGCTTTGACAGTTTCTGCTGTTTTGTTTAAAGATAGAATAAAAAAATGAATTTTACTGATATGATGGAAGTAGTAGTAGTTATGCTACTAATGTGTGAAATTCGCGAGTGTCTGTAGTGTGTATACGCACGCCAAAATAAAAATAAAATGGAAATGATAACAGCTGATTGCCAAAGCGTACAAAAGTTGAGAGTTGCCCATAATTTTGCTTCGCTTTGCTTTGCTCTACTTTGCTCGCTTTGTATTTAGCAGGACTCATATAACATCATGTATTGAACTTATCTGTCAAAGCGAAACTCTGAAGCAAAGCAAAGCAAAAGTCCTATGTGAACGGGCCATAAGTCCTGAAAAACATATTTTAATTCAACCTTACTTAGTATAATTTGTTATACTTGACCTTGATATACTGTCGATGTTTAACATTGTTGGCACACTCATATACTTAGAGATAAAACACGAGTATTTCGGATCGATTGTAGAGTTGAGTATTTTGTATACATTTTGCACCACTTAGTGTCACAGTTATACTTAGTTATACAACTATGTAGCTCTTATTTGAGACAATCCTGTTATCTGCTATGTATAGACAAATGTTTTTATGAATATTGATGCAATAAGGCGTAAATTGTTTTGAATAAACGGCTATGTATTTATTTATGTATGTATGCGGCGTTATTGTAGCAAAAAGCCGCAAATGACTTTGCTGATCATTTGGTTGCGATCGATTATTCCGCTGACCGGTTTAAGCAGCACCAGTCAATCGACCTAAACGCACATAATCTTGTTAAACCCATACAGACTCGCAGATAAATCGGCTTATACAAATATGCGGAATATATGTATGTACATATGTCGTACTTCAAGGGTAGTACCGAAAGTAACCGGGAAAGACCATTAGGCAGACGTTTGTTTTTTTGGATGCCATACTAAAAATATCGAAAACTTGATATTTGTTAAGGTAAAAATTTCGCCCAGTAGTTTTGATTTAACAGAGTCTCAAAGAAATTGATTTAATATAAAAAACAACGGAAATTTCGAGTGAAGCTTTTATGGGTAATACGTGTATTTTTTCCGGAAACTTTATGGGTTACCCTCATTTTTACATATGTTTATATGTAAGTTTTGGAAAAATGCATTATTAATATCACCTAATAAAAACTATATCACAACTTAGGACCACTTTCTCAATGTCTGGTTAGATGCTAATCGGAATAAAGGCTTGCCGTGCCGTAAGCTTAACTGGCACAATTTTTGCCAGATTACTCTAAACAAACTTGGTGAAATTGAAACCATTGATTGAATTCTGATTAAATGCTGAATCAGATATTGAGAAAACAATCCTTAATGATTTGGAAACAGTTACTTAAATGATGCCTTCTGTTCGCCAACTAGTTAATGACGTGGGAACAAAAGAACATTTTGCTTACAAACCAGTCAAGCATACATACATATGTATGTATATGTATATATATACTTTAGTTTGAATATATTGCAAAAAGCTAAGCAGCTATAATATAAACATATTCGCTTCTTATAATATATGTCCGTTTAATATGTTATTGATTTCATTATTAACATTTTTGACGTACAGTTCAATGTTTCTTGGTTTTGTATTTTAACATTCCACTTATTTTGCAAATTTTAATATACCAATTAGTAAAGAAATTTAGTCAAATTAAATTCTTATGGCAACACTTTTTTAAGGGTGCTTGCAAAATCATCTGATAGAAAGTCTCATTTAGTACTTGGGATTTAAAAAGTTTAAATATTTAAAAAGTGTTATTAGGGAAAAAATTAGTACCGGTATGTAATGTTATGATTTGATGATACTTTAGTTATTACTGTGTTTTGTTGGCCAATTGTGGATTATTTATTAATATGTAGTATTCGATTAAGCCTGTTGCAAAAAGTTCAAAATAATCATTAATTAACGAAAATGTATAGATTAATAAATAACTAATCTCTCATACCCGTTTTTTTTTAAATTGCATTTCTTTAGAAAAATCGTTATATTTCATCTCTAATTTGTTTCTAAAATCAAACCTCTGGATGTAATATTCAACAAAAAAAAAAAAAAAGAATGAAAAATATGTAATAATTAATTTACATATTTAAGCTAACGCGTTATCGAGGAAATATGATCTGTCATTTTTAAATGATTATTTCTCGAGTGCCTCAAATAGTTGGGGCTTCAGCTTAATAGCTTATGAATAATAACGGCGAACTTCTCGAAGCATATGCGCACAACTCAGAGGTACAACGAACTTCGCCCAACATACATACATACATAAATAGTTTCGCGTAAATATATTTTGTCCTGTTGCCGTCGACGTCCTTCAACGGCCATAAAACATTTTATCCACTTGGATCAATATAGTAATCTTGAATCGTATACCTTCTATGTAAATATATATCCATCTACTTGCATATTTTTCTATTTATTTATGTAAATATTCGATAAATAAATATTCACATTCCTTATGTATTAAATTCATAAATATATGCGGATGTGCATACATAAATATTTATTAGCATATGAATATGTAAATGCTCTTCCAATTAGGCAGCAATCAACCGGTCAAGACACCGATACACCACATCTACCCATCAGCGCTAGTATTATTGTTAGTTATCATAATTTCCACGATCCAACATCCTGTTGGAGTAACTGACACTTTTATATATTCATACAAAACTGGCAAAGCCTACACCAGCTAACACTGCACTCGAAAAAGTTTCTAGTTAAATGTCGCAATCAACTCCTAACTTAATCAATGTTAAACAAGCTTTTAAGATTTCTACGAGGCTTCACAACCTGGTCGCCGCTACCGTCTCTCTCGTCGACATCGACGCGTCCCCTTCAAAGCCTTCAAAGCCTTCAAAGCCATCAACTTGCCATTAAGTGGACTAACTGCTGACCCCCACCACCTCCGGTTCCTAAATAAATGTTACCCACAAACGATTTTAATGTTGTTGCAAATTTGTTTGTTCTTGTTGTTCTATGTGCTATGGCAACAGCATCCTGTAGTCCCACTTGAAACATACAACAATCCCAGCAACTATCGATCGTATGTATAATTATGTTGTTGCTTTTCGATCCTCTGGGCAATCGGTATGTCAGCATTCACCACATTACCATGGGCGTGCGTGGTCGAATAGAATGTAGGGCGATAGCAGGGTATCTGCAGTGGGAGATGTAGCGGATGTTGCGACGGCAACAACCTCCTCAATGGCATTGAGATGCTGATGCCGACTTAACGCGTAGCTAATCGCATTTTGCGTTGTGTTTGATTGCAGCTCGTAAATGAAAGAAACGTTGTTGTCGTCAAACTTTGCTGTAAGCTTGCAAATCTGCTAACACAGGCAGCTAGCTAGCTCTATGCTCGTTGAAGCTGGACGCAAGTCAACAGCCTTAACAAGCCTTAACAACGGAATATTATCGTTAAAAGATGGCATTCGAATGGGTTGGCAGCTGGGAGGAGAGTAATGGAATTCTGAGACTGGACGCAAGTTACATGTTGTTGATTAGCGAATATTGTTGCCGACAAACTAGCTGCAATATCTAATTGTTCGATAAGAACGGAAGTGCACGTCTGCCTGCGCTAACATACAGAACTGTGCAAGCATTAAGCTAAATTATATGTCAAAGATATTGGTATTACTTACATCACTGAATTAATATATATATATATTTATGTACATACATACTACGTACACAGGTATTGAGATATGTGTGTACTTGTATTTAGTTAAATATTTACCAACATTCTGTTTACATTTACATACAGTCACTTTTTAATAAACTCACAGTAAAACTTGCTTATACTCGGCGTCCATTCTGTTACCAACATTCTGTTTACATTTACATACAGTCACTTTTTAATAAACTCACAGTAAAACTTGCTTATACTCGGCGTCCATTCGGGTTTGCTTTACGTCAAAAGTTTTAAATAATCGCACTATGTGACAAAGTAAACAAAAACTTTTCGTAACTTGAAGCTCTACATATGTAGCATAAATTGGGGGTCACATAGAGTAATAAAAACAAGAAAAGAAGTGTTGTTGTAGCGTTAAGATCTTTCATTAGTAACAATACCATGATTGTAATCCAAGATCAGCCATCATTCCATGGAATGCCATAAATGTCAAAGTCTCCAGCTTAAACCTATTCTTAATGATTTCTTCAGTATACCTTGTATAATTTGTGAAACCTCAGACCTGAACAATTAGCTATAAGTTATAGTGATCAGATGTTTATGATTTTCACTGGACAATTTCTACTTCAAACTTCTACTTATTTACTTTATTTTTTCATTTTACAAGTAATATAACAAAGAATAAAGTTTAATTAACCTGCGTTTTATTAATTTCTTGCAAAAGAAATATGCGGTTCTTTTAATTCGATTAAAGGGCATAAGAAATTTGACTGATTACTGCTAATTTATTGCTTATTTAGAAAAATTGTAGAAATGCTTCCTAAGTCTCTAATTTCTAGCTTTAATTTGGAGAAAAAATGCGTAGTTGAGACTCTGATGAATATAAAACTAAAAATATATTAATAGCTCTTGCACTTCGAAATTTTTCCAGATTACTGTTTCTGGAATATTTTCTTAAGTATCACTTTCCAACTATTCTCTAGACTCATATTTTTCATATCATGTCACCTGGTGACATAAAAACTTTTTTGTTGATGAATGAACCTAAAAATTTTTTGCCAAAGTCCTCATAATCTTTCGAGAGTTTTAGATTTAGAGCCTAAAAATAAAATACTATGGATAGGATTTCCAAATTAGTACAAGTACAAATCAAAACTGCTTTTAAGGCCAACCCTTATAGTCCTGAGCGGGACCTTTTTTCTCAACATAAGTGTTCAAATAAAACTGGCACACACAGAACTTTGTGTCGTGATACGTCTTAGTAGACGTATTTATGTCTATATCTATGATATTTACAATTAGAAGTTTTCATCTGCATTGATTGATGCTTGGTAGCAGAAAGTACTCGGGCGGGCAGAAATTAAAATTTCGGTTATATGGAAGTTGGGCTTGGTTTTCTTTCCTTTTATCTATCAAATATCTACAATGCGTACACCAAGTGCCGCGGGAGTATAAAAACGATAACTTTTTTGCTTCGAAAATTATAAAATGCATTTAGTAAGCACCCAAACCAATAAAATACAAATAAATGCTTTTGGGTGCGCCTTAAAATCTTAGTTTTTAGTTTCCGATACCTTCGGAGTAAATCAATGAAACACTCACTACAATACATACCTACTAAAGCACAAATATTTAGACTAGAGTGCGAACGTAGTTAAAATACATACATGCGAGTACCTACAAACCTGGGCGTCTGGAAAATGTTTTCATACCATGGTATGTGGCTTTGATTTTTGTGCAATTAAAAAAACTTGAATAACACGTGCAACGTCTATAAAATATTTTTCATGAATGTGTGTTTTGTGTATTGATTAAAACTGCATGTGGGTGTGTGTATATTGCATTTAATATTACTGGACGCATTGATGTACATACATATGTACGAGTATTTACATATGTATGTATGTTTGTATAACAAAGGGAAAACCAATTTATTATCTACATACATATGTATTTACAACCGAGGAACGATCTGATATATACAAGGTGGCGCTAAAGTAATCCTCCTATCAGAAAATAATATAAATATTGCGATTGGCCCCTAATGTCAGTTCTGTTTTGACATTTGTGTAGTAAACACATGCGAAATACACGTTAATAAACAATGTTACGCTACACTGCTCCAGAACGCGGAATATCGCTGACTATTTATTTGACCAATAATCGGTCGGTGACTTTGGCACAACGTGAATTTCGTCGCAGATTTCCTGGCCGTCCAACGCCTACTGGTGAAACACTGCGACGTTTAGCCGCTCGCCTCGAAGAGACTGGCACAACACGAGACCAGACGACGTGCCACGCAAATGGGTATCAGTCGACGGTCTTTACAGCGAATTTTGGTACAAGATTTGAAGATTTTTCCGTACAAAGTCCAGACGGTGCATCAGCTGTTAGCTGCTGACCGCCAATCGCGTCTAACATACGCTCAAGCCATCCTTAATCACCACCAAGAGGAAGATGATTTTTCATCAAAAATAATCATGAGTGATGAGGCCCATTTCCATCTTAGCGGGTACGTAAATAAGCAAAATTTACGCTTCTGGGGCACTGAAAATCCGCGTGTAACCCACGAAGAGCCATTACACCCGCTCAAAGTCACTGTATGGTGTGCTGTTTTCGCTGGAGGAGTCATCGGACCTTTTTTCTTCGAAGACGTCGCGGGCCAAACGGTTACTGTGAATGGTGAGCGCTACAGAGCAATGATCAACGAGTTCTTTTTGCCGCAACTTGATGAATTGGGATTGGAAAACATGTGGTTCCAACAGGACGGTGAAACGGCACACACTGCACGTGCCACAACTGATATGCTGAAGGATGCATTTCCCGGGCGCCTAATCTCCCGTTTTGGCGATTTGCACTGGCCAGCAAGATCGCCTGATTTGACCGCTCCAAACTTCTTTTTGTAGGGCTTTTTGAACTCGCGGGTTTATGTCAGCAAGCCTCAGACTCTTGCAGCTCTTAAAGAGAATATCCGTCAAGAATGTGAGTACCTATCGCCGGAAGTTTTGGCCAAAGTGATGGAAAATGCCATAAAAAGGGCTCAAATGACAATCAACTGTGGCGGCGGCCATTTACATGACATCATATTCTCGACTTGATGTAAAAAAAATTAAAAGACCAAATAAAAATAATCCACAAGAAGAATGAAAGTTTTTCATTTTTTTTTTTAAATTACAGCCAAGAAACATCGGAAGGTTACTTTTGCGCCACCTTGTATATGTACACATTTCCACACTTATCAGGTCATAACGTTTGTTTACATGGCAATAGTCGTGCAATGAAAGATCTTGCAAGTTAAATACACTTGCAATTCCATGATAGCAGTAGGGGTCTTTTCTAGCCAATAGATATAATAATATATTTACTTGCTTACTATTCTGAAAGCTGTATTAAAAAACATGCGAACTATCCAAGGATAAATTATGAAAATAATGAAGGAAAAATATTCTTAATCATAGCATGAAGTTAGCTTAAGGCAGGTTTCAATTCAGATGTGCGCTAATGGATATTTAGCAGTAAAATCGTTGTTAAATCGTTATTGTGAAAGATAGTTACTTGGCTTCTGCAAACACGGGTCGAATTTTACACTAAACTAATTTTACATCTAAGATTCTAAGCAGGGTCCTTGCTCTCAAGCTTTAGTCGATTGTAAATCGGTTCGAATTCGAACGACTGGTACGCTAAAATCATAAGACTTTCGAAAATAAAATACTTCTCGATTTCAACTACAAAGTAAAGGCCCAGAGCTAAAGCTCTACTAAAATGTTTTGTTTAAAATGCAAGCAAGTAATCACATTATTCAGTGCAAGTCAATATTTGTTGTGCAAGTTATCAGTTCCTTGTTAGCGTCCATTCACAACTGCGTATAAAATTAGTAGAGTTATGTAGATAAGAATTCAACAACTTCATATAAAATATGACACTTGTATAAACAATATAAGAAATATGCATAATCTTTATATGCAATATTTCAGTATTTATTAGCGTGGCCTTTAATTATATTAGAAAAGCAGCTCGAATTACATTAGTTCTTTCTCGTTGCAGCGTTATATTACTATAGTATAAAAAATATTTGATTATACTAATTTTGGGACCCTGTACACGAAATGAGTTTATTTTTCGACATCATACCAATTGTCGCCACATTTAATCTTTCATTTAAAAATCTCCCAAATATTTATTCACTTTTCATCGCTCCTTCGTTTGAAATTTTTTTGTGACCCTTTTACATTTTCTGTCCGATTTTAGCTTCATATTTTTGTAATATAATTTCATCTTAATATCTATAACTATTTTTCTTGCAAATACTATGCACAAAAAATTACTATTTAAACCCAAAATTAATAACTAATAATTTTCGAAACATCTTAAAACATCCTATTTTTAATTTAATCGGCATGTACTTTTATTTCTAAACAAACAATAAAATTGAAAAATAGCTATTATTTTTTACGTAATAAATAAATAAGACTCAAAACATAATTATTATAATTGAGTTTTTCAAACAAATAAAAATTAATGCAACTAAGGTTGAGCCGTGTAACAAGGATCGTATTAGGTACTCTTTATGCTGGCAACATTTCATTCTTAGTATGATTATTTTGTTAAAACTATTTTATGTGAAAAAAATTAATAAAATGATTATTTAAGAATTTTTCTTTTTGCCATAATTAGCCGTGGTTTTATATGCAATTTCACATTCGTCAACAACAAAATATCTTTTAAAACATTTTTTTTTTAAAAGGTCTCCTGATTTCGTAGGGAACTGTAAACAAGTGTTATCGGTTTCAACAGACCAAAGTATTAGCTGCATTAAAAAATAATTATGGGTAGTGTTGCCATTTGGGTGGACTTTTACCAAAATAAGTAGATTTTCTAAAATTAAATTATAACGAAAATTTTGAGAATAATAGATACGACCAAATTTTATAACTTTTACCACCTCTACTATTTTTGAAGGAATACGAAAGTTGCTAATAACATTTCTGGCCTAACAATGGACAAGTTAAAATCTGTGATTGAAAATGGTTTTATTGGTAGGTAGGTAGGTAGAATAACAGCTCTACTCGTTTAAGAGTATTTTAAATGTATACTTTTAAACTTGAACTATTTTAACTATTTAGTGGTATAAATTTGAATTGGAAGTCTAGATTGCACCGTGAACAATTTTTTAATCCTAAATCAACTTAGGCAAAAATATTTCTTGAAATAAAAACTTTTGATCAATTTACTGCCGCGAAAGTAATTTCCTCGTAATGCTTTTAACAATCTACATTTGATTTATGTCTACATTTATATCTATAAAATATATAATGAAAAATTGCAAAAGTGGTGAATTGCATACATACATAAATATATTTCAAGTACGCCATTCCTTCACTGCACGAATTATACAGTTGCTGTTGTAAAAAGTTGGTTTCATTCAAAAAAATGTAGAGCTAAAATTGCAATTTTTGTATTCAATCTTTATCATTTCCACCGCGAATAAAATTCGTAAGCGACAAATGTTTGATTTTATAGCATAGAAAATCCATTTTATATGCAATTCACTTGTACGCAGGTTCTTTTCCTACGATTTATTTTATTCAATATTCGGCACTATAGTTTAAGAGCTTTGCTTTATATTCAATACCTTTTTTGCGTGATTTTATTTTACATGCTTGTTATGAATACCACCAAAACATTTTTGTACACGCTTTTAGTTTTGCTTCTACATGATCCTCATTTTACCACAAATTATCTACACGGTTTTATTTCTTTCTCAGTTCTCTGGGACATTTTTGTGTTTCTATGCTTCTATGTATATAGCAATCAATGACTCCTCATGTGTTATGAAAGTAAAAAAGAAGAAAACAAATAAAAGAAATGTACTTGGACGTTGATTTCTTCGCCGTCACTTTTACCTAACTTAACAGGCCCTTTATACGACCAAACTGTTTGATCAAACTACCTGTTTATATACATATATACATATGTGAGGTGTAGAATGAACTAGTCGTAAATTTAATGGCTGTTGACCAAATAGCAAAGCAATCTAGATTTTCATTCAAGTTGAAGGAAGTTTGACTTTTGTTATGAATCGTGTAATCGTGGATGTCTCCACGGGACGTAATTCCATCTCTACGTAATTGGCGAATTGCGCTCTTTATACGGCATATTCCGTAATCGATTTTGGAAGCTATTCTTCTTGTTCGTGTTATTTGTTTTTTATTGTTATTCTTTGCTGTGAATATCGATGATGGAGAAAAACATGATTTTAAATTAAATAGATAAAATTCTATTAATGCATTATTCCATTTCGCACCATTTGTTGTTTTCGTTTGCCTGTCTGATTTCAATAAATTTCCGATAAAATTAGAGAACGAATCCCTATCAGTTGAAATACATAGACATGTATGTAAAGATATGGTAGTCTAAATATTTTCATTACTTTTCTATTCATTTCACTTCATTTGCGTTTACTTTTCGAATCTACTCAATGCATGCAATTCAGGATTTCTAAAATTCCACAGGCAAAATTGGCAACATCAAAACTGCTTTTCTTCAAATATTTGTAAGGTTTGTTGTTGCTTGCGTTTCGTCCTACTATCCAAATGCAGCTAAAGATAATCACGACAAGGTTTTGTTGGTTTGCTTGCTATTTTGCACTTATCGCATTGTGGCCGCTTTTATTTTTGTGTTCTTAAAATAATTACGATTTTGGACCTAAATACATATGTACATACTTATATAGCGAAGAATAAAAATTACTCCATTTTTAGCTAATGAAACTTAGCTACAGTGACAAATCTATTCAAGGAGCAAAGCAATACATATGCTTGATGTTTTTTCGTTCTCATTAACCATATACACATACATATATAAATATATCCATACGTATGTATATATGAACATATGAACATATAATTATACATCCATTCCCAATGGCAAGTCTGCATGTGTTTTTATTTTGGCTTAGTCTATGACGGCATAGCGGACCTGAAGAATGAACTGGCTAATCGTTCGATTCGTCAGTCAACCTGTTAGCCCATACGTCCATCAATCAATCAATTATAAGACTGACTTGTACTATTGCGAGTTGGCACGGCGAGCGCAAAGTTTGCTACATTTGCAATCGATTCGCGTCCACCTCGAAATGGTTTTCCCTTCCATGCTGCTGATCCGATATTAGCCACTGCATTTTGACCATAGCCGCCAAGCCATACTTTTTATTTTTTATTGTTCACTCTTTGTAAGACGTTCTGTTTTACGATTAGGTACTTATGTATAATATCTACATAATTAAAATCGGTGTATACGTCGCCAGGATATAAAGGGTGGTTAGGAGACTACTCCTAAAGGAGATAAGAAATGAAAGACGGTCGGTCTCTCCAGGATTTATCATAATAGCACAAAAATGTGAAGTCTTGAGATTATTAATACAGGGTTAGTCGAAGGAAGCGGAGGCGCAATAATAATAAAAATCACATGGCTTGGAAAACATAAAATAATGAAAAGGTCTAAAAACCCTAACAGACCAAAACATTGGCATGACATGGCAAGAAACTGAGAAGAATTCTAGAGAATAATACAAAAAAAAACCGCATGTAATTAAGTACACCAGAACTAAAACTCTTTTGCCCATTCGATAAAGAGATAGAGAGGGGAATGTGAGAAAGACTATCATTCTCACTAAAGCCTCGTGACCCTTCGTTGAACAATCACCCTCATGCTGCTAGAGAACTTTTACTTTCAAAATGTAACCTAAAAATGTTAAACGTATGCATATATGTACATATGTATATATGACATATGTGCATATGTAATCACGAATATTACAAAATTTTTACAATGCATTTGCATGTGAAAGGGTTTTTCTTAGAGGTTATATTTTCCGCTAAAGATAAAGCAATCCCAAATTGATCAGATCTGGCAACGCAATCCTCAATCATACCCAATCTTGTTTAACATTTCATGATAAATAAACTGACGCAAGAATAACGCTAGAAAATTGTGCAAATTTACTTCGAAAATCAACGTTCCGTACCTTAACAAAAATAATAAGTAATGCTGGGGATAGGTTCATTTTTTACTATAAGATTCAATTATAAATATTTTGCTTGCTCAGAGCCTACACACCAGTAATGGAACGAAATATTGTGAAGTTAAATAATTATTTTGCTTTTACTTGCTTTTGCTATTTAATTATACTAAATTTAGTGTAAACAAAGCGTAAAGTAAACCACATTGCCTGGCTTTAAGACTTCTCTACAAGGAAATAAATTTAAAATTGTCTTGTCTCATTACATTGCTTTGGAGGATTTATGTATGCATAAATATCATTAAAAGCTGATCTCAAATCAGCTCTAATGTCTAAGCAAATACAAACGAATGAATTATGTCAAAATTACTGTTTCAAATGGAAACGTATTAATTGTTAACTGGCAAGCCTTATAGAAATACTTCACTAATCCTAGATTAATTTTTGAGAGTTTATACTTTCTTTATGTATTTCATTCGTTATAAGTTTGAAAGATTGATTTGCAGAGCCTGTACCCACTACATGCCTTCCGACAACTCTGGTGCAGATTAAGTTATACACAATCGGACACAATAAAGCTCAAAAAGTGTAGGCAATATCAAATATTGTATGTTTGTGAACACAAAAGCGTAGGCATTAATATTTATTAAAAGCAAAAACCAATTTTTGTTTTTCAATTTAAAATAAAATACATGAAAAAATAGTTCACAAGTGTTCCAACTGTATAAAAATACTTGAACCCAAAACTTCTCACATTGGACAAAACTGTTGACTTAAGCTTTTGTAATGTATGCTTTAGGATTTATCGCTACTATTGCTATATGCCTTCCTAGAGTGTTTTTAGATTGGCACGCATCCCGAATGGAACTTCTTCGTCTGGATACTCAGCCGGCTAGTTCAATAGGGCAATTTCATTTCTATTAAAACATATTTACGCTCTCGGCACTTTTCGCAATAATTTCTTTAATAATGATATCCCCAGTTATCCTGCAAACAATTTTGAGAAAGTGTTCCACTTCTGCTGACGAAAAACAGCTCCAGAGGCGCCTTCGTGCGGGCTTCTATGAGAAATGCATTTTGGATGTGCTCGTTTAAAGGCTTCATTTTACCAAATAACGCGATCCCAGAAAGACTCTGGCATGGTGTAATATTTTTCCTTACAATCACGGTCTTTCTATCCATTTTGAACTAATCTACTTTTAACTGTACGTGTTGAATAGTGAGAAATCTGCAATCACAACAGACATCCATTAGAACTTCCCAGTAAACCGGAATTATTGAGTTAATGGTATGATGGGAATGACGCCGTTACTTAAAGTAAAAACATAAACGCTGCAATCGGACGCCACGCCAACTGTATGGGAGCGCATCCGGTGGCTGAGAAAGGAAAGAGAGACGGAATATACGTGAGTGCGAAGAGCTTGAGATGCTAGACGACAGGAAAATCACTGAAAATGCTACCAAATAATGCATCGACTTACAGAAGGTTTTAAGACCTGGGCAGATTCCTGTGAAAATAAGAACGTCGAACTGTGGAGGGAATAATTTTCCACTTTGCAAAATGGTGACAGCAAAAAGTGTCACCAGGGAAGATTAAGATCCCTAACGCAAACTGCCTGATGACGGTATTAACATCTCGTCACCCATCCTCGACGAAGTTCAAAAACGCGACTTATGGATTACCAGCTGAGCCATTCAAGTATGATGAAAAAGAGCTGGTAGGGTGAATCAATCAACGTATTTGCAGAATATGGCCGGACGAATGCAATATGCGCGAACTACCGCAGAATGGTTTCATCGAGCGTATTGTACGAAATACTGAAGTCAACCATCAAAGAACTGATTGCCACACACACCATCTCATTATCTACATTAAATAGCTTTCGACAACACAAGAAATAATTGCCTGCATTCTTCGATGTCCGAATTTTGTATCACTGCAAAACTAATACTGCCATGTAAAATGACGCTGACCAACACCACCAGCTCAGCCAGAATTGGGAAGAACTCCTCCGAGCCGTTTGATACCAAACGAAGTTTTAGACAGGGTGACTCCCAATCGTGCAACTTTGTAAACTTGATATTGGAAAAGATAATTCGAGCTGCAGAATCAAATCGACAGGCACCATCTTTTATAAGAGTGTGCAACTACTGGGGTGTGCTGATGACATCGACATCCCGGCCTAAACAACTTCGCCGTTAGTTCTGCCTTTTCCAAGCTGGATAAAGAAGCAAAGCGTATATATCTTGCGTCTTGAAATCAATATCCCTGTTTACAGTTATAACTATCAAAAAGTTTCATGGAACCAGCATCCACACCGATATTAATGTTACCAGCGAACTTCAACTGAGAATATCTCTTGCCAATAAGTGCTGCTGCTTTGGGATGAGTAGGTTATGGCATGGCGCAGAAGCATGGACGCTGTCAACATTTGATGAGATGACTCTTGGAGATGATGGAACGTTAAGCTATATGACATCTTAGACTTTCTAATGGTCCTGGGGTTAGACGAGGAACTGAAAAGAGTGGAGAGCACAATGGATATTTTTGGTCGAAGTGTAAAACACCATAATATGTACATATATCAATCTATCTAGCGACGAATACGCTAGCAGAAAATGTTACAGTCCTAAAAGTATTCAACGCGGTATCTGCTAGTGGTGGCAGAGGGGGAGGGTTATCTTTTCCACAATTTTCTTAGCTCCCGAGGTCGAGCTCCCATATTTTATTACCAAATCTTTATAGTTCAAACCATCATCACCGCAGCTCTACACCAATAACTCCGCTCTATCTTGGAAACGTTTTCATGGAAAAATCTACGCAATGAAAACTTCGCCAAGCTAATTTTTTAATTTTTCGTTTTAAATTTAAATTCTAATATTTGGGATGAAGAGAGAAAAAACCATCACAGAACAAGAATAAGAAGTTTATTGATGGTTAATTTTAACGAGATATACATGTGCAATTTCAAAATTGTATGATCGAATTCCAATTTTTATATATTTTTGAACTTTATTTTACCCCATACTGTATACATACATATTTGCATATTTCTTTTTACATGTGCATAGATATATATGTATATATACATATATAATTGTTTATAAGTAAGTCCGTATGCTTTTGTTTATGTAGATAACTTCGTAAAATTAAACCGAACCATAAATTTTATTTCAGACATTGCTCACATGAATATATACATACATATGTACATATACATATGGATATGTACTATATTCATAGTAGATATCTTCAAATGTATTTATGCATTTATGAGCGAGCAGTTTCAAATTCCAAAAGTTCATACACATACATACTTATAAAAACAGCTTCATATTTATATGCAAAACACATTTATGATATCGTAGTCGCCAATATTTAATGCTAAGTGGCGGCTTTGCTGACCAAACAGAAACGGCCTAGCCCCAGACATATAGAAGTGACAATCAATAATAAATAAACTACTTATGTTGTTGCTGCTGTTATTTTACATACTACTAATGTATAAATGTAGATGTGTAGGTATGAGAAAAGGTAAATACATAAAATGATCAAATTTATGGATTCGACGAATACGAAGCGGTTGTTATTACACAGTCCAACAAATTTAGACTTTTTTTACAACAGCGTATCCGTGGATATGAGTTTCTGCTCAGGAATGCACTCTGCTATATTTCAGATGCAGATTGGAAGATAGGAGATGTGTTTCCATGTCATATATCATATCTTATGTGCTGTTTTTAACAACAAGAATAGTAATCGCAAAGCTAGAGTTTATATGCCAATAGTTTCTCAAACGACTTGGAATCGTATTCGACCCCGATCTGTTCTGGTGAACATTTGGTGGTGCCGATAGCCCGTCGGTGAATTTGTCAGCGAATAAAAAGCCAAGTTCGTCGGCGAACCACAAAAATTATTTGGAACTAAATTTAAAAACTCTGACTTTTATTTAACATGTTTATGTAGTTCAAAAGTTTTTAATAGATAAATTAAGATATAATATTAACAAAAAGTATGTATTTAAGCGTCGTAATTCATTAAAATCACTTCTTAAAGCAGTTCATCATTATGTTGATTACTATACAAATTCTGTTTATTCTTCTTCATGTTCATTTCTGGTTCGATTCGATGCAACCCGGACGAGTTGACCAGACCGACGTCGTATCAATTCGAGCTAATCCTCGCCCTGTGGAAAATTGGGAAGTGAAAACACTCCGCGTGTTTCTCTATTTAATCGCCAACTACACCGAAATGTTGTTTTAGTTCAGTGTTCAGTCAGGACAAATGTAACACAAAGGGAAATCAACTTTCCTATAACTTCCAAAGTAAACTATTTTCGCGTTATCCCAGCTGGTAAATTTTCTTGAAAGTCTAACGTTGTGGATAATATAAAGAAATATTTAACAGAGTTTTAACTACGAAAAAAGTCTTTGAAAAAACGTTCGACTTCCATCACCTATGTACATAGAAGGTTTGCATGGGTCCGCAATCATGTATTTTTATTAATTTTATGAAATAGCTTCATCCTTATTGTGATACATTTTACATATTTATGTCCTTGAAAGAAATTTTTAAAATTTCGATTTTTAATTTTTTGTTTTAATAAGAACTCAAGGGATATGTTGCTGTTTGCATCCCTCCTGTTATGTGTTAAGAATTATGTTTACCTTAAGCATAATAAGATTGTTATCAATATTTATTACAAGCAGTACTGCACAAATTGTAGAAAAAGTTCGACTAAACACCAAAGTATATACATACATACATGTATAACGTTTGATATAGGGATGGAGGTGGGTCGGTGTCTAGGCATGAATTGCTTAACTTATTGTAAGGAGTAATTACTCCTAACACTTCAAAGCCCTACTTTATGTGCCAAAGTCGATTATAATTTCATTGACCTTTTGATTACAAATACAAGAAAACCGAGGCATATTAAGCAAATATTACCCGTGCAATGACTATGTTGTAAAACTGCTGTTGAACAGTGTTACTTATACATAATTCTCGTACATATGTATACATACTTATAATTTGGACCCATCTAAATTTTTTTTATTCAGAAATAGACCCCTGTTCATTTGTCTTAACTATTTTATTACATAGGGGTTCCAATACAATTGTCGCGTACAGATGTTGGCGGCCTGTGGCGGTCATGCTATTTTGGCGGCGTCTCTCTAATCTGTTATTTATTAAACGGTCAATGATGCCAAATCGCCATGGCAAGTGACACAATTGAGCAGCACATCCAAATGCTAAACACTTTTTTGTCCAATGTGGAGATGGTCTTGTTGAATGTCTATAGAGTTTTGACTTTTATATCCATTAATAGGGTATGATCCATTGAGCGTAATATCTGGATTTTTATTTATTTTTACGGAAAACTTGCTTATAGAAGGTCGAGATATTTTTGCGCTAATTACTTTTAAAGCTTAAATTCTAGCAGAAAGGTTCATACATTCGGTGTGCTAACAAATCACTTAATGCCTGAAATGGAGCAAAATTAGCACTGATCAAATTAATCAAATTAATTCGGAAATGTAGAATTCAGAAACCAATAAAGGCCTTAAAACGAGTAGAGCTAGAAATCGTTAATAAAGTCTTTGGAAATGATGCTGTTTGTTGTTGTATAAACATCATTAAACATTCCCTATAAGCTTTTGTGGATAATATGATAATCCTTGTAGACTGGATTTTTAAGGGGTTTTAAGAAAACTATTACGAGTTAGTATGTCATCGAAAATGTTTATAAAATTTCACTAAGGATGTTCTCAGGTAAAACCTCCACAGAATTCTATATTTATTTTCATTTATTTATTTCATACATCTTGGAAAGTAATAACTTTTTGCAGACTAGTTAAAAATGCAAAATAAATCTAACTTAAATCTATACAAGCTAGAATTAAAATTGAGAATATTATCAATATTGATTAGTTAAGAGCATAGATCTTGCTATCGGCTCGTTAAATTCATAGTTTGTTGAATTTTTACCTACGATAAATAACTTAGTACGTCGGAGATCAAGGGGCGGAATAAAGTGATTGAATAAATTGGATAACTGCGAACAATTTATATTATCGTTTCTTAAATATATTGAAAACAAATTGAATAGAGAATCAGATCTTTCTATCATGCAGGGCCTGGAGGTCAAGCAACTTACCCTAACTTATATCGGGTCTTGCAATATAAACGCACAAAAGTTTTTTTTAAATAAAACAAAAACGGTTTGGGGTGTGAATTAAATTCTTTATTCCTGTGAAAGTACATTCGATGCCATTATGTATGGAATTCGATTTGTTTTGCATGGACACCACGGACACGCTTACAGAAGTCCAGACGCTGAACCCAATTTTCGACGGTTTTCAAGCATAAATCGACCGATACTGCTGCAATTTCACGTTCGATATTCAAACGAAGTTCATCAATCGTCGCTGGCTTGTTGGCATAGACCATAGACTTGACGTAACCGCACAGGAAATAGTCTATATATAATTGTTCAATGTAGTACATGTGTTAAGCGGCAAACGTGTGATTACATTCGAAGTGATTTCTAAGCTATATGTTTTCGTAAAATTGTTATAAAAAATCTATATTTTTTTACAAATTTGGCGCTTAAAGCATAGAGCTCGATATTTGTCAGAGCTGTTCCTACAATTTGTGGCAAGTGTTATGTTGTTGTACTATAAATTAAAGAGCATGCAATATTATTTTGAAGGGTCTATTGTTATTACTACACATATCCATGTGTAAGTAGGTTCTATGAGGAATAGAGATGTAAGGTTAAAAAATATAGTAAAAAATAACTGTGTGAACATGTTTGCCACTCATTGGATCTATAGAAGCAAATGTATTAGCCCGAAGGATCCAAAGGACTGGAACACCACAATTATTGACGTTAAAAGTTCATAAACAGTTTTTCTAACATAGAATGTCTACCTAACTTCTTAAAAATTTTGGGAAATATTCTAGAGGTCCTGCTGAAACTACCTACATATGTACATGTACATATGTATATTATCTCAAATAAATATTTATTCATATGGATTCATCATTTTCCCTTGCCATTCCCAGTGTTGCAATTTTTATTTTATGTACATGTGTTCATATACATATGTATGTACGTTTTTACATAAATATGTACATATGTATATACATACATATGTATATTTTATTACACACACATGTGCATACAAATGTGAACATGAGTTAATTATTCCATACTGCCTAGCGTTTTTACTCCAACGCGACAGCCAGTTTTCTTGGCAACTCGTTCTCTTATTTTTGCACGATACAACTTTTTTGGTTTTCTTAATTGTTTGTTGTCTTAAAATGACTGACTGCCAAAAGTGAAAATATTTAGATGCCGCATTAAGTTGACAAGTTTTTACTCACTTTTTTGGATTTGCCCTTTACTTTTTAAGCATTTCTTTTTTTTTTTTTTTGGAGTTTATGTTTTTTGTTTTTGGTTTGCGTTTTTTTTCCACAACTTCAATTTCAACAATAAAGTAACACCTTAATACCTACTCGGTTACGAACACTTTCACAAATCGTAGTCCCCGACAGAATGATATAGACAATGCGAAAAACACGTACAATAGATTAACACGAATACAAAACAGGCATTAATTTTTATTGCAAGCAACAGTTTATTTACATATATATGAACATACATATGTACATATGTATGTAGATATGTATGAGTATATCTATGTACATACATGTACGCGTATTTGAAACTTCAAACAAATAACATCGTAAGACGCATTTTTTTTTGCAGTTTAATGTGGAAAATTTGTAAATAGTGCAAATGCAATTACTTAGTTCACTCACAGCTTAAAAAAGCGTTGTTTTTTCATAACTATGCATTATAAATATGTATATCAATGTATGTACATACCTAAATTTGTATGTATGTGCACTCCTGTGTTTTAATGTATTGTAATTATGACTTGATCACTTAAAAATCTTTGATATCTGTTGTTTAATTTACCACGACTTCTAGCTTTTCGCAGCGCCAAGAACGTGATAAAGAATGGAGAAAACAAATGTCAAAAGCGACACAAGAAAGATCAAAATCGCAATTTAAACACTCAGCATGAACACAAACACAAGTATATAGATATATGTATGTATAAGATATCTCCCTCATATGCGCACTACATTCATATGTACATATAGTATACAAAACATGTATGTGTGCATTTTTAAATTTTCATAAGAGTGTAGATATGTATATACATATGTATCTATGTATGTCTGCGTTAAGTAAGCAATTGACGAGCTGCTCCACAACTCTTTGCTCCCAAGTAAAACTCGTATATGCGCATTTAAAAACATACATATGTATATACATACACACATAGTCTTATATACGAATGTGCATATATATATATATGTATTTGCTTATACCACTCGTAGATTAACACTTTGGCTTTGCCAGTTGACACGCACCTCACTTTGCACTTGTTGCAATTGCTATCGTTTGCTGTCGGTTATTGTTGCAATGGAAAAGTGGCCAGCAAGTATATAATTTCAAGTTGTTGCTTTGCTTTTGCCCCCTTTACTGCGAAAAGTAGTCGCAAGTGCAACCGACGTCACAAAAGAAAAGAAAATACACAAAAGAACGTCTTAACGCGCCGTACACAACCAGAACGATCGACGCTTCCAAGATGACTAAACTCTACTTTGTTTCCAAACGCGCTCACAGCCGATTCGGCTTTCGGAAATGAGGCACTGCAGTTACTAAGTTACTAGATATGTTGTGTTGGAGCGGTGGAGTACTAGTGGAGCTCCCAGTGACTGGAGAGTATAACTAAAAAGGTTACAGGTGATTCCTATACTCAGACTGGAACTTGGCGCATGGAATGCTCGCTGCTTAGCAGTAAGAGCACTAAACGCTCTCTAAAAACAGCGGAAAGTAATATTTGAACTCTCTTAAATACTTCGCTATGCCTCCCCATTCAACCATTTATTTGTACGTTCAATAAGTGTTGAGTTGATGTTTTGTATTACATTTACTAAATGTACATATTAGTAGGCATTTTCATCGGCTACTCCAGTGTCTTGCAGTGTCGTTCGCTTTGACTGTTTTGTTTGCAGGTGCTCTTGCCATTTTGAGTATCGCTCACCTTTACTCAAAAACCTTTCCAACAATTTCTTTCGTAAAGTGATCTTAAATTTTCTCAAGCAAAAAGTAGAAATGCACTTTGCTCGACTGCGTCCCTCAACTACACTTCACGCTTGATGACCTGCCTGAATTCTTGTCGATCGTTAGGCTCATAGTATGAAAATATATTTTTGTCTATGGATGTGAGCATACATACATACACACATACATATGTAAGTGCTTGTGTTGTTTCGTAAAGTTACAGAGAGCGAGTAAAATGAAGAAATAATAGCAATAATATTAGGGTTGGGCAAAATATTCCAATTTAATGCTGAATGCGGTTGAAAAACGCTTTAAAAATGAAATTACGATAATGATAATTCATTTAGAGAAAAATGCAAATATACATATGTATGTATGTATGTACTGCTGGCTACAATTTCCTAAAATACTTTTGGTGAACAGCAAATCGACTTTTAAAGAAGGGCGCTCTAACATTCAGCCGAATAGAGCTGGACTATGCCATTGATATTGAAGAGCTGTCTTCCTACTTTCCTCGAGGTTGCAGCTCCAAGATCGAGTTGACCAGTGCACCGTAATCATTTATTTTTGTCTGAATATATATGTATGTACATATGTATTTGCTTGAACTACTTAGAAGGTCCACCGTTCGTGAAATGTCATAAATGGGTCAGCTTTGTTTCCCAACACGTTCCTCGGCTCTATCTTGGTTGTGCCAATCGTGAGGATATGTCTCACCTCAGATTCATCAAGGAAGGCTTCGGCTTTTTCGTTACCGTATTGGCCAGGAACCAACACGAGAGAGATGTCTATTGACTCGGCCGCTAAGCCGATGTTAGTGCTAAGAGTGCTGCTAGGCTTTCTGAGAAAATGTATGATTTTAGCATCCTGCAGGACGTCTAAATTCCTAACACTTCCGCTTGGAAGATACTAGCCAAGTAAGGTGGCGGAGTGAGAGAGGAAGCTGCCCTGACAAAATCCCCACACACAACCCGAAGTCCATTTCAGATCCATCCGTATAGATGTTGACTTCCTTAGCTAATCTGTCCATCTAGATGGAAACTTCACCTGAAAGTTTTTTCTTAAAAGAAGCGAAGTAGGTATATAATGATTTTGTGTTCCTGTTTCTAAGAGCTAATGGAGAATCCCACTATGCCCGTATTACTTCGATCTACAGTAGTCAGACTCTCTAAGCCTGATTGCAAAGTTCGCCTCAATTTCTAAAATGTGAAGCTCTATGGGTTTATAGGTTATCGATCCACGGCTCCAAAATCAAACTGACGTCGATGCTTTCCTCACCGAGAGGGATTAACAGATTATCTGTCACATATTTAGAGTGATTGAGATTAATCTGTATACACCGCATCCGGTTTAGATTATTCATGAATAGCGTTTTATTTTAACAGTTGACTCGTGTCGTCGACCTCTTCTCTATCGTATTTGTCAGGAGCCTTATCGTCTTGAAATGTACTCATTTTGGCCTTGCGTTATCAGCTTTGGAAAAGACTTCAAGGTAGTCCAGGCAAATTTCCAAAAATCTTATTTGGCTCCCCAACTTGTATGAGCCGCTAATCCGATATAGAGGTAATATGTTTGTTGTGCAACTTGGGCAACTTTTCGCAAAGTTCCTCCAGAGGGAGTAGCCAGATAAGCGCAGGTCTTTTATGCACATCCTTAGCCAGAACTAGCAGTGACGCAACCGGTTAGTAAGTCAATACATGCCTAGTGGCATATTTGATCACCCCGAAACCTCGAAAGGATCCGGAGGAAGCAAACCACTACGAGGCTCAACAATCTAATTCTATCCCCATCCAGTACTACTAGTGATTTGGCATTTATGACTATCACTTGTAGACGGTCGCTGAATGCCTGATTTTTATCTTTCTTCGGACCCCAATCACTGCGATCCTCGTTTGCCGATCGGGATGTTTTGAGACTCGACCTGTTTTTCTTGGTTGGGTGTATTTGCAGGAATATAAATGCGGTTGCAGAAAATGTGCTCCTTTATGGGAGATCCCAGATGGTGATTTAAACTCTGTCGCCACGGCAAGGCGACGAGCCTGAAAGGAGTCATGACAGATTGCCCGTATCTATTTCTGATGTCACTTAAATGATATCAGTGCTTTAACTTTAACTGTTTATTTTATTTGATTTAATTTTTATTTATTATATAAAATATAAAATTAGTACAATAAGACTGCACCGTAAGTATCCTAAATCCTTATTCATTCTCAGCGGATTCCAATAGCTACCTTATGTGAGCGGCCGTAGTAGCCGAGTGTGTCCTATCAGACGGAGTTCCCTAGGTTCAAATCGCGGGTTGCATGACATCAAAAATTATTATTAAAAACTTTTTCGCTAATATCTTCTTCAACCTAGAGGGGTTATTTCGAAATACGTACACTTACCCACCAAAAAAATTTACTACTAAATGCATGCCCATAAACATCTCTATATAAGCAACTATCTGAAAAGAGTTCTGGTTTTGTAGTCGGTCCATTTATGCCTCACAAATTTTTAAAATTAATAATACCTCAATTTCAATCCTAGCATTAACGTGTGTGGGTGTGACCAAAAGCGTCAATTACGCGTATGAATCAATGTGCAATAGTTCTGTTCCTGTACTAAATGAACTTACATGTTTTTACACAAACTTACTGGAAAAAGACACCAGTACCTCAAAACTCTGTAAATGAGTGCAATTTTTGTAGAGTAGTGGAGAGAATGAAGTTGCAAGTTTTTACCCAAACTTTTTCTTCTGGTAAAATCACGAAAAGTATCAAGCGAACAGCTGTTGCCCAAAAGTAAAAAAATTGAACATTGTCATGTTGATAGCGAAAAATATTAAAGTAAATTTTAATAATTTTGGAGCAATTGAATGAAATAAACTTTTAATTCATTGCCTTTTATTTTTATTTTGAAAAAAAAAAAACTGTTTGGCCTTTTTTTCGTGTTCCCGTACTTTTTGGTGGTTACTCTCCCAAGAAGGATTAATCTTCCAGTTTGACAGTTTTACAGGATTTTACAGGAAAAGTACTTGATCAGAGCTAATGTGTGCCAGATACTTATGGCAGTCTTATTAAGTCAAACATACATGTCAAAAGCTTAAAAGGGCCCCTTCTAATTGGCGAAAATGACTTTTGGGTTTATTTACTGAGTGGATAATTTTCTATATTTTGTTTTTTTTTTAATATTATGAGTTTTGTTCTTCGGATTTTTATTTTCAACATGAAAATTTTTATTTTACTTATTCATTGTTCTAGAAGTTTTCAATGAATAATGTAATAATGGGTTTTCAAAATAAATACCTTTACACTTTTGCTCTCGTTGTCTTTCTTTTTGCATTCATATTTATATTAAAGTGCCAAAAATATTTTATAAGAATTATTAAAATAAGAATTATAAATTTAAAATTTATAACAATATGAATTATAAATACTATAAGCAAATATGTACATTTAACCTATTATAAGTACTTAAGTTTATTATAATTAGAAGTGAATCTTATATAATTAAATAAAAAACTTTTGAAAAAACAGTGTAAAATTTATTTTCAGAAAATAATCTACTTAAAAATATTTAGGTGGCAATACTCTCAAATTGATAAGATCGGCTTATCAAAATTAGGAGGAGATTCTAACGAAAACTTATTTAACATTTTAATATTGACTTAAATTTGGAATATTGGTTATAACTTCCCCAATAACTAATTTAAAACCTTCACCACCCATTTGATTAAACTAAATTCAATTAACTTCACTTGATGTTTCCTCTTTTAAATTTAATTTGTTTACGATGTATCCAGCTTCTTGATGTCAATACATTTCATCTATGTTGTTCAAACTTCATTTCATTCCCCATAAATAAAGTTTGTTTAACAGTCTGTGAAGATTATAATTCAAGCTTCTGTTCGCTGGAAAACTAGGAGCACCCACGTCCCAATTTTCTTCTTCAATGTTGCTCCGCATATGGCCCCCGATTTGCTGGAAATTTGTTGTTAATTTATTTCACATTATCGGAGCTGAAGTGTATTGCATTATTATTTCCACAAATCGAATGACGAGTTTTAAAACAATATGAAAAAAAAAATACACAACAAGGCTGCCGAGGAAAACGCTGTCTCTATTTAGCTCACTTTCTCCATACACTTTCGTATGAATGAGACTGAAACTGAGTCAATAAAACACCACAAATCAACAAGCCTTTAAAATTTATCTACTACTTCAAAAGAGTTTTCAAGAAAGATGGCAAACAGCTATCCCCGCTTAAATACCACCCGTTGAAGTGCCATTTGTTACGTGCTAGAATTTCACTCCGTTTTTCTAAAACATAACTACATAAGGATACATCGATCCCCGTAAAAAAATAGTATTGGTTTTCCATCGCAATTAAACAATTTTTTGTATTTCAAGACTTCTATTGAAATATTCAGAAAAAACATCTATAAAAATCTCATTATTATGGTTGCGTTGAATTCTTTTTTAAACATTCTTATGCACCCCTTTAAAGCGCCAACTGTCATCATCTGAGTTGATGTACAACAAACAAGACATTTTAAGGAACTATTTTTATTTATACAAAAAAAATTTTCGTTGGTTCACCTAGCCATAGATCACTACAATGAATTATTGTTGTGAAAATTTCGGAGTATGTTCGGCCATATTTGTCATCTTTCTGACAAAACTCCGAAAAGATTGTCAGCCCAGATCTACAAGTCCTTTTGTTTATAAGTTTTAGGATACCCTGTAAACAAGAAAAATTTACTAAAAACAAATGACGTTTTTCCAGAAAAATAATGGGTTCTTACTGTCAAGGAGTCAAGGATTTGTATATGAACTTTACGTAGAATCTGCGCTAGGTGGCGCTGTCGTCAATTTTTTAAATTTTGTATGGGTTTTCATTTAAAAAATTGTGTTTTTCCTCTTTTTAGGACTGAGAAATATATTTCTTGATGTCTATTTCATTGTATATGTGAATCCACGCTGAGGGTGACGAGTATGTAAATTTCGAGGTTTTCGCATTTGCGAGACATTTGAGCGTTTAGATCACTTTCATGGAAACTTATATTTTTCTAAAAGCTCATTTAACATGAACGATTTTTATCATGATGATGATTTTCCTTTAACAGAACTAGTGAAATGATTTTTTAACATCGTCTAGCATAGGCTTGGCAATAAAACACATATCAATATATAATATAATACTATTTATTTTTTAAATGGAAAATAGCAAAATGGTAAGGCACTATCTAGTAAGTAAAATATCGAGAATTCCTATGATCGAATTTTACTCAACTTTAAACACATATAACAAAAAAAAAACAGAACTATAGGTTAAAACTCCTTTTGGGATTTGGTTATGGAAGGTTTAAACTTGTATAAACTTTTGGTTTAATCAAATACTTAATTTCCTGTTGCACTGTGTAATTATTAATTATAATCAAGCAATGTCCAAATGTTTCAGTACTTCAAAGTTCTTCGTTTTATTCTCTTCACATATTCATTCATACGTACTATATATGTATGTATGCATATTTTATTATACATACGATCAATATTAACACGTCGCCTTCAAACTCTAACAACAACAGTTTAAAATAGATTTCAGAGAAAACAACAGTTACTTGTGGAGAAACCAAATTAGTTATTGGAAAATCAAATATTATCAAATGATGAGAAAATATTTTCTTTTGACCAGCGCCATAACAAGTTTTTTTATTTTTTGTCCTTAATACTAAAACGGATTATTTGAGCACGCAGTCATTCAGTTCATAAGAAGGTTATTCATATAGCAATTCCACTTCACTGCCTCCATTTCGAGAGATTATTTAATTTTCATTGCGCAAGGTAATGAAAATCATCATTATTGGGCTATCTTCAAATTGTTCACTTCATTATTCATTACGGTTTCACAATTACCTTCAAAATTAAAAATATTGGAGTATTAATGGCAATGCAGAGATACTAAACTGCAGGTACAAACACTCGCAGTTGTATATGTAGTTTGGAACATTCACTTGGACATAAAGGAAATGTGCGTGCAGAGGTATATGAATGTATGTATGCATGTATGTATGTGAGTGTTGAAGTTGACCTTTATGGATAGCGCATCAGTGATTTCGTTGAAAAAACGCTCAAAAGGATTTACCTTTGTGTCGCTCATTATTTACGCACAAAATATTAGGTGTGGGAAAAAGGAAATTGACGATTTTGAAGAAAGCGTTAAAATAAGGGTTACCAAGTGGTCGCAAAGTTCATAGATTATTAACTGGATTACGTGTTAAAATGGTGGTGATTAATGGTGGCACTGTTTATGAGCAGTCGATGGAGTTTAGAAAAGCAAGATTGAGCTAATTCACCAAAATTTGCTAAGCTCCACACTCGAGGCTTAAATAATGGAATGATAGAGCTTGAATAAAGCTTAAAAGTATCTATGTATTCTGCTCATCATACTAATAACCTACTTCTACTTCGTTGCGCTCGATTTGGCTATTTTTTAAATAAAATTGAAATCAGTTTATAAAATTAATTGCTTGTTATTTGAGATATACTGGACGTGTATAGCTATATGGCTTCGATAACTCTTCCAATAGAAATTTGAAAAAAAGGGAATTAAATATATGTACATAGCTAAATGGCATGTAGTACGTACGCAAGGTTTGAGGAAGCTCATTAAGCTGTAATTAACCATAAAACAACTGAAATCAAGGCAAATAAAATTCGATCGAATGACTTCACCACGGCAGTTTTTGTAATTCGAGTATGACGGATCAGATTTAATCTGGTTCTCTGTCATTACGCCAACGCTAATGAAAATAGTAAAAAATAGTAAACAAGTCAAGTCATGACTTTTAGCTACAATCCCGATATGGATTTTGCGACTTGTTACATAGAACAATGCTTTACCTCTGCCTGGATAAGAAGCTGCCGCACAAGGCCAATAAACCTGTTGAATGTCTAAAAAAGATCAAATTTAATTTACACGACTTCCCGACGCCAAATTCGTTACACACTCTGTATATTACTACAAACATATACATATACATATGTATGTGTGTATGTTTGTATAAACTTCATACAAATTTTACCTTTTCTAACCTTTCGCCGCAGCAAATTCCAACAAATCATTGAATTTGTGTATATATTCTATGGGCCTTCTGGAAGGGAGTTAAAAAATTGTATCGAAGTAAAATTAAATTTATGCATATTTCGTGATTTAAACAGATTAGAAGCCTTCATACGCATGTAATATATGTATAATAAGTCAAAATGATGTGTGTGTGCGCGGGACGACACAATGAGAAATTAATTTCCCGACTTAATTTTTTTCGAAATTTAAAAGTTGATTGTAAATATAAAAAAAAACACATTTTATGAAACTACATTCACTCATACATACATACACTTGCGGTCAATAAAAACGCACCCCCAAATATAATTGAAATAAGATCACATGAGCAATTTATTTATAAAATTAGAATATTAGGGTCATTTTTATTTGTTTGGCAACATAGTGTAAATTACTTATTCACAAAAATTTTTCTCGAAATGGTTTTTATAAGGAATAGCCAATTAATTAACAACATTTTTTCGATGATATTCATGATTAATTAAGAGAAAACAATGTGAAGTTAACTTAAGGTGACTAAATCATTTTCACCACTATCGGTAGAAATATAGACGTCACAATAGGTTTTCCTAATAATGAGTCGTTCCTCCTTTAGCATCAGTAACTGCCTTAATTCTTGAAGGCATGGAATTCACAAGGACCTCAATTGATTTCCTTATAACGGGACCATACCAAACCAGTTCTAAAATCGTTATCAATTGACTTTTATTTGCTGGCTTCTGTTTAGTAACTTCACACTTCATTATGTGCCATAAGTGCTCAATAGGGTTTAAATCTGGCGACTTTCCAGGCCAATCCAAGCGTTGAATCCCTAGATTGTTAAATGTATTGGCAAACTAAAATTAAAAATTCGGGCTGAATAGGATCATATACTCCAATATTGTATAGATGTTTTATGCAAGATTTGTTTCCAATCAAAACTTACTGGAAGATTAGGCGATCCGTATAAAAATAATGCTCTTCAATTGCGGGTACTAAAAAATTGTTAACCATTGTCGCATATTTTTGTGCATTCATTATTTCATCAACAAGGTGTAGAGTCCTCAAAACATGGTATGAAAAGCAGCCCCAAATCATTTGATTGCACGTAAAGCAAATTTTGTGAGCTTAACAAATAATCTGTTGCCAATCATTTTGATCCCAATTTTGGTACTTTTTTGCCCAAGAAATTCGTACAGCCTTTATTTTTTGTGTTAATAGTGGCCTTTTGGCAGGGCGTCTTCCATATAAACCCACATCTCTAAGCCGTCGGTGTATGGTTTCGACACTTAAATCAACTTGGTGAAAATTTTGCATCACCGCCCTTATAGAAAGTGCACTTTTAAAGCGGTCGGTTAAACTTATCCACCGCAGTATGTTGTCTGTTCTCTCAGTTGACTTTCGAGGACGACCTGATCCGTTTTTACGCTCAAACACATCACTATTCTCTTTTTTTTTGTAAAAGACGAACAATGGCTAGAACCAATTCTAGCTGCTATTTGCCGAGAAGATAACTTTCCTTCATCTAATGCCAATATGCGAATTTTTTGATCACGCGTTAATTTCTTCCGATTATTTGGCATTTTGCACAACTTTTCAAATACACAACCAAAACACGACTATAACTGAACAGTGTGCAACCCAATTTCATAAAAAAATAATTTGTTTCTTAGTGCTTACTAGATAGATAGATAAAAGCTGGAGATAGTCTACCAAAGTGGTGTTGCGTTTTTATTGACCGCAAATGTACATATTTATGTACGTAGATGTGCAGCAGCCAAACTCTGAGGTGAGTGAGAAAAGAATGACCAAGCAGGAAAGCAAGAATTCTATTTGAATCTAGCATCTTAGAAAACCTGTTGGTTTAAGTAATACATTTGTTCAATGGATAGGATTAAATGCAAACACATTTTTTATTACACATTGGGTTCTCCGCATACCAACGCTAGAGGTAATTGGAAAATTCTCAGCAATAAATCGAAATAACGTACTACATACATATTTATTTATATGTAGAACGATTTAAGATGCAGTGGCAGAATGCGCCAACGACAAATTGTTTTAAACCGGAGGGCTTTTCTTCTGAGGCGAGTGCTACAACAACATAAACAACAAATGTTAGAAAGAAAATGCATTAAATATTTCATTGTTCTAGAGTTGGTGATTCAATTCGGTCGGTCGCTAAGAAAGAAATTGTTTTGCTTAACGATGTGGAAACTTGTTACATAAATAATGTGGGACTTGCGTTGCCCATAGGGTCAATAATCTCGCTACACCGCCTCAAATCAACATCAAGTTCATCCAAGAAGAGCCTGTGGCAAAATTTCGATTTTCGTATCAACCATGAGCGATCCCACAGAAAGGGAAATTACCGCATGATGTGTTGTGGAAATGTGTATGTGAAAATACCTGCGCATGCAAATAGCTAATCATATGTCTATGCTTCTATATTTAAACATTTACATACATGTTGTACATATGTACATATGCACATACTACCATACATATGTACATACTATATAAAATGATTTATTTAACCTATAGCTTCTTGACTTGGAACAAAAAAATTTTTGAAATTCTTATATTTCGGTTTAATATTAATATTAATATTAATATTACAAAACAAATCGAGCAAATTATAGAAAAACTTGTACGGTATTAAAGAATACCACTTTAAACTAGAAATGAAATAGTAAGTGATGTACTTATATTACAGACTTACTTAAATTAAAGAAACGAAAATAACAGTTGTTTTCGAAATTTATATTCGATATTTGAACACAGCAGTGCGATGCTTGTTATCTAACAATAATTTGGCGCTGACATCGTATAGTCCAACTTCTACATTTTCTTCAATTTTTGATGTTGCCTACTACGGTCAAGATTTGAACCCGGGGCACTCCGAATGAAGCACACATACGCTATACACTCGGCTAAAGCGGCCCCTAAGGAGTATCAATCTCAAATATTTTTGATTTGCTGAATTCTTGTACAAAACAAATGCTTTCGCCAAATATTCCAACATCAACGGTTATCCTGAATTCAAATCCGCTTCGGTTTAAAATGAACGATTTAATAAACACTATTAGTTATAACTTATAGCCGTTCGACTTTGCTATAAATTTTCAACAATAAATTGGCTATGTTATTTTCCCGACTTATGGAAACACTCAGAAATATGTACATAATTATCATTATCATTGTTTTCAACATTCTTTGAAAAACTGTTTTTGAACAAAATTCAATTATTTATACAAAATCAAACCATACCTCGACACCAGTTTGGATTTCGAGAAAGTCATGGTAAAATAGAGCAAGTGCTCAGAATTGTCTCTAGTATCATAAAACCATCCGAAGAGAAGCAGTATTTCCCACGCGCTTCTTTAGACGTCTCTCAAGCCTTCGATAAGTTCTGGCTGGAATGCCTTATATATACATAATTAAAAGAAAATATTATTTACTAGAAAATATGCATGCAATTTTGAAAAGCTTTTTCAGAGTCAGACAGAATGCCTTTATAACAGCCATATATGCAGGTGTCCTTGAATGTAGTGTTTTAGGACCTGTTTTATATTTATTATTCACTAGTGACTTACCACCAAAATTTGCTGAAAACACAGTTAATTTATCCACTCACTCAGACCCTAAATAGGCCACAAAGACGTCGCAAGGATATTTTCTACTTAGTACATGCAAAATATTGGTGAACGAAAGTGCATCCAAACAAAATGTAAATACGGTCCACGATAAATTCGGCATAAGTATTAATAAGTTGAATACGATTCCACTAAAGTACTAAGCTAGTTCCAAAACAAAAGGTAAAACCATTAGTATTTAATCAATCATTTTTATGAACTGAAGGCCATTTTTTATAGGACAATTTATAGAAAAAACAACAATGATAGATGGTATAGCTATTTCGGAGATCACCACATCTCCTCATCAGATTTCGTCCGAGGATCGAACCCACGAGCTCCACGGCTAACACAAGTCCTTTTTTATGCAGAAGCAAACCTAATAGATTCTTTCATGAAACATGCTCTTTGGTAAGAACGGAAAATAGTGGTGTAAATGGGTTATTTACAATATTTAAAAATACGATATCAATAAAAACTGATTTGACATTAAACTGAAATTTCCTCAAGTACTGTTCTAGAGCGCATTCACAATAGTGCAATTGCCATTCAGCTCTGTTGCCTCAATTCGTTTTTTTCCGCATTGGTGTTGTTCTTTTACGTGCAATTAACTATTGTACTAAGTGTTCCTTTGTAACTCGTGTACAAAAGAATGTGCACAATGTTAAAATTGGCACAAACAATGCTTGAAGGTTGAAGAAAAGAACACTTTTATTTACGGTTACTTAAATAATTCAACAATTGCTGAAATTCTTTCTCATAAAAATATCCCTCAGTTTCGATAGCAGTGCCAATTGGAGTGTGTGATCTTTTTTTACTACCAATCAAAATTTATTTGATTCCAGCAACCACTCAAAGTAAATTAATTTAGCATACATACATACATACATATGCGCATAGAAAAAGTACCACATTGAAATACGCATTTGTTAAGCATACTTACGTATGTAAGTACTTGATCATACAATCTTTTAACAAGCTACTACGATTACAACGCACGAGTTGCATAAATATTTATTTTTGACGTTTGACTCTCTTAGATCGCGTCACAAGCCTAATCTTCCTTACCACTTGTTTCTTTTTTCCGCACTTCGCTTCACACACTGCTGTCTTTTCGGACATCTGCATATATGGCTGCCTCAGAGTCGGAAGCGACCCTAACCTTCATGCTCGAGTGAGCTATTCTCATGATAAATTTGTTAAATTTTAAGAATACAAATGACTCAGGCGCAATTAACCAAGGTTATGAAATGCCTACGGACAAAACAATGGTAAGAAATTTCTTCGGTGGCTGAATGCTTAAATGACCAACACTGGACAAATGCTTTGCAACTCGATTAAATAATACATTTGAAATGCTGTCGTTTGCACAAATATACATATTTTATGTACCAACCCTAAGGTTGTTCTGACAATCTCCAATACACTTGCAATATTTGCAAAAATCATTCAAACGCATATCACGCTATATCTCTGCTTGGCAGATGGTACTAGTTAAATTACTCCCTTACTACAATACCGTATGTATTGGGCAAAGTTTCTATTACTTTACTAAGGGCAATGTGAAGAGCATACCATGTTCTATCGTATATGTGCGTTAATACCCAGCTACTAATCTCTAAAAGAGTTGTCTCAGATTAGTCTCCTTTGTGTGCAATTAGGCCTTATTTAGTCCCAACTAATACCTTTCGGGTAGAATTAGATATTAGTTAGTATTATCTTTGCGTCCACGCCCTACGGAAGAGAAGATCGATGTGACCAAAGATTACTTCTATGAGCGCCTTGAGTGCGCGTAGTCCCAAGTTCAAGCATAAAAAGATACATCACGCTAAATACTTCCAGTGCCTAAGACGTGCGCACTATTAGAGGAGCTAACATCGACTCGAATCATCATCTTGTCGCGCCCCGATTTGCATACGCCTCTGTACAGCAAAAAGCGTACGCTCAGTGTCACAAAGAAAGCTCGACGTCCAAAAACTGCAATCACAACAGATAGACGACTATTTCGCCACTCGACTTGCACTCCAGCTCTCTGAGAACAATGTTCCACAAACAGATATCTTTGGGCAATTTACCACATTACTCACGCGTCATATACCGCCGACGAAGAGGTAATTGGTTTTCGGCGAGCCCGCAAAAACGACTGGTATAACGAGGAATGCCGCGCCGCTATGAAAAAGAAAGATGCTGTCTTCAGGCCCACGCTGCGATCGGAACTCGAACTGTGTGGGAGAGATATCGGGAGTTGAAGAAGGAGGCGAGGAGCATTTTCCAAGAAAAGAAGAGAGAGTCCAAGCAGCTCAAGTGCGAGGAGGTTGAGATACTAGCTAATATGAAAAACGTCCGTAAAATTCATCAGAAATCAGAAATAAATTCATCGGAATGCTCAAATTTAAAGGGTTACTTGCAAAAGCAGGCTCTTGAACTTGTCACATCGCAATCACACTTACATGACTAGCAAATTGGATGAAATTGGTGTAGCAAAAGTTCAACAGAGGTCGCATTCGACTATTATCTATTTAGGCCAATATATAAGCAGAAATATGGTGTTTGTATTGCATCAAGAAATAGTTTTCGTAAGCTCTTAAACCCGAACACCTAAGTATGTACATATGTATGTATTTATGTATATTTTCTCCCATCTACATACATATAATAATAATAATAACAATAATGTGGCGAATACACCACATTTATGTGCGTCTTGATGTTATGCGACAAATTAATGATGATTTTTGGGAGAAGTTTTTTCAAATGAGTTTTGGGAGAAGTTTCGGGTTAAAACCTCCGAGGGTATTTCGAGGCACTCCGGGAGAAGCACGCACACGCAAATATCGATGTTAAACCTTTTTTACAGAACATAAATGGAGAGGCCAGTCTGTTTTGTTAATTAAAAATAGTTTTAATATGCCACTCTGTAATATTATACATTAAGAACACTTGGTAGATTCAATTTTTTATATAAAGTAATGCGCACATTTCTTACACCACAAACATTTAATTTAATACAAATTATCTTGTTTACAAAATGAAAGCTTTTTGTGCTAGTTAATAGCGTTCTGGATAAAATTCTTGTTTACGTTTACCTCAATTCTGAGATTAGTCGTATAATTTTGAATTATTTTAAAGTTAGACAAAACCTTTAGTACGATTAATGGGTATTTATTTGTATACCAAAATTCTCTTTCATGAAAAAATTAATTTTGTTAAGTTTTCATATATTTCCTATAATTTAAGAAATTGATAGAAATAGCGCAATAGGGGCGTCTTAAAAGCAATATCTGTTTAAAAATGTATTCAAGTGGGGTTGCAAAGAAGTTATTAATATTTTTATATAACATTTTTAGAAATATTACGGGTATGATTTGACTGACTGTTAAGATTTTAAATGAATTTTATATTACAAGAAAAAGAAATTATCAATCACTCTCATTTGATATACATATAGTTCTTGTACTTGTGGCCTGGCTACTTTAAAATTTTTTCATAACTAGAACGAAATAAGCCATATTTTAAACTCCATATAATAATATTCTTATACAAAAACTAATACGATAATACAAACAAATAAAATAATTTTAATTTTGTAAAGTGTAAAATATGGGACAACTATTACTTTTCTTTCATGGAAAAATCGATCTTGTCCATTTTGGCAACACACGAGTCCTGTAGCAATAGATCATTTATTCTTAAATTTCATTGGTATTCGAATATTATGTCTTGGAATGCAAATTTTGATCGTTTGCGAGATATTTTGCAAGGAATTTTTTTTCTAAGTAAATAAATAATCATGATAAAGGAAATGGTTTTTCATATATAGGGTGCGCAACAAGTTCGAACACAAATTCTACCGTATTTGTCGTCGCAAAGATGTGAGGGTCCAAAAATCCTTTGAATAATCTTTCTCGCGAACTCTCGAAGGTCCATCACATCTGATGTTGAGAGCATTCACTTATGGATCGTGGGTTTCGTTCAACGAGAGAGGGCTTTACTGCTTATTTGCCTTCTCAGCCCGAAGTAGCACTTGTTGACAAGAGAGATACTATGTTGGTTTTCTAGACTGACATTGTTGTAGGTGTTAATCAAGAATGCTAGAATACAAGATTGCGCTAATTGATCTGGAATTCGGAGAGTATCTAGACAGTGATGCGGGAGCCAATACGAGAATGCGCTGACTGTTTATTTGATGACAGGAGGTACTTAGTTTTGCCCTCGCTCACCCCCAGACCCATATGTTTCGCTTCTTTATCCAGTTTGGAAAAGGCGGAAGTAACGGCGCGGTTATTGAGACCGTTGATATAGATATCATCAGCATACGCCAGAAGTTGGACGCTCTTATAAAATATCGTGCCTGAATGGTTGAATTCTGCAGCTCGAATTATATTTTCCAACATAATGTTAAATAAGTCTCACGAAAGAGAGCTATCCTACCTGAAACCTCGTTTGGTTTCAAACGGCTCGGGGAGATCCTTCCCGATTCTGATAGAGCTGGTGATGTTGGTCATTTTACATAGCCTTATTAGCAGAAAATAGACAGCTTCTTCTCGTGCTATCGTAACCTGATTTGAAGTTGACAAAAAGATGGTGTGTGTCTATTCTTTTTTCTCGGATCTTTTCCAAGATTTGGCGTTTCGTCAATATTTGGTCGATGGTGGATTTTTCAGGTCTAAAGCCACACTGATAAGGTCCAAACAGTTCGTTCAATGTAGCTTCAGTCGTTCACACAATACGCTCGACAGAACACTATATATTATGCTAAGAAGGCTGATCCCTCGGTAGTTGGCTCACTGCCTCTTTTGTAGATTGGGCAGTCCCTCAGCGCCGGCTGCCTAATTGTTTTTTTTTGTTTATGGTTTTTTAGCCGCGCTATTGCCGTTTGAGTTTCGTCCCCGTCGGGTAACGGTACTTCGACTCCGTCTTCATTGACTAGAGGTCCGGGTTGATCATCTTCGATGTTTTCCGGGCCTCCTGTCATCAAATAAACAGTCAGCGCATTCTCGTATTGGCTCCCGCATCACTGTTGACAATTACAGTTTCGAAAAAGTAGAGGACTTTGGTTATCTGGGCACCTGCACTAACACCCATGGTGAAATGAATACGGAAGGTGGTGCAGATGGTGGTACCACTCTCTTGGAAATCTTTACGGAATTTCGACGTCACAACAGATTATGTTTACAAAATCCGTGTATGTATATATACTCGTAATCATGTGTATTTTATACAACGTGTTTAACAATTTTAGTGTGTATTATTTCTAACATGCATACCAACATGTTTCCTCTAATTTTTCTCCACCGGTAAATCTGGAGTGACGTCACAGTCTAGTTACTCTCCGAATTCCAGATCAATTAGCGCAATCTTGTATTCTAGCATTCTTGATTAACACCTACAACAATGTCAGTCTAGAAATCCAACATAGTATCTCTCTTGTCAACAAGTGCTACTTCGGGCTGAGTAGGGAAATAAGCAGTAAAGCCCTCTCTCGATGAACGAAACCCACGATCTATAAGTGGACGCTGTCAACATCAGATGTGATGGACCTTGGAGAGCTCGAGAGAAAGATTATTCAAAGGATTTTTGGACCCTCACATCTTTGCGACGACGAATACGGTAGAATTTGTGTTCGAACTTGTTGCGCACCTTATATATGAAAAACCATTTCACTTATCATGATTATTTATTAACTTAGAAAAAAAATTCCTTGCAAAATATCTCGCAAACGATCAAAATTTGCATTCCAAGACATAATATTCGAATACCAATGAAATTTAAGAATAAATGATCTATTGCTACAGGACTCGTGTGTTGCCAAAATGGACAAGATCGATTTTTCCATGAAAGAAAAGTAATAGTTGTCCCATATTTTACACTTTACAAAATTAAAATTATTTTATTTGTTTGTATTATCGTATTAGTTTTTGTATAAGAATATTATTATATGGAGTTTAAAATATGGCTTATTTCGTTCTAGTTATGAAAAAATTTTAAAGTAGCCAGGCCACAAGTACAAGAACTATATGTATATCAAATGAGAGTGATTGATAATTTCTTTTTCTTGTAATATAAAATTCATTTAAAATCTTAACAGTCAGTCAAATCATACCCGTAATATTTCTAAAAATGTTATATAAAAATATTAATAACTTCTTTGCAACCCCACTTGAATACATTTTTAAACAGATATTGCTTTTAAGACGCCCCTATTGCGCTATTTCTATCAATTTCTTAAATTATAGGAAATATATGAAAACTTAACAAAATTAATTTTTTAATGAAAGAGAATTTTGGTATACAAATAAATACCCATTAATCGTACTAAAGGTTTTGTCTAATTTTAAAATAATTCAAAATTATACGACTAATCTCAGAATTGAGGTAAACGTAAACAAGAATTTTATCCAGAACGCTATTAACTAGCACAAAAAGCTTTCATTTTGTAAACAAGATAATTTGTATTAAATTAAATGTTTGTGGTGTAAGAAATGTGCGCATTACTTTATATAAAAAATTGAATCTACCAAGTGTTCTTAATGTATAATATTACAGAGTGGCATATTAAAACTATTTTTAATTAACAAAACAGACTGGCCTCTCCATTTATGTTCTGTAAAAAAGGTTTAACATCGATATTTGCGTGTGCGTGCTTCTCCCGGAGTGCCTCGAAATGCCCTCGGAGGTTTTAACCCGAAACTTCTCCCAAAACTCATCATTAATTTGTCGCATAACATCAAGACGCACACAAATGTGGTGTATTCGCCACATTATTGTTATTATTATTATTATATGTATGTAGATGGGAGAAAATATAAATAAATACATATGTACATACTTAGGTGTTCGCGTTTAAGAGCTTACGAAAACTATTTCTTGATGCAATACAAACACCATATTTCTGTTTATATATTGGCCTAAATAGACATTAGTCGTATGCGACCTCTGTTGAACTTTTGCTACACCAATTTCATCCAATTTGCTAGTCATGTAAGTGTGATTGCGATGTGACAAGTTCAAGAGCCTGCTTTTGCAAGTAACCGTTTAAATTTGAGCACATGCAAAATTTTATGAAAATAATGAAAAGTAATTGGATTAACCTGTAGAAACTAATATGAGTTCCTTCACCTCACGAAGCCACCAGCGGAAAATTGTGTTCATGAAATTACAAACTTTTCGCGAAAAAACTTAGCAGAAAATAAGGAGATTTTTGTTAGATGAATTAAGTGAACTTTTATATTTTTAAAGATAATAAAGATTTAAAGCATACTTCTTCTTCTTATTTGGCACTACAACCGTTTGTTGATCTGGGCCGAGACAATGGCTTATGCGCTGTGCTTGGGAACCGTCAATTAAAAAAATACTACAAATAAAAATACCAAATCAAACATGATATTAATAATTAAAACTAGTAGGGAAATGGTTTTACAAATAAATCGCTTCCGAATAAGTAAAATGTATAATGGCAGTTGCATACGATAATGAGAGTGTTCGTTTGGCAGAAAACTTGCACAAGCTTGTACCAACTTATATGTATGTACCAAATCGTGTTCGTTTAGACAAAAAACTTGCAAAGAGAGAGCGCAATATAGACATTTCATTTGGAGTTGCTAAGTTGATTGTGGCATTTGGTTACATTTCAGTCAACAAAACAATTTGACATTTCAAATTATAAACTTGGAAAACACAAATATGAGTGATTTATTAAAAAACAATAAGAAGCGATTTATTAACGAAAAAACGGAAAACAAAAAAAAACTGTATAAGTAAAATGATTCAAAAGCGTAAATTCAAAAGCAACTGTGCGGACGTACTTGCAAATGTTTACTAAAACCTGTTCGCGAAAAGATCAGTTAGTTTCTGTCCCTGAGAGAGTAAGACCCGTTATTCTCTGAATCATTTTACTGCGATTTTGTACCGAACACCTCTAATATGTACATATATTCTGAGAGCACATGTCAAAATAAATTAAATTCATAATTTTAAGATTCACATATTCTTTCGCAATGAAAATATTACGTTATCGGTAACTACATATGTACATATCGTGACCGATACGAGAAGGAGTGAAAGGTGTATATCTCCTCTTTTCTAAACTAAAACTCCGTAATAAAAAACAAACCAAGCAATCGCTTAGGCCCAAGAATATAAAAAATATACTGTTATTTTTGATTGTTTTATAGTATGATAGCTAGTGAATTGAAATTAAAATGTTCACTATTTTGACGGTTATTCTTGAGTTTTAATATTGTATTACATATTATACATATCAAGGTTTCACAAGCTGTGGTCTCATACCATCAGTGGAACGTCAGACTATATTTTGTTTTAACTCATGTACAGATTTTTCTTATATTATGTACATAACTATAAACGTTGTGTGCCGTACAAATTCTCCGAGTAGACTGTTTGTTTTATTCAAAAGATAACCAAACCGATCCGCGGCAGTTACGCTTTCGTCAAATCGTCAACTCGTAAGGGTTGTATTTAATAGTAGTGTAACTCAGTAGTTTCGTCCAGTTCGTGTAGTCTTGTCATGGTCCAATCTGATTCCCACATGTCTTTAATGTCGAATATCAACACTGAATCTATGGTAGGTTCGATTGTGGTAGACTCTACGAAAATAGCATGACTGAACACGATTAGCGAAGTTTCATTGAACCCATTCGCATTATAAAAGTTTCGCACAACAACTCACAAAATATGTATATGAAATTGCTTGGCTTTTGGTTATTTCTTTCAACGGCGTATACGATAATGTTTTTAGGAACGAAAACCAAATTTGACAAGGGATGACGGAAAATCGTTCCCAAACACATCATCATATTTGAAATTGTTCAAATGCAGGTATAAATTAAGGCGATAGTTCGTGATTTGTACTAATCGGTAGGAATAGACACAAGAAAACATAAAATTACTGCCGGAAGGTCGGTAGGTATTCCTCTACCACTGCAACAAGAAACTCATCACGCAAGTCTCTACGGCTTTCGACATCAACTTAACCCTGCTGTTAGGTTAAGACCATTTGGTCCAATTTTTTTTTTTTGTTTTCTTTGTAACTTTGGAACGGTGATATATGCTGTCTAAATTTTTCAGCTCAGGTGGTCTTTTTATAAAACAATATTATGTGCGAAAATTTAATTCTCTGACTTAAAACTGGACTAAGATAAATTGAAAATTACGAATCTTAGGTTAAGGGACCATTTGGTCCATAATATATTTTCTTTGATTTTCTTTACATTAATTTTCCAAAAATAAGTATTTATTAGTTTGTTCGATATTTTTTGGCACTACATGATGAGCAAAAAAATGTTTTTCGGTTGGTTTTGCAAATAAACGCACTGCAAATGGAGCATTTTACATCAGACTTAGACATGCAGCAACTACAAATTCCTCGCTTTCGAGCTCCTGAACTAGAAGCATTTTTAGAGCAGGCCACTGGTGCTGGGTTTTACCAGAGTTGAGTAAATAATAAAATAATAATATTTAGCAAGTATTGAACCAAACTAAATATAAAGACTAAGATTAAATTGTTATTTTGTATGAAAACTGCAGTATGGACCAAATGGTCCTCTAACCTAAGACTCGTAAGTTTTTTTTAACCTAACAACAGGGTTAAGCCCTTCGAAATTTTCAATGAATTCTAAACCGCATGTGAAATGAACTTTTAAGACCATTTGTAAGTTGTATCGAAGATTCCAGACCGGCCAATTTTCCATGGAGGGCGAACCTCGAGAAAGACGGCCAAACTTCTCAATATGTTGACATTTTACCTGTTTGCCCGTTTTCAATTACCATGATGCAATAATAAAATGAGATGAAATTAGGGGAAAAAGTTCTAATCAAAATATTCTTATTTTTAGTATAATCCTAATGCAATAGTGTTAAGTAAAAATACAATAAAATAATTTGATTTCTAGTATATTAAAAATGAAAACATAACTCGACAGATTATCCAAAGTTGTTTTAAAAAACTCAAATATTACCAGATATACAGGACTGCTCTGCATTTCGATTTGGTTTGAAAAGTGAAATTAATGGAATTCCGAATCATTTTCATTTCGAGTCGATAATAATGTGAACTGTTGTCAATTATTTATGTTTCTTGAAAAATTGGACAATGCTCTTTGTTATTGAGTGCAAAGCAACAACGCGTGGGCATGTAACAAAAGCTGGAATTCAGGAAAATTTGCCCTTTAAAGAAATTTACAATACAAAACCTTATTAATTTCCTTGGTTTTGCTTCGAATTATTAAAGAAGTTTGTTTACAAATAGAATGGTACTATCGAAGGGGCTGCCAACAATCGCATATAATTCAAATAAAATATTAGCGCAAAACACATTAACTTACCAGCGCCAATAAATTTTATTTAATATTTTCAAATATTTCCTAAGGCTCAAACGAATAATAAATCCCACTAATATAGAAGTTTATATTCGAATATTATTTGTCATGCATGGCAAAGATTTATTAATCTTCCCAATAATTTGAACTTTTAAATACAAAAGGGTTGGCTGACAAAAAACGTATATATATATGTACATAAGTGTATATATTTGGGCTTAATTTGCCAATTGCTTTTCATTCCGACTTATCAAAAGCAAACCCGAAATTTTTTGCGGGAATCGAAATCAAGAATACCAATCCGCCAAGGCATAATGGCAGAAATTCCCTGCCAAGGAACGACAGCTATTAGAAAAAGATGTTTCTATAATTTTTGATTTAATCAGCCCCGGCCGAGATTTGGGACGGAAAAACACACTCACAATCAAGCGATGTTGAACTTGGAAAAGAACACAACACCAACGAATTAAACCCTGAGATTTTTATTAAGTTTTTATTTTTATTTTTTTTTAATATATAAAGACTTACTTGAACGTCTCAGTAGAAAGGAGTATCAAAATAAATATATAAAAATACAGGAAGTAATTACCCCAACCATCATACACACACGCCTAATGGTGAACTAAATACATTCTTTCATTCCTGCATACGTCCAATATTATAAATAAGAAATTGTAGCCTACGATTTCAATCAATCAGAAAAACAAATGTTAGCGAATAAAAGCAAATCAAAATTTGAATAATGAAGCTGTACTGCCTACTCTGTATTTCGTCAACTTTTTAATATTGTTCAAAAAACTCTCCCTCAAAATTACAAAAGAGATCACAAGGTTTCTCTAAGGCAGGCAACATGGCGGAATTAGAGCGACAAGTTGTCTACGTACGTCACCTTTCATAATTACATCATGTTCAAATTATTTTCATAAGTTTGTTTTTAATCAAAATAATTATCTCAAAATATAGATAATTGTCTCAAAATATAGAAACACAGTAAAAATTAAGTCAAAGTCATATTTAGAGATAGGCAAATTTCTTCTCTCATATAGAAAAGTTGCACCCGAATGTACACACACCCATGCACTTATACAAGTAGAAGCACAAAGGTCTGGATATGTTGATATCTATTTACAGATTTATTTTACTTTAACAAACGAACCAAATGGTAGAAATTTTAAGTAATCCATTAAATGCTTAAAACTTATGTATAAAGCAACTCGTTAAAAAGGAATTATGCATGCGTTCACTTTAAGTGACCCCTAATGTTGCAACATTCCATAAATTCCTCTTAGCCTTAGCACAGACTATTTACCAACGACCTTTGTCTGATCCATGTCGCGTGTCTACAGCAAATAGGTACATATATCACATAGGTCGTTATGTTAAGTATGTATGTAAGTAAATTTTCAAGTACTTAATATTTTCAGACATTTTTCGGTAATTGACATTACAATGCTGGTATCGACAACTCTACTTATATATATACTTATGTACATATGCACATAGATATATGTATGTACATGTACTTATATATGTAAAATATTATCTATGACTGCAACGCATAGTCATTATTGCGGTGACTTACTGCCATTAAATTTGATTTTGATTGACGTTTTTATGATAGCACGCTGATACTGCTATTGGCTCTTCAAAATCGGATTGAGTCACTTCATATACCTACATATGAATCGTAATCACTACCATAAGTATGCGAGGGAGGATATCAGTATTAGTGATTCATGCAAAGATTTAATAATAACATAATTGACCTTGGCACGTCTGATTAGATTTCCGTGTTCTAAAACTTCACGTTTAATGGAGTGCGTTTTCTCTATTTACCAATTGACTTTGTCCTTTGTGAAATTGTTCGTTCCAAGGTAAAAATTCGTATACAAAGTACATTATAAACACTTTTGTTATGCCTTTGGTGCCGTCATAATTTCAAATTCAATTTGAAACTAATTCAAAACTATATATGAGTTATCCAGAGATTGAATTACACCCGGCCAATCATGTTGACTCACAATGAAGATGATTAATATAAGATAATGAAAAGAAAGTGTTCGCCAAATTTGATTGGAACAAAGAATTGATTTAAAAAAAATTCTTAGAATACTTCATTCATAATAAATTACGTTTTATACTATTATAATAGTTGCAATTAATCAGGTTGTTTTAACACTTTTAATATCAATGGCTGCTTAAATAGTGAAAATGCTAAAAGGGATTTAAAACTTCCGTAGTATGCGTTTATTTGTTTATTCCGCTAACTGATTTGTTATTTCAGAGTTCCACGAAGGAGTGAACTTAAAAAGTTTAACAGTTATTACCTGGATAATTCAAAATATGCGAGATCATTTTCTTTGCTGGGCATTTTTTTAATTAGGGAGTGGAGTAAATGTATTTTTATATCAAAAGAAGACAAACGACCATATTTGTTTATGCACATTTTGGCATATTTTGAAATAAATGCATAATTTTGCATAATTCAAGATAACTGCATAACATTTTCTTAAATTTCTGAAAATGAAAAGGTAAACCATGATGCAATAATAAAAGGGGGCTTACGTTGGCAACTTTTCACTCCAAATCGGTCATATTAGACCCGCGGGAAGTTTAAAAAAAAATCGTTGATATAATAGTGAAATTAGGCAAATCCGAGAACTGTTCACAAAAAACTAGTCTTATTAACAAGTCCAACTGTAATTATTAACGAACTAAATGAAAAATAAGACCATCAACATTATTTCTTTTACAGACGATTGTATTGAATTTACCCTGCTGTGGCAGCGTACATTTTTGATTTCGACCGTTTACTGAAACCATAAAAATTCCATGGTAAGGGAAATGAAGCACAATAATGAACATTGCTTTTTATTTTGCTCTTGCTACAGTAAAAAAATCATTATTTTTCCACCCTGTCTACGTTTCCTCTTGTTATGAAAATGTACGAAAATTACTAATTTCCAAAACACGGCCTTTTCTATGCACCTGTCTCCTTCCAAAATCCAGCATTGAGTTTTGGGAACACCACATGGAGCTGTTACAACGTACATAACCTTTCATTATTGCATCATGAAATGTTTTGCTCTAGAAAAAAAATGTTCGCTCACACAAGCAAGCAAGAATGATAGAAAGAACACAAGATTGCGCTGATTGATCTGAAATTCGGAGAGTAACTTGGATGTGGCAGATTTACCGATGAAGGAAGCACGTTTGTATACATGTTAGAAAGAATACGCACTACAATTGTTAAACACATAATTGCGAGTATACTTACATACATACACATACACATTGTAAACAAAATCTGTTTTGACGTAGAAATTTTGTTGAAATTTTCAAATGAGGTTTAGCAATGTAACAATTTTTTAAGGTATTGTGGTAGTGCATACAATATGATGTGTGCGAAAAAGAGAAAACTAGATGATGTTTTGTTATGGCCAAAGAAAAATATCAGGTTTGCAATATTGAAAGACGCAATGAAGGTTTTAATGATTTTTTTTAAATCTGCAACGTTGCAGAAATTTTAGCTTTCAAATATGTCCCAATTTTACAGATAAATGAATGAATTCTAATTTTTTAAATTCCTTGTGTTAAACTATTTATTTATGTAAGTATTTATAAGGATTCCATATATCTGTTCCTAATAAAACAGTTTTGTAAAAAAACAAAGTGGTGCTTTTAATTAAGACGATTTTTTGTCGTAAAACAATTTTTTAACAATAAACGTAATATTTCTGCATATTTTTTGATTTGAATGGCATACTTTGGGCGCATAAAAAGGATTTTTAAGCGAATATTTTGGGTTTCCCTTGTGATTAACAAGTTAATAAATTTTAAAGCGTTATTTCGAAAATTTTGCATGACAAATTTGAAAATTAAGGTAAAGTTAAAAAGTAAAAGTAGCAGCGCGTTATATACCCGCTAATTAATATAATATAATTTGATAATTTTCATAATTAATTTGATTATTAATTTACCAGCCTAACCCTACGGTTCGAACCGCTGTAAAAGTTTGAGAGGAATTAAATTTTTACATGTACATTAGACAGATACATTAGAAAACCCCCTTTAAGGTGTTAATTGCTGCCTTAAGATAAAAAAAACACAATTAAAAAGATTATACATTTAATATTTGGTTTGGAAAGATAAATAATATAAAGAAACTCAACAAAAAACTCATATCCTCCTAGTAATACAAATATTACCTACTCTACCTGGGGATTTTGTAGAGGCGCGAATCGGAAGTTACTGTTTTATGTGTAAGCGCATTATTATTATTATATTATTACTGTTATTAAGTGCTCCTAAACCTCTGGCAGTTCACACCAGTATTGTAATACTTCATTTATCTCATAAATTTAGTTGAATTTCCACAATTTAGGAGGTGGGAACCCTCTCCAAATACATTCCTGGCATAAATTTTCATTACATCTTTTTTGTTTGACACCAGTAGAGTAGAATTTCAATTACTGTATCAATTGAAAATGGTGGCGACTCGCTGAAAAATTGTTTTCGTATAAGCGCTTTCGTTTCGGAGCAATACTTCATTATTTCAGTAATTGTTTTAAGCCTACTTCTTTTGAATCTCATGCCGTGATACTTTCTTTAATTTAATCATTTAATTTAATTTACTTTAAGTCATTGTTTTAATTGAGCTTAGCCATTTAAAAAGGTGGCAGCTCCCTTTAAAATATCGATTCTATGGTAGCCTATAAAACGGGCTATATGTGCTATATCTTATACAGTTCGATCTAGTCGTTATATAGCAATATGTGATACATATATGGCATACACATGAACTTTAATCGAATAAGGCCGTTTTCCTTCACTTATCCGATTTGTGAAATAAACTAGTATTATGTTACATTTTTTAAGAATGTAGGTGTAAGAAGAAACCAATTTGATAATTTTCATTCAAACTTGGGCCGGCTTTATGCACTAATTTAGTACATATGTATGTATGTATATGCCTTTTTCTTTTGTTTTTTCCGTTTAATTCTTTTTATTAACATACATTTATGTTATGAATTTGTAAAGGCTTAACTTCAAGTTACTCGCCTACGCGATAAGATAACAATTATTGATATATAAAACAGTGTGATTTGTTTACAATCTATTATCTTTTGTTTTTCATTTGTTTGTGCAATACTTTCTTTTATCAAATTAAAGTTTACACACAACTGGTAATTAAAACATATTACTATCTCGCTTTGTGTTTCCTAATTTGGATCACTTTTCACAATCAGTAATAAAAATTAACACGCAAGATACTCTGAAAAAGTTGATGAAACAACTTAATCATAAAATAAATAAAGACTTTGTGGAAATAAAGACTTTGTCGATATTGCCAAAGAAAATGCTAAGAAAGATTACTTATAAACATCTTTAATTATAACAATTATGTATTTTACAATGTTATTCTACAGTGTTAAAACAACACCAAGACAATAAAGGACAACACCAACACCAAACCTCGAGCTATATTATTTAAACACCAACGTTATTATTATTGTAATAATTAAATAAAATATAACATTCTTAAAGATATCGTAAGTTGCTAATATCCGAACAGGATATATCCTTCATATTTATGCAGATGAACTTGGAACAAGTAACCTTATTTTTGAATATCCTAAAAGTTGTTTGTATTCAAAAGTATTGTACGGTATATATAAACAATAATTGATATTACTTCAAATACAAATATCAAAAGAACAATTTCTAAAAATGAGACCACTTTTAAGAGGAGGACGTAGCTTACAGAGGAAGAACTGTCTTTTTCAAAGGAGGACGGTTGGTCACCTTAAGTTCATGAAAACCAATATCTGCAAATATCCACATCATCTTTTCTTACAGGCTGTTTTCTTATAGTTGCGGCCCAAATTCAAGAAGCTGTGAGTCATATTTATCTTTAATGTTATTGAAAAAAAAGTCTAACTTTGTTAAATCGAACGATCTCTGGGGACAATTGAAGTCTCCGTTTTAAAAAATCACTTGCGACGCACAGTTGTATGTCTTCATACATTTTTTGGCAAAAAAAACGGAGTGCTTCAAGGATAGTGAAATTCTGTATGCATCAGTTTAAATTAGGAAACAAAAAACAAAAAGGGCTATCTCGCTATAGCAACATATACATATTTTTTTGTTTAATTATAATAAAACAAGTCATCGTAAGAAACTCGGCACATACATAAGACCCCTTTAGAGTAAATAGATATACTTATCTCCGAAATTACTGTACTCTGTCAAATTTGCATTTAAACTCAATTCCAAATTGCTCAAGTGATTCAGAATATCTGCATTTTTTTAAATCTATTGAATTTTCTTGAACTTTCTTTTCTTCTTTAATTTCTGCAGAGAGAATTTTGTGTAAGAAAAAAGTTTAGCCTTAAAAAGAAAATTACATTACAATTTTCGTGACCTTTATAAGAATGTTATAAGTATGTTCAACGATCGGTGCCAGATGGTAAATTTTTTTCACGTAATCCACAAGAAGATACATTTCAGATAGTATAAGAAGACCGATGAAGACCCACCCAACTTTTTTTCAAGGGAAAATGCTTTTTTTAAATGCTATTTAAACTAATTACAAAAAAAATTTTCTTCAAATTGTTGAAAGAAGGTTATATATTAATAAAAAAATATACAATAAAAATTATATTAAGAAATATCTTGCATATATGTATGTATGTACATATATGCCGTTGAAATGCGCGATACATTTCAACGGTTTTCTCTGTACATTCCTTTTGTAAATATTTTTGTAAGACAAAATAAAAGTTTTGTAACTTTAATTTATTCCTATTTATGAATTATGTTAATACAACGATTACTTTCTGAGCGAAAAAAAAAACTTAAAGAATAGCGGCTATTTTATTAGCAATAAATAAAATTTAAAAATTGATTGATGAGTATTTTCTAAGCAAAAACTAAAACTCAAGAATTGGCAATTGTTTTCTGCGGAAAAAATAAAACTCAACAAATAACTACTAAATAGAAATTTTTTTAATAAAAGTTATAACCGTTACGGTTCCTACATGAAACATATATATTTTGGCACAAATTACTTTTCCGGATATTTTTCAGAGCAAATATGTACCATTTAATACACTTTAACATACAAATCAAGATATCAATTGATTTCGTTGTCTTGTAAATCAAAAGACTCGAAGTCAGGTTAGTGATACCGTTGTCCAGAATCCGAATATTAACGTGATTTGACGTGAATTTCCATGCAAATTTAGATAAACATAGCGTTAGCGTCTCACTATTAAGGGGATGGAAATCAAAATGTATAAAATCGATTTTCGTAATTTTCAAAATTGTGTTGCTTTACATGATATTTGTGGTACCACACCTTAGTTTTGTTTTTTACAAATATTTTTAGCTAGCGTACCCAGCAAAGCGAATTCATATAAGGCGGTGTTACTGTAGCAGCTGATTTGAATGTTTTTGCTCACCTCACGTGTATTTTGTTTTTGCTTTTGCATATGAGTTATCAAATTCTGTAAAATCAAAAACAAACAGATTCATTGCATTGCTTGACGCATATAGGATTGCCTCAAATTTAAGACGTAAGCTATAAAAATTCGTACGATTTGTTCCGTTGGATGGTATTTAGCTGCATCAAAAGCGTTAAATAATACAGAAAGCATTACCAATCGGTTAACTAGTTATGTCAAAACTTTTCATATTCGCTAAACCCTATATGACATATTAATTTTCAAGTTTCAAGAGATTAAATACTTTTAATATAAGCTTCATAGAAATTTGAAAAATTTGTGCACTCCAATTTGAGTATGAAGAATTTATTTATGGAAAACCAAGAACCAACCAAATACCGAACTTAAAAAAATCCCACCCTTTTCACAAACGATGCTGAATTGAGTTTAAAGATTCCATACGGCGTAAGTGGCTGCCAATTATTTTTATTTAATGTTTAATTACGCACCCCATTAGAATATTTATGTAGATTGTAAATTGTATACACATATAGCAATGAGGCAAACTGGTTTAGGAAGGGGGTAATTTCTTTTTGGATGGTACAAACACAATGGGCCTAATACTGGCCTAAGTGAGCCGCTGCAGGCGGCTGCCACTCCAACCTAACCTAAACACATATAGCTCTGGATTCAGCATTTAATTATAAATATATTCGTTTACTGAAATAAATCACTTACTATGCTTTATACAATATACTTGTCCATTGGCTCTGGGATAAATCCATTTGCGCGATCGTTACAGGTGATTAAAATATAAATCAATATTATTTAATTATTGTAAGCAGAAAAATATCACTTTGAACTTATATTTGTATGTCGATCATCACGACTGCACTGGTATAATAGTTTTTATCACCTACCTTAATTTAAATATATAATACTTATGTAACTACATTATTTCTATACATATCCAATATATGTATGTAGGCGCATTGCAGCTGAGTTTTAAATAACCAACCCATTGTTTGCACTTCAAATATTTTAGCAATTCGCCACGAACATAGTAATTTTATAATTGTTCTCAACTCTTGGAAGGTGTCAACAAAAATTCTGATCGAATACTCGCATAATAAATATTGATAGAGAAAAATTCCTCTGTACATATATGATAAATGCCTTTACATACATCCATACATGCATATGTACTAGGGTTTTCGATTTCTGCTGGCACATTCTCGACATTTTCGCTACTCAAGAAATGGAGAAACCGAGTGTTCGATCCAATCTCGGATATCGCCTCTCTCGAGAGAAATCTCGAGTATTTATTGAGATTCCTGTGTACCTATGAATTTAGGTTGCCTTTTTCTTTTTACGTAGTTGCATAAGAACACTAGGTAGGATAACAAAATGCATGTAAATCAACAACACTAACTCGGAAAAATACGCGAGTTGAGCCAACTCGGTGAAATGATATCCGACCTGAGATGTAGTGTTGGGAAGTGAAGAAACTGCGCTATTGCGAATGAGCCGGAAAAAAATACATGAGAAATTTCAGTTTAAGACCAAATCCGTTTTTATTTGCATAGTATTCTTAAAAATATAACTACATAAACCTAAAATTTGTCGGCACAACTCTTATCCATTCTTAAATAGCAGTAAACAAATCGCATATTTTTTGAAAGATGCGAACAGGGTTGCTTTTGCAACTAAAGGAAATTTTATCCGGGTTGCAGCGTTCTTTTGCTAACTATGGGCCGGATATCATATAACCGAGTTGGCTCAAACTTTTATGTTTGGTTTATTTACTAATAAAAAAAAACAAAGTTTCTCTTTTTAAGAAGCGAAAGCTTCTTACTTTATTTGTTTGAATCTATCTTAAGACTGACTTAATTACTAAAAACAGTGGTACTTATAATTGATTAAATGTCTACCTTGCATATTCTGTCAGTTAAAGTTGGTAAACAATTCTTTGGAATTGTTTACTTCGATTTGCACCTACCGGAAATGCAAATCAGCATTAATAAATTTAATTTAGGAAAAAGGTTCATTGTACTAAGAAGAATGCAACTTGGCAGAAAGTGCAAGTTGCATATAAGTGCATCGCACTAAAAGTTGGCATGTGCCGGAAATGGTAATTCAGTAATTTTATATTATATTTAAGTTCATATTATATTGAGGGGTTTTGCTATAACAGCTCAACTCGCGTATTTTTCTGAGTTAGTGTTGTTGTTTCACATGCTATTTCTTATCCTACCTAGTGTTTTTTTGCAACTAGGTTACCTTAAAACGGGCCCATTATAAAATTTTACTATATAGAACGAACCAAACGCCAAACAAAAGTAAAATACAAAATAAGAAATTGAAAATATTCCAATTTGTTTTTATTTAGGATAAGAAACGAAGTTGTATGTGTGAGAATGTGAGTTTGGAAATTTTTAGATTGTTAGCAAACTTCAAAAATATTCTGCCTGGCCCTCAGCGGTTTTACCTTATAGATATTTGTATCATGGTTTTCGTTAGAACTTACACATGTATTGACTCAACGATCATTTGAAACATAGCATAGTACCCATATAAATTGAGTCTCGAGAAGGTTCCGATACTAACGAGATTCTCGATGCACGAAAAATATGAGAATCTAAAATGTATTGCTTTGTCTGCTTGGCTCACTTATGATATGTACATAAAGCAAAATTAGTGCAGCCAATCCAGTCATCTTGTCGAGTTGAATATTGAGAGACTCGCAAGTTTTACGAACTTTACGATATACGGAGCAATTACGAGTAATCGAATGTATGCTTACCATTTACCATAACTATGTACAACTCTATGGTAACTTTTCCTTCTGACAATTTTTAAAAATGTCCATGTGAATATCGAAACGTTCTTTTATTCGTCAAAGATTTCAATATATAGTATACACATGTCATGGTGTAAAACCTCTGCCACCCAAAACTCTCAACTTGACCATTAGCATGAGTAGTACTGTTAGTAACTAAATGTAAATCTATTTTTTGTGACGTACAAAAAACATGAAAATATTTACTACCAAAACACCCTGAACAGCGATAGTACACCAAAACCGACAACAGTGTGATGTAAATATAAAAAAATAGTAAATGCGCTGATTTGAACTATTACGTATTATTTAAAATTATATCACATATATGAATTGTATGTTTACCAGAGGGATAGTTTAAAAGCTTACGGGTAATATTTACAATTTACCACAAATTGCGAAAGTATTTCGGCATATTTTCAAACCAATAATAGTCAAATACATTGTCTAACGTTTTCTGTCAACCCAAGTGGATAACTGAGAGTTCATTACTCACGACACTAACGATATCAGAATCCATTTTTTTTCGACAAGGTAATCATCGGAAATTTCTGCTATATTTATACGTTTTTCAACAGTTTTAGATTTGTGATCATTCTCCGTTGGTTAAAAGTTACGCGAAAATAAATCCACATGCGCCATTATTTTCCCCTCTCTATATTCAATATGGAGATCAAAGGTTTGTAAACATGCCCATCACTGGTGAACTCTCGGCAACTCCATAGGGTATTGTGGATTAAAAATGGTTTATACTGGAGTTTGTTTGCCAAAATCATGATAACTTTCTGGCGAATCTTGATTGAGGAAATGCACTTGCCATATTAAGACGAGAAAAATATTATCCCCAGCCATCTAGTAATCTGGTCTGATAAAAAGGTAACAATAGTTCATTTTTCGTATTCACTATCTAGAAGAACTAGTAAAAACCAGTAAGAGAAACAATTGAGAGAGCGAAAACGACAGATGAACTTGCATTACTGCATTTTTACTGGATAATTATCTACTAGCAAGAATTTGCCAATAAGATAAACAGCTGGTTGAAATTATTCAGTTGATCCCAAGTAGAAAACAATTAGTAAGATTGCCAACTATTTTCATTCAAAAATGTGAAATATAAAAAAAACTGAGTAAGTAAATAAACGTACATCAAGTTTATGAAGTTAATTATGTACATATGTATATCAGTAAGGCACCCAGAATCTGTGTGTTTGCAAGGATAGTCCGGCGTGTTCAGCCGCAATGGCTGTAATCACCTATTGTGAAACGTAAGTTATGAATTATAAAGCAATTTCTTCATTTTAAGTATGTACATATGTATTTTTTAAACTTCGCGACAAACAAAAATCAACTGTAACAAAAACTTGCAACTTCTTGCTGGTTTTGCGCCTTCGTACTTTCTTGGGTGTTTTTCTCACTGAGAGGAAATTTTGCTTATGCTCAAAAATTTGGTTACTGGCAAGATACTCGATAGTTTTTTACTGGCTAATCAAGAATAATAGAATACAAGATTGCGCTGGTTGATCAGAGATGGATGGGACGTCACACCAGATTTACTGGTGGAGAGAAATAAGAGTAAACACTTTGGTATACATGTTAGAAATAATACACACTACACAACACGTTGAATTTGAATTTGTTTTCAGGTCTTAATTTTAAAATCTTTTTGATTTGTAATAGCTTTTTCTTGATATTAAAGTTTTTTTTAACTCAAAAGGAAAGTTTATTGTATATTTTAAGAATCTTTTTTTTTCATTTCCTCGCTTCTCCCTAAGAAATATAGCTTCTTTATTAGCTAAATTAAACTTTTTTCTAAAACATAATTTTTTTTTAGACAACAATTCTCGTTTTATGGTTTATCGCGCAATTGATTGGTCCAATTCTACTTAAATTGATATATCGAAATGTACCGTTTACAATTTAATTGGTTTAGAATGAATCCAGCTTCTGAATGTGAGTCAATAGGATACCTCAAAATTTCTTGCACAATGGCCATGGAGAAACAAAAATACATAGTGCATCCATCAAATTTTTGCAAATGTACTAAAATATTCAAATCCAAAACCATTTGCACTGGATTGTGAAAAACCTGAATATTGATAAAACTAGAACTTTGATTGAGGTGGGTTTTGTAGTATACTTTATTTTCCATAAATAAAATATGCATCTTCGAAATCAAGTAACATATGTATGTACATATATTTAAGAATATATTTCCGACACCTTTCAAAACTACCATATTATTAGTTCGCTTTCCAATAAATTTACCCAAAATAGTTTCATTAAGAAAAAACACTCAGCTCCTGAGTCAAAATAAATGGATTGATCAGCTCCGCCACATTTGAAGAAAGTAAATGTAAACCAATCTCTTCGTATAGATGTATCACTCTGCGATTGATTATTGATTGAATAAGCTTTTGCATTGTCCATTTTAAGATTACAATCAACGATTTTATCGGCAGACTTCCCACAAATATGACACTTAAAATAAGGAGGAAAGTTCAGGTTCTTATACCGACAGTGTTTTCACGAGTAAACGATACCTTAAGCATACTGAGTGCAAAAACTTTCAACTCAAACGCTATAATCGATCATCAAAATTGGCAGTATGCGTAAGAACGAATGATATCGCGATTTCTTCAGTGCTCATCGACTTCTATCGCGATAATAACGATATTACCAAATGTCTTCCATATACCGAAAGGAATTCACCATCTCTTGGATGACCATTCACAATATTAATCAACATGGCATTTAGTGTCTGAACCCCTGCAAAACACTGAACGAACGGTTATTTGAATTGGGTCCCACGATATCCACCGATGAACACTACGACATTGAATTAGCGCCAGGACATTCAGGATTAATCTTCGGTGGAAGAATTGTTTTCACGTCTTGTTCTGTAAATTTTTTCAGTTGCAAGTTCTTTATCAGCTCAAGGAAATTTCGATTTTGTATCTCCAATAATTAATTATTACACATCACTCAGGGCCACATTCGGTTGAATTTTCTAGTCCCTTCTTTGACTCCAGCAAAGTTGATACAGAACGTAAAAAGAATAAGTTACAAAAGTAATCTTAAGCGGAATATGCATACTCTACAACAAATTTACTTAAACAACATGGTACAAATGAAACACAATACACCGACACCGAAAACTAAAATTGGGTAAAATTTTTCAATTAATAAAATCGAATTTCGTCATTCTCAAATTAAAACTATAATTGTATAAAATTGCAATTAGTAAAATTTGATCAATTTTGGGTCAGAGTTCGGTTTTTTCTGGACGAAGCCGAACAGACGAACTGAACTTTGGTGGCCGAAGTCGAAGTTCGGTCAATACTCTACCAACGATACCCCATACGTTGAATTCCGACCAATAGATTAAAATATACTGGGTAAAATTAGTTTTGTCACGCGTCCCCGCTACGCTTTTTCATGTTTTAAAATAATTGTAGTATGTTGTCTGTCTGTACATGCCTTGATTTAATTTTCAGGAATTAAAGTTCACAAAAGATTACAAAGTTGTTATTTAAAATGCAAACATATATTTTGATATAATAATAATATAATTTAATAGCACTCACTATAACATCGCTCAACAATCCAGTTTTCCTTTCCATAGCAGAAAAGTTTGGTATTCAATAGCTTTGAATATTTTCTCAATATACGACTAAATGCGTCTGAAACAAGGCTATCATTGTTAAATCTGACATCATATCATCCACATTCAATGGGTGAAATCTGCTCAAAAAGGTATGTGCTTGTTTATATCTCTACATCTTTGTAGGTGATTTGGCGTTAATTCCCACCTACGAGCTGGCAAAAAATAAGTTCTTCCACATGCAAAAATTGGAGACATGCTTCACAAAAATAAAATATTTTTGTTTCTTGACGAAAATTAAATGAAATAAGTGAGGCACGTCGCGAGAATTTAGCATGTATGTGCTAATGAATTCAACACTTACATATTGTCTTATGTATGTACTTATACATATGTACATTTGTATGTATGTATATATTTACCATATAATCATTTGGAATGAATGTAGAGTCGTTTTGATTGACATATTGATTTATGTACATACATAGATGTACTTTATAGTTATCTACCTACATATTTACTACGTTTATAAATACTATGTTTATAAGTACCATTCAATTTTATTTAAGGAAAGAATTTGCCAATAAAGCAGCAAAAAGGCGCGCACGCGCAATTCACAGTCACTTAGATATTAGATATTCATCTGAGTATGAATGGATACAAATGTTTATTGACCATTGAAACGTGCAAGTAATTCAACTACGCAATAACTTTGACTATTTATTTGCATACATACGAGTACGTATATTTTCAATGTTGTACCCCGCAAAACACGTTGGACCCAGTGGTCCATTGCTGTTAAATTGTAGTGACTACAGTTAGGCTCCTACGTAATGCAGTGGCGGACCAACTTAGCCCCGAAGCTATCTTAGTAGTAATTTTTTTTTCTACCATAAACTAGATGATAGTTCGCAACAATTAGGGTTTAATCCACCTTATTAGCTAAAATGGTTCCTTATAGCCCCGATATCACGGGAAATATAAAATCAAACAGAATTTTGATGGTTAAAGTTGTTTTTAGTTGTTAATAGTAACGTTAGTTCAAACACCCATAAGCTTGTATTGAAAATTTAACCGCGTTTTACTCGATTTTTAAAAACGGTACAGGACATATTTTCTACAAATTTCAACCGATTCCGGTTCCAAATACTTACAAGGCAACCCTCTTTATAAGACAATCGTCTAGCGTAGGATTTTTACTATACATAATTTTCATTTTTTATAACAATTAATGTAACCCAGTTTTCCTTTATATAAGTAATTTTAATTCCATAACAAAAGTATATAATAGCAAATCCTTGCGATAGGTCATAGCCAATGCATTTCTATTGAAGCCAGAAACTCGATTGCTACAGTCCGACTGAGACTTTGGCACCAACACCCTGTACCAGGTACACTCGCCCTGCGAAGCTGGCAATATCAACAGAGCCATCTCAATTATAATTTTCGATGTAAAGTTCTTAATAAATTTTCTAAGCAACTTCAATGTATACACATTAAAACCTTGTAGAAAGATATTCCTCATCATCAAAAAATTGAATTTGGGCATCGATTTCGGGTTTTCAAGGTGGCGTAACCCCTTAACACTTTTGAGAAGCAAATTGTGAATTCTGGAGTTATTTTCGTTTTTTAAATCTGCATTTTTTAATTGTGCGGCAAAAAAATCAGCTGTAAAAACTTGTGACTTCTTATGGATTTTGCGTTTTTATGCTTTCATGAATATTTCTCCCACTGAGAGCAAAGGCCAGAAATTTGATTACTGGCAAGGTACAGGATACTTTTTTACTGGGGAATATTTGTTTGGCTCTGTTGCCAAGAAGGAGAAATGAACGCACCTGAGGATATGGATATATACAAACAGCAAACATTTGAAGGAAAGCACAAAAATAAAATTGTTTCATTTAAAAAATAATAATCAAAACGAGTTTATAGCAGTTGAAATTTACTGTGCAAAACTTGTGTTTATTTCGCGCTACGTTTTTATCTAAACTATTTGCGCGTTTCACGTTGTTAAGCTTATTTCGTCTTGCAACATAAATTTCTATAAAATTATTATGAAGGAAACTCGAGTATCCAATTGCGCATTTGATTTTATTGGCAATAGATGAAGTGAAAGTTTAGTTGTAGAGAAGGGAGTGAATGATTTTCGATGGCATTTCTCTATTTATTTACCTTTTTTACCCTAAAGAAATCTGGTAACCAAATTTCCTCGAGAGCTTCAAAATAAAAGATTCGCTCTACGCAAACTAAGCAGTGCCGCGTTTAATATATATTTCAGTTTCTCTACTCCCCGATTTTTCCTTATTACTATTATTATTCTTTTTTCTAAACTAGTGATGGCAAATAGTCGATGTTTTTTAAAGTTATCGAACATAGAGTTGCATATGACAGCACAACGAAAATTTTTTTGGAGAACGGAAACATGTGCTTTCAATTTGTATTTTCATCTTGCAGAATATCGCGAATGGGTTACAAAAAACTGGTTTTCGTTGTAGCAGTTTTGTGCTACTCTGAATGTAGAGCTGGAGTATATAGCCCTGCCCCACTTCATACATTTGGATTCCTTTTGGAGTACTATTTGTTTCTTATGGAGTACTCTTTACATTCGTTCATGGAGTGCTCGCGATTTTTGAAGGGTATTTATCACATATGTACTTGAATACACCCATACATACGTACATGTACATGCATATCAATTATAGAATCAATAGAACGATCAGGCATGTTCCCTAACTATTTACTATTTTACATTTTATACACATACCCGTTTTGATGCTCGTAGGTTTTGTTACAATACCCAGAAGCGGAAATATTTTCAATACATGTGTGGGAAACTTACAAGTATGTATATCCAGAGGTAATTGTGTGATGATCGCAGCTACAACTAATAATTGTCAAATGAGAATTTCATGGCAAGTGTCCAGGAAAAAATGAAAATATATCCATCCATTCCATCTCCAGCAAACTAGTTTTGCGTTTCGTGAAATATTTACGGAGTAAGAATAGGGACAAATTTTTCGTTGATATACTCTAATTTTTTTATTTATTTATTTTAAATAGAATGAAAAAAAAGACATTTTATTAATTTTTCTTCAATCTAGTACCTACAAGCGGTTTTTCTTTTTGACACCTGTTACTTGCTTTATACTTAGTTTGGTTTCAGTAAATAGACTACTCCTGCCGAACGTTGACCATTACATTTAATTATATGCGCTTTATTTTTTCTTGAAAACCACATGTCTATTTTGAGGCTTCGTAGGGTAATCTCTACAGTGAGCGACACCCTATAATTGTCACCAATCGGGACTAAAATGTACGATCTAGGAGGGTAGACTGAAAAAATCATTCATATATCACAACGTTTTATTATTAGTGTACATGCTTGCAGTTAGGCTATGAAATACATAATTAAACAACCAACAACATACATAATATATGTTGAGCAACATATTTGGTATTGACAATGAATAATATAAACTTATTGCAGAGAATTTTTGTATAATCGTTTTTCTTTTTGCAATCAGGATAGAGCTATTCTATATTATTGCAGACAAGTAACATAAATTGTTGTTTTGCTCTTCTTCAGCGGTGATCAATCTGAGAAATAAGTTTATACTATTTTTCGAAACAAATTCCTCTAAAGATTTATCTGAAAATAAAAATAAACCCCCAATTATAAATCTTTATTCGTTGCTTTGAATGTCAAAGTCGCGGTTAAGTTATTGCAATGGACAATGACAGTCTGGCAATCCTCGTTTGTCCTTTGCACTAACTTTAATGTGAAGATATTATCAATATATTTTTATGAGATCGCAATCTTGAAATACGTTTGAAACTCCTAAAGCTTACTCTTCCCTGTCAAACTCTCTAATGGCGGTACATCTAGAGATTGTTCATCAGCTTCGAATTAACAAGAATCAGTAATCGTTTTTTCTTCTGACGATCAGTCCAGATACCAATTTTCCTTACCAGTGGACATAAACCATTTCAGGTATATTAATTTAAACATCTTGTTTTTAACCTCCGCTGTAACCCTTCACAAAACTAAAACCGATTGTTTGTATTGTACTCTGAAGAATGTAAACAGTGTCTCATATATGTACTTATTTGACATCTAGGCATTTACAATATCAACTAGCTCATAATCGTTCCTGCCTGTTCCCATACAAATTATAGAGGGTGCTGTTGCGAGTTTATTTGGCAAATGCTGAAATATAGGAAAAGTTCCTTTTCTTCTAAAAGTTGTTAGATCTCCTTGTTTTTCGTGAAGTTTATGATTCGGCTCTCTTTTCAACTTTGGTAGAAAGTAAAACAAACTCCAAAAATATACTCTGTGAAATTAAGGCTGGATATTTGTTAAGTATTTACTTACCTGAATTCAAAAGTTGTTTCTGCCCCTGTTTGTTTTTTTATTTGCTATACCAATTAAAGTGATATTTTGAAAAAAAAAACGCACTTGATCAGGTACAAGAAAAAAGACACGTATTTAGTGCGGTCGGTAGGCCGTTTTTATTGTTAGAATTTGTCAATGAACCCATATTTTTTTTGTTACGGACTGCCTAATATACCTGGAGGGAAATTCAATTCATTGTTACCATTGTCCCATTTTATTCCCAATATGTGTAACAAATAGGAAAGCATTTGATGATTAGTGATTTGCGTAAATAAGCCTGAGTATAAAACGTATTTCGACTTTAAAGAGAAGAATATTATGTTTTGCAATAATTAGATGTGAATAATGGAAAATGGTAGCCGAGTGTATAGCGTGTGCGCGCTTCATTCGATGGGTCCCAGGTTCGAATCGAGCTTGGGGCAAGTAACATCCAAAAATATAGAAAAAGTTTTTCTAATAGCGGTCGCCCCTTGGCAGGCAATGGCAAACCTCCGAGTGTATTTCTGCCATGAAAAAACTTCTCACAAAAACATTCGCCGTTTGGATTAGCGTAAAACTCTAGGTTCCTCAATTTGTGCTACAACATCAAGACGCACACCACAAATTGTAGGAGAAGTTCGACCAAAAATCGCTTAAGCGGTTATAGCGCCAATTAAGTAAGTAAGTAGTAAGTAATGGGGCCTTCGTTGTGGATATTATAAAATGATTAAACTCAGAAGAACATGGAGACCTGGAGGAAAAAATTAATTTAACTTACATCAAAATAAAAAGCAAATGACAAGCCGTCAATCGTTGTAATATTAGGTTTTGTAAAGTGGTATGAAAATTAGCAAACATTATCTATGAAATCAAAGAGACGAAAAAAATATTAAGTCTCATATAACAGAAGTTATGTACGTTAGCATGTCCAGCGTGACTGTGGAAGGAAAAATAGCATTCCTACACCACCAAATGCATTCCCTATAAAATGTGTATACTTCTTCAATACTTCTAAAATTTTTTGCCATATTACAACATAATGCCAATCTTCTTTCTGGATACCAACAAATTACTTTCAACTTTTTGAGAACTTCCAATAATAACTGTAAAGTTCGCACTTTTATTTTTTTAGTCCAGTAATACTTAAATTTGGCCAAATATTGTTTAATACCGAAATAAAAGTCCTTTCCTAATATTAGGGCCGTTTCTTTGTAACCGACTTGCAAAAGAAAGCAACAGCGCTCGGATAACTATGCGAATTGAGCCAACTCGATATAATGATAACCGACCTGAGATGTAGTATTGGGACGCCAAAAAACTGCGCTATTGCGAATGAGACATATGAAAATATGTATATGGGAAATTTCAGTTTAAGACCTAGTTTACGGAGAGCTTTGGCGAAGTTTAACCGAAAGGTTTTTTCTCAAATTTTGGTAGGCTAATTTTTGTAACTACGTCCAAATCCATCATACAGTAAAATGGTGGTTTTTGTTATCAACCTTTTAACTTAAGAAGACATAATTCTAACAAATGAGTGCAAGTTTTATTTCAATCGTATAAACGGTACTCGAGAGATGATGAACTAGACGTGGTTATGTCTACTCGCAGCTCGGTAGGCGCATGAACATCGGATATCACGATCACGCACGATTGTGTTCAAGATTTTTACTAGATAATTCAAATTATGTCAGTTTTCGATTAACTTTCTTGACATTTTAATACTGTCAATTAACTACATTTTATACATTTAACACCTTGAAATTAGTTTTGTTTAAAATGTGAGCACAAATTACTCACATAGAAATTAAAACTTATCATCTCGTCTGCATTTTTAAAATATGTATCTTCCGCTGACAATGTTGGTTTCTTTTGATTTAATTTTTGTATGCCCAAATAAGAATCCTTGTCGTCCAAGGACGCTATATATAAATAAAAACTTGTTGTGTGAATATTCAGACTTAACAGGAATCCATGTAATTAAATATTACAAAAAATTATAAAATAAAACGCAAATTTTTCCCTTATTTGTGATTTAATATTTCTAGCTTAATAAGCAAAGCAAGCCCGTCTTCGCTTTTGTGATTTGTAACTAAAGCGCTAACTCGTCCTTCATATAAAGTTAGTTACCATTTAGCAGTAGTTGTTGTTGCTGCTGCTGTAGCGGCTAGTCACGCAATGTGAAGAGCGGATTCACCCATGGTCGTTGTCGTCAAACTCATCTAGGAGGAGACCCAGGAAACGTGCTGTTTCGAAAGGGTTGGACCAGAGGGAGAAGGGGTTTAGATGAGTGGGTTTGAGAAGGCATGTGAATAGGTGATTGGTATCGTGCGAAGAATCTCCACATGCCGGACATGTATTAGGTATGTTAAGGTTGATTCTGGATTTGCTATGATCTGCTATTGATGAAGGTTGGGCTCCTATTACGGCATTTGCCTGGCGAGAGTCGATGGTGGCTGGATCTCATCCTTCAGTTCTAGGAGATGCCTTCTGATGTGCCTGGGGGTGGCTCAACCGCAAGCAGATGCCTGTTTGGGTGCCCCGAGCGGTGACACCCAGCAAGGAACTGCTTGCTGAGTAGGAAAATGAACAGTAAAGCCCTCGATGAACGAAAACCAAGTCCCTGATGGTGCCCGTGCTATTGTACGGCGCAGACGCATGAACGCAGTCAGCATCAGATGAGATGGCACTTGGAGTGTTCGGGAGAAAAATTCCCGGATGATTTTTGAACCTTTACGGTTTTGCGACAGCGAATCCCGTAGACGATGAAACGATGAGTTGTATGAGTTTTCTAACTACTCTGGCATAGTGCAGGGAATACAAATTCAGCGGCTACGTCGACTGGGACCAGCTGGTATTGGAAGAGGAACGCGCCCTCGGTTTTTCCAAATGGTGCCAGTTAGCAGGAAGGAGCGACAGGGCAATTTGTTGAACTCTGCCAAAATTGCCAAAGCGGTTATAGCGGTTATAGCGCCAACTAAGTAGGTAAGTATTCCTGTCTCCAACCCAAATTTGAGAAAAATTAACTGTTATAAATTGCTATGGAAAAATTTTTTGATTTTTACAAATTACCGTTGTATGAGATTTTGTTCATCAGCAAATACCAAAAAGATGTAAAAATACAAGTCCTCCTTTGATTCGGCATCCATTTGTTCTGCAGGCAAGCTAAGAACGAAGTTCAGAGGAACCTGACTGCATTGGATTGAATAAATGTCGAGTGAAAGAACATGAATATGTTTTATATTTTATTAATTTCAAAATCAGAAATCGGTCGAAGTCATATACTAAGGTGAAAAAGTTCTCGAAGAAAGCAAAGGACATTTAAATTACGTGAAAATATGAGATGTGCTTGTTTATTGAAAAACTTATTTATTATCTATCGTACGCAAAACATTAATCTAAAATTCAAGGTTACATACGCCAGTCTATTATTGCAATGATTACCTAATGCATAAATTAGTTACACACTCCTTATTACGTAAATATTTTAATACATATTCAGAGCACATTTACTTACAGGTTTAGTTGCCTACCTAAATAAAAGTGTTTTTATGCAAATTCACAAGTACGGCAATGCATGACAAAACGCTAAGCTAATTGCAATATTCAATTCAATGTAGAAAAATGCAATTCCACCGCCCTCATTCTCAAATATTTTAGAAGAAACAATTGTATATATTTCGCTGTGTATTGTTTAGTATCTGACACTTGGTTCTACGTAGGTGCGTTCCCTATAGAAAAATGTAGTATGCGCTTGTATTTACAAACTTAGTTTTACCTCATTACGAGTAGATCGTGTTTCAGTTTAAAAGCAGCCGAATCCCTGGCTGTGATTTCCGTTGCTAATTAGCCATTTTTTAAAGGTTCCATATAAGTAGTATGATTGTAATTTGCGGATAAATTCTATACTGGTGAAAAATATATATTTTTTTAAATACAAGTTTTCATTTTTGTGTTGTTTTTAGTTTAGTAGAACCGTAAGTGTTCCAATAATCACGTAACAAACACAAAATGGTAAAGTCTGTCTTGTACGTAGTTTTATATTGCGACCGCCGTAGCCGAATATGCGCTTCATTCGGTGGGTCCCAGGTTTAAATCTTCAAAGATTATAGATAGAAGTGAAAATTCTTAGGCGGCGCATCGTAAATGGAGTGTAAAATTGTTAAAGCTGATTTCATTATATTGCTGAGACGAAAGATACAACGTAGTGAAAAAGAGAATGAAAACGAAAAACACTCTTTCTGATCACATACAAATTGATGAATTTTTGTAGGTACATAGCTACTTCATTGAAAACTACTTACGGCCTGGGACAAATTATTCATAAAATTAAAGTGCATGGTTTGAAGTTTTGCAAGAGCTTTCAGATTTAGAATTCCTTAAACCACTGACGAAATATTTGAGTGCAAAGATTTATAAATTTCCTCATTGCGCAAAGCACTGCTACGATGATTTCGATAGGCAGCGAACAAAGAACGTAGATTACATACAAACGGCTCGGAGAGGTCTTTCCCAATTCTGACTGAACTCAATGTCATTTTACACAGCCGTATTAATTTTGCAGGGATACTAAATCCAGACATCGCGGCATATAGACAACTTCTTCTCGTGCTGTCGAAAGCAGATTTAAAGTTGACAAAGAGGTGGTGTGTGTCGATCCTCTTCTAACGGGTCCTTTCCAATATTTGGTGAATAATGAATGTCTGATCAATGGTAGATTTACTATTTCTAAAGCCACAGTGATAAGCTCCAATCAGTTCCTTGACGGTTGGCAGTCTTTCACCCAACACGCTCGATAGAACTTTATACGAAATGTTAAGTAAGCCGATTCCGCGGTAGTTGTCGCATATTGCAGGATCTGCCTTCGTGTGGATTGGCCAGAACACACTTAAATTCCAATCGGCGGGCATGCATTCATCCAATGCTGGAAATGAGCTGGAGCATGCCTCTAACCAGTTATTTAGCATCATGCATGAAATGGCTCAGCTCATCGCAGTGGCTGTTGTTTCATAGCCGCGTTCTTGCCATTCGAGCTTCATGGAGGTCGGGTGAGGCTTTCGCTGTCACCATTTAGCAAAGTGGAGAAGTGCACCCTCCTCAATTTAAGTGTGCTTTGGACATCACTTACAGGTCACCTTTCTTGCTCTTACAACAATTTTCCTGGTCTTAAAATTTTCCGTAAATCCGCAAACTTTTTTGTCAAATTTTATGGCGCTTTTTCTGCTGGCTAGCTTCTCAAGCTCTTCGCACTCACGAATTTCGGTCTCACTCTTCTTTCTGCGAATAATACGTTTCTCTTCCTTCCAGTATCATTTTTTTCCATAGCGGCGCGGTACTCTTCATCGTGCCGGTCATTTTTACGGGGTCGATTAAAGCTAATGACTTCCCTTTACCCACCCTAGCATTGACGTCGCTAAGCACAATTTTGATATAATGACGAGGGCGCCGATCGTAAGTGCGGTTTAAGCTCTCGTAGAAGTGATCTTTGATCATGGTACAAATCAGCTGTCACCATGTCCACCGGAGTGAATGACAGTACTAGACGAACCCACGCTCCTTTACATGGTAGCAGCATTAGACGTCACAAGGTCCAATGGCTTTCTCACCTTACCCCGTTCATTTCATTTCCTGGATGGCGGGGATGCCTTTACTCTCGCGAGGATATCAATCAGCTGGGCAGCGCCACCTTCCCCATTAAGTGCCCTTAATACTTTGCATATGATCGTCATCAAAAAAGGCTATATAAATGTGATATAGCAAACCCGCACCTAGGGGTAAACAGGCGCTGCTGACTTTAGTGGGCCCTTAAACCGAGTAAGTCGGAGTGGCCCCTCTTTCAGACGGATTGTTTATTTGGTCCAGAGTGCACGAACCTGGACGTAAGAGTCGATTTTCATCACATAATTTCGTATTTTATTTTTTTCCTTGTTTGGTCGTGAAGGATAAACTTATATTGTTCTTTGAACAACAAATTAATTAAGAAATTAATAGACTGAGTCTGACGCACTTATCCTCTGACGATTTGTATTATTTGGAATCGTTCAAATGTGTTATGGAACCTATTGTAGAAGTATTGGCGTTGGTGCAACGTGAAGATAATGCGGTTTACTGATATATATTTCGACTTTACCCCTAAAGTTTAGTAATCATGTCACCTATCTTGAGTGCAACATGTCGAATGAAAACCATAAATAATTGCATTATTACCCCTACATTAAAGCAGCTAAGATCATGAAATTTGGCCCTCCTGTCACTTGTTCTGAATAGACAGTGCTCACTGAAACATATCAAGATCGGGTCACTATACTATAACTTAAAGCTCCTCTACGACTGATTGTTCAGATATGAGATTTTACCTCAAAGCTCCTTTATTTAGTCAAATAAAACTTTGTGTAAGCTATTTCCTTATAAATCATACAAGGTTCACTGAGAAAATTAGCAAGAATAGGTCTTGAATGGAGACTTTAACATGTATGTATAGCATTCCTTGGAATGCGATTGTGCCAACTTGCAAGCATATTCCCCCACTACGATACAGCGAACTGTGATTGATTGGTTATCAATGAATTTTTCTGTATTTTTTACTTCTAGCGCTTATTATTACATTTCCATATACGGTAAACATATCTTTATATTTTTATTTTTTTTCCATAAAAATGAAATTTATTTTATGATACTTTACTGTATTTTATTTGTGAAAAGTGAAAAGTCTTTTAAAGTTGAATAACCTCTCGCTAACAATGCATTTTTGTATATTAATGAAAGGTATAAGGCTTCGACAAGTCCGAAAACCGAACTTCTTTACTTGCTTTAAATTGTAATAAAAGATTAAAGACTATTTTTTTCGTTCAAAATAAAAAGTAATTAAAATAATCAAAAGTAATAAAACATTTTATTGGAAAAGTTATCGGCTTAGTTTCTTTGATAATTTTTGGTTGTTTTCTTCCAATGGTTAAAACATGATTATTTTTAATGTTAACCGGTCATCGATTATGAAAGGTTTGAATAATAATAATTATCTAATCATTAAATGTAATCTTAAAAAAACATTATTTTTATCGCTAATCATTACAATTAATAATCATACCAGAGATATATTTTATCGGAAGTATATAGTTGCAACACCATCCTTACCTTAACGCTTCGGGATAAATGTAACAGCGTCATTCTTGATCGTAATGCAAGGTTGGTACAAAACTTTAAGTCATACACTTTAATTTTATGTATCATTTGTCTCTGCGCGGTAATTAGTTTTAAAAAAATTTCATTCTATCGTTTTGTATTCTTGTGTATATGTCGTTTTCTTTTTCTTTTTCATTCTCTCTCTACGTCTTATCAATCGTCTCAGCTATGTAACGAAATCAGCTTTAAAAATTTTACTCTCCATTTGCAATGCCTCGCCTAAGAAGTCTCACTTCAAAAATTATTTCTTAGACAACGCATTGGACACCTTTCTACCATGAAATTGTATTGAATACTGGTACAAAGCCCATATTTTCTATTTTTAAAATTGCTTTAAAATAAATGTCTGCACCTCCATCGAATGTGTTTAGTGAGCACTGAAATTTATGTGATTTAATAATTCATTGATTTACTATTTTAGGCCGTTGAAAAGGTTCGGTTTCGTTAGGTTCAACTTAAAAAGACGATGCCCGGTCGTACTCCTAATCATTTTGAACAATTAGTTTATTGCTTAATAATATAAAATAGAGACAAACAATCTAATCACTCATATTTATTTTTCTAATAATTATATATAAGTATAAGGCTACAATTTTATCGTATATATTTTTAGTAAGAGGAGTCTTAAGTAAGCTTATTCAATTATTATTTCCTTACCGTTATGTAGTTTTCTATGCAACAGCTTATTTTCAAATGCTTTATTCGAAAATGTACTCTGAAACCGAAAAACAAGCTCTTGACATTATCTTCATAGGCATTTTCTTTACATTTAGCAAAAAATATGTCTACCTAATATCTGTCACCGCAAATTTCGTTGTCATTATGTCATATTCGAATATATTTTCAAAAAGTTTTAGTTACTTACTTACTTAATTGGCGCTATCACCGCTTAAGCGATTTTTGCCAAACTTCTCCTACAATTTGTGGGGTGTGCCTTGATACACAAATTGAGGGACCTACAGTTTTACGCCGAATCCGAACGGCGAATGTTTTTGTGAGAAGTCTTTTCATGGCAGAAATACACTCGGAGGTTTGCCATTGCCTGCCAAGGGGCGACCGCTATTAGAAAAAACTTTTCTATAAAATTTGATATTACTTGCCACGGCCAGGATTTGAACCCGGGACCCACCGAATAAAGCGCGCACTCGCTACACAATTGGCTACGGCGGCCGAAGTTTTAGCTGTTCTAAAAAATTTAATTCTTCTTTTATGGGGAGATTTTTGTATTTCATACGACTTAAAAAGTAGAGCACATCTTTTGACCACGATGTCGATTTGACTTGTCGAATGGAGCATTGTTTCCGTGAGTGGTGCTGCAGAAACCCCAAGTGGTCGGCATTATGTTTATTTTTCAAATAATTGTTTTTTTCCTTTAGGCCCACTTGCGAGAAAGCAGGTTATCTATTGAACTCAGAGTTTACTGGTTAAATTGACCCAGAGTTATAAAACAATAAATATTTAGCCTATAAAGTATTTAGTAAATTGTTAAGCAAGGCGAATTCTTATAAGGTTGGTTTATAAGTACAACTACAAATAGCCGTATTTTTGTTTTTGCGTTTGCGTAAGAGTTGTCAAAACATGTATACATTTTGTTCTTGCTCTTACGGCTTTTGAAAGCTCATCAGCAAAAGCAAAAACAAAATAAATATAGGTGAATAAAAAAATCAAATCGGCTCCTATAGTAACTACCAAGGCGAATTCTTATAGTACCGTTAAGTCTAAATGGTGTGTTTGTTGTAAATCATTCTGTCATTATGCGTATACATATTTTGTTAGTGTAAATTTTTGATTTTGTACATTTAACACCACCTGATATGAATTCGCCTTGGTAACTACCATGATTCAATTATTAAAGGTTTGATACATAACGACAGCTAATTTCTAGCTCTCCCGCACAAAAGGTTGCATTTGCGAAGGAAGTAGAAAAGGGGAAGAATGTAATCCCTTTCTGTAAAAAAGTACGCAAAATATATAAATATGTAGTTGTAGAAATTAATTTCCATAATATCCAAATATGTTTCGTAGCCTACGAAATATTTGACGCATTCTTCTGATTGGAAACTCTTTCGTTGTGCAAACATTAATTTTAATTAACAAAAATCAACATTACAAGTAAACAAAATTGGGTTTTCTACTTCTTGTGGTAAATATATGAAATTGTTAGTACAATCAAATTCTTGTGGTTTACAATTAAAAAAAACATGTGATATAGTTCTTTGTTTTTATAAAAACCAAGCAACATAAATTCCTTTGAACTCCAATATTACATACATATTATGAGGCGAGCCATATTAATTCATTCACCAAAACTCACACAAACTCCCCACGCCCCAATTGGTGAGACTTCTCTAATATGTTTGATTTACGTTTCGGTCGGTTCCGAAAAATCACGACGTAAGTCAAAACGGCGTAAATCGAGTTTTTAGCCTTCCACATGATTACAAAAACAAGGTTATTGATGGTTTTAAACATAGTAAAGTACTGTTTTTTATTATATTAGGTACAGAAAAATGTATGATACAAAAAGTACGTAACCCTAAATATGTAACTATGTAATCACAGGGCTACGTTTCCACAATTTACATTCAAACGGATTAGGTGATGGAATTGGGCAGAAAACCACTCCGAAACAGTGACAGTGAAGTTCGGGAATACAAGTTATTAGCAACCTACTAAGAAACATAAAATATTTTTACTAATGTTTCACTTTTACAGAAATGCTTATCATCTATCCTAATGCCATACAAACTCTAAGGTACTAATTAAAGATATATATTAACTTTTATTTAAAATATTAGATTTTTTTTCAATACTAATTTAAATTCTCGAAATTCGGAATGTCCACTCACTTTGTCAAGGAAGCGGTGGCACAGGGTGGAAGTGAAAATAGTAGGGATACGACCACAATGGCAAACGAGCAATGGGCTTTGGAAAGAAATCCTATAAAAAAGATAGCGAACAACAAAAGTCTTGCTAACTCACGCTCCCACACGGGTGGAGATAAAATTAACTAGGAGATGGGGCTTAACGGGCTAAGATGCAGGGAAACGGTCACTCAGTATACCAATCACGATTAAGATGCACAAATTACCTAATGAATTGCAAATATAATCGTATATTGCATTATATAAAATAATTACATTTTTATTAAATACTTCCTCAAATTGTCACAGTTTTCAGGAAAAATGTCAGCGAATTAAAGGTTTTGCTTTTTTTTTAATTTTACTACTATTTCAAAATATTTGATAAAATTCATACATAAATTTTCAAAGAAGTTACACTCTTTTAGCTAAAGGAGACGTCATGTGAAGAGTAAGGAGAAAAGCTGTTTATGTATCAAACCTTTCATTATTGAATCATGGGTAAGTACAGCTTATATGAATTCCCCTTGTTGTTAAGTTTGTGACATTATGGCATACATAAAGGAAAAGTAATTTGTTAAAAGAAAAATTTAAATAAAAAAAAATTTGAAATTTAAGGACAATTTGAAAAAAAAGATTGAAATTCCGACAAGGAAGAGGAAGGCTCCCATTTTTTTAACTTCACCTTATATAAATTCACCTTGGTATGAACATTGATTGGACATGGCGAATTTTTAGAAGGTGGTGTCAAAAGAACAGCTGATTTAATAGAAATTGTCAAAATGAATATTTGTTTACAATAAAACAAGGCAAGGAATTGCCAAAATGAAATATTTTGTTTACATTTAATTTTATTGTTGATATTCTCGTTTGAAGTAAAAGCAATAATTTATAAGGAAAATTTAAAGAAAAAAAAAATAATAATAAAATTTAAAATCTATAATGGAAAAGTCTGTAATTTGTGATAAAATTGTTCAACGGGGAAATGGACGGTTCTTCCAAGCTCCGAGTGATGAGCGAAGGAATGTTTTGTGGAGCCCAGCGTGCCGGAAGCAGCTTGTTGTGTGTGTGGATCATTTTCTATGTTCCTACATATATTATCTTTGGAGGAAAAAGGGCCAACTAGTTGCCGAGGGCTGTACTATTCCCTCCGCCATTACATATTTCCACTAGCTGCGACTGCTCTCTGGCCGTTCGAGGGGAGTGTTTTAAAAATAGTAATCCTACTCAGCTAATGTAAGTTGTTTTTTTGTATTTGTTTGTAAGAAGTTAAAATTGTAATAATAACAATAATTCAGGCTAAGTTTTGATCATTTGAATAGTCAAGTTTGCAACAAAAACAATTCTGGGGTTTTTTCGCAATCAGAGTAAGAAAAAATTGAAATTTAATAATATAGATTTTAATAAGTGAATGTAGCAAAATAATTTGTTTAATTTACGCAGCTATTATTTCACGTTTTTAAAGTGCTCATCAGAAGAAGCGAACAAAAATTGTACTCAGGAGTGGAATTTAAATTCAAATGATTTACGTTTTCCATTTGAGGAAATTTCTAACTGCGAAGCACAAACGATCAGATTCGAAAAGTGATGATCCCCGGTATGTTTACTACTTCCGTTTTAAGGCAAGAAATTATTGTTATTTATTGATTATAGGTAAAAACGTAAGGTGGGTGTTCCAAGCGCAATATAACCACTATCGCAAAAGCGACATAAGCGAAGGTATGCTCGGCGCCTCATTGATTTGATGCGATACATGTCAGAGCTGGGTAATGATGACAAAATGTGTGTACTGGCTTTTAATGAGATGAAAGTATTTGAAGCTTACGAGTATGAACAGCTAGCCTGCGAACTACGTGCGAGTGTTGACGGCACGGGGGCTAATTAAATCAATGAAGCATCCTGTATTTTATGATTTTGAATGCCAAATGTCCGAGGGCAAATTATTTTCTAACATTTCGGCACTTGCAAAGATTGGCTTCCCAGTGGTAGCTATAGTTTGCGGCATGAGTCCAGCCAATCGCAAGCTTTACAAAGATTTAAATGTTACCAAAGGAAATAATGGAAAGGAAAAGATTGTATTCACAAAAATATGTTTATTGCATTTATTTAGATAAGCCGTGGTTTCCAACCCCTGCAGACGAAAGTTCACAAATTTTTACATCTGAAAAATAGGTACCAAAATGTGCTCTATCTTTAGATAAACTACATTTTATCTAATACTGCTGCTAATCCTATCAAGCGCTGCTATTCGTTAGGTCTCGAACTTTACAACCCAATGGTCATGTTGTTGTAACTAATTCTAACTTAGCAATGCCTTTATATCTAAAGGAACCTTTTGAAACAGCTCCTGGAAATCAATTGACGTGTTGTCACGAATGAATGTGTTCATGCTGTTGCCTGTACTTCCAAATAAGAAGGGATTCGGACATTTCCATAGAGTCATTGCTCTATCTTTGACCTTCGTCAATGCTGCTCGAATACCTGAACCAAAAATCGAATGTGAAGTAATCTTGTCTTCTATCATTCTTGCGTTGTATGTGCTTGTCGGATAATACAAAAAAGGAAGATAGTTTCACTTTGATTTTTTTTTACATAAACTGTGCTTATTGACGTTTATACTTATCGTAAATTGCTCAAGTCGTATTGCCACCTCAACAAATTATTGCTTTGGAAATTCTAATGTTTTTTAAGCAATTTTTACTCACAAGATAAATATACTTTTGAAATCATTTTCGCACATTAAATAAATAAGGTTTATAGCAGTCTACCCCTGCAGGTACAGCTCCAACTGAGCACATTCGTTCACGGAAAAGTGGTAGGAATAAAGAAATCATTTTGGGAATGCACCTACAGTTACTCTGGTCAACCACTTTTCTCGAATCGCCGGAAGTCGAAAAAAGCGTAATGCGAAATTTCAAATACGGAATTGATACACACATTTACATTTCACTAAGTGAGCAAAATTTCGCCAAATTTTTCTGTTACAAAAATATTATTTGATATTTTAAAAAGCATGTAGCAAATCCGCTCAAACTTGGGACGTAGAAAGAGAAATACGCAAAAATCTTAATATAATAATTGTCTAAATTTTCGAAATTAAGTCCATTATGTTAGTTGCACTTATTGCAAACACAAATACTGTGTATTTTGCATAAAAACATGCGGCGGGGATTTAAAATTCGGTTTCACTTTTTTTTACTTATTTCAAAATATAAAAATCTCCTGTCACGGTGTTTGTGGTCGAACTCCTCCGAAATGGCTCAACCGATTTTTATGAAATTGTATGTGTTTTTAGTAGGTATGAGAATAGGTCGTAAAGTATATTTTAAGTTTGTCAAACGGTTCGTTCCGGAACGAAGGCACATAGTAAAATTTTATGAGGGCTGCCACCAATTTGAAAGGTCGCATTTATTTAAATTGCACACAAGTTATATGAAATGTCGAAATATGAGTGTCAAGCGCTTCACCTCTCGGTGTGGAGAAGGTTTATGCATATATTTTTGAGAGGAATGCCACATGTTTGAAACGAAAAATTTTATTACATTGTACACAAGTGTTTAATATATTAAAACAGGCATATCGACGGTTCGTTGCGCTGAGGAGAAGGTTACTAGCTAACTATATTTTGAACAGGGTTGCCACCTGTTTGAAAAGTTGAATCAAAATGAATTACACACATTTCGACAAGAAGGTTCATACCTAACTTTGTAAGGCTTACCACCTGTTTGACAACCCGAATTTAATTAAATTATACACAAGTTACATATATGAAAATATGGCTGGAAAAAGTTTCGATTCGCTGAGTAGAAGGCTTGTATTATATTAAGGTTTGCAACTTGCTTGAAAAGTCGAATTTAATAAAGTCATACACAAGTTATATGAAATAGTAAAATGATGGAATCAAACCATTTCTTTCGCTGGAAGAAGGTTTATAGGTTTATTTTGAAAGGAGTTGCCACCTTTTTCAGAAGTTAAATTTTGTTAAATTATACACAAGGATATAAAATATTAAAGTATGGGTGTCAAACTGTTCGCCTCGGCGAGAACAAGGTGCATACCTATGTATATTTTTGAGAAGGTTGCCTCCCGTTATATGTGACAGAAACATCGGTTTCTTCTAGTTACATAAGTAAAGGACAATTAGTAAATAAATACAGGCAGTGTCTTCCGGAGATTCCAGTTTCAACATATCTTTTTTTTATATTTTTCACTTTTGTAAAATATAAGTAGTATGGTAGCTCACTTTCAAAAAGAAATGCCAAAAGCACAGCTTACGTCAAATGGGAGCGAGGGCGGCTAAGAAGAAGAAGCGAAACTACATTTTCTTATTGTAGCTTATTGTAGGCTTGTCACATAAATTCACAAATACTAAGACAGCGTTCAGACAGGGAAACTTTTGTCGCGGCAACTCGTTACTTGTAGGAGAGAGAGGGACGGGGAAAGGGGAAGGGCACCGAGTTGCTCGTGCTCGGGCGACACGCTTTGTGTTCTTATTCGTCTCAGTCGGCAGCTAAGAAATTTGACATTCCTTTTCATTTATAAATTCTTTCAGTGGTTGCAGCAGAGAACTTATATTAGACAGAGAAGTAGCATCTCGCTTCATTCCCTGTCTCGTACCGCGGATTTGAGGGGAACTGTATTTTATGGCTTATCCTACCATCCGATATTTTTCACCTACAAGGGGCAAAATTTAACATCGGTTGAGCGAAAACAACAATTTTAGAGAAAATTAATGTACGTTCTCTGTTATCAGCTACATTGTGTGGTTGCAGATGTTTTTTGGCGAAATTTTTCCTTTTGTTTTGATAAGGAATTTTCGCAATTCTATTTCTAACATTTCAAAAAAATAATAAAAATATGTATTCTTCTATAATTTCAATTTTAGTGTTTTATTTTATTCTACTAATATTTTCCATACATAACTTTCAATAAATATTTTAAGTGGTTAAACAAAATCTTCCAAAAAACGCTAAAGAAATTGCATTTATTGTTTATCATATGTATGCACATGCATGCATTTATTTAGAAATGCATATTCAATCGAATTACTTCCATGCAAAAGGGCGCGTACAAGCATATGTGTAGATATGTAAATAGAATAGAAATAATTATCTATGTAAGTACATACATACATATGTTTGTTCACATACGCGCACATTCAACCGAACTCTAATGGCCCGTTCACATAGGACTTTTGCTTTGCTTTGCTTCAGAGTTTCGCTTTGACAGATAAGTTCCATACATGATGTTATATGAGTCCTGCTAAATACAAGGCGAGAAAAGTAGAGCAAAGCAAAGCGAAGCAAAATTATGGGCAACTCTCAACTTTTGTACGCTTTGGCAATCAGCTGTTATCATTTCCATTTTAGTTTTATTTTGGCGTGCGTATACACACTACAGACACTCGCGAATTTCAAACATTAGTAGCATAACTACTACTACTTCCATCATATCAATAAAATTCATTTTTTTATTCTATCTTTAAACAAAACACTCTGAACAAACACAAATCGCAACTCATAACAAACTACAAACGCAGAAACTGTCAAAGCGTTCTATGTAGCAGACCTTCTACGCCTCACGCTTTGTTGTTAAAGTTCGAACTGCCAAGCAAAGCGAGGAAAGTTCTATGTAAACGGCCCATAAGTCTGCGCGCAAACTTTGACAAAATGTCTTATCTCCAGTTGGACTTCAATTTTTACCATGTCAAAAATAACAATGTTCTAATGAAATATTTATACAAATAGTTAAGCAAAGCAATAGTTCAACAGGCTATCGTGGTAAAAGATTAATTTAAATATTAAATTTGTACGTCAAAGATAGAAATTTATTGATTTGAAAATAAAAACTCGAAAGCCAAATAAGCTGTTTTGTCAAAACTCCACAGAAATAGTAGCTTCTGCCCGCAATTCACTCGAAAAAGCTGCGACGCAAAGCCGCCATCATTAATCAGGGTTTAGTTGAATTAATTTGTATTTGAGATAGGTACAAGAAAAAAGTGGAGTATAATACAAATATGATTTACTAGATCGAATAGATTAAGACCTGAAAGAAAATACTTACATATAGATACATACATAAGATGGCGTTAAGTTATACACCACAGAATTCAATTTACAATGAAAATTCTGGTCCTTTATACCATCTCAGAATAAAAATGATACGGTTTATTTGTAATTTCGTGTTGAAAGTCTTTTGTATAGGCCATTGACCCAGATTGTTGGTTCAGGAAGTAGGAAAAGTAGTATGATTAATTAAACGTCTCACAAAATACAATTAATTATAGCAATGTTTGCGTTTAGTTAGACAATTGTAGAAAAATTTGTTAAAAGGTAGTAGATTTTCCGCTCCTAGATATATTATTCTGCTACTTGTGCTACATTTGTGATAAGACGTAAGCCCTGACATAAATGCGACCAAAATTTAGACTACATATTGACATACATATATGTAATGTACATATGTATGCAAGTAGGCGTAGCGGTAAGGCGTTTGGTTGCGCCGATTTGGAATAATTAGGGCCTTAAATGACATATATAACAGGATTTCGTGCAAAATACGTTTATAATGATAAGGGGTCGTGCACATATTACGTAACGCAATTTTTGATCATTTCAGACCCCCCACCATGTGACACTTTCAGAAAAATTGTTTTTATTAATCGTAAAATAAAATACAATGTTAATTAATATATGTTATATATTAGGCAAAGGGAAATCACATGTCACACTTCGTCACAAATCGCAAACCCCCGCCGCCCCCCTAGCGCGTTACGTAATATGTGCACGACCCCTAAGCAAACATAAAAGATTAATAAAAGATGAATTTCTTCATGACCAAAATTACAAAAATCTTCAATTTATGATTTTTAGATTTTTGTCTTCGTCGCGAAAAATGTGATGGATGAGGGGCGCATGTGTTTGCGGGGAGATGAAATTTTCGCATTTATGAATGAACGGAAATTTGGTTTCAATAATATGCGCGTGCGTTTATGAATAAATTTTTTGTTGCTGTACTGCAGCTACGCTGCGGTTGACAACAGTCACGCTGGCGGAGTGTTGAAACAAATGCTGTATATACATACATATGTATGTATGTATCTACATAACAATAAATAAATATATGATGATGATAGATATAATGCATATGAATGCATGTGCACTTGTTGACATTTTTTGGTACATATGTATGTATGTACGTACATACATGTGCATGAACATGTAAATATATATATGTACGTACATACATACGTATATTTGGATATTTATATACATATGTATGTACTACATATTATCCATATACATACATATTTACATATGTACATATACTTAGTATGATAACGATTGTTACGCTTATAATATAAGTACATACATAGATATATTATATTGACATATGTATGTATATAATGCATGCATTTCACGTCAAATTAAATATTTAGATGTTTATATCAATTCGTTAATATCTTAGCAAAATCTAAAATTCGAGCCAAAACAATTAACATTTATCAGAAATCATATACTGTTAAACAAATTTTGTCTTCGCTCAGCTCTGTTAACTTCCGACTCTCGGATTTCCCCAGCCGCCATTGCAGTGGTGAAGTAAGCCAACAAATATTGATGGATTTTGACAATTCACACCGTCATCCTAACATAGGGCTTCTCTGTCTAATATACATAAGTTCTCTGTATTTACACATCTGCCAATAGAGGAGTACTACATACATATGTATGTAAGTATGTGAATGTAGCAAAACAAAAAATTTAAATCTGCTTATTTGATTGTATTGGTTGATAATTGTTCACATGTAGTCATTTGTTTTAACAATATATATAATTTTCAATATTGAAAAATATTTTGAAGTCGCATAAAATAAGTATAACTTTGCCACTTTTTAGATAGTTCGAAATGTATGTATTTGTGCTTAGCACGAGTTCAGTGCAGAACGGTGTATCCTTAAAGAAGTTGCAGGCGGTACGAAAAAACTTTGATCTCGTGGAATTAATGGGCACCTGATCGAAATAACGAAAGGACGCGGAAAAGGAACTTAGTAAACCATGTCTGAAACAGCACGCACTTCATATGAGATGCGTGCAGGAAATTTGCAATGGACCATAGGGCAAAAATAACTGCATCATACTTTTCAAATTATAATTATTGAAACAGATTTTTATATTAACCTTGTTGTTACATATGTACTTATCTTTAAATTATACTTACTTACTTACTTTGTTTTATACCCACGTTACTCTCCACAGATGTCAAAGTACTGCTACAAGATAAATCCAGGGCCGTAGCGAGGGTGGGGCAGCCGGGGCCCCCGCCGGCGGAGGGGCCCCCGCGACCTAAAAAAAAAAAAAAAAAAAAAAAAAGGCATCAAAAATTTTTCGCGAATGATGTTCGCCGGTGCCCTTGCAACTATTTTCCTTCGTCCGGCGCATTTTGCTGAATTGGAACAGTATTATTAATAAGCCCTGTCGGTTTATTGTGAACGTAAACAACACGAATCAGCTGCGCGTTATCAAGCACCACTGTGCCTGCTCTTTTTCCGGCTGAATTCGCATGCGATTTAGATAAACGGCATTGCAAGACGCAAGCGAGACGTTGAACGTCCTGCTCGCATCTCAGAGCTAGCTGCTGGGGAGCATGTGACGACGCAAACCTACTCACAACTAATCATCATTTTTTTTAAACCAAGCAATTTATTAACTTTTATGTGTTTGGGAAGCAGGGGATATAAAGGAGCTTTATACTACTAGCTGTACTTGATCGTACTCATTAAATTTATTTAATGGGCTCTTGTTTATACCTATTAAATTATTTCCGTTTGAGATTTCTCCGCTTTGCGAATCACTGCTCTTTTATTTTCACTCATACTTGCCCTATCTATCAGCGACAGTATAAAAGTGAGCTCGCTGTCGCTATTCACCATTTCAACTCCCTCTATTGTTCGCTAGCCCCATAAACACTTAAGCCCGCCATTCACCAATGTAGAAAAATTTGACGGTAGCAAATTATCTCTGTCACCCATCACTGATTACACTTTGCACATAATACTCAATACTATAACTATATGTCCTTACGTATATATATTTTGTTTTAATACATAAATCACTCGACCGGCTCAGTAGAGTAGTGGTAAAACCATTGGGCTACTGATCTGGAGGTCGCGAGTTCGAATCCCGCTGGGGGCCGATTTTTTTCTGTCAAAGGTGGGACGAACTCGTAACGGGCCTTTATATCGCTACTTGGTTTTTTCCTGAAAGGTTTTTCGAAGTAGGTCAATGGCGGGTAAAAATTACTCAAGTTGACGTAAATGCCGGTAAAAGGTTAAAGAATAGGGAATGGGGGGAATAGCAGGTGAAATCCCCAAAGGAGGGGAAAGGTTGAATCCCCAGGGAAGGGGAGTGCCTGGAGCCCAAAAGGGACACTTGGCTTATACCCATTTTTTTTTAACATAAATCACTCTTAATGATTATCAACGAAAGGCCTATTTCAAAAAATATAATTTTTGCAAACTTGATAATTGCGCGAGGAAGGATGTGAACGAAAAAAGGAAATGTGAAAGAGAAGTATCCGACGTATTAAACAATATAGAATTGAAGCAAAGGCAGTGTCGGATTGACGGAATGCGTGGCACTACATTTATAGACGCGTCTGGGTCTTGTTGTTTTTGATTTCGGAGATGACCTTTTTTTTTTTTTTTTTTGTTTGCTCTTCAAATTACAGGGGCCTGGATAAATCACAGTACATGCACACACACTCATGTACATTTAATAACATACACATGTACATATGTATGTGTGTTCATAGTATACTGCATATGTATGTATATGGCATTTGGAATTAAACAATATGTATTTACTTAAAGGCCACTAGCTGTTAAGAATATTATAAATATTATTAAATATTAAATATAAATAAAATTAGTATCGACCGTACCGGCGTGTGACTTATTTTGAAGCGTCATGCTAAAGTTGAAAATTATATTCCCTTAAATATTCCAAGCTTTAAAGGATTAGAAAAGCGGTATAATTGTTTAACTAAAAAAGAAAATTTATTTTGTAACTTTATTCGCCATAAAATAATGCGCAAATTTTCAGTAGTGTTTAGTTTTGATGTTAAAATCTTAGATAATACTTATACATATATTCCAGCATATAATGAAAGGTGGATATTAAAATTTAAAAAAAAAAACTGCAATTAGCAACTGTTTAGCGTATATGAAGTGGCCATTCGGGGCGAAATCCATACGTACCGTTAACATAAGGTTTCTTTTTTTTTTTGAATTTTGACCCGATGGCATAGACAGGTATCCGCAAACGAAAGGTTAATAGCCTTTTGTCAGTATTGCACATGAAGTTTATTATTTGAATATACATATGTATGTACATATGTAGATCGATTAGTAAAAGTGTTGTCATTTATAATTAAGTTATGCTTCTTGGAAAGAGTGTTGGCTATGTATCAGCCGATGACATTAGCGATCGCAATTTAAGTACAAAAGGTTCAATAACGTTTTTCTCGACCCGTCATCATCCACATTGTTCTGCAATTTACTTCAAAAAATGTAATTATATATTCATATCACCAACCTTCATTACCACCACTACGTCCTATACGGTTTGTAGCTTCATCACCGAAAAACGATTGCGATCACCGAGAGCGCTGAATGCAGGAGAAATTTGTAGTACCCATTTTCCTAATGCTAAAGCAATTGAATTTGTCAAGGCGAATTCATTTCAAGTGGTGTTATAAGTAAAAAAAAAACTAAAATTTACACTGGCAAAATACGTATGTACATATATACACATAGACAGTATGATTTACAACGAACACATCTTTTTGACTTAACGTTCACCAAGCGAATTCAATAAGCTGCTTGATCAACATCACCTTATTTGAATTCGCTTCGAAATTTTTTTGTTTACTTTTTTTATTTTTATTGTCAAGTAATTCGCCCAATTCATTTTGACAAAGACGAATTCCATGAAATCGCTTTGATTTTGACAGATCATACGCAAAAAGCAAAATCAAAACACAAGTAAATTTTGTATTTGTATTATCGCCATCACCTCCTATAATTCGCCTTTGCAAAAACAAAATATCGGGTCTTGCAATAGGAACGAACAAAAGTTTTTTTAAATAAAACAAAAACGGGTTGGGATATAAATTAAATTCTTTATTCCTGTGAGACTACATTCGATGCCATTATGTATGGAACTCGATTCCTTTTGCATGGACACCGCGGGCACGATTGCAGAAGTCCAGACGCTGAACCCAATTTTCGACGGTTTTCAAGCATAAATCGACCGATACTGCTGCAATTTCACGTTCGATATTCGTACGAAGTTCATCAATCATCGCTGGCTTGTTGGCATAGACCATAGACTTGACGTAGCCCCACAGGAAATAGTCTAACGGCGTCAAATCGCACGACCGAGGTGGCCAATTGACTGGGCCATTTCGTGAGATAACATGTTCACCAAACTTGGTTTTCAATAAATCGATTGCGACATTCGCTGTGTGGCTTGTGGCGCCGTCCTGTTGGACCCACATATTGTCCAAGTCCATATCATCCGATTAGGGCCAAAAATATTCGGTTATCATTGAACAGTAGCGATTCCCATTCGCAGTAACGTGCCGGTCTTGATCATCACGGAAGAAGTACGGCTCAATGGTGCCGCCGGCCTATAAACCGCACGAAACCGTAATTTTTTCGTGATGCAATGTTGACTCATGGAGTACGTGTTGATTGCTGCCAGTCCAATAACGCATATTTTGCTTATTGACAAAGCCATTTAGCCAGAAATGACGACGACCGTAAATTGGACGTAGCGCTTTTAAAGTTGAGGCCATTGACTCCGAATTTCGGTAGTAAATTTTAATAATTTCGACTCGTTGTTGGATTGTATATTTTTCCATGATGAAATGGCAAACCTTACAGAAGAGAAATGTCAAAAGAGCGGGGAAAAATATGGCGTCGTTCGCTGTCACTATCGGTCTACTTTTGTAGCGTCCCTATTGAAAAACCCTGTATATGTAAATTTTGTATTTGTATTTTCCCCATTACCTTCTATAAATTCGCGTCGCAATAAAACTTTCGTTTTTGTAAATAACAAATGTTTAGGCATTTTTAGGTATGCATTTTTATAGCCTATTTAGTTTGGAGTGGCTAGAAACTACCTTTGACTTTTTTCTAATTTTGGCCTTGGAAACTTTTTATATTGTTCTAAAATTAAATAAGCTATACTCAAAAAATTTATTAAAATAAAGGTCTTCTAATTTAAAAATTTTGAAAAAAATTTGTTGAGTTTTCATAAATAACAATATTAAGTTTGAAGGATTATGGTTTATTTAAAGTGCCAGTACTTGGCCGGATCTAAATCCACATCGTTGCGGTATCGTAGAACCGACTGTCGTGGGAACACTTCCGCTTTTGCTCGCCACTGTATGTTTGTTTGTTTTCTATTTTCTCGATTCGGCCAACAAATTCACTTTAGACTGACTTGACAATTGCCACACCGAAAACCAAAAACAAATTATGTGTAAGTTTTGTGAACGAACTCGCTGTTGCTTTTGCCAGCACCAAGACGAGTTCATATACATATGTATGTAAGCCAAGGCGAATTCATACAAGGTGATAGCATCCCATGAGCTGAATGCTTGTTCTTCTTTCCAAACCCGCTGGGTTGTTTTGTTTACACAAACAAAATACATGAGCAAACTGGGCGAATCCGGTTTTTGACATTTCACTCGCAAAATTACACAAACAAAATACACAGCGGATTCTTGATATAAGCAAAGAACGTAGATTACTAAGCAATTGATGATTTTTTTATTCACCTTATTCAAGGCGAATTCACATCAGGTGGTGTTATATGTACAAAAACAAAAATTTACACTAACAAAATATATGCACAATGACAGTATGATTTACAACAAACACACCGTGTTGGCTTAACGTTCACCAAGCGAATTCAATCATCTCATTGATCAACACCACCTGATATGAATTCGCCTTGACCTTATATATATGTATTTTGGTTGTGCTTTTGCGTATGCTTTGAAAAGCCGTAAAAGCAAAAACAAAATGTGTGTAAATTTTGAATTCTCTTACGCAAAAGCAAAAACAAAATGCATTTCCCATGTTCCCTTTTTAGTTATACTTATAGCACCACCTTGTTTGTATGAATTCGCCTTGACCACAATCTTACTGAATACGCCGTGAGCTAATTTTATTTTTTTCATTTAAGCTCGCCTTGCCTTTGTCTAGGGATTGTCAAAATGAATATTTGCAAGGCGAATTCATATAGGGTGGTGTTGAGCAAGCAGTGGAGTGAATTAGCTTGCTTGAGTGTATGTACAAAACTATGTAATTCTCACCGATTCTCACTGTTATTGTGCGTATAATTTGTTAATGTACACTTTGATTGTTGTACGCTCAACACCACCTGGTATTGCATAATTTGGTTACAATAAAACAAGGCGAATTTCTATAAGCATTCCCTAAAATTGTATGGTGAATGTTTTATGCTGTTACGACAACAACATCACAGTATATATAAAAAATTAACTTTGACTGTTCCAGTAACACCACCTTGTATGCATTCGTTTTGATACTTGTAATTTTTGAGTTACTGGACTCTATTTGATGTGTCTGGGTTAATAAATTAAAAATATAATCTTGAGTTATTTATCTCTTTATAAATTTTATAAATTTTACTCTGGTTTTCCGCAAGTGGGCCTTAAAAAGCTATGTATTCTTCAATTTGAAGATTGAACTTTTTGGTTGAAAAAATTTAAAAAAGGGTTCAGTCATGGGTGTGTGCATGTCATATAAACGCATAGAAAAATTAAACTTTGTTAATTACACTTTGGTTTGCGATTATTTTATTATTACACATTTATTTATCCTACTACAAAACAAAACAATCTGCTCGGCGGTTCTTAATGAAATCGTAAAGGTGAAATGCTTAAATAATTGATCAACTAGAAAAATAAAAGTAACGTATTGTCACTTCTCATAGTTTTATGTTCTTTGGTAATTCTTAACGGCATTGTGTGAGACTTTCCACAAAATACTCTTTACGTTTTCATGAAAAAGTCGGTTTTAATTTACGAAGTCTTACGCTTCAGATTAAACTTGTTGATACAATCGAAACATTGTATGAGACCTTTTTAAAGTTATCTTCATATTAAGTTTAAAAACAATCGTTTCACTTTGTTTTTATAACTGTGATATTTATTAAATGAAAACAAAATCATTGATCCATACGTATAACACATTATAAATTCTGAAATTAATATCTTATATAACTATTGCACATACATACATATCTGTTATATATTCAAAAATAAAAAGTAAACATAGTCAATGGAAAGTATATAGTACAATTATGCAAGCAACAAATTAAAAGAACGGCACAAACCGACGTGCATATTCCTAAATATACATATATTAAAAATTAAAGCACTAACTAAATCGATCAAGAGTAGACAATTCATAAGTATAAATATTTTTAAGAAGCAAATTAAACCTTTAATGGTTTTTAACCCAACAAACTAAAGCTTTCAAATTTGTCAGAAAGAGTTCGTTGACAAATCGGAAACAAATGGTTTTTGGGTAAAGTACAAAATCATGTTATTCCTAGTTTACTTATGTCACATCGACTGGCAACTGAACTGTTTTAATTTTACTCATCATCACAATTTTGTTGTTAATCGATTAATGTATTCTTCTTTCTGCATCATGTGGCTTAACTGACATTAAGTCTGTATTAAGGCGTAGTGTCGCAAAGGACAGAAACAGAAACAGGAACAGAGTCTGACTAATTCTGTTGCCGATTTTAAGGTTGGTGCAACAAAGAACAGAAACATAGATTCAAGTCATTCATAGTCTGTTGTATTTTCGTTCGCAACTTTAATGGAATAATACGGAACAGCACTTATTGCCCCATCATACTTACTTACTTACTTACTTACTTACTTACTTACTTAATTGGCGCTATAACCGCTATAATCGCTTTAGCAATTTTGCCGAACTTCTCCTACAATTCGTTGTGTGCGTCTTGATGTTGTAACACAAATTGAGGGACCCACAGTTTTACGCCCACTCCGAACGGTGAGACCTACCGAATGAAGCGCGCACACGCTACAAACTCGGCTACGGAGGCCGCACCTATACATTGCCTCAAAATATTGGTTTGTAAAAGATTTAGTAAAAAAATTTGATATTTCTCCTGCCAAAGTACTATTTTCTGTTTCAGTTGCTGATGTACTGGGCTCTGTTTCTGTTGCTAGTAGCAAAATTCTGTTGCCGTTTCTGTTACTGTTAAAAATGCACTGAATTCTGTTTCTGTTTCTGTTCCTGTTCTTTACTACACCTCGTCTTTAGAATATCGACAGGTCACCTATTTAAAACTGTCCTGCTCTTAATGAATGAAAGAATGAACCAATATATGTACATACATATGTATTACATATACATATGTACGTGTATGTTTATACAATCTATATGAAGGGATATAAATGCTGAAAGCACATGCAGTATATATTCGCTAATATTTAAATATTAAATATATGTCATTATCTTGTAATTACTTCAAATTTGTCATAATAACTGACACAAGTAAAATATTCCTAGATCATCCCAATGCATTATGCGTCTTTGAAAAAATCGCCGAATTATTTTCAGCATTTGCCGTGATACTCTCAATACTTTCATTGCTGCTCAACCTTACAAGTGTTGGTTTCTTTTTCATTGCCGCTGCAGCAGCTGCTGAACGTGGTCCCAACATGTAATAAGTTTTTGGTGGTGACTTCTGTTTGGGCATCTCAGGCATCACACTTTTTTCTTTACGCTGCTGCTCTCTTGCCCGAGTGTCATTATTTACCATGTCATTTGGATTAGGCGTTGGATGGATATTGTCATTTCCGAATTTTTGTGGCCGTAGTTTTTCCGGTATCATAAATGATTTTAGCTCCAATTCAGTTGTATTCACAACCTGACAGTCAATTTGCATTAACGTTATATCGCCATTAATCGATGGATCACCAGCAGGAAGCAACAAGGACATTTTCGGAGGTGCACTTTTATTGTAGGCTGAAGCTGGTAGCAATATGTGATCCATGTTAAACGATAGGACGTAGAATGTGTCATCTTGCCTTTTTATGCCCTTAAACAAACGTAAATATTCCTCACTAATTTTTGGCTGGAAAATTTCCAGGGAGTTCTTTTCGTTTTCAAATTCCTTTATATTATCAATTTTATTTCCCTCTGCCGTCTCCAATTTAGGTTGTTTATTCTGAACTAATGATGGTGTCATTATTACTTTACGTTTCATTTTAATTGGCGGCACAGATGTTTGTAGAGGCAGTTGCAATGGTTTTCTGTCAAAATAGTCCGATGCAAATTTTCCAAATCGTAGAGAGTTATCCAAAACGTTATCCTGTTTCTTATATAAGCTCAAGTTCAAGTAATCGTTAATATCTATCCATTTGTGTAAATTACTATGTAAACGATGGTTTTCCGTGTAATTCGAACCGCCAGCGCATTTACCAGTACTGGACGATAATGGAGTTTCATTAGACGTTATATTATGATTTTGATCAACTGTAGCTGTTGCTTTGGAGCGATTAACTGGATGCAAGAAATGTAGTGGTGGTACATCCATCTCAATCTCACGTTTGGTGTTATTCATATTCTGCTTAAATTCGTTTTCTGTTTCGGCCCAAAGCAATCGGCGGCCCGTGGCAACTGGCTCATCAGAAGAAGCTGTAGCCGACTCAATAGAATTCTCAATTGAGCTCTTATTTAAATAATTGTGAAAATTACCCACATTCATAGATACCATAAAAGCCATTGCAAACAAAATGGCTATGTTCTTTTTGACATTGGCGGCTGACATTCGTTGCTTTAGATTTTTTAATGTTGGTTTTGGTGCGATTTTTACGTGTTTATCGCTGCCGCATATTTTTGTATTAATATCCAACGAATTCAAAACGAACTCACTGATGTTGCTGTTCTTGCACTGACAAGACTTTGCCAAGGCAACTAATTGCGATCGCAGAGATACGTTTTCCTAAAACAAAGTATTGATATTTAAGAATATATCAAATGATAAGAGTATAATCATCATATCTCGGTGAAATATTGCAGCGGCGTATGCTGGGTTATGATAACAGGGTTAGAGGGTAAACTAATGTTTTTTTCACATTTAATTTATTAGCACAGTACTTTTTTATACCGTAGATCTATTGCAAAGCCCGCAAAAACGCTGCCTAACTAATGCCGATACTTCTATATAGCTATTACCTGGGATGGATCCCGGGGGTTTTTGGGTACGGGTCAACCCCGAATTGTGAAAATTACTCAACTTCTCAAGCAGTACGAAGTCCTTAAGAAATTTTCTACGCATTCAACGGCGGTTTTAAAGTAGAAATGTCAAAATTTCTTTGAGCTACTTTTTTCTTGTGGCAGTGCGGCAATTCTGTTTTTACCGTTTTCGTAAGAGATCCATACCACGCAAAAAACTATGTAAGTTCTAACCACAAAATGGATTTGAAAAAAGGTATTAAAATAAAATAAAAATATAACGAAATTTTCCAATTTCAGGTTTACTCTCGAGCTTTCGTATGGGTTCGCCAATTGTCTATAAAATACTTAATTTCATGAAGATAGTTAGAGGACTGAAAAGTGGAAATTTTGAACTGTTTGGGTGAAATGCTCTATGTATTTTAATAACGATAAAAACCACGATGCAGATAATACAATTGTTGTGGAATAAAAATATCCGTTACTTCGTGCTTGCCACACACCATCATTTTAGGCTTCCTAAGGGAGTTGAAGTTAGACGAGGTACCTCGAAGACACAATGGATCTGAAAGGTCGAAGACCAAACCTCTATATATACATACATATATGTATACCTATTTATCTATCTACTTCGTGCTTGCCGAATTCGACAGAATCTGAGCCTCTGTAACGAAACAACTTACTTACTTACTCAATTGGCGCTATAACCGCTTAAGCGATTTTGGCCGAACTTCTCCTACAATTTGTGTTGTGCGCCTTGATGTTGTAACACAAATTGAGGGACCTACAGTTTTACGCCGAATCCAGCAATACTCTATTCACCCTTGTTATCATTTTTTGATAAGCTCGACCTATGTATTTCATCAATAATTTGTCATATTTCTTCTATTCAAGAAGTTAATTTTGAAAACTTTATTTTTGGCCAAATTCTATGTACTTGACGCACTTCAGAACTGCGATGACTCTACAACGCCTTATTCAAACTTCTAAAAAAAAGAAAGCTAACAACTCCACTTAATGAGGATTTCTGGTTTTTCTGTTTTTCTCATAAGGAGAAAAGTTGATGTATATTGGATCGATTTTCCGTTATCCCTTGTCGAATACGGCTTGAAAACATTTACATTCCAATATACATATGTATATACATCTCGTTAAATCTTTATATATGTATGTAACAGGATAGGTAATTCAATTATTGATTCTATAAATTTCTGGAATATATTATATTTAGTTATTAAAGTTTCATAATCATCTCTCGATCATAATCCTAGATAAAACATTACAGCTTCCCGGGTTATATTTAACTTAAATGATGGGCATCACCGTCGCTTTAAGTTAACTCAAATAGTTTTTCTATCTTCCCCTTAACACAGATAGTCTACGCCACTCAATATTATAAATTATTTGAATAAGTTTGTAGTAAGTAGAACTTACCCCCTTCAAGGTGCAATTTTCCTTCTCCAAATCGCTAATCCTCGACTCTAGTGAACCAACGTATTCCTTTTTCTTTTTGCGTGACAAGGAAGCGGATTCTCTGTTTTTGATCATACGTTGCTGTTTCTTCCACATTTTTTCATCAATGAGACCTTTATAAACGCTAAGACTGGTAGGTCCGGCATTGATAGGTGGCTTTCCAGTGGAGCCTGAAGTACTGGTTCCTCCGTGAGAAATTTTCGATGATTGCTGCTTAATAACCATTGGTCCATTGATTGTTTTAATTACTTTTGGCGCAAAATTAGAATGTACACCTAATGCACCATTTCCAGAAGATACAATTTTGTTAGCTGTAATGATCTTCCCACTTGCTGTTTTTAAAATAATTTTGGGCGTCGGAACTCCAACGCCCTTACCACTTTTGCCATTTATTTCAGTTAACGCTTTATAATCATTCATTGTTAGGAACACAGTTTTTGGTTTTGTATTTGTAGGAGGAGTGACTTTTGAGACATTCGCTATAGGAGCAAGAGCTGTTTTAACAGTATTAGTTGAATTGTTGGTGTTCACTTTCGGTGCCAACTTTGGACCACTTTTTACTGGCGCCATGGATATCGCGTTGCTGCTCAACTGTGTTATAGGTTTTATTGGAATCAATGTGCTCGACACCACACTAATAGATTGCACTTGTTGCAACGATTGCAGGGTGTTAGCGCATGTATGAATTGTATTGGTACCATTAGCGTTCATTGGGAGTATTGGTATAATTACAGGCAAAGTAGTAGCACCAATATTATTTGTGTTCGTAGCCGGTAAAACAATGGGTTCATGTTGTTCAACTGCAGGTGATATCGAATGGACGGCCGGGAAGGAATTATCCTCTATAGTTTCAATTGCAGGTCCCTCCATGTTTTCGTTGCCAGCAACATCACTGTAACTATATTCGGTGTCTATTTGCGAACCAACTTCCACGAAAGTTTGAGATCTCGAAGCGACAGAGGAAACGTCACTTTGCACACCACTTGTGGAACTACCTCCGGAACTGCTGCAACTTCCAGTGGGAGAGGGTGTATTTCGTTGTCGTAATTCATTTTCGTTAAGAAAATTCTTCTTCACATCATCTTTTCGCAAGAAATTTATAAAATCATCCGGGTCGAAGCTGTCTTCATCCATAGATGAGACAGATGAAGTACGCTGCGACGCATATGCAGGCGTAAATATTTCGGCATTTCCCTCCTCGGTGGAGCTTAAGGGCAAGCCAAAATTGAATTCATCAAGCGTTGGTACAGATTGCGATGATGGGGTATAAAGATCCACTTTAAATGGTATTTCAAAATCCCGTACATTATGTGGCGTAAGGTTATTCAAATCGATGGACGAGTCAAGATGTGAATCAGTTGAACGTAGAATTTCTTCAATATCATCGAACGAATAGTTATCAGATGACGGGATCAGTTCGTCTAGGTTATCTGAAAAAGTTAAAAGCCTCAATTTAGACGAATTCATCCAAAAAATATTTCTAAACTTATGTTTTTCGAGTTTAAATACAAAATTATGTATGCACCTGCGAAGATATACAATATGTATATCTTTATCCATATTGAAACGTAGTTTATTTATTTTGTTTAATAATTATGTTACGTAGTAAAAAAATATTTATTTCAGCTATGATATTAATGTCAGTTAAAACATTGGTTAACTGTTTAAAAAAATGTGTAAAATTTGTTTCCTATGAAGCTTTTTTTACTTAATCGCTTTTTTAAAACAGAACTTTTCATTTTAACTTATGCGATTATATTGAAAATAATACTGTGAGTTGGGCAGCGTAAAGTAAACATAAGTTATTTTATTCAAATATAAATTTAATTTAAACAGGGCTATGTCGGAAGCAAAATTCGATTCAAGATATATATTTAGTTATATATATATATATACATATATATTATATATATTTAGTTATATATGTATATATATTATATATGTTTAGTTAAAGGATGCATATAAGACTAGAATATATAGATAAAAAGATATGTGCACATAAGTTCTTAAATCGAATTCAATATATTTTTTTAATACTTAAGGTAAAAAGTAAACTATGATGTAGCGAACGCTTGCAGTTATTCCTTGAAATAATTATTATTTCTTGCTTAAGTCGGCTTAAGTAACTCTTCCATATGACGACAGATATGTATGTAGATACATATGAGTACAAATTGGAATTTTTTAAAGCGGGTTAAAATTTCGAATGATGTAAGTATATACAAAAGAATAATATGTCAGTCTACGTAAAACTTCAGGACCCGCAATTCGTAGTACAGCATTAAGACGCAGACTACAAATTGGTTTCTCTTTAAATTAATACAAACGTAATTTATTACTATACTAGCTATACTTAGTGTGCGCCGCTACCGTTAAAAAAAATAAACATGAAAATAAAAGTTTATTCGAAACCTTAAACCATTTCTAAAAATATTGTATTCTCCTATTTAATGTTTTGACAAAATATACTCTATGTTATGTCTAAGGTTACTGTCTAGTCACCTGTTAAAGTCTCATTAAGATCTATTGAATTCTAAAAATCGTCCCAATGTATTCTATTAGGCATCACCTTCAGTCATTAATTTAAAGAAATTTTCAATATACACACACTTAAATTTTTTTTTTATAGTATAGATTAATTTTGTCGGTGGTTTGATTATTTTGAAATATGCCTGTCTTCCAGCATACTCGCGGTATGTACGTATGTAACATTATCTTATCGTATATGTGTTTCTCAACTTTAAATGCGACATAACTTTAACTAGAAAACATTTTATGTCGCACAGCCGTTAAACCAATTAAGATTGTATATACATACATACATATGTATGTATATGTGTACATATGTATATACATATGTATATAAAGTTAAAGACCAAGCAGCGTTTTTAATTTTTTTGTTTTATTTATCTAAGAGGGAAGTTGGCAAGGCTTTAATTTGGAAGCATACAGGAACCTTGTTTTGGGATATCTATACACTAAAAGCATTTCTTAATGGTCCTCTTAGCAACTCAAGGCAAGTTTTGAAGTTTACTGTTATTTTCTTCGAAAAGCACCTGCCTTTTGGAAATATTCTGGCCATTCTTTATTTTACGGCTACCTTTGTAGAATGTTTTACCCGGCTTTCTGCAGCCATCGAGAGGATATATTTTACGGCAGTCGGGTCTAGTTAACGGTGCGACCCCGATTTACATCCTCTCACTCCACGGACATTCCAAAAAGTTTTACGTTGTCGCAGTAAAATAACAAAAGGGGTTACATTTCACAATAACTTCATATGTACATATATTAAAAATAAATGCAGTTCCGCTTTTGCCTTCAGTGTTAAAACATTTTGGCCGGCTTACGGCGTACTATACCTCAATAGAACTTTATTCATGATGGCTTCGGAACTTGCCCAAAGGTACAATAGTTTAGGGCCTAAACTTTAGGCCATGTGAAAAGAAGTGCATGATTGTACAGCTTTTCGATTAATCACTGCCCAGAAGATGAACATCACTTACCATAGAAACTACCGTCACCACATGACTCCAAGTCCATTTTCGTAGTTAGCACATTTAGTGATGACTCTCTAAAATCTTATAAAAGCCCACTTCTTTCCAACATTCATTTGCAATAGCAATGTAACAAAATATTTTAATTTTGATTCGAAGTATTCATATTTCCATATGCACAATTGACCACGAAAGCAAAAAGAAGCAACAACCAAATGTCAAAAAACAGAGTTTTATGTTTGTTCGATTAATTTCCAATAAACAGTCGCAGTGTGTTTGTTAAGCCGGCATTCAACGTAATAAGTAATCGTACTGATGTAAAGAATCTATTTGTTATTCGGTTCCAATTTTTTTCCATTGTTCCACTTCGATTATTCTACAAATTACATCCACAATTTCGGCTCTCTGACTTTTTCGACGCATATGTGTTAGCCATGCTAAATCAGTCATTAAAAAAGGATATAGATGGGGTTTCTGCATTTTTCATTGAAACTATTCAACCTTTGGTGTTATCATTTCGTGTTGTTTTAATAAGTTACTTGTTTCGAGTACTTAAAAATAATGGCCCGTAGTCATAGTCAAATAAAAGTCGGATCTAAATACGTTAAAGCATACTTTAGCTTAAAGTATACTTTATCTTAGTCATAGTCGAGTTAAATCCGGCTTTTTCGGTTAAAGTCGAATTTATAGTTAGAGTGCCGAAAAGCTGTTACTAAACCATTTAGTAAACTGTCAAAATAATTATAAATCTGCATCTTCGGTGCTAAAAGTTGTGTTTTTTTGGTGAAACTTAAATTAAAGGATAAAATGAGCCGTTTTGATAATATTGAACGGGATTTCAGCATCATTAGTGATGCTACTTTGATTAGACGGCCAAAAATGTATAAAACCAGAATCAACCCTTTTGAATTAGAAGACAGTGATTTCTATTCTCGGTATCGGTTCGACAAAGCCACGGTGGAGTTCATTATTCGAGCGTTAAATATGGTAAATCCGAGAAATAATAGAGGTCTTCCGGTACCAGTAAGCGAACAAGTCTTATGTACTCTTAGATTCCTAGGAAGAAATGTCCATCAAAGTGATGTTGGTATGTTAATAAAGTGTAATTTAATTTTCTAAATGATATTCCATGCATATTCTTGTATTATAGCTGATCTGCACTGTTTATCCCAGAATTCTGTAGGAAGGATAGTAAAAGAAATATCCAAAGGAATTGCAATATTACTGCCACACTTTGTTCGATTCCCAAGCAGAAATGAGCTGAACGAAGTAAAGAACAAATTTTACCGATTAGCTCGGTTTCCGACAGTGATCGGAGCAATCGACTGCACCTATGTGCGAATTAAATGTCGTTCAAAGAATGTGGGCCAACTATGGCAGGTCACTTTCTGAATAGGAAAGGATACTATTCCTTAAATGTTCAGGTAAATAACCAAAAATACGCCATAATATATAAGTGAATGCGACAATAGCGTATATATATTTCACAGATCGTATGTGATGCAGATTGCAAGATCCTTGATATTGTTGCAAGGTCACGCGGCTCCAGACATGATGCTCGAATTTGGGACAACTGTCAGCTTAAAACTCGTTTGTTGGAAAGTAAATCAGAACACAATGGTGTACTAGTGGGAGATGCAGGCTACCCTAACTCATCTATACTATTGACACCAGTTAGAAATCCGTCCACAACCAAAGAAGAAAGGTAGTAGTTTTCAAAATTATTCCTGAAATATTTCATTTCTGAATGTTTCTTTGAAGATATGATAGAAGCCACATTGCAACTCGTTCCAAAATAGAATGCCTGAATGGACAGATAAAATCTAAGTTTCGTTCAGTTTTCGAGAGGTTGAGGGTTGACCTAGATACTGCAAAAAATGTAGTTGTCGCTGTTGCTGTACTTCATAACATCGCCAAAGAAAGAAACTTTTCATGTGAGTCCTACATTTTAACTAAACAATTAATTATACTGAAATATATTTTCATAGTTTTGGATGTGGATAGCACTACTAACGGCGTATCAATTGCACAAAGCAGCGACATTCTTGAAACGACTTCAAATTCAGGGAGAGCATACAGAACTGCATTTATTAATAAATATTTCTGACTACTACCTCACTAATCTTAAGTAGAAAACAAAAATTATTCATATATAAGTATATGCATATGTATATTTATTTCGAACTTCAATAAACATCTTCTCTTTTTTGTACTTCATATCATTTTCATTTGCAAATAATAAACAAATACCAGCTGATATAGTATGCCTCTTGGAGATGGGTTTTGGCGTAGAATACGTCTTACCTTACGGTATGGGCACCAATGTCAGGTTTTTATTGTTGTAATCTCTATCTCTTTAATTATAAGGAAACGGCTCGATTCATTTTTTTTTTTTTGTAGTCAAATGAAGATGTTAGCTTTCGTTTGACATACATTTCATGTTGGTTGATATCATTCTAATATTTAAATTTCTCAAATGAAAATTGTATAAACACATGCACACAAATATGTGTGTGGTGTTTGGTTGAGTGTTTGCTGTTGGGCGATTTAAATGTACTCGTGCAGCCCTTTCTTTGTATTGCATAATTTTAGGCGGGCAAGTTAAAGTAGAGTAAAAGAAGAGAAAATGCTGCCAAGCACTGCAAAGCTTATGTATATCATCCAAAGTAACTATCAAATAAAGAAATTCATTTGCTTGTATTATTTATCATTTATTGTTACATATGTTTTCTGTCTTATCGGATGGCGTATTCTACGTTAAACTTAATGGCCGTGTCTCTGACACAGCCTGCTTCTTTTTTTTAATCGATAAACAGTAATATCGCATAAGAAGTACAATATTCCACATAAATTCTGGCTTTTATCTTTATATAAAAGCATACAAACTCTTTTCAAACTTATTTTAACAATTAAAAGCAATAAAATCACCATTTTATTGTGAAATTATCAAGTTAAAAAAATATCCTTCGATAAAATATATCCATTAGTTCATTTTCGACATTTTTCCCTCCAAAATGTCATCTCTATATTTGCAGCATTTCCATTTCTGCAAATTTACTGATTGACAATGTTGTCATTAGTTAGTACCATGTACTAAACTGACTATGACAAGACTAAAAATAAATTCGACTTCATCTTTTTAGTATTTTACTAACTAAAGTCGGATTTTATGTTGGACTATGACTACGGGCCAATGCTTGTAACAAAACCATGTTCACATTCTAACATAAATTACTTATTTTCTTCCAAATTAGTTCGTATAAATGCGTTCATGTGTTATTCAAGAATGTTAGAATACATTCTTTACTCCGTGTCCGTGTACTTCCAATTGATCTTGACAGCTAGGCAGCCACAAAGATGCTAAGGGCCAGTTCCCCCAACTAATCTTAAGCTGAATCCAAGTTCTAGGCAAAGAACGTAGATTACAAAGAAGTAGCATACTTTCATCATAGTTGAGAAAAATCTTAGCTAGATCAGTTTAAGATTTCGATCAAATTTGCATTTCATAATGTATACTTAAGAATGAACAATAATTTATTTAAAAATATGGTGGCACGCTAAATAAACACAAAAGCTTTTGCGATCTTGTGGAGCAGAGAAAGTAGTCAGCAATTAATTAAGTATTTTCTGATACCATAATATGTTTTACGTGTCATTGTATTAACTTAAAAGACACTGCATATGTACAAATTTATTTCCCTACCAATTATAGTGTTTTTTGAAAATCACAAATATTTTTACTCATATCAGCTGTTAGCAGAAACAACAATCTTCGCTTAGGTATTGCTAAAAAGTGGTTGGTGAAATGCAAAATCTTATACTTGGCGTAAGCAGCTTAAAGATATTGGCCCGTAGTCATAGTCCAACATAAAATCCGACTTTAGTTAGTAAAATACTAAATAGATACATTTATTTTTAGTCTTGTCATAGTCAGTTTAGTACATGGTACTAACTAATGACAACACTGTCAATCAGTAAATTTGCAGAAATGGCAATGCTGCAAATATAGAGATGACATTTTGGAGGGAAAAATGTCGAAAATGAACTAATGGATATATTTTATCGAAGGATATTTTTTTAACTTGATAATTTTATTGCTATTAATAGTTAAAATAAGTTTTGAAATACTTTGTATGCTTTTATATAAAGATAAAAGCCAGAATTAATGTGGAAAATTGTACTTCTTATACGATATTACTGTTTATCGATTAAAAAAAACCCATTTCCAAGAGGCATACTATATCACCTGGTATTTGTTTATTGCTTGCAAATGAAAAATTAAACACGATGGAGGGCAAAGCACGTGTCATGGTGCCCACAGTCACCGACGCAAACGTACGTTACGTGTCAGCTGACACGATCAAACTTATGAGAACGCCTCGTAAATGAAAACTCATCAACGTGTACGTGTGACGGGTACGCGCGACGTGTACGTGTGTAATCAGAGAAATTTAGATTTTTGCCGTGAAGCCGTGTCAGCTGAGTGCTCTCTCACCGCACAGTGTTGCCAAGCAGAACTTTTTGAAATCATTAACAAAATAACCTTATAAAAATTTAAATTTTTATTAAATTAATTTAAAATCGATGTTTAATAATGTTAATTATAGATAAATGAACTATTTGCATTTGTTGGTTTTTGGCTTTGGTTTATTATACAATGAAAAATTGTAATTGACAACGCGGATGTGTGTAAAAGTATGTATGCAAACAAAGGAATGGCAACATTGTGTTGATGCATACAAACACAGTTTTATGTACGCAAAGTTTGTTTACAAAACATATGCACGGGCACAAGTTTTGCTCAATTTTGTGTATCTCCCGACAAACAGACACGGCATACGTACACGTCGGTGACTGTGGGCACCATAAGTAGTGGCTTTGTCGAACCGATACCGAGAATAGAAATCACTGTCGTCTAATTCAAAAGGCTTGATTCTAGTTTTATACATTTTTGGACGTCTAATCAAAGTAGCATCACTAATGATGCTAAAATCCCGTTCAATATTATCAAAACGGCTCATTTTTTTCCTTTAATTTAAGTTTCACCAAAAAACACAACTTTTAGCCCCGAAGATGCAGATTTATAATTATTTTGACGGTTTACTAAATGGTTTAGTAACAGCCTTTCGGCACTCTAACTTTAAATTCGACTTTAACGAAAAAGCCGGGTTTAACTCGACTATGACTAAGATAAAGTATACTTTAAGCTAAAGTATGCTTTAACGTATTTAGATCCGACTTTAATTTGACTATGACTACGGGCCATTGTGTTTAACTTTTAGTAAAAATTACTCAAAACTCTGAAAAATCAACTTTTTAAGAGCCATCTGTGACGTCAATGCCTCACGAAATAACGGAAGTGCTGTTGTCGGCACCTTCTTTTCTCTGCATCGTGGCCAATATTAATTGTCAAACATAGAAATTTACTCAGTGAATGGACCAAAAATGCTGATCTCAGCTGTGCCGAATTTCGACGTCTATGGGAGAAGATTTTTCACTTGTATTTATTCACTATGTTCGTAACTTTGTCCGAAAACGAAAACCGCGAAAGTGATGCCTCAAAAAACGATTGACAACACTCTTTTCTTGATTGTTATTTTAGGGCCAGTTTTTCAGTGCTACTTTGAACTGAGTTTAAACTAAGTTTACTTAAACGCCGTTTAAGGTTAAACTAAGTTTAAACTGCAGTGCTGTTTTTCAGTGAGCGTTTAAGGCCGCCCTAGAATTTGACAGTGTGGTAGGGCAACACTGTTTTTTTCTTTATCTACACAACAAAGCAGCTGACGTTTGTTTACATTTTTTGTACACAAAAACCTTCGTGAATTATTTGTGAAAATTGAAGTTACTAATACGGTGAAAAAATGTATAAGCGGAGCGGTAATTTTTCGACGAGAGAAGTGAACTTCGTTTACTTCAGCATCGCTATAGTCACTTTCACTTGAAAAATCCATATTTTAATATATTTTACGGACAAAAAACGTAATTTTGTTGATTTCAATTTCTGTGAACTCATGAAATGACAGCTGAACAGTTGAACAGCTGATTGCTTAAACTCAGTTTAAACTTAGCATATCGGGCGTTTAAACTAAGTTTAAATTCGACTGAAAAACAGCACATCGAGCTTAAACTTAGTTTAAACTGCAAATCAAGTTGAACTAGCACTGAAAAACTGGCCCTTAATTAATCTTCAAATTTATATTGTTATTTCGAAGAAAATTGAAGTATAGCGTCTGTTCAAGGGACGTTGATTACAAAGAAGTTGTATCGCATCCCACCGTTCCTCTAACAGAAAATCTCCCCCAATCCATTATACCAGAACTAATTTGACTTTTGCCGATTGATATTAAAATCCTGGGGCAAGAAATGTTATCCTATTTCACCCCACCAAAAACCAATTGAATAGAGGAATGGTGGGAGTGATGCCACTTCATTGTAATCTACGTTTTTTGGTTATGCCCATGTTTTCAGCGGGCTTTGGCAAGGGATGAAGGATAACTGTTATATCAATTATTGGTTTTAAACAGTGAATTGTCAGCTTAACTGTAATTGAAGACGAGATGAAACAGGTAAACGGTCGCGATTTTAAATTAATATCGAGTGCCTGTAAAACTTATGTTTTTATTGTGCGACAAATTAGCACTAACACTAAATTAGCTCTCCAAGATTATTTGATAACCTAAATTTTTTGCTATTAAGAAATATTACTATGAATCTGACATTCCGAGATGTTTTGTGAATATAGAATTACTAATTATGCTAATCTATGTTTATGCAAAAATCAAAAATAGTTATAGTTATATAAATCTCTCGAATGTACTATTTATTGTGACTTTTCCTACATGTATACCAGAAAATACAACTAAAAATACGTAAAATTTGTCAAAAATTACATGTTTAGCTTTGCTATCGCAAATTAATATGTTGTGTTGCGATTATTGACGATTGACGTATATTTTATTGTGGCAACCTCCTTCAAATCACATATGTATTTGGTTGTCATAAATGGCATAAGTGATGGTTGCTTACTTCTAAATATTTCATCGTGTAGTTTTATATTAATTTTAGTTTAGTGTGAATTGTTTTTGATAAAAGCTGCGAACATGGCTACGTATTGCAATCAACATTGGTTGCTTTCACATATACGCAACTCTTTTATTTCCACAGATGATACAGGAATGTGTGAGACTGTGATGTTAAGCGATGACATGCCCAAGCACTTTTTGCGAAAATATCAAACAAATGCTTTCCCAAATAATATACTCCACCAGAATAAGCAGCACATCAGAAAATCCATTGGGAGCAAGCAACAATTTCAACGCACATTAGATCCGGCTTTACAAGAAGTAGACTTTGTGTGCTACCCGGGCCTAGACCAAAGTGATGATGAAGATATGGACTTAACCACGCAGTCATTTGAAATTCAAATGTTCCCAGAGATCGGGGCGCATCGGTTTCGTTCAAATACTGCACAAAAACTAGAAAAAATGGATATAGCTCGTCGAAAGGCAGCAAAAACGAAGTCTGTAAATTATGACGACGAAGTTGTACCACCAGAGCGGAATGACTTTTTCCTTAAGAAAATAGTGACTCAATCAGTAATTCAAAGTACAAACATTGATAAGAATGTTGAAAAAGATGTTGATGTAACGGATGCTGCTGGCGGTAGTAGAAAGGCTGCATCCACCATAAAAAGTAAGCTCGCACTTCAATTAGCGAATAGCCCAAAACAAGCACAAAATAAGTTTATGGAATATGCTCGCTTCGATGGTACATCTCAGACAGGAATTCAAACAAAGCGCATACACGTTTTCTTAAGCATGTTACCCGAACGAGAGCGTAATTACCCCATAAAAATATGCGTTCTGGCTAGCGCTAAGATTATTGAGGTAAGCCTAAATATGGTTATGGTATGTATTGTACTACAAATGTTTCAAATTGATTTGGTTTATAATTAAGGTCATCGGACTCGTCTGTTATAAAGCAACAATACAATATCCGGATATACCATTAAAATCAATTAGACATTATGCGCTGTACATGACCGAAGATAATGATGACATGGAGGACTTTCCTCCGCTAGATAATAGAGAACCCTGCTCTAAGTTTGGATTTTCGCATCTCACTTTAGCCGAGCGACGACCATTAGCTCAAGTAACACGCATCGACTACACGAATAATGTGGCAACTAAGTCCATGACATCTGAGGAAGATAAAGTACGGCTAGCTGTGTCAGCTGTTCGATCGCTACAAGATATTGTGCTTAATGGCGGGGGAGATGGTGGCGAAGATGATTCCAATTGCACAGTTGTTAACAATAATGATGATTATGATGAGCGTATGATGAGTCATAATGATATGCTGGAAGCACCTATGTATCGTACATACCGTTTAAATATAATCGATAAACCTTTCTTTAAAACTGAGGTAACGTTGGGAATTTCAGGAGAGCGCATTGAAATAGATCAACATAAAAATGCTAAATTTTGGACCAAACAAAAGGCAGTAGCCTATCCTATTGATATAATTGCATCTTGTGAAATTGTCGAGCGACGTAATTTAAAGGCCATTCTTCGCATATGGCTTAAGTCCTCATCATCATCTGCTAATAGCAGCAAAACTTCTGCGGATTTGAAGACAAATACACATGCTACTGAAAGTGCAGTCAGTGCTGGAACTGCTCCACATTCACCTACTAGTCCCGGCCATTATATGCATGTTCATTCGCCCTTCGGTATCTTTTCAACTAGCTCTAGCAGTGCTGGTGGTACCTCAACTCATCATTATTCTCATATGCGATTTAAGCACTACGATTTCGAAGCTGATACCCATACTGCAGAACATATACTTAACAAATTGAACTGCATACTTAAGGTGAGATCCAGTGAGGTGCGTAGGGAGTTTCTGCAATCAAGGGAACGCAAACTTGAAAAAAGCCAAACAAAAAAACATTTGAAAATGTAGTATCTGCGTTTATACTGGTATTGTTTTCGTGTGATGTTAGATTCTTGTGCGATTGAGAACTGCAAGCAGTACTCAATGCTTTCCTTATTCAAGTCGGCATATTTGAATAGAATTTAAGATAAACTATAAAATTATTAAGGTTTGTAGAAAACACTAAAAGTTTGCTAAAACATTATGATTATGTTTTACCGTTACATGATGTAGACTAACTGAAAATTAATTTATAAATGCAATAAGTAAAAATAAATAAGCATTTAATTAATTATTATGAGATACATTAAAGGACCCTTGATACTGTAATTAAGATATAATACTAATAATAAAAAGCTTCGAACAAAAATTGGCGAGTTGGGAACAAAACTACACCTTTTCCAACTGTATTTCAGAAAAAACGTAAGTGTGCTTCAGAAAACTACCAATCCACTTGAGAGAAACGAAAGGGCATTCTAGAAAACCACAAATGTGTTTCAGAAAACCACAAATGTATTTGAGAAATCACAAAAGTATTTCAGAAAAATTAGTAACAATTTTACCTCACCAAGAGATAAAAACTAAGTACAGGGCTCCACTCGTTTCTGGTTTTGAACAGTTATCGGGCCCAACTTGCTTTTACCGCCTTTATGTATATTCAAATTTTAATGTAGGATTCTGAGAACTTTTTGTTTTTCAAAGTTCATTCATAATTATAAATTTAGTACTGTCTCCTCCACAAATTTGAAGCTTTCATCCTCGGAGGATCGACCCACGTAAGTAGATTAACTTATCTTTTTTATTTGATATTTATGAATACACTCAGTAATGCGAACCCGTCGATTTCAACATCACATTGGTTTATAGGGTATAGGCAGCCCCAGGTATGGTATACCCTATTGCTGTTGAAGTATCGCACTTCTATATTAAAATAGGGTATACCCTTACCTCTACCATTTAAAAGCATAAACAGTAGTACTTTTCCCAACTTTCGAATAAATGACATCTAGTAAGATCCGATTTGAACTTCGATCAAGTCCGTGTACTACGGTGCCTGTCCTATCAATTTAAAGTAAGAATAAATTTTCTTTAGTTAGTTTATGTATGTATTTGTCAAGCGTCGCCAATTCCCTAATATTGCAGTGTTAGCATCCATAGAAAGAGTTAGTGTTTTTTCTAAATTAGGATTGCATTACGCATGCGTAAAAGAAATACGAAAAGCACCAAGCACCAAGGATATGTATCTTGCTGGAAAAAAATGTTTTGACATTGAATATTATATACATAAAATATATACATATGTACATTCTTACTTACTTACTTAATTGGCGCTAAAACCGCTTAAGCGATTTTGGCCGAACATCTCCTACAATTTGTTTGTGAGAAGTTTTTTTATGGCAGAAATACATTCGGGGGTTAACCACTGCCGGCTAGGGATCGCCGCTACTTATAGCGGCGACAAAAAAGACAAAGAAACGTTGTTGGCAACATACCAGGCGATTGGCCGGTCGGTTTTGAACAACGCTGCTCCAATTTGGTCGCCCGGGACAAGCAGGACCCAGTGGATGCGATCGTAGTGGCCACCCTAACGAGTAGCTGCTTGCTGAGGATCCGCCTCCGAGACATGTCAGGGAGCATCTCCTAGATATGACCGCCGAGATCCAGGCGCACACCACCAACAGACTGGACCCTGCTGCCTACCGGGTAGTCCTGAACGACATTCACCGAGAGACAATCACCACCTTCATCGACTCTCGCCCCGTGAATGCCGTCCTCGGGGTCAAACCACCACCTATAGAAGAGGAGGAGCTCCAGCTGCCTCGTAAATCCCTCGTCACTCTGGCCCAACTACGTTCCGAATATTGTAGCAGGTTAAACTCCTACTTATCCAGAATTAACCCACACATACTCAATGTATGTCCGGCATGTGATAACTCCCCGCACGATACCACTCACCTTTTCACATGCCCCTTAAACCGACTCATCTAACCCCCCTTTCCCTTTGGTTCGACCCTGTCGAAACAGCGCGTTTTTGAGCCTCCCCCTAGATGAGTTTGATGATAACGACCATGGTTGAACCGATCTTGCAGGGTCTGAGTAACCGCTACAGTAACACCAACAACAGGGGGGCTTCGCTATTAGAAAAAACTTCATTTTGTGTTTCCCGGCTCGAGGTCAAAGGGGTGTTGATATGAATAAAAGCAAATGATTTAATTTTTTCCAATATATTTCGGTCGCGAAAAATCATTATTAAAAAAAACTTCTATATATCTTTTTTTGATGTTACTTGCCCCAGCTAAAATCAAATCCAAATGATTCTCGAAGAAGGTATTAACGTAAATTTTGCACTAAATCTCTCTTATTAATTTTTTAAGAAGTTTCACTTCTATCTTATAATCTTTACTTCTTTGTTTGTTATATACCTTTTTTTTTGAAGGTCAAAAATAATCTTCTGATTTAAGTTAAAATACATAACATAAGCATGATAAATAAACCCTCTTCTTTGTTAAATTGAAACCACAAAAATTTTTAATTAGAAAAATTATTTTATTTATTACAGGGTCAGAATTTCTCAAACGGATCACCTAAATGCGGTGAAAAATAATTTTTGCTTGTTTTTTCATTTTTTCTGTAGGCATTAATGATGCCAACAAAAACCCAGTCGGATTTTCTAAAAAAAATTTTGTTGTTTAAAATATTGTTAATAAATGTTTTTCGTCATTTTTATTCAAATATCAATTACGAACGATCTATCAGACCGATTTAGATGATTCGATCGCCATTTTAATAGTCATTAAATATAGATTACGTGTAATTTTCTCCGAATAAAAAAATTGAATCTGAGTCAATTGTTTATATATTTGTTTATAACAAATTGAAGAAAAAATGTCTTCTGCGCCATATTTCGACATAAAAAAACCATATACATATACTACATTTTACGCTAAAAAATATTCCGTTTTGAAAAAAAAAAAACCCGCTATCTGGAAAAAAGTTATTTAGCCTTGAACGTCATGATAACACGCTAAAAAAAATTTATTACCGCATTCAGGTGATCCGTTTGGGAAATTCTGACCCTACATACATTCGTTTGTCGAAAAACGTTTTAATCGCCATCAGCGAAGATATTGCGCTTAGTATCCAAACGTGTTAACATCTAATGAGTTTTGGATTTCACAGAAAAGTAGCTATTTTGGTTCAAGTTGAAATATTTCATCAGATTACATTGACAGTTCAAGTAAAGCCCTCCATATGTATGTATGTATGTACAAATGTATATTATTTTATAATAGTTTGTGGTGAAACATCAAGACACACACCACAAATTGTAGAAGAAATTTGGAAAGACATCGATCTATATGACGTCAGTGCCGAATTATAATTATTCAGGGCTAACACTGAATCGATTGCAGTCCGAACGTACATATCATGTAATTTGAATGTATTCCTTCGTAGATATTCGTGATGCTCGAGCTATGATGGATTCAGCGATAGTGCTGATTATTATAATAGTTTAGTTCGTTTAATTTAGATGCACTTGTTTAGTTTGTAATCCATCATATTTTTTGGGCCAATTACATTTTTTTGACTCAGCTAATGCTTTTAAGACAGTGCTGTGATAATTTTCGTGAAATCTATGAGTAACCTATCACCATTGTTCGTAGCTAATTTGACACAGTGATGCCATTTTCGTAAAATCTCCGAAAATCGGTATACGATGGATTCAGCGATTGTGCTGACTAAATATTTGAAATAAAAATAATTGCCTTTTACGCAGAACTTTCACTTACTTTAGTAGGTGTTAACGGGAATGTGTTTCTAAAGCAGTAGCATACTTTCAAGTCGTCCAAAAATTATTAAATTAAATTAATAGTAAATGATATTAATTAACAAAGAGAAACAAAAAGCGAGGCTTAACGCCTAGCCGAAATAAATGGAATTCTATAATCAAAACATTGATCTTTATGATCTCAAATCAGTAGGGTTTCGTATAAGACAGTACTCAAAGAACATATGCAAAAGAACCATCAGATTCGAGCATCTCAATCTTTCATAACCGAATAAAGTCCGATGAATGTTGAAGTGGCTACAAGGCTATTTCTTTGTAGTGGATGTCGCTCTTTTCCCCAAAGATAATGCATAATGAATTGCTCTCGATATACGGAAGCGGTTGCTCGGTGAAAAGGGCTTTTATTTTTACATTACAATATGAAATTATTAAATAATGGGTTTGTATTATATTCAATGAGAAAAATTCTAGGACTTCTTTAATATTATAACTGGCTCAAAATTTGCAATCGTTCTGGGATATTCAGTATGTTTTGAAGTAAAACTTCTTTAGCAGCATGAGAGTGATTTTTTACAGCGCATAACGAAGGAAGTGTTGATATCGCGTAACGAAGACACTACATGACGCTTATATGAGAAAAACGTCTATGTATGGATGTACATATGTGCATGCATCTTTGTACATATATATATATATATATATATTTGTACGTATTATTATTTATGTCAATCAGTACATACATACATACATATGTAGCTTTTACCCATTTCGGCACTATTTTCGGACTAAATATTTCTTGACCATTTCAGGCCCTTTCAGTAAGTAGTCTGGAACTGGTTCACCACTACAACTGTTGTGGTAGTTGTAGTCTTACTTCTACTACTACTACTAATTACTAAAACTATTACTACTACTACAAATTATTACTGCTTTCACAATGACTACTACTGCTACTACCCATCAAAAAAACACGATTGCTTCATAAACGAAAGTAAAATCGTATGAAAATTGGTAAGCTCTTCGTCTTTCGCCTACAGAATTAATTACTTTAACATGGACATGCTATTGGAAAACCACTTCGAATTCCCCGTAATGGGTTAGGGCAGCGAAATACAAATTAGACATGGAAATTAGCAATCCCCGTAATAGGTTAAAGAAGCAAAAGACAAATTAAAAAAGCGACTTTGCAATCCCCGTAATGGGTTAGAGCATATGCCTTTGCATATTAAAGTAATGTCTGAAGTGACTATTTTTAAAGTGAATCTTCTCCTAACTTTCCCCCAAATTGAGTAACTCCGATATACGCATTTTGTGGGCATTTTGATTCTAACACAAAAAAGTTGTTTTGCGTCGAAAATAAATATAGCCAAGTATACCAAAATGATCAGGACGACGAGCCGACTTTTTAACCAGGCCCACCTATTTGCCTATCGGTTTGAACGCCAACTAGTCTCTCAGTTCTAAAGATATCCAACAGAAATTTGGTAGGTAGATTTATTTTTAGAATGTCTTAATTATTTGACGAAAGCGACAAGATCGGACCAGACATAACTGCTATAAAACTGATTGTTTAGATATGAGATTTTGCGTTTTAACTCCTAAGAACATTTGATATTGAAAATCATTAAGATCAGGTTGCTATAACACACGGCTATCTTACAAGTGATTCTTCAGATATGAGGGTTTGTGTTAAAACTTCTTTAGACAGCTAAAACCGGAGAATTTCGGGAGTTATTTACTTAATAGTCGTGCAAAGTCTACTGAGAAAATACCGCTGATTCTTCACGTATGAAGTTTTACTTTACTTTAACCGCCTTCAATTTTGTGTAATTTTTATATAAAAAAAAATAAATATATCAAAATTGAACATTTTTGCAATAAAAACGCAGTAATAAATGAAACGAATTTTTTGTAAGTTCATTGAAAGTAGAAGATTTCGGCATGGTCGAATACAGTACTTTCGTTTTTTTTTAGTCTTTGAATTTTTCTTCTTGTAAAGTAGAAATAAAAGACTATCCTTAGCTGTTTAATTTTTCCCTTTGATTATTGAAAGCAAAATTTAAAAAACGACAGATTTTTTATTTACTCTTAAAATCCATATTGGAACCGCCATTTTGAATTTTTAAATTGAATTTTAGATTCGTAATCATCGACCCGAAAATCCTTGTAGTGCCAAATTTTACGAGAATCTAGTGACTTCTTACACTTCCATTCTTTTAAATTTGATTTTACATTTGTAATCGGCAACTCCAAAAAGATTTTATGAAACTCTTATAACTTCCTATATTTTATGTACGGCATATTAGATCCGGAATTTTGAATTTTTCAAATTTGAATACAGATTCGTAATCAACAACCCTGAAAACAATAGATGGCGTAATTAAAAGGTGAATATTTGAACGCAGGTAACTTGAAAACTAATTTTGGAAATGGTGGACACTGACAATAAAGTTTAGTCGATATTAGGGCTAGGAATTCTATCCGGATTTCTCAACTATCAAGATAGTCCGAATATTCGGTTATCCGGATATTATCATAGCTTCCGAATTTGCGGATAACCGGATAAAAATAAAATATTTGGATATCTGGATATCAGAAATTAATGACAAGCAACTTGGGGCAAATGAATAAATTGGTAATACGGAACGCAAAAAGGTTTCGGTATTAATCGCAGGTCGGGAAAATAAACAGCGGTATCATTTCTTGCGAGGATTAGTATCTTTATGAGCATAGGTAAATGCAATAATACGGCAAGAAAATATTCAAGTACCATGAACTCTACAAACCGCTGTTCCAAACATCATTAACATATTACCTTATTCCATTCCTTCACTAACGGTATGTGCGCTTATTGATTCTCGTGGAATATGTGTTCTATATCCGGATGTTCAAAAATGCGGATAGTCCCAGCTCTAATTGAAATGTTACTATAAATATTTAAAAATTTGCATACCTTCTGTACGAATAAGTATACATATGTATATACATACATATATGTATGTATATGTACATATGTATGTATGTAAGAAATTGCATTTGGCTTTCCTTGTAGTTAGATAAACTATGTACGTTTGTTCTCCACTGCAGAAATAACTGTATTGCAGGAAGTACAGATAATATTGTTTTAGATTTGCTATTAACTTAAGTAAGTAGGTATTTTCATTTATGGTATATGTATGTCTTGGCAAGTGATTGTGTTTGAAATAAATATTGGTATTTATTTACTTACAAACATTTATGCAGGCATATGAACATACATATATATGTATGTATATATGTACATACATATATATAATCATTATACATATGTATAATCATAGGTGAATTCATTTCCTCATATTCGATTTATTAAATTAAATAATTCCTCGAATAGAGAAAGTAGCAGTGTGTATTTGTTCAACGTACATAAATAAATACAAAATTTGTTAGTTCCTATAAATTCTAAGTATACATTATCTATAAATTTTAAACAAATTGCGTATGCATTGTTCACGTCCATGCATTTTGCGTAGATACAAACATACACACGTACATATGTACATATGTATGTACATAGATCCACATGTGACATGAAAATTAAAAGCAAACACTTTCAAGAGCATTCGACGTTTGATGTAAAAATAGAAATGCGATGAGGGTCAACTGCTCTGCCCGAATGTCGCCTTTGCAATTTCTCTCTACATGCAATGTTAACGCATTTGTGTATGTACATACATATGTATGTAGTGATATTTATACGTGTGCATTAAAATTGCTTTCTAGCATCGTTTTTGTTTGATCGGTTTGTACTTTGAAACAATTGCAATTGTAGTTCCGGTTTTCCATGAGGCTTACCGAGAGCGTAAAGCTCTACTCTCTTCCTCGCTCGTAAACGATCTAGACACAACGACATTGATGATGATTGTCAGATGAACTTGAATATATATTTCCGTCTGTCGCGATAACGGTTGCTGCGTCGGTGGTGTGTTTACCAACAAATAAAAATTGCTGTCGTGCTCCATTTGATATTCGTTTGAGGCAAGGGGGTTTTGAATGGATTGTAATTACTACCGACCAATGCACACACATATGTACATAGGTAGTAGCAGCAGAGCAGAAACAACTGTTGCAGGTACAAGGTGGACCAAAATAAATTACCCATTGTTATTTCGCTTTATCTTTTGAATGAATATAGAAAAGGTGTTTTCTTTAGATAATTATTTGGACACTTACATTTTCTGAATATTACTATTATTAATTATTAATTTTATTACCGTTATATGAGAGGGGGGTTTCTCTGCCAAATTTTCTAAATAGTAAATGCTCAATCGTGTACCAATGCAAAGCGTGTACCAAATTTGATAGAGGTTTATGAGGTATTTTCCTAGATATACCACCCAATATCTGTGTATTGCAGCAAATTACATTTGATAGTTCCCGAAATATCGTTTTTTTTGATTTTTATGAATTACCGTTATAATAAAGGAGGTGCTTACAAGTTAAAATCTCTAGAGTCTACCAAATTTGGAAGAGTTTAATAAAGTAGTTTCGGAGATACACATATTTGCCATAAGGTGAGCGGAACCATGCCCATTTTCCAAAAACCAAAATTTAACCGATTTATTCCTTTTCAACGCAATCCTATATATCAAATTTGAGCGGATTACCTTCCATAGTTACTGAAATATCTTATTTGTTTGATTTTTGCGAATTTTCGAAATTATGCGTACTGACTTTAAAGTAGAGTTTGATAAAGTAGTTTTGAGTATTTCATTTTCAACCCAATCCAGTATATTACATATTACTCACTCAATTACCTAGGTACAAAGGAAAGGGTGTATGTTTGTCACACGAAGATTACCCACTGCGCCCACTAGAGGCACCTTACTAACTCTTCTGCCTGAAGATCTACATATGTACATGCACGTCGTAATGCTGTTTACGTGAACGCATTGTTAAGTTGGAGTGGCAAAAGATTTGGACGAAGTGATCACGTCACTCCAGTTATCGCACAGGTAAACCGTTTCACCACAGGTAAACCGTTTCCCAGAAGAGACTTGGTGGAGGACGTAGTTATCGAGTGTTATACCAACACTACATTATTTTACACTGGCGGCTGCAAATTGGACGATAGATTTGGAAGTGGAATTTGTTCTCAGGATTTCTCGCTGAAACTCAGCTTTCGACTGCCTGATCAAATTGGCTGATAAACTCTGCAGTTATTTTGCCAGCAATAACTATCATCTCCGAGAGTCAAGCTGCTATTACATCGCACGATTGCTGGGTAATTTCGTCAAGGACTGTGATCGAGAGTAGGAAAGCTCTCAACGTGGATCCTTGGCCACAGCGATATGCCAGGTAGCGACGTAGCTGATGAACTGGCTAGAGGAGGTAAATCTCAGACGGACATAAATACCTCTCATGACGCGGGTATACCGCTGCCTTCGTGTAGACTCTGGTTGAAGGCCAATATCCTTGAGCTGGCAAATGACAGATGGGCCAAAGGACTCTCTTGTGGGATAGCCCATCAGCTCTGGCCTAGAGTAGACAAAGATAGATCTTTTAGCAACATAAGCAAAATGGAAATACGTCTCCTACGCCTGGTGACAGGTATCATAACTGGTCATTACCTTATGAAAACGCAAGCGCACCCTACGCTTTCTCGCAAACAACTATTGCCGCAGCTGTGACGAGGGGGAAATAAAAGGCATTGAACACTACTTTTGCTATTGCTCTAGTTTCGCTAGTGTAAGAAGGAGATTCCTACATCAATACATCTTCGACTATAGAGCGGGTCTGTTATCAGTAGATGTAAACGATCTCCTACGTTTCTTTAGGCAATCTAATTGTATTCTTGTTTGGGGAACAGACAGCACATGTGCATATTTTTAGCACATTTCACGTTTTCTAATATTTCTTTACTTGACATTCTCGTAAAATTTTTATAATTGTTTTTATATATGTACATATGTGCAGTCACATACACAATATGAGATAACAATATATTAAGGCGTTTTGTATAGGTATGTATGTATGTATATGTAACCACTTTCTTGCGTTGAACAATATTTAAACACGAAAGTTAAAAATTTCATATAATTGGAGAATAAAAATTGGTATCTTGACTTAATCAAGGCGAATTCATATAAGGCAGATATCGAAAATAATCCTCTTCACTTTTAAAATGTCCTTAACAAACTGTAATTATTTAAGAAAAAATATAACGTACCAAAGATAACAGGTAATTTATTTTTGGTACATGTGTGCTCTCGCTCAGTAGCAAACGGTAATTTTCAAATAATTTAGGTGACTGTTGGGCACGGACACTTATCCCTCGCAGAACAAAAATAAAAGTCATTAGAAGTTTCTTTAAGTTTGATGCTATAGAAAATAAGTCTATATGCAATGTGTGCATTTATCCAGTTATCAGGCGAGTCTGAAATGAATTCGCCTTGGACTTAATGTTCGTTACCAATATGAATGAACATTGACAACTGACACTGACTTTTAATGTTTTTGCTAAACTTCATCCTTTAGAATACGATCTTAAAAAAAAACATTTTTCACGGTTAGGATAAATTAGACGCCAATGTCGTAAAATTACATGATTGCAAGAGGATTTTGAAAAGAGATTTGCCCATATAAAATCGTTTAAACCTACTTTTACGAAACTTCACAAACCAATTTTATGTAACATATTTGAGAATAAATTTTCAACATCCGAAATACCAATTTTTTACAAAAGCAAAGGGGAACTAGAGATTTGAACCTAAAAGAAGATAAGGCCAAAGTTTTTTCTGCTTTTGCCAGAATTACGACAGAATTAAAATACCGCATAGTTTTAATTATTGGTTCAACGTATAACAGTGAGTTTTTCTAATCCACTATGAGATCCATGAAGTTAAAATACAGCTCACAATTGACTTACATTAGGTACATTCGATTCGCCACTTCTCTGCTCGCGATGCCTGAGCTCTGCTCGCGTTCGAACAAATTTGTTTGTAAAGGGTGTTTTTTTTTAGACCGACAGAACTTTAAATTGAAATAAAACACATAAAAAATGAAGTATTATATAGTATTAGTATTATTTGAAAGATATTTTCATGACATTTAATATTTAAAATCGATTTATGGCATATGTCCGCCACGACTAGCTTTGGTGATGCGGATGCGATCAGTCCAATTTTGAACCACTGCAAAATTTTCAGGTTGTGGATGGACAAAGTCCAACTTGTTGAGCACGGCGGCGAATAGACAAATTCGGATCTTCTCCAACACTATCACTTACAGCACCAATATTTTCTTCTGTATGTACAGATCTTTGTCTTGTTGTTGGTTTTTCATCGAGTAGAGTAAATGTTGTTCGAAATTTATCAACAGTTCGACGAATAAGCTGCTCTCTAAATTTGGCGAACAGAACACTGATTTAAAGTAAATTTCCACAATTTGTAAACGTTGTTGCGGCGTCATTCTTTCCATGATGATTTGTCAATTCTTACTGAACAGAAATGTCAAAACGAAATTTTATTTACCAGATGTCAAGTGACAGCTATCTATCAGTCTAAAAAAAATACCCGATACAACTAACAGCGACGATGCCAGCTAGATTCTGCGATCGCGAGTATGTTGATACTTCATTAAACTGGTCGAACTCATTCCATTCAATGCGCAGATATTATACCACTTTCAAGCTGCACATAAACGTCGATCATGTACGCGGACGTAATTGCACTTTTGGAGCATATTCAACATTTGTTTTACGCAAACATTACATTGAAAAAAAAAAAAACAGAATCAAATCTTCAGCGATTCGCCACTCGCTAACAGATGGCGAAACAAATACGGCTAATTTATGTATTACGGCATTTATCAGAATTGTTGCAAAAGATTTTAACTGACATAAACCCAAATTTTAAAAACTTAGCCAAGGGGTATCTTCACTTCTGTTTAATATATGTTATGTAAGTATATGAAAAAATTTCGTTTTACAAGTTTTTGTAATAAATATATACGCATGTACATACTTATATAAAAGCGAAGATATATTTGTTTGTGCCCTTTCCGCATACGGATTTACCTGAAATTTTGGATTGTACCAAAAAAACTTGATGCTTCGAATGAGAAAAAATATCGTATGGTCACAGACTATAGAAAATTCAATGCAGTGACTATCCGTGATACATACCCGATTCCGGAAATAAATGAAGTCCTAGCACAGATGAAAAACCAAAAATTCTTCATGGTCTTAGGCCTTAAAAGCGGATTCCATCAAATCCCACTCAACGAAAATGACATTCCTAAAACCGCATTTTCCATAAACAACGGAAAATACGAGTTTCCTCGACTGCCGTTTGGGCTAAAAACGCTCCGGCTATTTTTCAAAGAACCTTAGATAACGTTCTAAGAAACCGCGAGAAGGGAAGAGGCGCGAATGCCCAAAAATCAGTCTGCGAAAATTATGATAACACTTAACCCTGAAGCTACTGAAGCAATTGATAAAATAAAAGAGACACTTGCATCCACTGAAGTCATGCTACAGTATCCGGACTACAAACAAGATTTCCATCTCACTATCGACGCATCCAACTACGCCTTAGGCGCTGTTTTAGAACAAGATAAAAAACCAATAATATTTATATCAAGAACCTTGAATAAAGCCGAAGAACATTACGCTACCAATGAAAAGGAGATGCTCTCTATAATATGGGCTCGGAAATCATTGAGGAACTATCTTTATGGATCAGCTTCTATAAAAATCTACACTGACCACCAGCCGTTAACATACATATGCACTCAGTAATAAAAATACCAATAGTAAACTCAAACCAGGAAGTTCTAACGTAGTTGCAGACGCTCTTTCGAGACCAGCACAGGATATTCAGATTAACTCCATGACTGCCACACAACACAGCGACAAGAGTTCTTCTCAAAATTTGATACCCTTTACAGACGTCCCGATAAATGCTTTCAAAAACCAAATAATTCTTGAAAAGGGAGAACGCACTTCTTACCATTTCAATATCGTTTTTCCCACATATCACCGCCACACGATAATAGAAGACGAGTACGACATTGACAAACTAGTGAGCATCCTGGAAAAATACCTAAATTCTTCAGTAACTAATGTCATTAAAACAGAGGACAATATCATCGGAAAAATTCAAGAACTATTTCCCCTTTATTTTTCGCAATTTAAAATAAAATATTCCCGCAAAATAGCTACCGATCTAACCAATGAGATCGACCAAGAAAACGAAATCCTTGAATAACATAATCGCGCCCATAGAAACGCAAAGGGAAATAAAATTCAGTTATTAGAAAATTTTTACTTCCCACAGATGAGTGCAAAAATCAGCAAGATAGTAAAACAATGCAAAATATGGAAATTGAGCAAATATGAGAGGCACCCAGACAAAACTATATTACAGGCAACACCAATTCCCAAATATCCTGACCACATTGTCCACATAAACATTTATCATAAAAATAAAAAAGTAATTAAATAATTTCTGATAAAATAAATAATGTTTTGAAAAATAATAATCAGCTAATAGTAATAAACAGATTTATAGAAAGTAGGATTAATGATTTGGTTAATAGAACGAATTTTATAACAAACGCAATTAAAACGAATGAACAAATAAGAAAATACATTTCAAAAATTTTAGAAAGAAAAATAAAAATAATAAAAGAAGAAATAATAAATGTAGATTATGCAGTTCAATGAGCCAAGGCCGGAATAATTAATTCATAGATCTTATCAGATGTAGAAATGAAAATAACGAAGGAATTTTTTGAAAAACAAAATATGATGCATACCAATTTAATTGAAGGACAATTCTAAGGACAAAAGAAGAAAATTGTAAAAGATTGATTGTAGAAGCTGTAAAAAAGCAAAATGAGATAATTAAAATTCCTTTGGAAAACGTAATAGTTTGTAATAATTCAATTTTTGAAGTAAAAAAATCAATTTGTAATGAAGGAAACTTAAAAAATATTACAGGAACTAATTGCTTACCGAATTTACTTAACAGGTAACCTTTTGTCTGCACGATGACAAATCCTCATACCCCAATTCCACTATTAAAGTCAATCAAAGATTCTATGCAAAAGCCCAAATCTCTGCCAACCGCCTTCCTGCCATTCTCCAGCCAGGAAAAATGTCAGCAAATTTCGAGGAAATCCTCTTAATAAAAATGTTAAAAGAGACGCATGGGGTGAATTTAAAAGAAGGATACTGAATCCTTTGAAGGGGGAAGAGTTAACGACAAAAATATTTCCAGCGAAATAAACATTTATGCACTTCTTTTCGCAGTGCAAGCTGCAAACACAATTCTCTAGTTTGTCTGGGAAGCCTTTTAAGTTTCTTTCAATTAAACGTTAGTCGTAAAGTACCACTCACCGGGAACAGACGTTCCCTTGAAATCCTGTAATAACTCGTTTATTAATTTGTAATAACCGTTTATTAATTAATAAAATAAATAACTTATACTCAGATGTGTTGATTTCTTCTTTAATTTAGTATAGTACTATGTTTCTCGGTGAGATCAATTTTTTACATATGAACGTGTGTATGCTGCTGTTCAAGACTTAAAAAGAAGGGGCCAAGTTCGGAGAAACCGAAATTTAATTACCCGATACCTACATGTTTTGTAAATTACCTTTATATCAGAAGTAGACATTGTTTTTATGCAATTTCAACTTCAATTGCAAAGAGTGTACCAAATTTGGTATAGTTTGATAAAATTGTTGCGGAGATGCATATACGAGTATCTATTAGTTCTAAAGTGAGTGATGCCACGGTGTCAACGATTGCTAAATACTGCATATTTCACGGGGTACTGTTACAACTTTTTCATAAAAATAACATTGAATTTGTATTACTAAAACTTTGTATTGCTTTTGTAATCTACGCAAATGTTAAATATGTTTAAAACATGTATTTTTTTCTAAAAAATAAGGAAACAAACATCTATGTTGTCGCTACTACGACGTTTCATTACTTCATACGATGACAACAAAATTTACTTCTAATAAGTCAGCCCCAAATGCAAAAAAGGAGAAAAGTTGGTAGATTTTTTGGTTGCAGGTATGAACTGTTTTCCATCCAGAATATACCTATTAAAAGCATTTTTTAACATGATAGCTAAAAAAAGTTCAGCTAAATCTCAATCCGCTTAATCTGTAAAAGTAATATACTTATATTCTGCCCAACGCTTGCTTAAACTATTTTCCTTAAGAAAAATCGCTTTAAATTAGCGAAAGCTTTTTTTTTATAAATTTATATAAGGACATACGAATGTACATTGTATGTATGTATGTATGAGCCATTTGTGTGTTTATTCTAAGGCCAAGGTGAAGCGACTTAGTGTCTAGTGCGGCATTTGAGGTCATTGATATCTATCGCCACAAATAGGAAAAACCAGCATGTGTGTGTTTTATTTGTTTTCATTTCATTTATTTAATTGTGTTTTGCAATAGCGTAGTTTTTTTTGTGCACATATGTACATATGTAGTATTTACGTACGTATAGTAAGCTATCATACTAGCAATGAAAATTACATTATTTTGTTATCGAACTGAATACAACTCTATATTATGTAGAATACTCGACAACAGATAAATTTCTAGGTCTTTAACTGTAAGTGAAACGGAACGTTTTGCGAAAAATGTGTACATAATACGAGTATTTTATATACAAGAACATAACGTGACCGACTTATTTCGAATTCAAAGCAGTTCAAAGACGGAACAAAAAGCAAAAAAAAAAATTGTTAGTTCCTCAAACGAAAAATTCTTGGAAATATATCCGATGGTTTTTTCAGTTTTCAATTCATTGTTCATTGGATAATGTCTAATCAAAAACATTGCCGCCAAAATATCTTAAAGCCATTGAATCATATCCCGAAAATGTTCAATCTAAATGTTGAATTGCATCCAGTTGACGCAAGTAAGCGTTCAACATCTCTTTCCGCCATGTTTGGATTTCTCTAATTCTTCGTATGTAACTACATAAAAATGGTTTATAAAATGGAAGAAGTTCTTCAAAGAAACTCATTATTATATGGAAGTGAACAAAAATGTATTTACATAATACATAAATAGGAATAAGTTAAAGTAATATTTAGCAAATGAATGAATTGGGGCAAAGAAAAAAATTTCCAGAAATACTGCGTTTTCATCGACTTTTAAGTCTCGATGAATGTTAGGTGCAGCCAATCCGTTTAGTTGATTTTTACTCAGGGTAGCGCGGTCGTTCGTTGATGTCGTTACTGGTAGAGCAGCCATTATAAGGAAGATTTATTGAACATTAGGGAAAGCATTTTCGTTGCATATGGATATTTTTATACAAAATTCGACTTCGCCAAAGTTTTACTTCATCGATAAATACCACAGCACAATCGTCATGCAAAATTGAAGGGTATTTTTCAAATATTCGCTTGCCTGCTTCTTCATCTAGAGTTGGACTTTTCGATGGAAAAATACCTACGAAATTCGAAAGTATTTTACGATGCTTTAAAAAACGATTCTCAAGATGAGTTACGAATAAATCCAGACATGGTGTGTAAGTAGAAAACCGATAATACTTATCAATGTCGCTAGTTTCCACATGTCAGAGATGAACCTGACGAGAAGTTACATATTCTGAGTTTCTTTACTTCGGTATCTTATTCTTTACAAAACTGGCCGACTTTTTTAAAAATCTTGCTGAAATATTCTTCTGCATTTTTTTTTCTGACTGTTAATTATTTTTTTGCTGCATCTGCCAACTTAGTAGCTCCACCGAAATCTTGATTTTCAGTTTGCAGAACTCGAGTCAATGATAAAGCCAGATAATGAACTGAATCGAGCACTTGCAAAAAACCTGAAAATCTAAGTTTTTAATCGCTGTTAGCAGCTGAAACACTGCAACAGCAGTTTTTGAATCTGTCCAGGTCTTCGAGAAGTTTTCCAAGGTGCTTATAACTGCTGGTTCTAAGTGGAGACAAATTTTGATTAACCGGTGACGTTCCACCCACCACGACGCACAAGATTGTTTCAATTTAGTTCTTGAAGGTTTTCGTTTTTTTAGAAATTGCATGCAATACTGATTACCAAACTGAAACTATGAACTCCACAATACAAATACATAGAAAGTTTATATTTTACCGGAATAAATTTAAAAAACCCGACACAGCATATAAACTTACTAACTATCCCCAAAAATAAGTTCGGCCTTCTAATCCTCTACCATATAAAATTAAAAATTCTCCTCATAAATTCAGGTTACTATGATATCTTTGATCTTCCCATCGAGTATTTTATGTACATTGTTGTCATTTGAAACTTAAAAGTTTTGTAAAATTATAATTAAATGCCACAACGATAGCTAGCTAGATTCGATGATCGCGAGTACGGTTATGCTTCATTAGACTGGTTGAACTCGTTACATTGAATGCTACATATGTATATTAGACCAGCATTAAGCTGCGTATAAACGACGATCATATGTGCCCACGTAGTTTTGGTGCATATTCGTCATGGTTATTATCCGAATTTGCCCATTTTCAATACCAACCCACCTTGCGCCAATGTGTACCAAATTTCGGTGATATATCTCAATATTTACAGACAATTTTTATATTACGCATTATCCAGCCAGTAGCTGAAAAAACTTCACTGTGTTGTTGAAAACGATAAAGTTGGTCACATTTATATAATATGTACATACATACACCGGTGTGGCGTTAATTGGACTATCTGGTAATTTTTATCATTTTTATTTTACAATACATTAAAAGTTCGTTCGTAAACAAATGTTTCGCATTGGATTTACATACTTATGAATCTGTGTACGTATGCATGTAAATTGTCTGGAAGGAATATCAACACATTATTTTAATTATTGTTAGCCCCATCAAACGGATATTTATAGCCTGATTTAAAAACAGTGTTTAATTCAAAAGATTTGTAGGGGTAACTTACAAAGAGCTATACAACTTAAAAATTCATTGAAGTTTCACAGATCATCGGCAACATAAAAAAGTGTCGTATATACATATGTATGTACATATGTACATACATACATTACTCTACATATATGTACATATGTACATATATACATAAGTTACTCGTTTCCTTTATATTTATGTACACCTTTCCGTTTTTTTTACCAGATTTGTTGCAATTGGACAAAGTAGAAATTTAGAATGGCATTATTTTTTTCTGGCAAAAATACTATTTTACCGAATGAAAGGTTATTGAGCTGGCAGCTGTGATAAAGTTGTATGGAATATTTTAACGAAATTCGTTAACGCGCCAATTCTTTTGCAACTACAGGGTGGCGCAAAAGTCGTCGTGCTAGTGGTGGCAAATGTCAGTAAATTTATGAAATGTTTAAGGCAAAAATAAAAGGAATTGGTTTGAAGTAACCATGGAAAGCGTCTGTTATCGCATTTTGGTGATATTCCCTGGCCTACAAGAATTCCAGATTTGACTTTTTAAATAAGTCAGAGTAAACAAAATTGAAGTCCAAAGAACATGGTCTGACAACTTTTGCGCCACCTTTTAGATGTATAAAAAATGAGAAATTAACACGACTATTCTGGCAAAGATAGTTTACAGACTCGAAATACAATTGTAGACACAGTTTAAAAGACTTTTTGACTAAAAAAAAACAAAAATCATCTGAAACGGATGAAAGACCATAAACACATGAAAAGCACCGTTCATTTTAGCCGAGGTGGTTTGCTCGTGACTATCATTCCGGTAATCTAAGGTTCGGTGTGCACTTTGGGAATGCGAAATTTGACTTTTGTTTTATTTTATTTACAACTACCTGGCTTTTTACACATTTTACTTAAAACTATCATTGATGAAATTTTAAATTACAAATTATAATAAAACTTATTAGCAATTGCTTAAATGAAAACAACACAACACTGATACCTGTTCGTTCGCATATCTTTCAATTCGTCTTCCGAATGACAGAAAATAGCTTTCAAGTTAGTTATCAGAATGATGGCTTTCAAAAGACTGTGGGGAGTTAAAAGGCAGTTGCTAGAATTGTCCTGTAAGTATATTTTATGTAAATTTATCTTAAAATATTAATTAAGTATTAAATATTTAGTGAATATTCAAATGTAAATACAAAATTAGCTGATTTAAGATTAGTTCTCGGTTTAACGGAAAACAATAAAAAATGGACGTTCCCACTTATAAAGTTTTAGTAAGTTAACTAACACCGAGTACAACTTCATCCTCGAATTCTTACGGACCCCCATGGCTACCTGATTTCGTGACGTTCCCGTGATTTGCCCAAAATAAACACTCAAGAAAACTATCGGAAATCACGTTGAATATAAGTAATTTAAAAAGAATATTGGACCCGTTTTATTGCACCCGAGTTGCAAAAGAACGCTCCTGCTCGGTAAAATTTCCTTTAGTTCCAGAAGCAACCTCGTTAGCATCATTCATGAAACAAGAGATTTGTTTAGTGCTATTTAAGAATGGAATATAGGTGTGTTGGCAAATTTTTAGTTGATGTGGTTATATATTAATAATACATAAGTGGGATTCTCTAAGTTTTGAACGATTGCACGAAATGCAAAAACCCTATATGAAAACATGCAAGTCTACGAAATCACCCCATTGTAGAATTGTTATGCTTGCTCCCCTGGGTAGCTGGCTATACTTTTTAGAGGATGGCGAAGCTTTACCTAGCACCTAGCACAGGGTGGCCATTACTTTGTAAGAAATTAAACATGGGTTCAGATCAGAGCTGTTTAACTTAGATTAAAATTAACAATCTTTGAATTGCATACAATTTTTGAATTTAATCGATTAATTAATAATTATTTTATTTTTTTGGATTATTAATCGATTAGGATTAAATTTTTGTCAGGATTAATATTATTTAGGATTAATACATTTTGAAAATTAATCCTAGGATTTATTCACTTAATCAAAAATTTTAATTCGATTAAAATTTTGAATTGATTTTGATTTATCACGATTAAAACACATTTAATCTTAAAATTAATGAACTATTTTACATTCTGCGTTACTATGAACACCCGATTAGAATTTTATTATTTGCTGTTTGACAACTCTATGATAAATTGTTTATGTTTGATTAGTTCTGCACGTGGTTTTGGCCGTTAAATAGTTGTGTTTTTCGTACCAATTAATCGTAATTAATCAATTAAAAGGGCATCAAAAATATTTTAATTCGATTATTAATCATTAAGATTATTAATCATTAGTTAACAGCTCTGGTTCAGATTTAGCATACTTTGCAGTTGTTGCAACGGTTTTTGTAAAACTTTGCAATCTGTGCACCATGTAAGGGTCTTGCAAAACTCGGAGAATCCTCTACAGAGTTTGGGTTTGGAATTTTGGAAAAAAAATTATGCGGTATAGTTTTTTAGAACAATTTAGCTACTATCAGAATGTATGTATTTTAATTTTCTTGTTACCTTTCAAAGCGTCCACGTATGGAGTTGCACGTGAATGTCTGCGCCTGCTGATAGAAGTTAAAAAGCGTTCTTTTTGGTCTAAATAAGATATATTGCAACAATTATAAATATCGAATAAACAGTTGTGCATCAATGCATACATTTTCCAAGTGCGCTCACAGTCAGATGAATTTGTAGTAAACTAGCAGATTTATCGGTGAACTTCGTCTCACCTGCAATTTATTTGAGGATACCTTTTGATGTGCGATTATCGATTATAATGCGCCTTCCAAATTCAATTATTTATTAAATGGAACTTCCCTGCAATCCAAATGGTTTAAAGTTCTTCATTTACATAAAACATATACAACTAGTCCATGTAAAGCTTAAGTCCGTTTAATACTTTTGATTTTAACTTTTTAGATAAACGACAACCCGAAAATAATTATAAATCAAAGATTTCATATTGTAATATTTCATTTATCTCACAAATTTATTGTGATTAAATTTTTCAAACAGTTGGCAACCCTCTTCAAATATTTTTTCGATATTGAACATTCTTACGCCTCTGTAGTTTGATATCTAAATATATTGCAATAATTACCAATGACAAACGTTGTGAATGCAGCTTTTCGACGTCAATCTATCGTAGCGATTTCTGATCCATGTATGTGATGGCCCCTTGGGTGCTAATAGTGAGTGGCCCGAGCGGATGTTGGCGATATCCGGTCGAAAGTATCGGTATGGTATTCATTCAAATTTTCGATTTAAAAGAACCTGGTGCCCATAAATATTTAATTTAAGAAACTCTACACCTAAAACATCGATACTAAATTAATAACTAGGTTCAGTCTCAATTTCTTATAAAACGTAATCGCTTGCCCTTAAGAAAGTGTTTGCCCAAGTGCCAATTAGATTGTTAGTCTGCCATGCTAAATTTAAAGGTTCCAGAAGTTGGCAGCCTTTGCGGTTCATTGTTTCAGTTTTAATTATGGCCCACTTTTGTGCCCCAAACAAGACACTTTGAACCTGAGCAAAATTGACAGCACTAGATACACCGGCGGCCGAAGTAGCCGAGTGTGTAGCTTGTGCGCGCTTCATTCGGTGGGTCCGAGGTTCGAATCCAGTTCGGGGCAAGTAACATACAAAAATTATAGAAAAAGTTTTTTCAAATAGCGGTCGCCTCTCGGCAGACAACGGCAAACCTCCGAGTGAATTTCTGCCATGAAAAAACTTCTCACAAAAACATTCGCCGTTCGGATTCGGCGTAAAACTGTAGGCCCCTCAATTTGTGTATCAAGACGCACACCACAAATTGTAGGAGAAGTTCGGCCAAAATCACTTAAGCGGTGATAGCGCCAATTAAGTAAGTAAGTAAGACACACCGCACCTAAAATACGAAAGCTACTAGCTTCGCATCGGAATTGTTGTCCCTGGCTACGCTCGAAGCGTTTCTTCTATCTGTCACATTGCGATCAACAGGTCAACTGACGCCGAAGTGGATTTGGGGATTCGATGCTACCACTACCTTTTTCCATCCAAAGTGAAGTCGGACAAACTCCCAGTGCTATGGGATAAATATATGTATGTCTCCTTTTCCGTTTTATATAATGGCGGCAGCAGCACTCAAAAACTTCTTCCAGGCACTCTTGGAACTATTTTTTTTCCTTATCGTTCTTCTCCTCCACCAGGGTGTACTCTAAACACAGCCTTTCAACTTTTGAATAGATGCTGCTAACATCAGTGGGCCCTCTGCCTTGTAAATATTCTTAAAAACCGATTGAGCAAGAACAAGAGCATGATTCTTTTCTGACGCTTTTTTGAGACGCTATTGAAAAAAGGTTAACTAAATAAGTTTAGTTGAAAAGTAAGACAAATACAATAAAAAATACTGATAGCGAAATACACTTTACACCTTTTACCTTTTTCACCTTTTCAGAAACTTGAATTGATACTTTAGAAGGGATAAAATGTATTACCAAACATGGCACATTAACCAGGTAACAGCATTAGAAAAAATACAACTCTGCCATGTATTTTGTTGTTGCAAGTGACCCATCAAACGTCAACATAGAAATGCCAAATTTGGCGTGTTTGACAATTCAATAAGTAAACAAAACGCACACCAGCAAGGCACATTGAAGATATGTAAGTAAGTAATTCTATTGTTCGAAAAAAGTGAAAAATAAGTATAAAAAGAATAAATTTGCAGCTTGTGCATCAACAACTTATTACAGTAACGCTCATACTGAGCTCGTGTTTCTTTTGGCAGTCATTTGTGGACATACATGGATCGGAACAAACCCAACTGCTTACAGGAAGTTCCACGCCACATGCTCTGTTCCAATTGGATCTTCTCCACTGATCTTGCGGAACCTTGAAAAAGTTACAGCCTTTCCCCCTCCTCTTATTGCAAAGAAAACATTTTCCCATTTCTGAATATGTAAATATAATTTGGATATGTAATATGTAAACAATTTATTTTCATCTATAATCAAAACAAATAATAGTTTGTTATGATAAAATATAAACAAACTTTGACAGCTGATGAACCACTTTGAATGAAAAAAATCAAAAAATTAACCCTGTTACTGTTACCTGGTTAATGTGCATTGTTACCAAATAGTTGCTTTATTTTCAAAAGCCGTAAAATGTACCTACTTCAGAATATTCAATTTTGCTTCGAAATTCGTACTACAGGAAATGTAAAAAGTTTTTATTAAATGTATGTAAATCTGAAATCATTAAAAATGTATTTCGAGAAGCCAGTTAATTGAACCAGCTTCGATTGGTCAACGCGTAGTTAACTAAAGGCTCTCTTATCTGGATAATACTTTTGTTTTATGATTTTTTACTAATGAAAAAAAAAACGAAGTTTCTGTTTTTTAGAAGCGAAAGCTTTTTACTTTATTGGTTTGAATCTATCTTAAGACTGACTTAATTACTAAAAACAGTGGTACTTATAATTGATTGAATGTCTACCTTGCATATTCTGTCAGTTAAAGTTGGTAATTGGAATTGTTTACTTCGATTTGCACCTACCGGAAATGCAAATCAGCATTAATAAATTTAATTTAGGAAAAAGGTTCATTGTACTAAGAAGAATGCAAGTTGGCAGAAAGTGCAAGTTGCATATATGTAAGTGCATCGCACTAAAAGTTGGCATGTGCCGGAAATGCTAATTCAGTAATTTTATATTATATTTAAGTTCATATTATATTGAGGGGTTTTGCTATAACAGATAATCTCATTGATGAGGTAAATTAATATTCCCTTAATAAGCAATCGTAATACAATATCTTTCGGCAAATATTTGCAATAAGTTAGAAGTTTTCAGTTTTTTTTCGAAGTACACACAATTAAAAATTTATGTATTATATTTTATACCTACTGAAGTTTATTTTACACTTTATAAGTACATTTCACACCGTTTGAAATATAATTGCCTTCAGAAGAATATGTAAGACTTTCTGAAGTAGAATCGGTTAATCTTAACTGTATAAATTTTATGCTTTCTAATGAATAATAGAAAATAATAGTAGTACCCTAGCAAAAATGTAGCCCTTAATGGTTTTTCAATATAAACTTTGTTAGTTTCTATGACTCGACATGCAAGGAAGCTCAGGAGTTAGCTTTTATTTAGTTAATTTAAATTTCACGAAAATAAACAAAATTACATCAGCCGTATAAGCAAGAATGGTACGCAATTTGAAAATTCTAATAAAACTGTGATAAATTTAAATAGCCAGCTACATAAGCTACATACATACATACATATTTATAACTCGTATGTTTGCATGTATGCAATGATGTATTCACCTCTGTACAAATAAGCCTACAGGAAATTAAACTAATATAAAAGTAACTCCGAAAAGTTTTCAAAAATTCAGATTGAAAAGGGTGAACATTTTATGAACATTTTTTAAAAATTGTTGAAAACTGCGCGTATATTTTGTTAGTGTAAATTTCTGTTTTTGTACTTATAACACTACCTTATATGAATTCGCCTTGTCTACGAGGTTACAAATTTCACCTATATTCCTGTTTCTTTCAGCGAATGTTTTTTGGACTCTTTTCCCAAAATTTCTTTAAAATTTTCTGGCGCTAGCAACTACAATAGATCCAAGATTAAAATTACTAAATTTAAAAGCTTTCTTGTCTAAAAGTAAAACAATCTTTAATTTAAATGTTTTTATAAGATCTTTTGATATCTTCCCTGCAACAATAGAAGTTGAAGCACAAATGTATTTTGGATCACCTGTTGCTCATATTAATAAAAATGCAATAAAAATTTTGGGATGATACGAAAAATGTGTTTCAGAGGCTGCATAAACATGCTTCTAATTATTTTGTCATCGTGGCGGCTTCAGACCCGAGTGAACGACTTTTTTCAGCAAAGCCGTTTCACATGAAAAAGACTTACCAAATTGTTGTTTTTAAATTCTGTCGTAAATAAATAAATTTTTGTAATTCGAAATCCTTGCATATCTGTTGTTTATAGGGGAAAAGTTTGCTCGGGAAATTAGCTGTCCGAGTTAATGTGTCCGGAACTAACCTTTTGCTCTCAGATGAGATAATGGCCACCTGTGCTGCTACAAGCATATTTATATTTACGAAGCGAAAATCGGTAATTCGTTTGGGATCTCATGCATGACTTTTAAAATAACTAGAAGTTAGAATTTATGATTTTGATAAAAATTTGATACTTTCTTGCAATTATCCTAAAGCAGTTATTTAAAAGTTAGCTATTTTTAGCAATTGATATTTGTTTACCGCAGGAAAATTTGTCGGAATTCTTTAAGGATAACAATTATTAATACAACATAAGTATTTAATATCATTTGATGTATAATTTGTAATTGTTCAATATTTCATACTTTGAGCGCTTAGTGAGAAATCTGCCCAATACAAACACATCTAAGAGATTTCAACAACCATTACCGCATTTTTCAAACAACTTCTAGTTTATGTCAATTTATGATTTTTGTTGCGTCGCGGCGTCGATGTTACTTATACAATTAATTAGGCCAGCAGCGAGAAAATTGAGAAATAAACAACAGAATTGCATTGAAACAACAAAGCAAAACGCCTAAACAGTCACCTTTGGCAATTTCTTTGTTGTTGGATCAACATTTTGCTAATTTTGTTTTCGCGTTTTGAAGATCATTAACGCTTTATACACGAATAGAAATCGCAAATGCGAACGAAATATTACATAGTATAATAGCACGATTACGCGCTGTCTCTAAAAAAAAATATACGAATCAAACAAAAATAAACTTGAATTCAAGGCAGCTCACTTACAGCACTGGCGTCTCGAACAGAAACGGATATAAACAGCCAAGCCAAAATTTGCGAAAATATTTAATAGGATTCGGGACAGTTCTATTTTGATTCCTTAGTCATCCGTAATGTAAAGACAATATGATATGAAACTCTTTGCTTCGTGAGAGCGCTGTGAAAATGCATTTTTATAACATTTTCCATTAGTGCCATGTGCGGAATTTTGTAATTTTACTCATTTAAGCAAAATTTATAAAATCTATACAGCTATGTATTTCTTCACTGTTGTTATTTGCCAAAATTAATAATAAAATGTTTTTAAATTAGTTTCTGTGATGATAACACAATGTGTTTTCGTGATTAAATCAATTGGATTTCCATTATAACCATTTTTAGCTCAGATTTTGCGTGTCAGCTATTCATCGGTTCCTAGGAGGGAAATGAAGGAGTTTCGTATCATGTTATGTATTGAATTGCAATATGTAAAAATTGCCATATAGGAAAATTGGCAGATATCGATTTCTATCAGAGAATCATACATACATACATATGTATGTATGTAGAAATCCGACCGCTACGTCGTGGTTAATTTTGACTTATTTACCGAAGAGTCCGACGGATATATGTATGTCGGATTTCGGAGCTAATTTCTAATTAGAATCTGGTTCGATCCTCTGGCAGTTCGGCCAAAAATTCGTACTAAATCTATAAGATGTGCTAACTTTTTCCTTTGACATTTGACCAATTTTCCTGGCATCAGAAAATGTGCTAGTTGGAATGTTGCAAAAATTCGACAATCAAATTCCAATTTAATTACTTGTAGATCTTCGAAATCACTGATTAAATTTTTTATATCAGAATTCACATATATACATACATATGTAGGTATGTCAAATTTCACATTGACATGTACATATATAGAGAAATATTGTGAAAAGTTTTTTTTTTTTAGATCGCACTTATAACATTTAATACTAGTATGCATAATTTTACCAAAAATGATAGAATACAAGATTGCGGTGATTGATTTGAAATTCAGAGAGTAACTTGGTGACCGACCTGTGGAGAGAAATGAGAGGAAGAATGTTGGTATACATGTTAGAAAGAATACGCACTAAACTTGCGCACTAAACTTGTTGGTTTTTGTAAACAAAACCTGTAAATGTGCCAAAATTTTCAAGAGAGGGTTAGCGGTACCACAATCTGCGTAACCTTCTGTATTCTTTTTTTTCACCATGTATTTTTACCATGTTGATTATGTCTTTTAACATAAATGTTGTTGTTTTCGCTGCTGCTCTCTCGCAGATCTACCCGTGCGATAAACGCTTGCTCCGACTCTCCATTTTCTCCCGACTCACCAATCTCGTACCTTCCCTCACCTTCCTCCAACAACTATACTTTTAGAGAATTAATAGACATTTCTTCGGGAACTATTACTCCAATATCAGTAAGCTGCTCCAACGCTGCATAAAATTCATTGATATGCTCATTTATGCTTCCCTCCTCTGACTTACGAAGATACAGCAACTTTTGGAACAACGTTATTTTATGCGCTGGCCACAAGGGGCTAATAAATGCCCTTCAGCTTATTCCACGCTTGACGTTATTTAGCTGAGAAATCTTTTTGCTCAACATAATACTATCAAGAGCCTTTTCATCCTGAAGCTTCTACTGCTGCTGCGCCATCGGCCGTTTTTCCCGCACACGATTAGCCTTCACTTCGCATCTCTTAGCACACTCTTCATATGGATTGCTAACGATGTATTATTTGAAACATCCAGTGTTTCAATGGGGTATAGACCGCTGGTACTCATCTTCAGAACTTTTTCACTAAAACAAATAATTATGTCCTTAATAAAATCTTGTATATAAGCGTAGGCCCTTAATCTATTAGAGATCCAAGGATTTGATTGAATAAATAGAACCTATGCCTTATAGGCAAAACATTAAGACAAAGTATGGTACATCTTACGGATGACTGGCTTATGGACAGTTGCGAAAAATATCAAAGCTGCTATAGCCTAGCAATATAAAAATTACATTAGGTATGTATGTATGTATGTACATATGTCAAGTATGCAAATGACTGTCGAGTTTTCATTTTTTTATTTTCGAGCACATTTCATATTTTCTTTCGAGTTAAACTCACGATTTTTTCTTTTCTCGATTGAGTTAACAGTTTCACAATTATTGTCGTTTAGCTTTCTACAATCGAATACTTAACGATAACAAATGATACGGCGATATCGAATATCGTTAAAAATGTTCGCTGAACAGAAAAATCGTAAAGATGAGTTAACAATGCGAATATTGTTAAAAAAGATTAGTGATTTGAAATAATATTTTTCATAATTTACAAATAGAAGTTTTTATATATATATCTGTAGAAGAGTAGCTTAAGTCAACTTCAGCAAAAAATTAGATATTGTTTTGAAAGAGTTACTTGCACTAAGGCGCATAAATATATAAATTTCGTTATGCACAATTATATTTGGCAGTGAAGTTATTCGAGTTTACATAATTTTTAGGTTAAGGATTTAAAAACAAATATTGCATTAGATAAAACACTTATGTATGGATCTTTTTTATTATTTTTATCTTATAATAACTACTTAACTAAGTACCTGAAATGATATTTGAATAAAACAACTTTTGTTTACTTAACGCTATTCAATTCACAGTCTTCGTTTAAATATAACCGATTAAGTTAGGTTAAGGGTCAGTAAATTACAAAGATCAGTTTTGAAAAAGTGTAAGTAAATAAAGCTTCATATGAAGCATTTTCCACGCAACTATTCTCTAAGTTTTTAACTAAGATTAATAACAATGCTTTCAGCGACATTTTTTTATTGGAACAAGCTAACAAAAAAATCTAATAAAATTGGCATATCTTTAAACTATCATATTCGACATAAGCTATTTTCCATATGAACACAGATACGCATGTGAGCAATTGAATTTGATCTCAATAAAAAAGCTTTTTATTTTTATTTACTTTTAAGTATTTATCATATTTTTGTGATAAATAACCATTTAAGTGGTACTATTTGCACTTTATCTCTAGGTACAAACCACAAACACAACAGTGAACCTGGACGGGTAGCAAAAAAGGAACAATAAACTAGTTACCGGTGGCATACCGGGCATAGATACATATGTATGTTGTAAGAATACGCTCGAAATAACACTATAAAAACACAAAGAGCTTCGAACTTATCCGAACGAAACATGACAGTGCAGATGATACAACTTCGAAACCGTTTTGTCTCCATACCAAGTTTGGCAAGCGATGACAGAAATTCGTTCCCAAACTCATCAGCCGAAGAAACAAACAAAATGTACAACACAAAAGCAAACATTTGGTTCATAACAGGGTCTCACATTTGGGTGAATCACAAGGTGCCATTATGTGTCATAAAATTTAAAAAATACAAAATTGCTTAGTTTTAATTATTTGTTTCAATGCAATCCAAACACATAACTTTTGAAATCTAAAATTTTACGACTTTAAGATTTATGAAACATTATGACACCTTGTGAATCATCCAGTTGTATGTTACAAAATTATGACTAAAGCAGCAAAACCGTTAGACAAGCAGTTAATGACTACCTGATATTTAAAAAGAGGTTACGCTTCAAGTTTATTGCGTTGCAAGTCGTAACTTAATTGTCTCATAAAAGAAAAATTATAAAAATTTTAGAGAATAAGTAAATATGCAACATAAACTATTAAAAAAAATACCTAAATCTAAGAAGGCGTAATGTTAACCCTTATCAAATTACACTGCACCAAAAGTTCCAACCTGGACATTTTTTTACTATTTACATACATAGGCATGAAGTTTTTAAATCGGAAAAATGGGACATATGCCCGTATTATTACTTGCATTCGATCTTCCGACTGTGGTCGATTGAACAATTTTGATTTGGTATTATGACACTTATTCGTTGAAGAATAGAATAGAAGAATAGTGTATTTCATAGTCAAAATAAAATCGAATTTAAAGTTAGTTGAAACTTAATTTCCCTTTAAAGCCCACTTCAGTTTGAATAGGACTTCACGTCTATATTTCTACCGGCCGAATTCTGTTCCATCAGTGAAAGCAGTCTTTACAATTATTTTTTAGTTCTCGCGACCTTAAACTATCATAAAATTAGAAAAACTAGTTTAAAAATGGTGTTTGATCTCCAACAAGCAATGAAGAACCACAAATGTCATTCATTTTAAGCAATTTTTCAATTTTACATTCGATTTTCGATGTTCGATAACACAGAAGAATGAAGTCGAAATACCTGGGAAGTGATGTTATTTTCCTTGTAGGTCTTATCGAGTAGAATGAGAATCCAATTTTGGAATTTGTCAAACACCCCCAAAATCTCGACTTAACCTGAAAAAGCCGACTTTTCGTGCTTTTGCGCACTTCTTAGCCCATATCTTAGCTAATTAACAACCGATTTTCATTCTAAGAACGGTTTAAGAAATAAGAAACTCAGAGCTTTTGAAAGATATATACACGTATTAATAAAGCTGAAGAAAATTACTTGTTTTTGCACAACAAACTTAAATTTTGCTACCCTTTTTCTTCTTTTTTTGACTTTGGCGATATTTTCACACACTATTTTATAAAAACACAAAATGAGTTTTGATTAGATTCAAAGAGTACGTTTAATGCCGAGTTCAATGAATGTTTTTTTTTAAATCGGCCTAAAAGTGACTGAATTATTTTACTTTTTATAAGAACGAAATTTTTGCAAAAATTTGCTTCTGTTGTTCCCAAGGAAATTATCACTTTATTTTTGAGTTTTTACTCAATTGTGAAGTCTTTATAAATTTCCGTTATACTGAAGTGCACGTGTTGCTTATATTTTGTTCTGTTTGCTGTTAAATTGGATAAAAATCGTGGTAAAGAAAAACTAAAATGTGCGACAAGCGTAATAAGTTTTGCTACATTTGTGGCGTATTTACGGATACAAGTCATCGGCGTGATTTTTAAAAATAATATTGGTGTTGAAAAAATATATAACAAGATTTTCGAAAGGTTTTATAGTACGAGTCGCTGGTACGAGCCAGAATTTATTTGGGAATATTGCTGCACAACATTAAAAAAATTTAAAGTTCAACAATCAATTACTCTGCCATTTTCTGTGCCTATGGCTTGGCATCATCAGGCATATCATAAACTATGCTATATTTGCAAAACAAACGTAAAGTATGCGAATGTTGTTACGGTTACAAAACCAAAATACTTAAATGCCGAAGTGCCTACAAAAAGTGAGTCCATTGATGCTGGTGAAACATATTTAGTAGAGGAAGAATTCCTTCCTTGTAAATCAAAATCAACGGAAAGGCATTTGGTTTCAAATTCTGATTTCGCCGATCTCGTGCGTGATTTGCATTTATCGAAACGAGAATCTGAAGTCCTCGGTTCACGACTAAAGCAGTGGAACTTAGTGGAAAAATATTTTCAAAAAACATCGGGTAGAAAAAGCGACCGCACTTTGATACTTAGAGAAAGTTTTAAAACTGATGGCAATGACTGTGATCTAGTACATTGTGTAAATGTACCCAAATTATTTTCGGCTTTAAATTATAATTATAATGCAGATGATTGGCGACTTTTCATTCATGGATCGTGTAAAAGTATGTACCCTTTAAAAGCTGTGTTAAAAGTGTTGACAATTTTATTTGGCATGCAAGGTGGCTACACAAAATATCCTTGCTACCTTTGTGAATGGGATAGTCGGGCATCCAATCGCTATGATCGCAAAGCATGGCCATCTCGAGAATCACATCAGATAGGCAGGAAAAACGTTTTAAGCCTCCCATTGGTAAAATCTGAGGATGTTATCTTACCACCACTACACTTAAAGCTGGGATACATGAAACAATTTGTAAAGAAATTGGATGTTAATAGCGAAGCTTTTCTTCATCTTAAAACTGTCTTCCCAAAATTAAGTGAAGCTAAAATAAAAGCCGGTATTTATTAATTTGTTTTCATACCTACTTGTTTTTTATTTTTTTATAATATGTGTATATAGGTATTTTCATTGGACCCCAAATTCGCAAAATTATGAGCGACGTTACCTTTATGAACAAGTTAAGCTGTGTGGAGAAACGTGCATGGAAGAGTTTTGTAGCGCTATGTGATAATTTCCTTGGGAACAACAGAAGCGACGACTACATCACGGTTGTAAACGAATTTTTAAGTGCATATGGTGAAATGGGTTGCAACATGTCGATAAAAATTCATTTCTTGCATTCACATTTGGACTTCTTCCCACATAATCTGGGCCAGTTCAGTGATGAACAAGAAATGGCTACGATCGAAAAACGTTTCGAAGGAAAAAACAAAATAAATATGATGGCAGAATATTGCTGGTCAGTACAACGCGAAACTGACGAAAACAAGTAAATTTCTTCAGCTTTATTAAGACGTCTATATATCTTTCCAAAGGTCTGAGTTTCTTCATTCTTAAACCGTTCTTAGAATGAAAATCGGTTGTTAATTAGCTAAGATATGGGCTAAGAAGTGCGCAAAAGCACGAAAAATCGGTTTTTAAGGTTAAGTCGAGATTTTGGGGGTGTTTGACAAATTCCAAAATTGGATTCTCATTCTACTCGATAAGACCTACAAGAAAAATAACATCACTTCCCAGGTATTTTTGAGTGTCACACTGAGTAATCAACGAAGGAAATTAAAATTTTCATATAACAAGTGTATGGGATGATAAAAATTTTTCGATTCGTACGAAAATATTCACATCAAATTCATGTTCAGCAGTTCACAGTTCATTAATTAAATAACTAGTATATAGATAAAATATCAGTACTCTTAATTTTCAATAATTTAAGGACTTCTCCTGTTGGCTTTTCCATCGCACCAGACATTCTGAATTCAAAATCAAGTAATTTAAAAGGGAACTAATATGAATACGAGAATGACAAAAACTGACCAAATGGCAGGATAAGATTCATGGTTTCCTATGTTATTTGGTGTGTGGCTTATGTCCAGTTGCGGCGTTTCTTTCTAAGGCTGGTGACGCTGCCGCCGCAGTGGCTATCGGTGTAAACCTCTACGTATCTACCTATGGCAGTAATGTCTACGATGTCGGGGAGACCCCAGTAAATAATTACAACAACAACAGCGAAAGGAATCATTGACGTGGATCCATTGCAGCGAAGTTCGGTTGTACTTGATACGAGTATTACTTACGAATACTTCCATATCAATTTAAATAAAATATAAAATATCTACTCAAAATCAATAACCCATAAGCTTTATTGTTTGGATACTAATTAATGGGTTGCGTCGAATTGAAAATCTAACAAACTGCTCACGATCCGAATTATACAGGTGATTGTTTTTGTGCTACATATTCTTACGTTCACAAAGCAATTAAAAATCGCTCGTTTTCGCATGCACACCTCGATATCCACGTATCTAGGTATGACCACATCCACTTTACACAGATGCATTTGTTCACATAGCTTTGTATGTGTGCGATTCGAGTATGTGCGTATACGACTCTCTGCAGTTCTCAATTCGCACGAATGTTCATTTGTGGGCACGGGTGGGACACCAAAGATAAATGCTGGCGGACAGAATTGGGTTAAATATGCGCATGGCCGGTTGATTTAGGCCTACAAAGAAGCTTAGCTGGTTTGTGCAACAGCGAAAGGTGCTTGACAATATTATGTAGAGAACGGAGGGTGGAAAGCGTGCCTTCGGTGCATTACAAGGCCTCGACGCACGCAGAGTGATTTGTTTGTGTATGGGTTTACGCTGTCGCTGCAGACAGGTTGGGCTTACGTTGGAGCAAATATTAGCGAATGTTATGCAACAGCTGTGCCCGTGTAGGCCTATGCCATGTCTCGCGAATATATCTGTACATATGTATGTATGTACATATGTGCATATGTATGTGTGTGTTTGAATGATTTTGCAATCATGCAACACGCAAGCAGCGGCGCATGCGTGAATGAATTGAAAAATTGGCTGTAACTGCTCAGCATTAGAATATGTTTATTAATGCAATTGCGAATGCATATCCATACATACATACATACATATATACATTTATACAAACATACATACATACATATATACGAGTATGTAGATTAATAACGAACACCTCGATTGCAGTGAATGTCGTAGGACATAGACCTAACCTGTGTACACATACATAGATGTAAATACATATTTATATAAAGTATTTCTACACTCGTTCTTTGCTCTTATAAACTACTATGTATTTGCTTTTATTGTGTAAAAATTTGGGTTTACGAAATTAACCTACGGATTTAGGCGGTCGCCGCAACGAAGTGGAATGACCCGCGCCATCACTCGGAATGCTGAGATTCAAATCAGGTCCGGGGGGAATGAAAAGGTTTTTTTTAAATAGTTGCCGCCCCTCGGCAGGTAATGACGAGTCTCTCATTGGATTTTTGCCATCAAAACCCTACCCATAAAAATTATACATTTGTCATTCAGAGGCGATGTAAAATGGTAGGATCTTTAATTTTTGGTGCATTATCAAGGTGTACTTCATAAATTCAAGGAGAAGCTCTGTAAAAGGCGTTAAATTTTTGGGTTTTGGGACTCAAAAGAATTTTCGAAATAAAAACATTGTACTCAGAATTCAATTTTTGTGGAATAAATAGTTGGAGGAGCTAACGATTACAGCTATGATTATAAACAGATATTATATTCAGATATAACTTTTATTAATAACTTGAAATGAAATTATAGCAACAATATTTTGCGAATAATTATAGTAAAGCATTCCCTAGTGGGGCTCACTTAAGTTCGTGGCTCTTTGTGGTACCGCATTAAGGCTGTTAAGTGACCCCTGTTTTCCTTCAACTAATTCAAGCTCATTAAGGAAAAAGCTACCCAAATATTCAGCCTCATTTTAGCTACTGCCAGCAGCGGCTGTGGTCTCCACCTCCTCCACTTCTACAGCAGTCCCGCACCTAGCTTTGTTGCATGCGCACCATTTAAACAATTCCCGGATATGACTACAGCCGTTATCTTGATGCCCTGTATACCCAGGTTGCAGATAAATTGGGTTCAGGTGGCCACCTACTTTTTGCGATCCTAACCAATTTCTTGTTAATCCATTGCTTACATGTCACCACTGGGAATCATATCACACTTGTCAGTGATGCGCTGTTTTTTAAATTGCCGTAAACTCTGCCTGAAATATACTGCAATATTCAGGTAGGCGGAAGCTGAAAGTTATGCCCAATTGTTCCGAAAATACCCCGGCACAAAATTTGGTTTCGGTCGTGCCGATAGGAAGCACGTAGTCGGTTATCGGGAGGAAATTAAGTAACGCACGTAGCGCCTAAGTGGCGCTAATATATGATATGTGGTATATGATATATGATATTAAAAGCTTACCATAGAAAGAGTGATCAGCCTCCAGGTCAAATGAATCAAGTGATTCATCAGAATCATAGTCAGTATTACTTAGAGCTGCTTTTGAGGTGATAGGTAATTCACATTCATTCGGTATAGAGATTACTTCATGCAGCAAATCAAAAGAGTTCATTATTCTGTCGAAAAAATCTTCTAATGTGTTCACCCCAGAATCCTACCTGGCACCCGGCCTCTTTTATGTATTTTGTTGCGTACGAAGCGGGATTTTCACTATGCTGTTTTCGTTCTTTGCTTCTTGCTTGCTATATTTTTATATCAAGTTTGTAAGAAAGATGAAGCACGAATTCCATGCATGCAATGGACTTACAGAGTACTTCGAACTATCTGATCTAGGTCGAAAACTTGGAAATTTCAAGTCTTTAATTGATTTAAACATTTTAGGTTGGGCGGAACATATGGCACAAAGTTTTGTAGATTTGTAATACTCGTCCCAATAATATTTAAAACTTTTCCATCGATCAATGTTATTTTAAGACTATAATTTATAAAAAATCTTGTGTCATTTGACAAAACGTTTTGCAATGATTTCAAATTAGATAATTCGAAATTTATACTTTTTCATTTTGTTTCTATAATCAATTGAATTTTTAGTGGTTAACGAAATTATATAAATAGATTGGGGAGTAGCACTCTACCGAATAAGTTTACCTGACTGCATTAGGAATTTTAACGGGGTTCTCGACGCCGCAAACAATGACTAATTTAATAGGGTTTGTTTAATTCAGCCATAAAATCCATAGCTTAAAGTAAAGTTTGTCTCATGGAGGAAAGAGAACGCCTTCATGGGGTAATAAAATTATTTTGACCATGTTTTCGAGTTTGGTTTGTCCTGAAAAAATTGGAGTTGTAGCCTTGCCCGCAAACTCCCACACATCAAATTCATTTAACTAAATATATAATTTTTAATGATCCTATTTGATCTCCAAATATCTGTACTTTACTAAACAAAATGAATGCTTGCAAAATTCTAAAGCCCAAAACTTTCTATTTAAACACAAAAATACATTAACATGACGAATTGTTTGCAAAAAATGTGAAATATTTAACATCTTGCATACCTTCATTACTATTTTCCATTTTATCAAACCACTAGGTTTGTAATTGTTTACTTTTTATAACCACTTAAGACTTTAATACAACTACAACATAACTAATATAAAAAATGGTTTGGTAGCAAAAAAAATTTCAACTTTTAAATGCTATTTACTTTTCGCATATAATATAATGTAAAGTATGATAAAATAAATTTCATATTTATTGAAAATAAGATACAAGGAAATATAAAGAAATGTAATGATATTAAGTGCTAGAACTAAAAATTACACCTTCATGGACATAACTAATTAATCCTAGCAAATGTAGCCCAAATTGCATTCCACAAATGTTAAAGTCTCGAAAAAACGGCGCGGTTGTTAAGGCCAATGTTGTCGATGTGATTGGTATACGACATTGTTGCACACTCTTATAAAAATGTTGCCTGAGCGGTTTAATTCTGCACCTCGAATTATCTTTTCCAACGTAATGTTGCAGAAGTCGCACGATAGGTAGTCACCCTATTTGAAACCTCGTTTGGTATCAAACAGCTTGGAGAGGTTCTTCCCAATTCTGACGGAGCTGGTTGTGTTGCTCAACGTCATTTTACATAGCCGTATTAGTTTTGCAGGGATACCAAATTCAGACATCGCGGCATATGGACATCTTCCTCTCGTCCTAACGGAAGTGAATTAAAGTTGGCATATAGATGGAGTATGTCGATCCTCTTCTAACGGGTATTTTCCAATATTTGGCGTAATCAGTTCGTTGATGGTTGGCTTCAGTCTTTTACACAATACGTCCCATAGAACCTTTTTTGAAATGTTTTGGGCGCTGATCCCGCGATAGTTGGAGCTTATTACAGGATCACCCTTCTAGAGAATTGGGCAGAGCACACTTAAATTCCAATCGGCGGGAATGTATTCGTCCGTCCGTCCATATTTTGGAAATGAGCTGGTGCGTGCACATTCCCAGCTCTTCGGCACCATGCTTGAATAGCTCAGCTGGTAACCTATCAGCTTCAGCGGCTTTGTTGTTCCGTAGTCGCGTTATTGCTATTCAAACTTCATCGAGGTCGGGTTCTTACAAGAGTTTACCCCGGTCTTAAAGCCTTCTGTAAGTTGCCACACCTTTTGGTAAAATTTTGGCGGGCATTTTCTATCGACTAGCATCTCAAGCGTTTCGCAGTAACGAATTTCTCTTCTTTCTGCAAACAATAAGCCTCTCTTCTTTTCTCAACTCTCGATAGCGTTCCCATATATGTACATACTTAACTCGCGTTGCGCCTGATCGCAGCGGAGCCCTGTAGGCAGCATCTTTACTTTTCATAGCGGCGCAGCATTCCTCATCGTACGTACGTCGCAATATGATCGATTTCGTTTCGCGTTTTTCGATTAGAAGACAGCCACGTAGCTAGGTGAATCTTTCCATGCTGAAATCAGGGGCTACATACGGGTTAGTTACCGCATCTAGCACATATAAAATAAGTGTCACCAGTGATAAATTTCATGTTCTTAGCTGATTTAGCGTTAGAGTTACAACGCAAAACCTCACATACTCACATTTTGGTTTTTAATCACAATGTTTATACATTTTCTAACAAATTTGAAACTTCTAGTTAGTGGCCAACTGTATTATATTAGTATTGTGTTTTGTTTCTTATAGTATGTACAACACCGTTCATCTATGTGCATACACTACTCGCTCGCTTTTCTCGCTATATCGGTTGCATTTGCTATTTTTTTATAGTATGACGAAGAGAAGTTGTATCGAATTTTATCGTGCGAGACATAAAAAATCATTATGGGCATACTTGCAAATTGGATCAAAGCCGGTGGATCAACTAGTTATTATACCATTTATTACAAAACCCTTTCGTTTTACTCTTCTTCTCAATTGGCGCTATAATCGCCTAGGCGATTTTCGCCGTTTCCAACATAACCTGTCTGTGCCTTCCTGACGGGTGCCAACTAGAGACAACAAGTGAGTCTAAGTCCTTCTCCACCTGGTATTTCCAATGTAGAGGAAGTTTTCTTCTTTCTCTTGCACCATAAGCGGGTATCGCATTGAATACTTTCAAGTACGGATAATTTTCTTTCTTTCGGACAACATCGCCTCGACAGCATAGCCGCTGTATTTAATTTCGATTAATTCCAATCAGGGGGAGACAAAATTATGCAGCTATTGAAGAAAACAAAATATATACATATTTATAACAAAAAATGTTATATGTACATATGTATGTATTGTAGGTATTTTACAGGAAACACAGTTGTTTTCTTATCAACAGAAAACATAATAATGACATTTTTAACGAAAAAGTGTCCTCGAATTAACTGTTTTCTCCATTTTATATATTCACAAGCTTTTTCGAAAAATCGGATAAGTTAATCCGTGATAATTGGAAAGCAATAATAAAAACTGAGGTGGTGGTGTTTACTTGTCCACAAATGTGCACACATTCATATATATGTATGTACATATGTTCAAAGAGAATTACAAAAGTGAACTCGTTTCTTAGCAACAATTTATTTCTCCACTTTTACTTTGAAGCGATTTATACTTAAAACAATTACAAAACTCACACTACATTAAAACCAAAATACAACTTTTCGTATTTGGTGAGGTGCAAACATAAAACTGGCAACATTAATTGTAGAAATATGTATTATGTACAAACATACATATGTTGTATAGCCTCAACAGAAGTGTATACAAAATTTAATCGCGAAACAAAATCATTTTAAGGCTCATCATATAGCAACTTAATTGTTACCTCAAAAAGTGGTTGGCTCCTGGGCAGTATAACCAGGCGTTTATAGGATAAGTTATTTATACCGGCGAATCCATGTAACACAATAAAAATAAATAACATATCCAAACTAGGTCACGAGAACTGTGTGCGATGGTATAAAGGTTCGAAGAACTTAATGAAAAGCAACAGGTACATAAAATTGCGCAAGGCCATATGCCCATCTGCTCATTTATTCATGTCATTCCTGTCCGTCCACCTTTCGAAACGTGCGAATTTTTTTCATATTATTATACATGCCTATAATATATGAATACATACACACCTACTTGATGGGAATATTCTCATTTATTGTATAACGCTTAAAATGTTAATACACAATTATACCTGTATATGTAATTCGGTTCCGGCTCATCAAGACCTGCAACCAAATTATTACAGGAGAAAAACATAATACTAAGTCTCCTATCTGCACATGGAGTATTTATAAAAGGCGCATGTATGTACCTGCTACATGATTAAAGTAAGCGAGACGCGCGTTCCATCGATTCAATGAATTGTTTTAGCACTTTGTGAACTTGAAACTCGAACTGGTTGACATACATTGTATGTACATGCATATATATTTCCATAAATACTTATGTATGTACGTATGTATGTAGGTATCATATGTACGTAATTGTACGCGAAACCTTGACTTCTCAACTCAAGCTTTGTCTAGTGAACAACGAAAATCACCAGTAATATAAGAGCAATTACAAGTGTTCCTGTCATTCCACAATTTAATGAATCTCTGTATGAACAGTAGACAAAAAAACTTAAGCACCCCCTCAGTTTACGTTGGCATATATCTCATATATCTTCTCATATATGTAGTATGTATGTATATATATCATATACCAGTCAGTGTGTTCTAATTTCGACAGCGAACATTTACTACGAAAAATTCGCCGTGCGCCGGTATTAAGGCTGAGAAATGATTGCGAAGAGTTCACGCTTGCACGTTGCTAAAAACAAAAGGTTGCTCACCTGTGGTTTAGAGTAATATAAATACGATAATTTCAAGCACAGTGGTCGAAATGGCCGATATACTAAGGGGATTTAATTAAAGTTGTGACATAATGCCAAAATCATTTTTCTTTTCCTAACCAATAATCCACTGAAGGGAAATCTGCGTAAGCATAAAATATGTTTCGTCAAGTACCGATTTGAGCTCGGGAACAGAGCAGATCCAAAAAGCGATGCGGTTTTGCTCGGCACCGGTTCGTACCACTTCAAAATACTTGTATCAGTAAAGGTGTCAGTATCTCTGGTTCTCGGTTCAGTTGTTATTAAATTTTTTCAGTGCGTAAGATACAGAAAGAGTCACATGAATTTGTGGTATTTGAAAATGCTGTTTTTGTATAAAAGTCAAGAACTTTTTATGCGGATTTTTTCTATACGCTTTGGTTTAGGGTTGTAACCCCATTTTCTAATAATAGAAATGCGACATTTTGACTATTTTTCTGATACTTGATTAGCAATTTTACCATGGGGGCTGCATTTTTAGGCAAAATTATGAATTAAGAAGTGGCGGTTCGATTCAATCCCGGTTTGCAACCCAGCTCGGGGCACTCCGGTTGAAGCACGCACACACTAATTTCCTCTGCTACGATATTGTGCTACGTTTATTTTTTTAATGATACATTTTAGTTGAATTTTGCGCTTGTAATAACCTTGGAAAGTTGGCTAACGCGAGTTTTTCGGGGAGTGGAACTTCAGCAGTATTCAAGCTAATCTTCTTTTTTTGTTTATTAATATGGTTCATCGTGAAGTAGAAAAGTGGAAAAGTAGCCATAGTATCCAACCAAATTTTTAGTGGAAAAAGGAGTGGTAATTTTGCTAACTTTTGTTTGTTAATGATCCTCCTATTTTTTTGTTAAATAAAAAATATAAATCTAGTGGTGTCATAATTTGGTGAAGGTCTTGATTTTCTACTGCAAATTGAAGAGGCACCTGGTGGTTTGCGCCGGTTTCAGACGGTACATATGTATATAATTTTGTGGAAACCTGTATTGTGTTCGTATGATGATTTTCGGGGTTATTACAGCTTCAGAATGCCTTTTCAATAATGTTATCAAATTCAAGATTCCATCTACTGTTAGTATGTTCCGAATATCCTGCCCTTATTCTTCAGGCGAATTTTTCCAGGAATCGAAATTCTTTCTCAGAGTATCTATGATGACAAATGTTCAGTAGGGCTTAATCCTGAAACGAGAAGTCGCCGTTGTAGTACATTACTTGCCGATTAAAGCGTTGGGCTTGAAAACGTGGTTCTGAACAACCAAGCTATAAGTGGGTAAATTCATTCGCTAGATTCAGGAGGATTTTGTTTTAATATGGAGGCTTCCAACTTTCCCAATTTTCGGAGTTAAGTAGGCTGAAAATCGCGAAGAGATATTGAATGCGATGATTATAGGAATTTTTCTTTAATAACAAATTGCAATTCGAAGGTTTGAGATTTCATTTGCTTTTTGTTCCATTCTCTAACTTCATTAGTTGTGGAGATATTTACGTACAAAAAATCTGAGCTAGAGTCCCACTTTTTATTTTGTTCACTGTATGTATCTGTGAGTAACCCGTTTACCGCGATGTTGCAGTAGATTCTCACAGTTTTCGCCGTATATTTTTAATTCGTTCTCAAAATCACATCTTTGTGTTAAATAAATGCTCATTGGATTAAATTTTCGGTAATTCTTGTTGATTGTGCGGTCCTGTCATATATGACCTTGCCGAAATGCATTTTTGATGCAGCAATTATGCTATACGTCAGACAAGCCGCGGGTCGAATGTGATGCACATAAATACTACAAATGCTCATAAAATGTATTACCTATATATGTATATGTACCTCACTTTTCACAACGTTTTTGTTTTAGTTTTGCCATTATCACTGAGAGTGATTTTCTAATCATTTAAAAAATTAGGAATAGCATGATTAGCAACATGTTGGCAATTCGTGTCGTATTTTGTTGTACAAATTTTGACCTTATGAAAAATATATATGTATTACCCTCTTATCCCACAAAAGGGCAAAATTTTTTACCCTCAGCAAAATGTGAGAGAAAGGCGAATTGCAATTTAAAAAGTTTAAATTCTTACACAAAATGGAAATTAATTGTTTTGTTTTATTGCGTGAATGAGTGCGGCATCATTTCTATTCGATTGTTCTTGGGATGCGAATAAATTTCTGAATTAAACTGCGTTGTGAAAGAAAGACTTCACCATTTATTTTGTTTTGCTCATTCATAATACACTATTTGGGAATTTCAGCAATTTGTTCGGAAGAGCCATTTTTCGAAATCATGTAAAAATTAGTAAACCCAAAGTGCATGAATAAAGTACGTCAAATAGAGACAGTGTTGTCATTCGCCCGTCTTGTTATGTTAAATTATTAACCCTTAAATGAAACATTGATTTTGAACAGGGACCGTAAATAATGATTATTGTTGCGATTTTTAAATGGAAAAATCAATCACTTAGAATAGACATACAAAAAAACCGTTAACGCCATATTAATCCTTTTTCGACGATCTTATCATTTCCATGATGATTTTTTAATTTCGGATTTTTATGATTTTCTTCACCGATAATGATTAATTTGATTAATTTTATAATAAATCATGTATAATCATTATTTTTGAGCAAAAAAATAAAAATCACAAATAATCATTATTAATGATTTTTTTTTGCTCAAAATAAAACTCACTTACTTCCTAATGAAGTTCTTTGCTAAATTCGTTGCGTTTCCTTTTAGAACAAATCTAAAGGATCAAATTTATGTTATGGTTTTGCCACGCCCCCTGTCCACCTTTCTGAACATTAGAAAAAATCTAATATAAAGCGTGATTTTCGAGTTAGAGCCTTATTATAATTTGTTTTAATTTTATTCAATTTTACAAAGAGTAGTCTTGAAAGTGACTCGCTTGAAAGGTTGCACCTTTGGTCTGTCAATAACTATTTCAGTGCTGAAAAAAACCTTTCAACATTCACTTGTGTGGCAGGTACATAGTGCACCACCTTGGCTAGCTGATATAGATGCGGGTATTGAAATTGTTTTTCTTTCCAATATTCCATTAAATGTTTGCTTAAACTGACTGGCTTTGGACTATAATTGTCCATTTCGGCATATCCCGTTTTCAGTTGCTCACTGTGCGCATCATCTTCTATTTCGTCATCAGCACCAACCTTAATTTCATTCAAAAACTCGTTTAAAAGTGAGCAGGTGGTCGAGCTTTCAGAAAACAATACATTAGGTGCTTCTAATGAAGTTGATGCTCTCGGACTATTTGGGCAAGTCCTAGGTGTTTGATTAATCTAAAATGTAAATATATTTATTAGTCATATTTTTAATGTTAACATAAAGATATACATATACTTATACTCTTTCTCAAATTGAGAATTTGAGCTAAGAGCTCCTTAAGTTGTGCTCTGGCCAACATAAGGCTCAGTGGCTTTTTCAACAGCATTCTCCGAATACGAGGGTCTAAGTAAACACTGCAAGTAACTGCCTTGTTTGCTATTGCTATTTGCTTGGCTGTGTGTGGTTTTAGATGCAGTAATTGTAAGCTTAATCTCTAACTATAGCTTATAAAGGTCGCCCATGAATAATTGGCTGTTCTGCAATTTCTCAGTTGCTATGAACACCAGCTCCAAAGTCTCTGTGAGTTTTCTTATTTCATCCCAATCACTCCAACTAAGCTTTATTGATGATTTGACATGCCTCTCCCAAAAGTTTTAAAGGCTTGCAGCTTGTTCAGCATCTGATATGTTGAACACCAACGTGTGTCAACATCGAGAACTGGCTGTGGTAACGATTCCTCTGTTATCAAATACCTTTTACAATGATAATATTTAATATTATTTTGAGTTATATGTAATAAGTTCAAATCTCACCTATACGACGGCGTCCGTAAGAGCTTTACGATTTTCCGTGCTTTTTCTATAAATTCAGTGGATTCCAAGCTTTGCATAAAGTCTTTCACCACGAGCTGAAGGGTGTGGGCAGCACATTTGATGGAGCTAATTGAATGTATGTATATTTAAATTTGTTGTAAGCTCATCATCATTTATGTTTTCTTCGGCTTCATTGTCGCCGTCGTCACCATCAGAAACTTCGGATCTATTCATTATATCGACTGCATTTACCATGTTTCTGCCGTTATCTGTAGTTATGGTTTATAATTGGTCTTTGCGTAAATGGAACTCTTTGAGAAGTGCCTTAATTTCACTGCAAAGATTTTGCGATGTGTGCGAATTCTTCTAATCAATCAATCATTCCCAAAGTATTTATACAGATTTTATCATTGTTCATGTATTGCACATTAACTCCTAGAATTCCACGATTACACCTTGTAGCAGTGTCTATTTTTAAAGAAATATTTCGGTTTTCGAGAGCGGTCATCATATCCGTTTTAATGGAACAAAATTTTTCCTCGACGAAGCCCATTATATTCCTTGATGTTATGGCCGGCATATCTAAACCGCTAAAGATGTGAGCAGTTAGCGTCTTGAAGCCTTTCGAATCAACTACTGCTAAAGGAAGCTTTTCCACTGTTACCAAATCGATGCACGCATTTTTGGCTTCGTCTTTCCCCATCGTCACTGAAAATTTCGTTTTCTTCTCCTTAACGCGGTCATCGTTATTTGCATCCACTTCATTCTCATATTCAGTTTTATGGTTTGATTCTAAATGCCGCTTTAAATTGCACACGTAATTTCCCGAGAAATTTAGCTTGCAAATATTGCATTGAGACACATTTCATTCCACGTGGAATGTAAAAAAATTGCGCGGAGTAAGATTACGCTTGCGACCCATTTCAAAACGCGACAAAAATGATCGTCAATAATTAAGTAATAATAGATAACAACAATGCCGAGGCATAGTCAATCGTAACCAAATAATAAGTTATTCAGTGCATTTAAGTGCATTAACTTCATGAATGATACAGCTTTACAACGCTTACAACTAACAGACGGTTAACAAAAATAAGCTTAAAACTAATTTAAAGAGTCAAAATATGTACTGTTGTTGTTTTGTAATTAAAGAGAAATAATTTAGTTTAGGTTTCGTTTAGTATTTAAGGGAATAATCAGTTCTCAAGTGAGCAAATAACGAATTAAAAAAAAGATGTGAGAAGATAAGTAGGATAGGTAAAGAAAGAATGCAAGTACAAATGTATGTTGCTGGTAGTGGAAGTAGTGGTATATGACTATATTCCTTTTAAATTTTAGTCATTTGGGCTGAGAACGTTACATTTGACAATATTATTATAAATAATTAAAAAGTTCAGTGTCAATCATAGCCGTGTGCGCTTCTGTAGCATTTTTTACTTGTTTTAGAGCCTTATCTGTTTAATATTTTGCTTATCTTTCTTACCAGTGATTTTAAAGTGATTTTTATTTTGAGCAAAAAAAATAAAAATCATTAATAATGATTATTTGTGATTTTTATTTTTTTTGCTCAAAAATAATGATTATTCATGATTTATTATAAAATTAATCAAAATTAATAATTATCGGTGAAGAAAATCGTAAAACTCAATGTATAATTATTATAACGTGATTTTTAAAATAAAACTTATAATGATTACGGTCTCTGATTTTAAATATTCAAACTTGCCACTAAATTTTGAGAAAATAACAATCCAATCGAGTTAAGCTTTAGAATGTATGCAGTTCCTAGTTGTGCCTTTCAAAGGAAGACGCGGACACAAGCTTGAATAATAATAATATTTGCAGACTCTTCAAAGATATGTGCACTTGATCTGGAGGATGCAGATTTTATTTAAATATTATGGATTATCACAATCCAGTGCAAATGGTCTTGGATTTGCATTTGTTTGATGCGTTTGCAAAATTTTTTGTATTTTGTTTTTCCGTTGCCATTGAGATTTTCAAATACCATGTTGCAAGGCTATTTGCATGGAATCGTGAGCTAACCTATTGTTGCAATAGGAGGACCTATAAACAATATTCAAAATTAATGTAAATATATGTATATATGTATATCTTAGTGAAAATCAAAGAAATAAAATCCAGATTTTTATGTTTAGAATAAACTTTCGTTTCGAGATTTTAAATAATTAAATAAAAAACTTAAATACAAGGAAATGCGTCAAGAACTACTACGAAACGATAAAATTGAAAATTACACTGTGTAACACTGAAAATGAACTTTGAAAGAGACCTAGCCTAGGCGTTAGGCCTTATGAAACTAAGAAAAACTGTATACTTGAAATTTGCGAAACACCCCCAAAATGTCATTTTAGGGCCAAAAAACTGTTTTTGAGGTCATTCGCTAGTCAATCATCAATATCTTTGCGAATTTTCATCCGATTCAAAAGTTGTTTATATATTTTGAAAGGTGACAAATCACTATTTTTAATGGCGTATAACTCATCAAAATCAAACGAGAACTGACGAAGCTACAGAGAAAAAAATCGTAACTTAATAAAAAAAAAATTAATTTTGAAACTTTGACTACGATTTTACGATAGTCTTAATTCAGAAAGGTACCTATCAAAGACAATATTATTAAAGTGAATTTAGTATTGCGTCGATTAAGCTATTTCAATCGAAAATCGGTTGGAAATTGACAGAGTTATTACTATTTAAATTATTTTAGATGATGACCATATTTAAAAATTCATACATTTTGATTATCTTTCAACTTCAAATATTTATTGTGACTGAAAATAAAAAAAATTAATCATTAAAATGCTAAATAACTTTATAGCTAAAAATGTTTGCTTGATCTTCTGCGTTTATAAGACGAGTCATCTGTTTCACGTTTGAGTGACCAGCAGTAATTAGCTATCATCCTAACTTGGTTCTTTCCTGTAATCCGTTTTTCAATGTTGGAGATTTCTTGGTGAAATCTTTCACCTTGTTCGTCGCTGAGTTGACCAAGATTATCCGGGAAAAATTCCAAATGAGAATGCAAAAAGTGAATTTTTATAGACATGTTGCATCCCATTTCTCCATAAGCTTCCAAAAATTCATGGACCACCTCAACGTAATTTGAACTTCTCGTGTTTCCAAAAAAGTTTCGGCACAAAGAAATGAAACTCAGCCATGCTCTTTTCTCTACTGGGTTCAATTTTTTTATGAAGTCATCATCAGTCATAATCTTACGAATCTGCGGTCCAACGAAAACGCCTGATCAAAATGTAAAAATAAATTAGGATGAATTCTTTTTGAAGAATTCTTGTTGGGAAATTTTTATAAGTACCTTCTTTAATCTTGGCGTCACTCAACTTGGGGAATACAAGTTTCAGGTGTAGAAAAGCCTCGCTGTTTTTTTCGAGTCGTTTAACAAACTGTTTCATGTACCCCAATTTTAAATGCAATGGCGGCAAAATTATATCATCAGGCTTAACTAATGCAATATTGAGAACATTATTTTTGCCAATTTTAAACTTTCTCGGTGGCCATATGTTACACTTGTAATGATTTTTGGCACGACTGTCCCATTCACAAAAGTAACAAGGATATTTAGTGTAGCCACCTTGCATTCCAAGTAGAATTGTCAGGACTTTAAGGTCCGAGACAATCTGCCAGCGAAATTTATTGTATTTAATCAATCGTAGAATTTTTTCCATCGTTTGATAAGTCTCTTTCATATCAGTAGCGTATGCCACTGGAACTGATGGCAATTCATTTCTGTTGTGCAGCAATACTGCTTTCAGACCTACGATGTTAGTCAATTGAAAATTAATTGATCAATTGTATTCAAATTTAGTTCTCTCACACTCATAACACATTAAATACTTACTTTTGCAAGAACCGTCTAGAAATAATCGCCAATCTTGTGGACAGTGCACGTGATCGAGTGCAGCAAGCAATTCATCCACCTCAACGCAATAAACTAGTTTGTTATTGGTGTCATCAGCTTTGAAAATGTGTTCGAACGAAGATAGGTCTCTGTCTCGTGCAGACGTTACTTTAAAGTTACTGTCTACTATATTCCACTGCTTTAATCTGGAGGCCAGAATCTCTGTCTGTCTTATAGACAGATCCGTATCCCGCACAAGATCACAATAATCGTGATTTGACACGAAATGACGTTCCGTTTCTATTGCTTTGGTTGGAAGGTACGGTTCGTCATTTACCTCATTAGAAGATTTGTGGCTTGAATCAGGAAATGTAGCTGGATTTTTGTCTTCAGTTCGCTGATCTTGTTTTCCTCTTGGAATCGGTTTCGATACAGTCAACACATTGGCATATGTTTATGAGGTGGCGAGTTTTATAGTGGTGACCAGTGATTTTTGTTTGGCAAAAGTAGCAATCCTCCGGCTTGTGATATATTTGATAATGCCAAGCCATAGGAGTCACAAACGGCAGACGCTGGTCATCACATTTACCGGTTTTCCATTGTTTTAATGTTGTACAGCACATCGAACAAATATATTCGGGTTCATACCAAGCACTTTCCACGTATGAGCAACTGAAAAAGAGGTTGAACGCTTCAACCACAGCTTTATTTGTTCTTAAATCGAACCGATATTTCTTATCAACAAATAGACCGCAGGCGTAACAAAATTTGTTGCGCCTATCACACATTTTACCACACTTATCACACAATTTAATTGCGCAGCGGTCGCAAGGTTGAATTGACGGCGTAAATTTATTAGATGAGCACTCAAAATTTTTGGAAATTAATGTGTTTAAAATAACTCCTCATACTTGCTATGTTTCTAGTAAAATAACGCAATGAAATGCGGTCAAAGTAGAAAAATTAAAAAAAAAACTTTTCGCAAGGTAAATTTATTTAATAGCAGAAAAAATTTAATAGCTTCGTCAATTTTTGTCCGATTTCATTGCATTAGCACTTAAAATTTTTGGACATGAATGTACTTTCAAAATAATTCCTCATACTTGATATGTTTTTAGTAAAATACTGCAATAAAATGCGGTCAAAGTAGAAAAATTTGAAGAAAAAACAAATTTTCCAAGTTTACCCGATGAAAACTTACAACACGCTAGCTCAAAAAATAGATCTTTCTATCTCAATTTAAAGGTATAATCCTTACCTTTCCAAAACATATTTCATATTGAAAATCGGTAAAGAAATGGCCAAGTAATGAAAAGATTAGCGCGTACACTTCCGAAGAACGGGTTTTTAACGGTAAAGCAAGATTTTGAGGGTGTTACAAATTTTTCAAAAACCGTTTTGAGTTATATTCGACCAGGTGAACAATTTCCACTATGTCACTTTAAAAGTTCATTCAATTTTTTCCATTTTGTAACACTGTGTTATGACCTAATCGCTAATTTGAATTTGCACAGTGTCCCATTGTTGCGGTGATCATTTATGGGTTAAGGCACTGTACACAAGGAGTTTCTCTATAAAAATTATATAAAGATCGATTGAGTTACTTAGACTAGGACTCACATTGATTTTTATATATAAGATTAACTTAGAATTAAAAACTTATGCACTTTTTTACTTGTTATTTATGTATTTAATGTTATTTTTGAATGAGTCGAATTAAACTAGATACATACAATAAAGCAAATGAACATAGACCGTCAAGAGCGATGGAATTTCATTCTAATCAAAGGAATTAAGTAACACATTGTATTTCTTTCAATTTGGAACATCTGCGATAAGTTCATTCGATAGGATAACTTTGGATGGTAATCGGCTCTAACCCATTTCAGATGATTCATTTGCAAAATGAGTTTCAGTATCCGTTTTTCTATAACGCAGTTTTTTCAGTAGACCTTCTCTAGTTTCAAAATTCTAAACCAAAAAGTTGTACAGGATCTTCTAAAGCATTTTACATACATAATAATCAGCTTGAATAGTAGAATAGATATTTATTGCTGGAAGCAATAAAAAGAAATCGAAAATGATTTCAATAAAATTTGTGCCAGTAAATTTGAAGCTGGGACAATTCTAGTTACCATCGAACAGGTAACTCAACTCTAATTCAATAGTCGAAGTCAAATGTGTTTCTCTTACATACGTGCGAGCGATCGAGGTACCCTGGTTTAAACCTTGGCCATGGTATATGAAAGTAGTTTCCTAATCGGTTGCCGGCCTGCAAATCTCCGAGAGCATTTCAGCCATAAACAATCTTTTCATAAAAATCATCAGTCAGCATTAAACTGCAGGTCCTTCCATTTGTGATGTGTTTTTAAAACGCAATCCACTATCGTTGGTGATGCTTAACTATAGGGCAATTAATAACTTTGATACATATCTAACGTTTCTATGTGTGTGCGTTTTATATACATAAGTATTTTACTGGCGTAAATACTTAATCATTCTTATATAAATACATACAATATGTATGTATGTGTGAGTATGAAATGAATCGATTTAATGTTACAAATCTTTTGCGATACCCAAGTGGTAGGTACATGGTTATTGTTTGGCACACTTATAGCCATAATGAATACTACAGCCTCTAATGTTGCCTTGGTGAAAAAAGGAAACGAACTGCGAAATGTCTTTAATAAGAGTAGGTAGTAGAGGTGTAGACAATTTAACTCAATTGTATTGAAATATTCGCAATTGATCAAAAATTAAAGAACTTGATGCTTGAAGGTTCCGTTGTTAATAAGCGACATACATACAAACATTTGTATATTCGAGGTCGCACTTACGGGTATGAATATACATACATACATACATACATAGTTATAATGTTAACATGTATGAAGATTTGAATTATAATAAAAACAACACAAGTTCAATGATAATACTCGCACAAGTAAAAGTAAATATGACCAAAGTCACCAGCACAAACTTTTTTATGCACGTACTCGTACACACATACTGGGACTCAAACAACTGACCGTACGCAATTTATGTTTTTTAAATATTTACAATGTGTTACATGCAAAGTCTATTTAGTTAATTTGGTATACAACTTTATGTTGTTCAATAACAAAAAGCATAGAAATCGAAATTTCAAAATTTCTACATAATTTATAAAAGTTTAAAAAATGTTCAAACATTTAAGAATTTTTAGAAATCTCTTGGCTATGCAGTATTATAGCACATTTCATTTTGCTATTATAATGATCAAGTCTGAAATGGCTAAAAATTCCAGTGGACTTTGGATAATTATTTGAAATTTTGGTCTTGCGCAGATTTATCCATATATATTTATGTATATAAATTCCCGTTCAATATATTTCTGGGCTGGCATATTCTTGCAAATCCTCTGACATATAAACTGCATGCCTTAAATGAAAAAAAAAAGTTTCCAAAACAAAAATTTCAATATATTTTCGAGAATCAACCGAAATTTTTAACCACTTTAGACATTCATTTTATTATGCTTAAATTAAATGAGCTAAAAAACTACATACCCAAAAGTTTTCTAAAAATTTTAATTAAAAAGTTTGAAAATTTGTTAAATTTATTGTAAACTTTGTACGAAGTTTGAAATTTTGATTTATATGTTTCTTTTTCATACAACGTACTATATTTTTCAAAAAAACTCAAAAAAAACATTGCGAATATTATAAAAAAAACCGCCGATCACATGGTTGTTGGAGCAACTGTATCTACTATATATAAGTATGTACAAGTGCGTTATGTATGTATGTATGTGTTTGCCGATATATGTATGTATTACATATGGAGACACGTAAAAGCACTGAAAAAAGTTAAACAAAATGCTACACAATTCATTTTGAAAGCATAAGCGTGCAAAATGTCGCCTATTTTGGCAAGTGATTACTTGTTGATCAGCACTGAAAGCAACCTTCAAACATATTGAAATGTACATACATACTTATATAATATACATATTTACGTATACGATATATTAAAGTAATTGTATATAAATGCACAGTCGAAAACAAAATAGATAAAATGCCAGGTTTCATTGATTAAATTATACGGGGGCACAATACTTTATAAACAATTTGCTATGCATCAGATTCAACCATGCTCTAAATTTTGTCTACCAGATCAAAAACTAAGTTAGACATATAACTGATAATTCGTATTTAATAGTATTAAATTTTGTAATATTATTTTTGGTTCAGGCATGTTAATCATGAAAGTCCAAAGTAATTCGTAAAGTCCGTATCTATGAAAAAGTGGTTGAGTAGGTCATAAACTAAGCTTTAACTACATAGACAAATGTTAAACACTCAGTATTTCTGGCAATATATTCATCTTCCGGTACCTTTGCCCTTCTAACTGACGCCAACAGCACCAAGTGAAGTTAAGTTCTTCTCCACCTGGTCTTTGAAACGATTCTCTTCTTCTAACACCACTGAATTTATTCTTCTGTTTTACTATGTATGTCTATGTAGCGATTAAGCTCATACAGTTCCTAAAAGTCTTTCGGATAATGCCCGATGTTGATAGCGTCCTTACTTCTGCGCCATATAATAGCACGGGCACGACGATGAGAGTCTTATGGAGTGTGGTTTTGGTTCATCAAGAGAGTAGTGTTGAAAAGAGAGATTCTCCGTTGGATTTCGAGGCTGACATTTTTTATTGCTGTTATTGCTGGTTTCCAGATAAACAAGGTATTCTTTTTCAAAACTAGAACCATCAACAGTGATATGGGGGCATACGGAGAGGTGTTTGCCAATTATAACGGAGCTAGTAGAATTGCTCAACGTCATGTTACTTAGCCGTATTTGTTTGGCCTAAAGCATCACTTTGTGACTCAATCAGTTTGTTGATTGTTGGCTTCAGTATTCCGCACAATACGCTCGATAGAACCTTGCATGAGATATTTAGAAGTCTGATTCCGCGTCAGTTGGAGAATATTTTGCGGATATACCTTCTTGTAGATTGGACATTTTCGCACCTCTACCGAATAAAATGCTGAATGTTGCATATTTCATAGGACGCTGTTGCTACTTTTGCAGTGCAATTTATGGGAAAACATTTAGGAAAAAGTAGTCAGTCTCTTTTATTTTTTGAAACACTCTTTTTCCAAAAACCAAATTAAGCAAATTTTGTTGATATTAGGCCATTGATAACACCTAATAAGATGGTAGTAGAATTAACCATTAATAATTTTAGACAGACTGTTGGCAGCGAGTTTTGTTGCCGACAACGAAAGCTGCATCACGCGACAATACTGAGAATGAGTTCCGTACAAGAACGAATATATAATACTACGATATTCCGATAATTAATCCCGCTGAGGGGTTATATTACGATAGCAAGAATACACACGAATGTTTTTATACATCTGGGAAACACTAATTTTTTGTAAACAAAATCAACTGTGATTAGCAAAAATCAGCTAATTCTGTCAAAATCGCTAAGAGATACACAGTGTCAAAAAATTAATCGTAAATACACTTTTTTACAGCACTCATCGTTTTACAAGCCAAATATTTTTTGGAAGTTTAGTATTAAAATATAATAAATATAAAAGAATCAACTAATTTCTATCTAACTTTTTCTAAGTCATTTTAAACAAATTTACCCAACCCCTGCGTACAACAACTGCGAACGAACTTTACCGTAAAAAGAGCAGTTAGTTAATGCTTTAATCAATTTCATATCACGAAACTTTCATCAACCAAATTTATTTCTTAGTCTCGTTGCACGGACATAGGCTATATTTTAATCCATTAGGTGGATTTTGATGAAATTAGAAACGTGTGATGAAGAATACGTTTACGAAAAATGGGTCCGCTAGATGGCGCTGGTATCGATTGATCGATATTGGTGATATTAGAAAAGGATACTGCAGGTGTGTTTAGAAATACTTGTACAGTGTGATTTAGATGTCATTTTAATTTTAGTTGTAATTTTTAAAAAATTTTAAAAATTCTGTTTTTGAACGCGTATTTTTTATTTCAAATGGTAAAAACTATTATCGCGCTTTAATTTTAAAAATTTCACAAATTTAGAGCAAAAACTATTTGTATTTAATGCATTTCTCTAAAATGTAACCATATAAAGACATATTTAGGCCCCAGACATACTCGTGAAAAAGTTGCCTTTTAAGTTAGTTCAATCTATTTTCGACACTCATCTTATTGAAACTTATGTCGAAACACGTCTAATAAGTTTAGAGCACACTTCATCTTAACTCCGACCACGGGACATTGTTTATATATCAAAGCTGCCCTTTTAGCTTTTAAAATCAAGTCGCGGGTATTAGCTAGCTTTATATAAATATTTAATGTATCTACACACTACACCCCAAATTAAAATATGTAAGCAAAGCTGCACAATTTTGTTTTCGCAAATATGTATCTACGTTCATTATTGTTTGAAACAATTGGTTTTGACCGCCCGCATGACATATCCTCCATACAAGCAATTTTATATAATAAAATAGGAAACATAATAGAAGGAAAAACGTTTATAAGTTTAACCACTATCCCACAAGCTTGAGCTTTTGATTACGAAGAAAAGGTAAAAGGAAAATATTGAAATGTTATCTCATTTCACCTTTTTGCAGGTATGCAAATCCAATTATAACCTTGGCGTAATAAATAGTGTTACATACCAATGCGCATATACTTACAATATTTCTTGGATAAAAGTACCATCAAAAGTATATAAAATTCAGTGCATACATATATTAATCGAGTTCATTTATGAAAATCCTGCTTTTAAACATATATATCGCATTTATGTATTAAAAAGCATTAGTTAATTTTGACGCCAATATAGATTATTTGTCGCTATCGCTAGATACATATGTAATGAATTAATCAAAAACTTTTGAAGGACAAAAACTTTGCCATTCGTAATTAGGAATATTATAAAATTTGAGTGTTTGTTAGCTATAGCTGCGGTACTTTTAACCGAGAAATACTGCACTATGAAGAGGTGGTGTTTAAACGTAACCCTCCTGATATATTAAGTAGGTACATATGTATGTACATACTTACATACATAGGAACGTACAATGTATGTTATATTGACTCTGTATATCCCCGTTGGGAAAATGGCACACTGATGATACATAATGTCATTTAGAAAAAATATTAAAATGTCTAACCGACTTACTCAACGTAACAGGTAAAAAAGTTGATGAACAAATTCATGACTTACATACAATCCTCATTCTAGATGAACACTTACAATTTTTTAATCTGTCTAATAAAAGGAAGAAAAGTGCAATGGGGAAAAAGATTATAAAAAATGTCGCTCATGACGTCATAACTAGGGCGAGTCAAAGATCAACCGTAAGAAAAGGTACTCTCAATGAAATACAAATGGTAAATTAACAATAAATATGGTAGATTTACTTTATAAATGTGATAACTTTAATCTTGCTTTGTCAAAAATATTTTCTGCAACATCTATAAGTAGAAATTCAATCAACCCTTTTTAACCCTTACTACGAGAGAAAAATATGGAAAATCATCAGAGGGTTAACATTTCGCAGGGATCTTCATCTTCTTTGACAACATGCTAATACAAAGAACTTAAAAGTTCACAGAAAAAATTCCAGCATATATTTGTGCTCTTTTTTTATTAACATTAACATTAACACTGCAAGTTAAAAGAATTGATATCTAATTTTTATTTGCTGCTTCATACGTTAATACGTTACGTTGAAAAACATCCGCACGGAGATCTCACCAGATATTCATTCGAATGAAAATGTATTTGGTAGCTCTTTGGAAAAGTCGAATTTTGAAGCCATGCATATGGACTGCAGGGCGACATGTGTCGGTTTCCAACTGGGTTGCAGTCTTTTAACCACTTTAACGAATTATACTGTCGTAATTCTTGTAGGCACCAGAATATGTGAATGAACTCGTATATTTGCAGTGAGGAGCTTATACAAGTGCACATAGATATAGAGAGAACCATTGTAACACAGTTGTTAGGTGGTTACTTTGAGAATCTCGCAACCTCTAAGTATTTTCTTTCGTAAATAGTCTTACAAAATAATAGCGATAAGCGGAGACATATAATAGGGACCTAATTAAATTTTCAACTTGGGTTATTAGTGCATTTGTAAACGCATATATATGTATGTACATATGTATATGTAATGCCTGCAAATTAAGGCCCCTATTGAGAATGTCAACTGTCCGTTGATAAACGACTATTAGTCGATTATCGATTATCGATGGTATTGTGAGTTTCGATTTTTCGTTCAATGAGCGAATGTCGATCAGCGTTCCACAATTGTTTGTTAGGCGTAAATATTTGTGCTACAGTACGTTTCTCAATACAAAAATATAATCGACTCAATGGACTTAGGTTATTCTACTTTGACATTTATATTATATATGTATGTAAATGCTTTAAATATTTTCTTTACTAGAATCTGCTTAGTGAGTTAATAAAAATAAAGTCGACTTAATCATCGGCCAGGCGCAGTCAAGATTTTCTGAAGATAACCTCAAATTGAAATATATACAATTAAAAATAAGAAAACTAAATCACATTATCTATTTGGAGGCCAAAATATCATTTTCATTATTTCTTAAATACGTAGTGAATATCACTTTTGCACTATGATGCAAATATTAATTAGTTATGAAAATCAAAATGTCATTGTACAAAAGTGATACTTACTTTTAACTTAATTGCCGCTATAACCGCTTAAGCGATTTTGGCCGAACTCCTCCTACAATTTGTGTTGTGCGTCTTGTTACAACACACAAATTGAGGGACCTACAGTTTTACGCCGACTCCGAACGGCGAAGGTTTTTTTCATGGGAGAAATACACTCGGAGGTTTGCTATTGCCTGCCGAGGGGCGACCGCTATTAGAAAAAAACTTCCCGACCAGGATTTGAACCCGGCACTCACCGAATGAGGCGCGCGCGTGGGAATCTAAAATAAACTGCATTTCGGGTAAAATTTCAGCGAATTAAAAAATATTTATAAAAAATATGGCTTAATATCAACGACAATTAAAACCACACAATTTTAAAAAATTCTTTTATTAGAAAAAAAAAATATTAAGAACTACAATGATATTGTTTATCACTGTTTCTACGGAACTCATACAAAAATTAATATTAAAAATTTCCACCTCGTTTATCCTGAAAAGCTGATGATGTGTTTGATTACGTAAAATTCTTTTAAATTTAGGTTTCCAGAGATGAAGATCTTGAATTTTTCCAGCTCGGTAATATAACAAATGACTGTTGGAGAAACTAAACTCGCTGCTAATGAAGCGAAGTTATTCGTATACTGGATAACGGTACCACTATCTTGACTTCGAACCTCTTATTTAAAAGATACCACCAAAAAAACCAACAAGGAAAATCAATTGAAAGACTGATCTGTATGTAACACACTATGTATGTGGAATGCTGGTATAATAAATAATACAAATTAGCCATAGGAACTTTTGATCGCCAAATATGTACATACATACATACATATGTATGTAAATAGGTTCTTAATGCAACCGTAAATTGCGTGAAGCCTTCAATCGCCCATTACATTGTACATACATACATATGTATGTGTAAGTTCATACAAACATACAATTATAAATTAACTTAATTTTAAGCGTAGCGGTTTTACGGACGTATGTATATATGTACATGCATATACATAAGTATGTACATATACATATGTAGTTACTTAATCACAAAATTTGTGATGATAAAACGATGCACTCGCGCACACACAGTCAGAGGAGTGTGGAAGAGCAAGTGCACGTGCTGCGAAACGCCGAAGCAATCGCTGAGATCACCGCAGCCAGTGCGAGAGAATCGTCGCAGCGTACGAGCATGCAAGCGACACTCATGATAAATCGGAAGTGCCGAGCGATCACCTTGCACCGAGAACGTTTAGGTGCGTTAAGTCTCACGAATAAATTAAATGAACAGGTTCTTCGTAAAAAAATAAGCAAAAAGATGATATAGTATGTGCAATAAAAACAAAAGAAAAACACACGTCTTATTTCAATGATTTGCCATTTTCGAATTTTCATTAATAACAAGTTTGATGTTGCGCTGTGGGCTGGCTGCTCACTATAACGCACTATATAACTGTTACAGGCAATGTAAGTATATAATTTACACAAACATACACCCGTTTAAAGCCTTACTTACATACATATACATATGTACATATGTATGTCTACAAACATTTGGCTTAAAATCCCCCAACATCCCCATCGAGCATGAAGCAGCACCAGCAGCAGCAGCAGACATCGCTACAGTGACACAGTCGTAGCAGCAACGAGGTGGGGAAAAGCAACAGACGAAGGAGGCCGATAACTCGATCGACTGGCGGCAATTGCCAACCGTCCATGTGTGTTTGCGTTCGGGCAAATCAAAACAAGCGCCAATGCTTCCCGCAGCGGCAGCAACAAAAGCGACGCCACCACTACGCGGCTACGTAGCAGCGTTGAACAATCGAAAGCAGAGGGTATTTAACCGACCCCAAATCAATTTGCAATTTCAGTCTAAAATCGCGTTGCAGCGTTGCATGAACTTGCTTAACAGGAACGGATTAATTAACTAAAAAAATTCGCGTAACAAACGATCGCACCTAAAACGTTTGAACTTGAAATTAAAAAACAAAAAAACTTTACAACTTACCCAAATAAAATATACGAGTATATCGTAGATACGAGTACGTTTGGAATAACCGTAATTGTTCGACGGACTACGGAAATCTTGTGTATATGTGTGTAAATGCATTTGCAATGGACTGAGTGTTGCGATAAATCGTGCGGTGGGCTATAACACCGTCAATCAGCCAGTACACGCGACTGGTATAATTGAAGACGAACCGGCTGAACAAGCCGTTAAAGAAGACAGACGAAAAGCTCCCATTAACACGAAATAAAAAGTAAACAAACGAAACTGAAAACTACTTACCCGTACTGGTGTGCCATATTCAGTGAAGTATATTGCACTTGGGACCCGTATTGTAATCGCAAATCGATTATCTAATAAAAACAAGTGGGTGCGCGCCAATGTATGACCTAGAAAAGCGATTGTCGCGTTAAGAGTGCAACGACAAAGTGGGTGAATCGAAAGCGACTCAAGAAGAAATGAATTAACCTTTTATTCAAAGCACGTTAATTTGGCCAAAACGAGGTGGCGTTTAGATAACACATATTCATTGTGTGTTTTGCAATTCAGGATCAGATAAGACACTGCTAGAATTGCGTTGTGATTAAATTCGTGAAAACTCAACGTGGATGAGTGAGTTGTAAAAGTACGAGTAGTATGCGCTTAGAAATATTCATCTGATACAATTTACGCCAGCTAATAACGAGATAAGGCGAGACCATTTGAATTTAACAAACATTGACGCTTTGGTGGAGTGCAAGGCTTTACGCGCAGACACACAAGGAGTCTAGAAGCCGCTCGGAACGCAAACCACTAGCCAGCCACCATTAGTGTTATACAGCAAATGTGTAAAATCTGTGATAGGGAAAATATTGTGATTGCGATAGAAATTTAACACAAAAACACCAATATACTAATTGTTTAATAAAACACCAAAAATATTTATCCAAACTAAAAAGTTCACTACTTTTAAAAATCGAAAAATAGAAGATGAGTGAAAATTCTAGCAGTCAGTTTAGGAACGGCGAATCCGCTGATGGCTACGAAATCACCGTGCAACCGACTCCAAGTACCAGTAGGGCGAGTCAAGTTAATGAAGGACAAGTGAGTGGTGGTCATAGTTTTGTCATAACAACGGTAACTACTGAAACTCTTACAAAAACGCAACGCCAAGTTTGCGATTCAAGGGAAGGCGGTATTGAAATGAATCGGAAAGAAATGAGCTATTGTCCGTCACCCAAAAGCGTGGTAGAAAATAATTCTGTTACAACCGATCAAAAAACAGATTTGTCTAAGGCGATTGTTCCTATTTCCTCCTCATTGCCATCAAAGTTGCTGCGCTTTCATGCTAAACGCTCGGCTCAAGCCTTGTTGCGTCAAGTTGGGCAATCGCATTCTTTGGACTCGCAATTCGGCAGCGATGAAGGTGCTGTTGGTGGTACCGAATACGAAACAAACCGCAGTCCAGATGTTTTCGATATGCCAATTCCACTAACATCCGCACAGTCACCACCACCCTCTAGCTCCACCCCGGTTGAATGCTATGAGGACAAGTTAATTGATGTTGGTATGGGTTCATCAATCGACGATTCTGAAGAGTCGGAAGAAGATGACGAATTGAAGCCACTTGCTGTTGATAATCACGTTTTGCGCGATGTTGTCTTGAGTCCATCGACAAAAGAGTATGATAACGCACCATTGGAAACTAGTCCCACCGCACCTCCTGCTGCATCTGTTCTAAGTGAAGCAAATTTAGAGAAATTCCATAGACATCATAGTCCACAACAGAACCATTACCGTCAAATGGATAATATTTATTTACACCCAAACTTCAAATTGGAACCTGATGAGGCCAATGAACAGGATATTCCAGAAGCATCACCTCCTCCAGCTGTAGCTCCAGCTAATTCACCTACTGAACCCAAAAGAGTGCACCGCTCCTTTTTGACAATGAAGAAAACGTCAATGCCAGAAGCAACAGAATCTGATGCGTATACTTTTAAACCTCTTGACCCCACTGCTGTATCATCTGCTATAGAACATATAAATAGAAATGACTTGAAAACAGATCAACCGATTATGAATGAAATTGATACCCTAGACCCAACTTTAATACCCAGTGAAGAATTAGCTGGCGAAATCACCGAGGCTGTGGAATTTTATTTCTCAAATGAAAGTATACTTAAAGACGCCTTCCTCCTGAAACATGTGAGGCGCAATAAGGAAGGTTATGTTAGCCTTAAGTTGGTATCCAGCTTTAAACGTGTTCGACAATTAACAAAAGAGTGGAGAGTTGTTGGTGATGCTGTGCGACGCAAGTCTCAAAAGATTGAACTGAACGATTTGGGCACAAAAGTGCGTCGTGTTGACCCATTGCCTAATTTCGATGAAACAATGCCCTCGCGAACCGTTGTCGCTTGTAATTTGCCACTAGATAAGCTAACAATTGAAAAAGTTTCCGAAATATTCTCGAAATGCGGCGAGATTGCACTAATACGTATTCTAAAACCCGGCATGACGATCCCAGTGGATGTTAGACAGTTTATGAATAAGTACCCCGAGGTTCAACAAAAGGAGTGCGCTCTTGTGGAGTACTTAGAATCATCGTCGGCACGTGATGCCAAAAACTTGCAAGGTACATTTGAAGTGTACGAAATGGTGGCACCCAAGAAGAAGACAGGCAAAAAAGCCATCATTCAAGTGGCTACTCCAGTTGCGCGAATGGTTGAAAACTATCGGTACTATAATGATGCTTCCTATGAACGAACACGCGGAGGAAGTTTCAGTGGAGTCATTTCACATGACCCAACAGATTTGCGTTACAAACTGAAACGCTTCAATTCGGACATTCATCCCAAACCACTGCCAGAGCTTCACCACAACAACCATAGCGGTCCATCACATTATCACCATCAACAGCACAGTATGCACGGCACACAACATCGCGGCAGTTTTGGCACTACTGGCGAATACTCACATCAATTCCAAGCGTATCAGCCACGTGCGCCCGTCAATAGCGAGCCAACGTCTACTGCCGTATCTGTGGCCAATAGCAACAATAATGCTGGTAGTGGTTACTTTTACGCCTACTCACCTCGTCGCTACAGCAATAACTCTACAATCTCTACTAGCTCAGCTGCTGTCATCGATGCATCTGTAAATACATCACAAATTAGCGGCAATAACACTAAAATAAATAATGCCAATGGTTCAAACAGTAACTTGGTACGACGGTTGTCAAATTGCTCCGACAATTACTCAAGTTTCTCGGATTCACGTCGGCCCTCAAACTGTTCAGAAACAATGTCTCAACGACGCGACTCCAACTGTTCAGATAATTGTCCGTGCTCTAGACGTATTTCTGACTTTGGACAAACTGAAGTTTATCGAAAAATTTCACAAAGCTCCACCGGCAGTGGGGGAGAACGTCGTTTCTCTAACGGCTCTATGCAATTCGAGCGTACGTTCTCTAACGCCAGCGAGCTAAACAGTAACGGAAACCAGAACTTTCCACGACGTATGTCGAATGACTATAACTTTGAGCAGCGCAAACAATCAGTGGATACCCAAACCGAGACACCATACGATGATCCTAACGTTGGCGGAGGTGGCGGTGGTTACAATGTCTTTCCTCGTCGCTATTCGAACAATTTTAACGTCGCCAATAAAATGGCCGCATATGATAATGCACAATACATTAACGGCCGACGTATTTCCACAGATTCCGGTTATGATCGCCGCTATTCGTTCGGTTCCGAATATGAGGGGTCGCCACGTTCGCGCACCGGGAGTTTCTTAAACAACTACAAGCATGGTGTTGATTTTGATGGGCAACCACGTTCGCGAACTGGAAGCTTTCTCGATAATTCACCACGTTCTCGTTCAGGATCATTCGCACAAAGAAACGCGGAAAATTTAGTACGTACGCCGATCGGGCCAGATGGTAGCAAAGGCTTCGCTGGACGCGCCAGAAAATTCGGGCAAACAATCTCACCTGTTAATTAAGTGCCAAGAAAATTAGATTATTTTTGATAGACCTACATATGTATATGCCTATGCGTATGCAACTTTCACATATTTATTTACATACATACATAAGTACATAAGTAGGTATTTAGAAGATCAAGCGTACAAAAAGTTGAGAAGTATGAAAAAGTTAATTATTGTTATTTCAATTCCTTATACATACTATATGTATATTATGTAAATACATAGTATGTACATACGTATCTAAAGTGTTATGTGCATATCGGTGCGTATGTGGCACTTCCTCCAGTTTTTAATTAATTTGTTTACAGTTATATGAGAAAATCGAATAACTACATACATACGTTGGACATATATGTATATGTATGTATGTTTATGATTATATGCAATTGGATGGCTGAATACAAACAAATGTATGCGCATATGTACTACATACAGTGTCGGATAAAAGTTAGAACCACTTCCGCAGTGTTAAGTCATATTCGTTATTTAGCTCGCTGTTTTAATATTGAAAATTGATAGTCAAATGCCGAAAGTAAGTTAAATAGCCACTGTGAAAACGGAACAATATATCAAAAACATTGCTATTGCAAATAGGGTGAAACTCGAATACCTAAACTCATTTTTATAGTAAGATGTTATTGGTAAATATGTAATAATATGCAATAAAATATTTAGGAAAAACTGAGCTATTCGTAATACGCCCTTTTTAAATATGATGTATTTGGGAACGAATTTTTGTTATCCCTTGACAAATTTGGTTCCCCCAACATTTTATATAAAATGTAGCCTTACTAAGAGTCTACCCAGCCTCTAAAGATTTTCTACATTTTCTTTAAAGACATGCGATGAAATTAGTTTGTAGGAGATTATAAAATATACCAGAACCTTTAGCCTCTTAAATGTGACAACAATCTGTAAGTATTGTTTGTGAATTTTACATTATCTGATGAGTTGTAATATATGTAGGTATGTAGTTGAAGTATCACAGGAGTCCGCAGATTTTTGTATAGATAAGGGTTTAGGTCACAGCACCAGATATTTATTTATTTATTAAAAAGCTGTCGTTTACAACAATACATAGATTTATTGTAATATTTATATAGAACATTAAAAATATTTTTTAGAATTAAGGTGAGAAATCATCAGTGCGGTTCTGTTAAACACGTTTTGTTCACGACTGTATGTATGTACAATATGTGCATAGTATTAGTATGTACATATGTTTGTAATTTGATTGCTTGGTAAGTTTGTAGAAAAATTCAATCATATCCGTTATATACTCTGTATATACACTTCTAACTATATTTCTCGAGTACTATTTTATGTTAACACCGATTTCTACCAACGTTATAATTTAAGTATGCAATATTGTTAATTATAAATACAGTTGCGAAGGTTTATCTTTCTGTATAAAATGTCCAACCGAGAATAAAAATATTTTAATTTTTAGCTTTTTAGCAGAACACACTTGGTATTGCTAACCTCATCAGTAGGCGTCAATACCGTGTTCAAATTTATAGGCAAACGCCTAAAATTGTTGGATTTATGTATAAATAAGAAATGTTGCCAACTCAGTGATTGTTTTCAACAAGTTGTTTTTTTTTGTTTTTGTCAACTGTGACGCTAGTTTTATAAGTAAACTTTTTGTTATTAACTGAAAAATACATACTTATATGCGAATGTAGTGTAGATTTGTTTACTATCAAAATCTATCTTATTTAAAATTTACTATTATTATAAAATATTTTATAAACTAAATGTGTTTTAATTGCATACAGACTGATATCTGACCGTAAGTATTTTTTACTTTTCCCATTGAAAAATTTCTTTGAGGCATTTTTAAAGTAAGTTTTTAAAAATAAAAGTAAGCTCAGTTTAAAGCCATGCCTAAGATAATTTCTTCGAGGCCAAATCAAATCACACAGGGGCAGTCGTAAAAGTTTGTAGTTCCGAATTTTACAATGTTATTAAAGTAATTGTGAGGTCTACATTGAAAACCAAGTATACTAAAATGTTTAATATTTTCGATTTTGATAGCACTCCAGCATGTTCTATCTCTATACATATGTACGTCCTAGCATACACCCAAAATATTTTTACAGTGCAATTATGTCTAGTAAACAAGCTGAGAGACTTAGAAATGTTATAATACAAAAAACTTATACGATATAAAGAAATCTTAACTTACACTGTTTTTAAGGAACCAAAAATACTGAATTTTCAATTGCACTAAAATAAATTATGTGAATTAAATCTAAAACACACATAGTGGCTCTAAACATACATATGTACATATACATATGTATGTGTATGTCCGAACCCGCTTTCCAAACACTCGGTCGTAGTTGCCAATCGGACTCAAGTCCTGGGAAAGATAAAGATAATAAGGCAGTAATGGAACTTATTTCTTCTCCACAAATTTTCCAGACTTTTTCATGAATCTGAGAAATTTACCCAAAGATAGAGATTGTACGAACGATTTCCATTCTCAATACATCTGAACCAAATATACGCTGTTTCAGTCTAATATCAATGTATTTTAGAATCACAAGCAAGCAACGAGCGTTGGTTGGTTGCCGCTGCAGACTGATTTGGTATCCGTGCCACTTTCGTAATTATCCAGTCCTCTACCTTAAGTATAGCAAATGCCTCCGATTGGTTAACCGTGGTACGCAGATTTCAAGATTTCCATTATCAGCTACGAAATCTGAAACATTAAACGTTGATACAGTCCCTAATTTTAATTGAACTCTTCCATTGCTTTCTGTACGTGCAAAACTGAACTCGGCTACTTTTCTAATATTTAGCGATATCAATTTCCTGGAATTCTGGGATCCTGTGACTATTTCGAAATTCAGAGGTTTTTGATTTTGTTAAAAAAGTACAACATTGTCAAAGTATTATTATTTATTTACTAAGATCATAAATTAATTATAATTATTTACATACAAAGAAGAAAAAGGAACACACAATTCAACTAGCTTCAGTATTTTATCACAAAGTGTACAAATATATTTGGTACAGCAACAACTGCCTATATAAAATAAGTTTAAATCACTGTTTGATATCATTATTAAATATCTTTAGGTGTAAAGTATCATATCATTTTTAATAAAACGAATGGGATACGTTAATTAAAAATAAAATTACAACAAAATTATTAAAAAATAATAACACAATTTATCATGAGGTTGACGTTCGTTTCCCGAAAATATTTATAGATTGTGTTGCAATTAAAATATATTAGCGAAATATTTTGTGATAGTTTTGAAAAAAAAGTATTTAGATCTCATTAAAAAAAATATTAAAGCATTGAGAGTGTGATCCTTCAACCGTGCCCCAAATTTATGGCATAAAAAGCCAACAGAAGAGAAGCACCGTTGTTGATAAAAATTGAAATGCTTTCTGCAGATCACCTCTATCACCACCATCATACAAAATACAAATTGTCTTAATCTAAACTACTGATTTATGCACCATACGACTTTCTATTAAATAAAGTTTGATTGGATGCCTGGCGCATGTTATAGTCATACACTTTTGCTGTAACTTAATATTTATATTGTTGGATTGCACAGCAATTGAATTAAGATAATTCGATTTAGCATTCTTGAAATTTTATGATATTATCTCTTATACTTATTTCTTGTAAATCTATCACCTAATGAGTTTCCGAGTTTCTTATGTAAGCAAAGCAAAAAGTTTCACATTAGACACCATTGTGCCTAGAAATCGCACCATAAATCGAAGAAAACACTCCAAAGGCAGAAGATGTGGAAGATCGCCAGCACGAACTAAAAATACAAATCAACCGGAATGTTTACCCAATTTAGATCTGGACATTATCACTACAATATGTTTTCTAGAAATTTTGTAATTTTAATAAAAAAATTGTTATTATTTTTATAAATTGGGTACAATGTTTGAAATTTTAATTTACTATATGCGTTTTGTTATATTACAAAGTAGAATTTGATTCATATTAATAAAAAGGCTTAGCGTGAAAAACATTACAAATATTTGTAAAAAAATCTTCATGTGGTCAGTTTTTTAACTCACTGTATAGTCCATATGTATAATATATGAGTTACCCTATAAAACCTTTTTCAAAGGGAGTACCACTTGTTTTTATGGCGAAATTCAATTAAAACTATGTGTGAAATCAAATATTGCAATATAAGTAACAAACGAAAACGTTTTAATAATAAAATAAAGCTTAGAGAACAAACAATAAGTTTCGGTTCGGCTTTGGCCAAGAAAAGCGAACTTTGCTTGAACATTTGAAATTTTTTATTAATATAAAACTTTTATTTTTAATATGTTTCTTTTTGGAAAATAGTCAACTAAACTTTTCAAATTTATATGATAGCGATATGATTTGCTGTAATAATGCTGATAAAATTCTTCATTACGAATTGAACACTTTTATCAATGAAAATCTGCTGCCAAGGAATTCTGATATATTTGAATATGAACTTTTCGATGCCCATATTTTCTTGCGTAAAAATATCTATATGCTCGAGTGTATCTATTGAGTTTTAATTCAGCTTTATACCGATATGCGGAATGGGTTGCAAGGTGGAAGTTTCAATTGTGTTTTTTTTTTTACTTCAGTATGAAAGTGTTACATTTCAAGCATAAAACATGTAAGTTGTTTAACGTTATTTTTACAAAGTTATGTTTGCATGTAGATATGTTTATGTGATGATGTGAAATGGATGTTATTTAAAGTAATGAATGTATTTATTTGGATATCATTAAAAGAATGTATAATTTTAAAAAATTCATTGATTTTTCATTCTTGGAAATTTTCGGGATGGCTTCGGTTCGGCTTTGGCCGAAGTCGGCTAAAGTTCGGTTCGGCGTTCTCTTATAAAGATTAATTTCCAAAATGTTTTAAAAGAAGGTTGCCATAAGTTGATAAAAAAATTGAGTTTGAATTAATAATTGAGTTGAGAATTAGTAATCGAAATTATACCATATGATTGCGAAGCTACAAGTTTTAAGGAAGTTTAATAATTTCATATTAATTAAAAATATAATAACTTAAATCCAATATTGAAATATGGGTCTCAAACGAAGGAGGTTTAAGAAAGTTTTAATTTAATTAAGGCATGAGATACAAAGGAATTAGGCTTATGAAAAATATATTTAAAGAATGTTAATTATTTAAATTAACTTAATTTTTTAAGACAAATTAAGAATTATAATAATGGTTGGAACTGAAAAAAGTTTAGGAATACTTAGCCTCGAAAAATTGTTGAGGGATTGCCAAATGTTTGAAAATTAAATACAATAACTTAAGTAAAAGTTCTTTTTCAAACACATGTACATTGCCAATATCCTGAAACATAATTTTTGAGATTTCCTAAACACACACAGACTGGCTTGATTTATATAGCCACCTGGATAAATGCATTGGGATGATCAGCAAATACCTGTGGAGTTCTCTATATCAGATCGAGGTTCGGCCTTCCAACTCTAAAAGGAGTTGTGCGTTTCTAACAATAAGAGGGTTGCACTAAACCCGAATTTGACAATAACAACCAAGTTATAGCAACCAACCATTTTTTTTTTGATAACAAACAATTAAAAACAAACGTTAAGAATAAATAAAAGTTATTACGCACCTTCGGTGAAATTATTTAAATCGAATGCGGTGTGATGGAAGCCGCGAGTAAAAGCTGGTATGAAATAAATGTCCTTTCTACTTTTCAAATTTTCAACCATAAATATAATCGTATCTAATAGTAGTTACTTTTCTACATTTCATTAAATAATAATTTTAAAACAGTATCAAAAATTTCCTCTTTTGTACTCACTTTAAATAATGGGTGTTTTTTTAGACTGATAGAACTTTCGATAGGGATAGCTGTCACTTGACAGCTGGTAAATGACATTTCGTTTTGAGATTTCTGTTCAGTAAGCATTGACAACTCATTATGGAAAGATTGACGCCGCAACAACATTTACAAATTGTGGAAATTTACTTTAAAAATCAGTGTTCTGTTAGCCAAACTTATAGAGCACTTCGTGAATTTTATGGTCATCATCATAAGCATCAGAGCAGCTTATTCGTCGAACTGTTGATAAATTTCGAACAACATTTACTCTACTCCATGAAAAATGCGCAAAGAAAATTGGACTGATCGCATCCGATTCACCAAAGCTATTCGTGGCGGACATATGCCAGAAATCGTTTTTAAATATTAAATGTCATGAAAATATCTTTCAAATAAAAAAAATTGGCATCATACTTCATTTTTTATGTGTTTTATTTCAATTTAAAGTTCTATCAGTCTAAAAAACACCCTTTACATAAACGGAATATGAGGCCAGACAGATTTTGGCGTTGTACTATTGGCATCACCCTTTCTTATTGCACCATGTCACATCTATGTATATATATATATATATTCCACGAAACTATGGAAAATTGAAATTGAATTGAAAGAAAAAATATTTTTACAGCTATCTGGCTATTTGTCGATAAACGATACAGCAAATTTCTTGCATTATTCCTAACTGGACATAAATAAATAAAAATAAATAAATAAATAAATAGCGTTTAACAGTGAAAGCCACTTCTTCGCACAGTCATCTTTTCAACAGATTTATTATGTTAGTACCGTTACCTAAGTTGAGGGATTTTGGGGTTTCGTGGGGGATCGGATTTATAATCAAAATAGCATCAAATATAGTTCTCTTGTCCCCAAAAACATCCACAATAAAAAGCAATTATTGTTCTGAATGAATTTTATCGGTCTTCCGTTTTCGTGAGTTTATCAAAGGCCATCTACATAGTGTATGTGTTTGTTGGACGTCGGTAAGATAAGTTAAATGAAAGGCTCGGCTTTACCTTCTCTGTCCAAAGTTTTATTAAAAGTTCGATGAAATAAAAAAAAGTTTTATACAAGACATACAAACTGTATATCATAAAGTCTACAAACTATTGCCCAAAAATATTAATTTTACATATGTATGTATGTGGTTATCTAATTGTACAATCGCATACATTTATTGGTAGATACGTATTTATAAGTAAATATATATATACAAATATATATGTATGTATATATAAACGTGTTTAAGAAATCAAATTGCAAATTGAGCGCTGTACGAAATGTTTTTTGCGTCTCCTTCATTATCATCAATTTCAATAGCACCACCTACAATGGTGAGCAATGTCAAAAATATAAGTACATATGTACATACATTTGTACTAAGTACTGCATTATGATATTGGTAAAGGTCAGGCATACAATTACTTTTGAGAGTATTCTCAAAAAAAAAACCAAATTTTGTTTGCCTGCTTTTTACTTATAAAAAAACTTAAAGTTATGTTGTTACCTTCATCTTTGATTTGTCATTGTTTTGCACACATGCCCGTGTTGTTAATATTGTTTCCTTTTGTTTTATTTCCGAGTTGCAAAATGTATGATTTTGGAGTGCGATCAGTCATGATCTTTTACATAGAGCGAAATAAATATGTATGTAATACTATGAATGTAAGTCATATTTACCTCGTGAACATTTATTTAACAACCTGAAATGAATTAAATGGGGAAATTTAAAATTCAACATACGATAACACATAGCCTTGTACCCATTTGTATATTGTTCTGTTAGAAAATTTGCAACCGTATTTTTAGCTAGAATCAATAGGTTCGATTAAGTCATACTGGCTGGCCCAATAAGATACCCTAAATATATATGCAAAGTACGTCCTTTATTCTGCCATCATTAACCGGCGGCGATGCCAAATAGTATTGCCATCCCTTTGGCTAACTGAAGTAAACGATTTGGCTATTTGTCGATGACCGATTCCGATCCCTCTGGAATGTTGGATATTCATTTCCTCCTTCAACATGAGTTTCATGTACCTTCTATCTTTTACCAACACGGACCGTAACTGACAAGGCGAATTCATATAAGGTATAAAAAAACCAATGAATTCGCGGTTAAGCAACCATTACAATTTTTAAAAGGTTTTTTTCCAATGTAAGTTTTTCGACATAACCGGTTATGACTTGTGACCACAGAAATAATCGTTATTTGTTCAATCAAACATTCATTTCAGTTTTTCGTTCAAACAAAGCTAACACTTTACTTTTATCTCTAAAATAGAAGTTATAATTTGACTTTTATTTTTAGAAGTTATAATATAACTAGTATTTCCTCAAACAAAAATAGAAGTTAAAACGAGGTACCATAATCCTTATGAGTTCTATCAAAAAAATTGATATTTAATCATTATACTAGGATTATTAAATTTTCGCTCAATATTAATCAACAAATTCTAAGTTTTATTTTCATGTTCATAATAAATAATCATATGTCGAGTTTTATTTTTTTCATCACCCACAAAACTTATTCTGTCAGTGTTATTTTTTCGCTCTATTTTAATGATTGGTTTTTTGCATTCCTATTTTTTTTAATCAAAAATAGTCATCATTTTATAAGATTAATTTAGTTGGTCACCAAAAATAATAATTTTTTGAATTATATTTTTCTGCTCAAAAATAAATCTTAATTCTCGGGCGTTATTTTATCATTCAGAAATAAAAATTAACTTTTGTATTTTATTTATTTTTTTGCAGTACGAAAAACTTAAAATGCCATACCACTTTTTTAATAAGTGTTTCGTGGTCGATTTTTTTTGCTATGCTGTCGTCAGTATATGCACTCAAAAACTATATCACAAATATGTACATATACACATAGATATATACTTATGTACAATATAAAAAAAAGATTATTAAGATGATTTTTTTTTAATATTCCCAATGTTTTTCAGGAATTTTTTTTTTATTAATTTTTTATAGAAATATAGTTCATCATACATATATCATAAACAGTGTAAATCAAAGTTTCGAACTTTGTAAAAAAATTCAGCAAATAAAAAAAATGTCAGTGAGTGAGTTTTAAAATTTGTAAGAAAAATTTTCAGAAACTTTTGTAGTATGCAGTTTTGTAGCCAATCAAATTTTAATATAATAATAATAGGCTTTAAGTGATTGAAAATTACCATTGATTTTTAGTAGTTTTTTTTGCTGATGAAAAAAAATAATCTCAAGCGCTGTAAAATACCTAGTGCAGCTTTATGTTGTGATAGGGTTTTATTTCCAATTCTGTTACACACTCTGCTTATCACAGGTTTCTGATTTACTTTTGCCAGGGCTGAGCTAACAGAAACCATACCGTTTTCTTCGTTAACAAGGTTCAAGTCCTCGATGAGCGCCTTCTACCTAGAAACCCAGAAGATGCAGACTTGCTCTTTCTTGCTTCTTTTACTCGTTTTTGTGAATTGTTGCTTTCTTTGTCCTACTCATTTTATTCGTACAACTACCTTCCCGACGTGGAGTCCAATCTACCTAACATTATGCTTTATATCGATATAAGAAAAGGTAAAATACTAAAATCTCAACATGTTGGCATTTGAACGAACGATTGGTAACCTGTATTATCCACACTCCGATATCCCGCCCGAGAGGTGTGTCTAATGAACTATGATTACTTCTGCCACGAAACACGGCCGCGAAAGGCCAAGCAAAGTTACGTATACTCCATTTGATATAATGAAAACGGGTCATAAGTTAACTACTTTTTGAATCCCAAATGCTCTAGCTGGTGCTGCAGGAAACCTTGCAAGGAAAATAATTACCAGGGCGGACGTAAAAAGGAATATTTTAAATCTCGCGCTTTTAATTTATTAGATGATATTTTCAGAAATTCTTCTTCAAGGATTTATACATCCTGCATCAGCATTAGTCAAATATAGCAACTATAATGAATCAACCCACTGTTGGAAGCGGGCGTGTGAAAAGTTCCAAGTCACCTCAAATTAAAATCATTGATCATGTGAGATTTTTGCAAACTATCTTGTACATACAAATAGCATAACCGCATAGACGACATACTTATGTATGTACATACATATGTATGTGTGTTTGTAAGATACGCACGAAACCAATGTTCGTACTCTCAATACCAATATTAGAGCATTTGTGCATTGCCCTGGGGCGATACGACCACTCAATCAAGTTTGGGGGAGAATCAGAGGAATAATACTCGTTCGGCCAAACGAGCTGTTCAAGGTGTTTTTAGGCAAAATTTAAATACGCACATGCGTATACATAGATATACAAATTATACATTTATGTATATGTATGTATGCTGAATGTATGAATTTTTGAATTCAAAATACGTATTTTGCCGTCGCCCACACTTTTTCTACAAAATAACGCAACGAAAACTCTATGGTTTTTATGCGGTATACGCGCTCTAGAGACGAGAAATGCTTGCATTTTTAAGTATGATTAGCTCCGCCGAGGGTCTGCGGGAGAATAATGAATCGGGGTTTATTAGCTTGTTGGAAAAAAACAACCGTGATAAGCAACTGAAAATATTTGAAAAATATTAACCAACATAACAGTTAAGTAAGTAGACGAAACATTCAGTTAGTTGTATTAACTGTGTATTACAAATGTGCATGATAAAATTCATATGAGTTTACGCATATACTACGGATGACAAACCGGCATCCCGGAATTTGTTTAATCTTAACAATTACGGGATTACTCAGTTTGAATCCCCAGATTAGTGAGTAAATTTTTTTTACATCAGATGCAGCTAGTGAAATTTTCATCATAAAAATCCCTTTTTTGAGGAAAGAAAACTGTATTTGCAACATTGATTGAGCTTCGAGGGTCATTGTGTTTGACGAAGAATTGTGATTTTAACGTCGGAAAAAATAGCAGCCGAAAATGTCCGACACTCATCGCAGTTCAAGCAAGGCATATGTACAATAAATTTATAGAACGTCGTTTTATAACATATATTTTTAAAATGAGTTTTCTTTCGCAAATGACGCTAATGAAACCAACGATGAAGTTGAGTTAAGTGAAACAGTTAGCCTGAAGGATAAATTACCTTGGACCTTAACTATTAATTAACAAACCTCTTTTAATAAAAAGCAGTGTTTTGGTTAAAAAAAATTATATTTTTTCTAGTGGTGGTGATAGGAGCAATTACAATCAGAAAGCATTTCAATATCTATCCACAATCCAGAAAACAAGTGGTGCTTTAATTTGTTCAAGATCAGATTTTAATCAATACGAAGAGTAACAAAAAATAATTTGCTAATAAAACAAATAATACTTCGCTTATCTTCGGGCTACGAACATTTATTTGAGGGACCGACTCTTATGTAAATGGTTTCAATTATTTTTGTTACATATTTTATGGACAAACATTGTATAGCCTTCGAAATGAAAGTTATTTTATATCGATCCCCAATAGTGATATAAAATAATTTTGTACACTTTATTACACAATATTGAAGACTTAATTATGTTTGTAAAATTTTTTTGTTTTTTTTGGTTATAAAATAACTATAAAATGTTTTAATAAATACCTGAATTACTAAAAATAATAATTATTTCTTAATGTTCTGGCTTCAAATATCATACAAGGTTAATAAACATTGTTCTACTTGCTAAATTTTTTAACAATCAATTTTAATTCCGACAGTCCCGAGCTCCCGGGATTACATAAAATAATCCCGACAAATCCCAAAATTTATGCCCCTTGATTTACGCAGTACTAGTTGATACCCGCGGCTCCGTCTGCGTAGTTACAGTTACGATAAAGTCGACTCTGAAGTTATTAGCAGTGTTCTGATATAATTATACCTTTCATTGAGATTATTATAATTTTGGTCGGATGTTTGAAACTTTACTTAAGTAACGCTGGGAATTAAAGTTAGAAAACAATTTAGAATTTCAAGATTAAAATGCAATATTTATACTTTTGATTTACTTAAGTATTTAGACAAAGGATTTCTTATGCATCGCAGCAACTTCAACGAAATCGGAAAGACTGTTCAGTAAGGCCGAAATTTTAATTTTCGATAGAAGGGTCTCTTTGAAGCCAAAGAATGTATATATGTATGCTCTTATTTATGAATAAAAACTTTGCAGGATATTTGTAAATCACAACAAATGATCTCAAATCTGTTATTTTTAAGTATTTGCACAAAGTGAACATGTTTTATAATAACTCTGTTGTTTTATAAAAGTTTTTATTTTTCTGTTTTTTTTTTTTTAAGTTAAAACTTCTCAAATAAAAGCACACATTGAAATCAGTTTTAAACCATTTATTTCCTTTTTGTTAGTTACACTCATTCACTCATACGTACATCTATTGTAATTACATATTTAAATTATTTATACATGTAGATATGCATATTATATATGTTTGTAAGTATATATTTTCGTCTATATTATGTGTGAAATATAGGACTACGAATCTGTAAGTTCCATTACATGTACAGCACGATATTATGGAAACCAGCGATAGTATTTTTGAAACTATCGGAAATATCGGATGGTGCTACTATCGATTGTTTTGCAGCTCTAATTTATAGCATTTCTTGGAAAGTGTTTGAACAAACTTGTACTAAATTCATTGTCAAAAAATTTCCTGCTACAAAACAGCAAACGGCTACTGTTTAGTTATTGGCGAGTTTTTCTGTAGCCATTAAAATATCGATATCATATATTTTCTATTAAAATAAAATTTATTTTATTATACTTTACATTAATTTATATGCGAAAAGTAAATAGTATTTTATAATTGAATGCATTTAAATTAGATTTTTTTTTATTAATGAAAGGTATAAGGGCTTCGACAGAGCCGAAGACAGCACTTCTTTACTTATTTTCAATAGGATATCTGTCAAAAGTAGTTTAAGAGACACCTTTAACTCGACTATGACCAATATACAGGTTTATTCAGGTATCTATAAAAATTGTGGTGCAAAATTTATCACCCAATTATGTTTCTGAATCACTTTCTACCATTTAAAAAAAAATAAGTTTGAGTAATCAATTTTTTTCTGTTGCGTAGAAAAGCTGATATCCATCCAGTGGATGCCACCACTGTTTATACACATTTGTTTCCGTATCCGCAAGATTTCCGGTGATAGCTGTTCGCTCTCTTGCGGAACTAAAAGGACATTTTTAGAGACTCATATGTATATGCATCCGTCAGTATTTTTTCTCTTGGGACTTTTTTTATTTCGCTGCTAAAGGATCATTCGATAAAATAAATTACATAAATTTTGCTTAAATCTGTGATAACAGCAAAGCAGGTAGAATAATTCTTTTGAAATCAAACTATATATGTAAGTAATATTTTCAATTCTATCAATTGCGCACGAGAAAACCGCTTTGAACAAAATATTTATTGTTTTCTCTGGGATTGGGAACGGACTTAATCAACTCGGCAGGTGTAATCGATGCCTCACCTGTCTCTCTTGGAAAATGCGTAACTTATATATTTTACTTTTTATTTATACCTACTTTATTAATTTCATATAATACTGAGATTTCACTGCAAGTGTTACTATTTTGAGATTTGCTAAATTACCGGTTAAATATAACTTACTTAAGGTAAAATGGCTCACCTATCACTTTGGAACGCCCTTAACCCATTAAATCCCAACCATATTTAAAACAATTTTTCTTGAAATGTGTTCATGAAACATTTATTAAAATGATTTAATTAAGCTCCTTAAGCAAAAAAAAAATCGAAAAAAAATCAAATAAGGCATATTCTGAGCTGTACCCAAGCGAGTACAATGGGATAATGTGTATAGCGTTTGTACGAAAATATGTGCATACATATGTATGTATGTATGTAGTTAGGTTGAAATATTTTATTCATTTCTGCTTTCCCTAGTTGTCCAGTGAACAGTATGAAAGTTTTTGAAGCATTCTCTCTCCACGCAAAGGGCTATGTTGCATACCTCGCAAATCCAGCGCATTCTTTGGTGACACTCCCTGCACCTCAGTTGATTCGGTATTCTTTAAGCAAAATGGTTAGACGATGAACCTGCTATTGATGCTGTTGTCGATCGTTTCGAAGACATAAAGGTTGTATCCCATCAAAGTTCGTTCCCACAGTCACAACGCTGTTGTCATTCCACTTTAGAAAAAGGATTCCTGAGTCAGCATACCTACAATATTTGTTACAAAAAATCTATTTCAGTAAATTTTTACGATAAACTTACATATAATCAAACTCTCCACGTTGTCTTTTTTTTTTAGTTCTTTGCTTGCCATTAGGGGGCATTTTTTTGTCCGCCTTTCACGGGCAGTCCCAGTAGCCTTGAATCCTTTTTCTTTCAAAATTTCGAGAAGGTCATATGATGTGAAGAAATTATCGAAAAACACGATGTGGAATGCGGAATTTCTTCTAAAAGATCAAGAACGACTTTTGAGCCTAATGGCAGGCTTTCTCTTGATTGTTCAACTGTTTTATCTCCGTAATATATGTCTGTTGGCAACTCCTGCCTTTGAGTTCCATTTTTATATATTTCATTTCGATGTTCTAATTTCATTTAAGTATTTACATACAAACATATGTTACTCTCATTATTCGGTATACATGTACATATATAATGAGTGTCATCTGTATATTTGATTTGCCGCTAATGGTGCCCACAGTCACCGCCGTGTACGTATGCCGTGTCTGTTTGTCGGGAGATACACAAAATTGAGCAAAACTTGTGCCCGTGCGTATGTTTTGTAAACAAACTTTGCGTACATAAAACTGTGTTTGTTTGCATCAACACAATGTTGCCATTCCTTTGTTTGCATACATACTTTTACACACATCCGCGTTGTCAATTAAAATTTTTCATTGTATAATAAACCAAAGCCAAAAACCAACAAATGCAAATAGTTCATTTATCTATAATTAACATTATTAAACATCGATTTTAAATGAATTGAGTAAAAATTTAAATTTTTATAAGGTTATTTTGTTAATGATTTTAAAAAGTTCTGCTTGGCAACACTGTGCGGTGAGAGAGCACTCAGCTGACACGGCTTCACGGCAAAAATCTAAATTTCTCTGATTACACACGTGCACGTCGCGCGTACCCGTCACACGTACACGTTGATGAGTTTTCATTTACATGGCGTTCTCATAAGTTTGATCGTGTCAGCTGACACGCAACGTACGTTTGCGTCGGTTACTGTGGGCACCATTAGAAATAAACCAAGCCAAGCCAAGCTAAGAAAGTGCTTGCGTTAAATTCGCCAGCGGGTCAGCGACAAATCTTTATTTCGCAGTGAAATACGCCAATTATTTCACTGTTTGATTGCCGTTTATGGAAAGTTCTCGCCGTTCTGGAGTCATCGCTTGTACACATACGTATATTTTTGCACTTGCCGCCGCCAACTGCAGCCGTTCTTATTGAAAATATTTGTATATGTGACTGAGACATCGAACTTTTTATTTGCCAAGCCTATCGAGGAATTAAGCACATAATTTATTGCCAATTTAAGGAGTTATTTGCAACTCGCCTATTTATTTACCTGCAATTCGCCATATTGCAGTGCAATTTGCCATATTGCAGTCACAAATTTCGCGCAGCCTTCCACGATTTGACTTCGACATGGCTACACCAGTCAATACGCCCGCTTCAAAAGTGGCTGACCAGCTGAAGCTAGTATCGGATGCCGGTACTGCCACCGACATCATTGGTTCGCTTAATACTTCCATTGCCGAGGGAGTTAGTACCCGTGCCTCATCTACCGCTCGTAATGAAGCGATGTTTCAGACAATGCAGAAGCACATCGCCGCGCTTGAACGCAGCCTGAAATTAGCCCAGCAGAAGATACGAGACCACGAGTCCGCAAACGAAGCCTAAAGCGCAGATGCGCGAAGCATAGCCAGTGCGCCCAGCGACAGTTTCGCCAGTGAACCTGCCCTGCCGTCATCAAGTCTGCCGATGACACAGCTTCACTTTCCTCAGCCGCAGCCGCCGATAGTAACGAATGCTGCTACAATTATAGAGGGTGTGCAGCCGCCGCTACCACTTCACAACGCCACATGTTATCCGATGTATACCGCCACACGTTTCACGCCGCCTATTTACTCATTTTCAACAAATGGTTCAGCTACAACGACAGCAAATGGTATGTACACCAGCTCGACTTTGCCACCGCCCGACGCATACCTTAATAGCCTTTCGTCAACGATGCCGATTCCACCAAACGTAAGCTCTATACTTCCGCAACGCAGCAAAGAAAATTGCAAGATTTGCCAGAGTTTAATGGGAAGCCGGAGGATTGGCCAATATTTCTTACCGCTTACACCGAGTCAACAGCTGTCTATGGGTACAGCTGTTTTGAAAACAACTTACGCCTGTAGAAGTGCTTAAAGGGTGAGGCCCGAGAGGCTATCAAATCGTTGCTAATCCACCCGAACAATGTAGGAAATATTATTGAGCAGCTTAAATTCCGATACGGGCGCCCTCAGCAGTTAATCCGAAGCCAGTTAGCCCACATTCGAGAAATTGCTCCGATATCGGAAAGCTCAGTGATAAAGTTGATACCATTTGCGACGAAGGTCAACAACATTTGTTCGTTTTTACGTTCTGCGTGCGGCGGGGAGCAGTATATAGCCAATCCAACGCTACTCGATGAGCTCATCGGGAAGTTACCCATGAGCAAGCGTATCGAATGGGCGGTCTTTGCATCGTCTTTGCAGCCATATGCAACGGTTCAACATTTCAGCGATTGGCTCACAAAACTTGCCAATGTTATATGCACGGTTTACGACGGGGAAGCAACGAGAGACTCAAAGCGCCGAGTTGTTTTGCACGCTGCCGAACCGCAACGTCAACCAGTCTGTCCCGTTTGCCAGGGTCAGCATAAGGTATCCGATTGTAGCCAGTTTAGCCAACTTACAATGCCGAAGAGGTGGGAAGAAGTGAAACGACATCGCCTCTGTTTCTCGTGGCTCAGTGTTGGCCATGTATCGCGCCTTTGCCAACGGCGTAAACCATGTACCACCGATGGATGCAAACGGTTGCATCACAGGTTGTTGCACGAATCTGAGAACAGTCTGCCAAACCAGTCAACGTGGTCTCGAAATCGCAACAGACGTATTTCAATAGCCAACCTACACAAGAGTATTTGCACACAGACGCAGCCAGCGACGTGTAACCAACAACAAGATTATTCAAGTGCAGCGGTCCTAAGTTGTAGGACAGATGTTAAGAGGAAGTTTTTATTCCGTATTCTGCCAGTCGTGTTGTACGGAAGCCAGAAGCGCGTTGAGACTTATGCGCTCTTTGACGAAGGTTCGTCAATAACCATGATCGACAACGCACTAATTGAGGAACTTGGATTACGTGGCCGGACGGAACGCTTGAATCTACAGTGGTTCGGCGGACGTGCCACCCAAGAGCCAGCCGTACTTACTCGTGAGCGGTGCCAGTATGCAGAAGAGGCATAAACTACGAAGGGTTTACAGTTTACGCCTGACTCTCACGCGGAACAGTTCATTCGCTAATTTTGTGTAACTGGTCAATTAATTTAAGATAGACTCTTTGAGTGAAACCCGATCATATCTAGTGAATCAACAAACTTTAGCCAACTTTAAGATGGCAGATCCGCCGGATCGAGGCAAAGCTGTAGAACAGCTCTTGTATCAGACCAACAAAAACAAATTATTAACCAGCAATTCAAAAACACCTAAATACATGCTAATGAATAGAATAGAAAGTGCGGAAGACCTCTCAAAAGTGTCCCCCTTCCTTATAAAAAAAGTAATTGACTCAGTCTGCGGTGGTGAAGTAGAATTGTGCAAGAAGTTGAGGAATGGAAACATTCTAATTAAAACAAAAACATTCGCGCAAGCAAATAAACTAATAACCTTGTCTGCCCTATCTCCAACTATTAAAGTGGAAGTGTCTGAGCACAATAATTTAAACCACTCAAAAGGTGTTATCTTCTCACGCGAATTAATAGGTATACCAGAGGAGGTAATAAGAAGCGATCTTAAAACACAAGGTGTAAGTGAAATAAGAAAAATTAAGAAAAAGGTTGATAGCAGCCTAATCGAAACAGGTTTACTCATAATAACATTCGACAATCTCATGCTACCAAGCGACATTCTGATCGGTTATGAAAAAATTAAAACAAGACCCTACATACCACTCCCGTTCAGATGCATGAACTGCTTAAAATACGGGCACTCAGCAAAAATCTGCAATAATACCAAAATATGCGCCAATTGCGGAAAACTGACCTCGAAACTAGCGAAAAGTGCAATGACCCTCCAACTTGTATTTTATGTACTAACAATGGATCAGAAAACTCTGCCCACAATGCACTTGACAAAAGATGCCCAGTGTTTATAAAAGAAAAAGAAATACAAGCGATCATCACTCTAGAAAAAGTGGATAGAAGGAAAGCGATAACCACATACCAAGAACGTCAAGAAGTTACCAACAATCACGCAAACAATTCTAATAACAAGTGCGCACACTCACCATACTCACTAACGCTCTCAGCAATGACAACGAAATTCACCACAGCAGACAGTCTAACTCGTACTACCAGCAACAGCAGAAACTCTATTCTCCCACTCAACACAATTGACCTACCACACACATCTCAACAGCCACACTCATCAGGTATTAAACCCAGAGAGCAAATGGACTACTCAGACATCATGATCAGGAGTAACTCTTTAACCAAAAACACTATGCAACAAATCACAAAAGATAACAAAACGAAAGTTTTACCAAAAAATATTTCCAACAGAACAAAATCCATGTTAAAAAAAATTAATAAGTCAAAGGGAAACTATAAGCAAGAGTCTATGTTATCATCGCCTAATGTAGACATTAACGATTCTGATTCATCAGAACCAATGTCTACGGACCAATAACTCACAACATACTCGAAATAACTAAACTAATATCTATTCTCTCTATATTACACATATTTATACATATACATTTATCATGACACTAGACATAATACAGTGAAATATGAACGGATATCTTAACAATTATAATGAATTGCTAATCCTCATAAAGAATTACAAACCTAAGATCATCTCTATCCAAGAAAGCCACATCCCAACACACCCCAAAACGTCCCAATCCCAAACAACTTCCTCCTACACTCATTCAACTCAAACTCATCACACGGTGGTGTAGCTATTCTAATACATAAATCTATACAACATGAAGTTATACGAACTGAAAAGGACTTTGATAACATAACCTTAGAAATACACTCAACAAAAAAATTCAGAATCACGTCAGCCTACTGTCCCCCATCTTTCAATTTCCATAACCATAATCTTGAAAATGTATTCAACCAACCTAACCACTCGTACATTGTCACTGGAGACTTTAACTGTTGGCACCAAAGCTGGAGTTCACGCGCTAACAACCGGAAGGGCAACATATTGGCGAATTTCATCAATCAATCCGACTTCATACTTCTAAACGACAAATCACCAACACACTTTTCTACTCGTAATACGCTAACCTAGACTTTACTTTTTGTACCCCCGACCTCGCAGTTCTCGCTGAATGGAGAACTCATAACGACTTAAACGGGAGTGATCATTTTCCAATTTTCATTTCACTGTTTCCGTCTATTAACCACTCGAATGTAACAACTAAGGCCTCCTTCAAAACTGACCTTGCAAACTGGGAAATCTTCGAAAAAAAATGCAGACACTTTGAGTCAGCCCGACCTACCAGCCGTAATGTTAACGCAGAAGCAGCCAACCTTAGGAAAATTATTTTACAATCTGCTAACGAATCCATACCTAAAACCTCAAAAAATAACAAACAGAGAACTGTGCCGTGGTGGAATAAAAACCTAAGTAAATTAAAAGCTGATAAAAACAGACGATTTCGTATATTCAGGACGAACATGACTGAGTTTAATCTAATTGAATATAAAAAGGCTAACTCGGCACTAAAGCGCGAAATCAAAATCGCCAAACAATGTTCGATACGAAAGTTCACAGCAGAAATTAATCCTAGCACACCCACTAAGAAAATTTGGATGAATATCAGACGTTTCTGTGGATACAAATTATCTCACGGTATACACTGCTTGCAGTCCTTGAGCAATCCCAACCAAACCCTCACAGACCCAGAAGACATCGCAAACAGGCTCGCAAAGTACTGGAGCAATATAGCTTCAGACAACAACTTTTCAAATCTTTTTCAAAACAGGAAACGAGCGACCTTGCAATCGGAAATAATTGTACAGCCTTGAAGAGATGCAGAGCTATTAGAACAAGATATAAATTACTTAGAATTATCATCCTCACTAAGTAAGCTTAGAGGGAAAACCCCAGGCCTAGATAGGATAACATACCCAATGATCCGGAATTCTCCTGAAACATTCAAAAAACGTCTCTTAAAACTATTCAACTCAATTTTCCAAAACCAAATTATCCCACAAACCTTCAAACACAGCATTATTATACCAATACCAAAACCAAAGTTAGATAAAACACAAGCAAAATCATAGAGACCAATATCTTTAAACGCATGTTTCTCTAAGGTCCTAGAAAGGATAATAGCAAATCGACTTTGGTGGTTTGTTACCAAAAACAAACTACTGAATAGCCGACAAATGGGTTTTAAGAGAGGAAAATCTACAGCAGATACTCTACTCCTGTTAGACTATTTAGCTGCAGCCAAGCTCTCGGCAAAAAGTCACCTAACAATTATTTCCCTTGACTTTGAAAAGGCGTATGACAAAATAGGCATACACACAGTAATCGACCAACTCGCAAAATGGAAAGTGGGGCCCAAAATTACTAGTTACATTATTAACTTTATGTCAAACCGTAAGTTTACGGTACGAATAGGTAACCACCTATCAGATTTCTGGGGAACAGACAACGGTATTCCCCAAGGATCGCCCTTATCTGTTATTATTTTCTTGATCGCGTATGACAAACTATGCTCTGTAAAGATGATTTCAGCATCATAATTAAATGGAAAAAAGAAAAGTGTCCAATCATCGACCTTAATAGCCTTTCTCAAGACATTTTAACTTGGTGCGATTACTCAGGAGCAAACCTATCCCCAACCAAAAATCGATACATTCATCTCTGTCGAAAGCATAACTGCCATTGCACTGTACCATCACGAAACATAAGCATCGTACCCTGTGACGAGTTAAAATTTTTAGGAATCTTCATCAACAAGAGATACAGATGGAATTCCCACATCGATTATCTAAGCTCTTCTCTGATCGCACAACTAAACATTGTGAAATGTCTAGCTATCCCAAAAGTTAATTGTGACACCCAATCCATCCTAAACATAGTTAGAACACTTATTATACCGAAAATAAGTTATGGAATTTTTCTTTACGGGTACTCCCCTAAATCTCTAATAAACAAAGTTAATGTATTACTTAATGCTGCGATAAGAATCGCGTTGGGCGCGTTGCGCTCTACACCAACTGCAAATTTATCATTTGAATCAGAAATACTAAACTTTGAAAATCAAAGAGATTTAACCACCGCTAAACTTTTTTAATCTCTCATAACAAAACAAGACAACCCGCTATATAGCATCGTCAACAACATCAAAAAAAGGAAAAGTATTCTCAAAATACAGCCGGCTATAAGTAGTATCATAGAACTCTGCTCAACAATAAATATACCTACAAAATTATATAAAAACGTTATCCCCAACTCTCCTCCATGGTCTTTTAATCCGAAAGCAATAAATACTACATTGCATACCCTTCACAAGGACAACACAAACCCGATTCAATACCGGGCAATGTTCAACGAAATCAGAAACAAATACATACCATAACTATACTTTTATTTACACAGATGGATCAAAGGTCATCCATAACACCTCATATAGCATAACCTTAGAAAATAAAATTATTAAAATTTCAAGCATTCCAAACTACAGCTCGGTATATTCAGCCGAAATTATTGCCATATCTGAAGCAATAAACCTGGTAAAATACAAGAGGAAAAAAATTGCTATATGTTCAGATTCACTCTCTGCTCTTAATTCCATAGCCGATATAAACAACAGGAACTACTATACAACCACAATCAGAAATACGATCACACAGTATTACCCAAACATCATTTTAATATGGGTGCCAGGTCATAGCAATATAGTTGGCAACAATCTCGCCGACCAAGCCGCTAAACAAGCGCACCAAAGTCCACTAACTAGCACAGACAACTTTAACTTACTCGATATCAAAAATAATATTAAACAATACTTCTACAACAAACAACACCTCGAATGGAATCTAACCAACGACTGGTAAAAAAATATAAACTACACAAAGGTCCATATAACAGACTTCCTACAAAAGTCCAAAAAAACACCTACACGACTAGACATTATAAAATTTGAACGTCTTCGGTTAGGACACACAAAAATAACACACGGTCATCTTATGAATAACACAACCCCAACACACTGCATCTGCAACCCAGATACCATAGCCACAATTCCCCATCATCTGATGAGCTGCCCACTGCATGCCACATGCAGACAGCTAATATTTACCAACACAAACCCAATCTCACACCTCTCAGTTCCTTCTGCTGAATCAATATCCCTAATAACTAAATTCCTTAAAAGAACCAACCTCTACCATAGAATCTAAAATAAAATGAATCTATGTATTTATACATAAGAGTAGAAATTGTTAAGTACATATTGAGCTTAAGGCTTAACTGCTATAGCTCCTAACACAATTAGCTTATAAGATTTATGTTATAAGCCAATTTTATATAAATAAAAAATAAATATGAAGGGTTTACGGTGAGTAAAGCCGATTTGCGTTGCCATGAGAGATATTTAAATGAACTGCCAGTTCAGCCGTACACACAAGCCAATCCAAAGCTGTTAATCGGACTTGACCACTGCCACCTTGGTTTGCCATCAACAAGTCTGCAGCTATGTAAGTGTGGTCCGTTCGCCGCGAATACCGAGCTGGGATGGGTTGTGCTTGGGCCAACAACCAATTCATATCCGGCACAGCCATCATGTTTAATCGTTAATTGCCACACTGACCAGTCTTTACACAATGTGGTTGCCGAGTACTTCGAGACAGAAAGCTTTGGAGTTCGAGCTGCGCCTGCCATTGATAGTGATAGTGATATCCGCTCTCGAAAAATTTTGAAGTCCACCCCATGCCGTGTTGAAGGAAGATACCAGACTGGTCTGCTTTGGAAGCATCCCGACGTACAGTTACCCTCCAGTTATACGATGGCCTTGAGAAGATTGGCGGGTATTGAAGCCAAAATGAAGCGCAATACAGATTTCGCCACTGAGTACAAGCGCATCATGAATTCCTACGATGAGAAGAACTACGCCAGAAAGCTGTCGGCAGAAGAAGCCGCCTTGTCTAACGATAAGACATGGTACCTGCCTCACTTCGCTGTCAGCAATCCCAACAAGCCAAGCAAGTTACGCATGGTGTTCGACGCAGCTGCTGAGGTGGATGGTGTATCCCTCAATTCACAGCTCATGAAAGGTCCGCAGGAATATCGGCCTTTGCCCGCCATACTATCCACTTTCGTAAAGGAGCAATAGGTGTGTGTGGTGACATCAAAGAGATGTTCCACCAAGTGCTGGTTCAACGTGACGACAGATGTGCGCAGCGATTTCTTTGGCGTAATGGTGACGTCACCAGACAACCCGAGGTGTATGAGATGCGCGTAATGACGTTTGGAGCAGCATGTTTGCCTTGCGCCGCCAACTACATATGTGAAGACGGTTAACGCATTGAAGTATTCAACCAAGTTCAGTGGTGCTGCCCGCGCCGTGAAATCGATACTGGATTATCACTATGTCGATGACTATGTCGATAGCTTCGACACAGAGGGAGAAGCAGCTAACGTCTCGAAACAAGTGCGATCAATACACAAGATGGCTGGGTTTGAGCTCTGTAATTTTGCCTCAAACTCGATAAAGGTAACAGAAGCGCTCGGTGGGGACGGAGCTACCCGTCAACTAGCTAAGAAGGAAGGAGTACTCGTGGAACGAGTTCTTGGTTTGTTCTGGCAGGCGTCGAGCGACACCTTTGGATTTAGATTGAAGTTCAACAACGTAGACTACAGCGTAGTGAGCGGAGTGCGTCGTCCGACGAAGCGAGAGTTACTCAGCGTGGTCATGTCGATTTTCGACTCGCTGGGATTTCTAAGCAATTTTGTAGTCAGCGCTAAGATCCTAATGCGAGAAGTATGGAAGCATGACATCAGGTGGGACGAGCCATTGCCAAACAACGTAAACGCCGCATGGGAAGGATGGCGTAAGCAACTGCCATCAGTCGCTGAATATGTCGTTCCCCGGTACTATTTTCGAAAGGGCAAGCCCAAAGCTCTGCGGCTGCATGTCTTCGTCGACGCTAGCGAGGATGCCTTTGCCGCGGTGGCCTACTGGAGGTCAACTAATGCTCACGGCGAAGTGGAGGTCACATTTATCTCCGCAAAAACCAAATGCGCTCCGATGAAGTCATTGACGGTGCCTCGATTGGAGCTTCAGGCAGCCGTGCTGGGTACGCATTTGATGAGCTGCGTCCGGGAGGAGCACTCCTTGGCCATTGATGACTGCATCATTTGGAGTGCCTCGAAAAGTGTGGTCCAGTGGCTTCGCAGTGAACATCGGCGCTATAAGCCATTTGTGCAACATCGGGTCACCGATATACTAGCCGCTACTACTACCGCAAATTGGAGATGGTTGCCTACCGAGCACAATGTCGCCGATGAGGCCACTCGAGCTAACCATTTTGTCGACTTCAGCTCATCTGCACGTTGGTCCTGCGGTCCACCATTTCTGTTACGAGAAGATCAGACTTGGCCTTCAGAACGATATGCACATAGTCATCAAGAGGAAGCTGACAGAGAGTTTCTTTCTAAATTCGCTCTTACGATCGTAAGTTTAACGTTTTTAAATTATAACCGATTTTCTTCATTCAGCAAACTGGTGCGAACGACAGCCTGGGTCCTGAGATTCATTGACATTTGCCGCCGCCGTAATCCGCCAGACCGATGCCACGGGCTAACTGCCAAAGAAGTTGAGACTGCTAAGCTTTGTTTATGTCGTCTTGCTCAGCGTTTATGTCGTCTTGCACGCCGAGGAGTTTCAGCACATCGAAAGCGGTCAATATCTACCACGCACCAGTTCGCTGATTCAACTTTCGCCTTATATTGACAATGTTGGGGTTATCCGTCTACGAGGACGCATAGATGCCGCCAGCTGGCTCCCGATAAGTTCAAGACACCCTATCATATTGCCGCCAAAGCATGATTTGACGAATCTGCTCGACATGCATTACCACGTCAAAATGCATCTTCAAAATTTGGAAGCCACTATTTGCAATATACGTCGCTGTTACTGGGTGCCTCGCCTTAGAAGTTTGTTACGCAGTGTAGTTGCCAGCTGTACTGTTTGCCGCCTAAACAAAATCAACGCTGTGCCAACGTTGATGGGTCCGCTTCCGATTGATAGATTAACTCCTTACGTCAGGCCGTTCAGCTATACGGTCCTTGATTACTTTGGGCCAATAACAGTATCCGTACGTCGTGCCACCGAAAAAAGGTGGGTGGCGCTTTTCACGTGCCTGACCGTCAGAGCCGTGCATTTGGAGTTAGCCCATGACCTCAGCACTGACTCTTGTATAATCGCATTGCGCAACTTTATAAACCGTCGCGGCGTCCCCATTCGTATGAGATCCGATAATGGGAAGAACTTCGTCGGTGCTGATGCGGAAGCCAAGCGCTTCAGTGAGGTTTTTGATTACGATCGCCTGCAGAGTGAGCTGTCGCAGAGAGGTGTCGAGTGGATCTTTAACTCACCGTTCAACCCAGCAGAGAGAGGCGCTTGGGAGCGATTGGTGCAGTGCGTCAAGAGGGTACTACGCCACACTTTGAAGCAAACTTCGCCCCGGGAGCACACGCTCAACTGTTTCCTCATCGAGGCGGGAAACATCGTGAATTCTCGTCCGCTGACGCATTTACCCATCGATGCCAACCAAGAACAGCCGCTGACGCCCAATGACCTACTTCTGGGTGAAGCCAATACGTCACAAACTCCGATTGCCAACGAAGTCATGGAAAGGACGTGCCTTCTTCGACAACAGTGGCGTGTTGCCCGACAACTGAGGGACCATTTTTGGAAGCGATGGGTAGTGGTATACCTTCCCACATTGACACGCCGAGTCAAGTGGTGCAAGAGGACAAGGCCTTTGCAGATAGGTGACCTCGTCTTCATATGTGATCCCAATGTACCTCGCCGGGAGTGGCGCCGAGGCATGATGGAGCGTGTGTACGCAGGATCAGATGGAGAGATTAGGCGAGCTGACATACGCACTTCCAGTGGATTGAAGCGACGAGCTGTCTCCAAACTGGCTGTTTTGGACATTGACATCAATCAGGTTGATTCACGGAGGCGGGGATGTTGGCAACTCCTGCCTTTGAGTTCCATTTTTATATATTTCATTTCGATGTTCTAATTTCATTTAAGTATTTACATACAAACATATGTTACTCTCATTATTCGGTATACATGTACATATATAATGAGTGTCATCTGTATATTTGATTTGCCGCTAACCCTTTGCATGTACGTATGTATGTGCAAGCGTATGTTGATGTTCACGCAATTGGTAACGGCCAATGCAGTATTGCCTATTTCGCTTTGTTCTCTATTTGCGCATATATATGTACGTACATATGTGTATGCAAAGCATTGGAGTTGATCTCCGCGGAGTTTTGCATTTGTAAATATGTACATATGTATATGCAAACCGATGTTAGTTTATGTACAGATAGATACGGCAATGTGTCCCTTGCTTACTCGTCACGCCATAATTTGGTTGATCTGCAAACGCAAATCAATTGCAGAATCAGTCGCTGACACACAAGAAGGGACAAAGGACACGCTGCGGTAAGTACTAGAGTTAATTTATATGCATAAATATATATAATATTGTATGTTCATTTAGAAATAAACCAAGCTAAGAAAGTGCTTGCGTTAAATTCGCCAGCGGGTCAGCGACAATGTCGAACTTATATAAATATCCACAGCTACTCGTGACCATCCAATTTTTATACCCAAAACGAACCGGCTTTCCTCTTATGAGTTGTTTTGCCGAATGGCCACCAAAATACCTAACAATAGATTCGTCAATGGACAGTTTTGGGTGCATATAACCGAACTGGCAAAACTTGTTGCATAAAATGTTTGATAGTGGTCTTATCTTTGCCATTTTATCGCTCAAATCCAGATTGGGAGACATATTGTTGGCTACAAAAGGGGTTCTGGTATCTTCATCCAGTTGCCAATACATGCATTCTCTTGGCATTGTGTGATAACCGCTGTAGAGTAAAATTCCGTAGAAAATTTTTAGATCCTCCTCATTGAAATTGAAATCATGGTTGTTATGCTGCAAGGCGTATATTTTCGTTTGATCCACAATTAACTTTACCACATCATCATCAAAAATCGTTTCGAAAATTTCAACTGGAGACTTAGTTATCAATTGAGAGCTCGCTTCTAATTTAGATTGCTCGTAAAAATGCGTCTCCGGAATTTCTGAACTTGCTATTCTTTTTCTCCATCTTAGATTTCCATCTTTTGACAACTTTTGCCTTTTTTTTAAGCTCGCAAGTGGAATATCGTCCTCACTGTCACTGCTGAAAAATAATTCCACCTCGCCGGAACATCCCGCGGTAAATCATCACGTAATATATTTTCCTCGTCTGTGTCACAGTGGGCATTCGGTATAATTATAGCAAAATCGAAATGACCACGATCGCTCGATTCAACATAGTCAGTAGCCGCAGAGAGATTTTGAAACTTCAAAAACGAGACGTACCTTATTACGAGCAGAAAATTGAATGAGTACGCAATCACTTCTTCAATTAACCTCGGAACAGAATGATAACTTCCTTCAGAAAACTATCGTACCTTGGCAACTGCAAGGCTCGTTTTCTTATATGGTATTAGTAGGCTCATATTATATAAAACAGAACGATTCTTCTGCATAAGCAGCTCACAACCTCCGTATGATTCACCCAAGTGTCCTCTGTGCAGCTCCCTAACATACGTAAGCTAAAGCGAGAAGGCAAATCTGGTTGGATTACTCCGATGTTTTCGGTTTCAGAGCCCACCAGGATCTGCAGCGTATGTTCGCCAGTAGGTGCGGCTGCGAGTGGGTGTCTGATTTGGAGTAAGCGTCTAGCTATATAAATATGTCCTTAAAATAAAACAAACGCCCCAATATCTAGTTGTGCGCTGTGCTTGTGATATTTGCCACAGATAAAGTATTAAGAGCTATAAGTTGAAGGCAAACACCTGGAATATCCGAATTAATGGGGAAAGTGCCGCTTAACGCCATCCAGGAAATGGAATGAATGGATAAGGTAAGAGAGAACAACAAATCCGGGGGCAATGATGAATTACCAGCTGAGCTCTTCAAGAGTGGTGGCGAAGAGGTGGTAAGGTGCATGCACCAGCTCATTTCCAGAATATGGTCGGACGAATGCATGCCCGCCGATTGGAATTTGAGTGCCTTCGGTCCAATACTCAATATATCTAATATTCCGAACACACTACAATACAAATTACGTATTTTCGTCCAAATTACTTCGAATAAACCAATTACGTCCACACTTGCCATTCCTCATCTATATTGACAGTTCTGTATAACCGCTATGTACATACATAATTAACAAAGTTTATTTATTTAAACAAAAGCGGGTATTTCATTTATGGTCTTAATTTCAATTATATTTATTACCAAAATATTAAATTAAATAAATATCTAAACTTATAACTTTGGCTTACTTAGCTTTCATAAAAATTAATGCTTCAATAATTGCTGTTTAAAAAATTCATAATTAACTCTCATCATTAACTCTTTTGTTGTCTTTCACATACTCCTAAAATTTGCGTTATTCTCCTCTCCGTTTCCAAAAATGCTTTCCTGGTTTCATTTAGCTCTGCATCACTTTCTCACAATTCTTTATTGCAACTTTCCATTTCCATTTAAATTTTGTCAAATTTTTTAATTTGCTAACTGACTTTCTCTCTAGACTCTCGGGCAGGTATTGATGTTTATAGATTTGAAACTGTAGTGCCATGAGAAGATAAAGTAGATAAAACGGGGAATCCCAAAGAAACCCCGAGGACGACTCTGAAGCTTCGGTCAGTCTCATTGATTTACTATTATCTAGAATATAAGAAAAACATATACATATACTTAGCTGAAAAAGTTTTATATTATATAACTTTATAGGCGGCAACTTTTTTAAACAATAAAATGTACATATGTATGTAAGTAAGGAATGTTTAGTTATTTGTTCAAAGGTTTTGGCTCCTAAAACACTCGCATTAGAAAGAGCAAAAATGTAGGTTTTAGAAAAATCAGCTCTCCTCCTTCCGGGCATTTTTAAAAGGATTTTATTAGGAAATTCGTGCGCGGATCACGCATTTTATCCCAACAACTTGAAACCATTGTACAAATAACTAAACTGGACCACGGTAAACACTAAACTATCATACATTTACTAGTATTTAACGTCAATACATATTTTATTACTCGATTTTTTCTTTTACTGAGCCGATATAGAAAATATACGAAATATTTCACGATTTATGGTATCAGAGCTAATGCATCTCCATATAAAGAGACCATTCAGAAGTTTCCCCATCAGATGGTCCCATTTGCGCCTTTTCCTTTCTACGCCGAAAAATAATTATTTCGTCTACTTTTTTCTCCGAAATGTCTATGAGGAGACTTTCGCCTCCTATTTTCCACATATTTACTTTTTTATATTTTCCCCCATTTTTATCATATCGCTTTTGCTTATATCGCAAGCATTAAAACACAATGACAGTTTGGTTATGGTAGAACACATTTTGTCGAATATTATCGATAAAATTTGGAGCCGACACTATTTGTTCGCAATTTCGTTATTGATTTACGAGAGTGGGTTCTGGCTTTAAGCCTATTTATGCAAAATATTGTTTTATAATACGGTTGTACTTATAATTAAGGCTATTATAAAATTTAAGAGATGAACTCGAAGAAATCGCATATACCTTGTTGTCGAATGAAGGGTATATAAAGCTGTATTATGATCAACAACAAATTACATTAACTATCTTCGTCACATATGTACATATGTACATATTTTCGCACTTTCGTGAGCGTACGCCTATTTTATTGCAATGAGTTAATTACCAAATCCTATATTTCAAAAATACACACAAATGCATTTTTATTTTATTTTTTAAAGAATAGTCGCTAATAAAAATATATGTATGTCTACTTGTTTACGATTTTAGTTACCGTTCATTTAACAGGTGGTATCACAATGGACTCTTCTATGTTGAGGGTTACATTATAATATCTAAAAATGTATGTATGTAAAAATATTCAAACAAACCCCTTTATGCACAAGCAAAATCACACAAGCCGCTGCTCGCAAGCAAACTTGCTATGAATAATCAACTTTGGAAACTTAGTGCTGAAAAACAATGAAAGATAGGACGGCGAAATTTTTGATCGATGATCTGGAATTCTATCTAGTTTCACGGACTCCAAATACTTTATTAATACAATCATTTAATTTTTTGAATAATTTCGCAAAATAATATTCACAACTATCTACTCGCGGTAACCAACTCGCACTAATATTGTTATTGTGCAAATTAGCATGTACATATGTACATTATCTTCAGACAGTCGTTGGTTGTTATCTTCACTAGCGCCGTTCCGAGCGGGAGCCATCTTCACATATGTACATATGTATCTCACTCTTGCTGAAATTGCCAATCTCACGCGCGGTATAACTGTTAATAGACCCAATTAAAAGAGGAGTATTACTTATGCCTGAAATGGGCCAAAATTCAAGCTTTTTTGTGGATCTACATATATAAGACTAACGATTTTTGAAAATTCGAAATATTTTGGAAGTTTTAGTTTATAACTTTGTTTGGATCGTTTGGATTTCCTTTATGTTCTCACGATTGGTAATACGCATCCTGTATATAAGGTTCTGTAAATAAGAATACCTGAAATCTAATGCTTCTCAATCTATACTTCAATTTTGAAGTGTGAAAAGATACAAAAATATTATGGACAATTCATCTGCATTATTAACTAATAAATTTGGTATAAACAAGTAAAGGCAAAGCAGTTATACTCTTCATGAATATAAAAAATTTAACTTTATTTAATTACTGCATGTTTATGTATACATAGGATGGGACGTATACATAGTCAAAATTAAGTAGGCAGTTAAAGTTAATTGTGACTTTTACGAGAGATACTCCATTGAAAGTTATGTTAAAAAACTAAAAGCTAACTTCAAGTACTTACTTAATTTTGACTATGAATATGTCCCATTCAATTTTTATTTTAATTTTTTCAAAACAATGATTGGTATGGGTGTTATATCTTACAGAGCACCGATATTCTTAGGTCTTGTATGATTGATAAGAAAATAACTCAGGGACTATTTCGCGTTCAACCACACAGATGGGCAGGCAGGTATACTTTCTATATATATATTATATATATTATATTGGTGTTGAAGTTTGCATTTCGACCTTACGATAATTGTGCGCTCGGTTCTTTATAATACCTCGTATAGCCCCAAGGCTCTTAGGAAGTCTAAGATGATGGTTGGTGGTAGCGAGGGTATGATTTTCTGCTCGGGACTATATGAGCCCAGATACCTCTGCCGTCTTCTCTAGACGGCTTCGGGGTCTCCGGGGTCTCCGGGGCCGAGTCACAGATGTTCAAAGTGATATTTTCACTGTATGAAAAATGCTTTTCCAAAATCAATGTACATTCGTAAAGTTCCTTTGCATTGAATAGTTTTGTTTTAAGTCATAAGCTTCGCACGTGCTACCCTCCATTGGTTTTGTTTAAGAAGCTTACATTCCTACTAGGGCTGGGAATCCCACCCGGATTTGTCAACTATCCGAATACTTGAATATCCGGATACTTCCTCAAAATCCCCGGATATTCGGATATCCGGATATGATCATAGCTATCGAATATTCGAGATATTTGAAATAAATGAAATGCAACATATGGGGATATTAATAAATCTAATAGAGAATGCAAAAAGGTTTCGCTATTTATCTACAAGTTGCCTTATTTCATTCGTTCAATAACAGTACGAGTATGATATAGTCGTGGAATAGCACACGTCGAAAAATTATTTACAAAGGTGTTTGTGGATTATTATGATTGTTCATCAATTCGTAAATTTTTTTTTGGATACTCAAATATTGACCGGATCTTCGCAAATCCGGATAATTTCACCAACGAACGATATCCATACGATCCGGATTTTCGAATATCCGAAAATGTGGATAGTTTCAGCCCTAATTCCTGCTACTATTTACAAATAGTTTACAAGAAACATACGAAAATCTACGAAGGGTTCAGCCCAATTTTCAGATTAAGAAGTCGATTAGTCTGGTGAGAGTGAGAAATCCGCTTATTTCAAAAACCTTTTTTATCAAATCATGGTTATAAATAATGATGTCTTCTTGCCATTTTTATTTATTATAACGTTTTTTTAACACTAAATTTTTGGAGCTTCATCCCTAATTTTTATTTGAAAGGTATTGCGAAAAGCAATAGCAGACAAAACGGGAGAAAATATAGCTTAGATTTTTTTTTGTTGAGCCCATATCTATTTTTTGCATCTTTCTTTTTGAAACTAATAATAATTTTAAAAGTCTTACTAATATTTAACGTACTATTATTTACGTATTATCTGTTTTTGCATTCAATGTCTATATTATGGTAAGAATCTGCGATAATGTGTGAGACATTTTTTGACATATCTGCGTCTTAAAACAAAAACAACATCCGATTGTTGTATTAGCTCTCCTGAGGCTGCCTATCCAATGTGCCTCAATTTTGAAAAATGCAACGAATTTAATCTTGTTGTTAACTTTTAGGAAATATAATATCTGAAAAGTAAATATTTTGCTAATTTCTGAAATGTTTAAAACAACTATGATCGCAATATCGTTAACAAATCACTAGGCTTAATAAACTTGCGACGTGAAGTCCAAAAAACAAAAAGGTTACAATATATTTTCTAATACAGTTGTCTTTTCTTTGGATCTAATTTTTTCAATACACATATTGTATTTCATTTAATTTTTTCGATTGACGCCCTATTGCAATATTTCAATTTAATTTTTCGGACGGTGGCAACTCTCTTTAAAAAATATCCTCTATGTAAATCCACGATATAAGCTATTTAAGTATAAAATTTTATGCAAATCCGTCCCACCATCCTCCAAGTCCCATAAAAAGTTTCACTTCAAAATATGCAATAACTTCAATGGACTAGAAAAGAAAAATTCACTAGAGTACTCATTACTACTCGTACTCATGCACACTTACTACATATACACACTTCTAAAGGGTTATTTGCATATTTTCGATGCTGCTATTTATGATTATATTTTTTACAAAGTGAAACCTCCTTTCAGGATCTACATATGGATGTACTTATATTTTTATATATTTTTTTTTTGCGAATTCAGCTAAACTTCCATAAAAACAAAGACTTCCGGATGATATATGTACATATGTACATATATGTATGCTTATAAATGAGTTTTTGAATGGACTAGTAAACTACGTGACAACTCAAAAGTTAATGTCAAGTGTATGTACATATGTATGTAAACGACGAATACATGTGCAATATATATAATTCACATGCACGGCATCAATTGTTCACTAAGCGAAGAGTCGGGCTAAATTCTGCAGTTCATTGAACATTTCAATATTCACTTGCACACCTCCGGTCTCACCTTCGCAATCAAAAGCTCTTTTCACGCAATATATACATACATATGTATGTAAGTAAGATTCGTGTTATGTCATTTTTTAAATTTATTTGCAATCAAGCGACGCCTCATTAAAATCTACGTTAAGTGAGAACACTTGGTTGAGCGTTTACTCGCCGGAGTATTTCGAGTTTGTGAAGCTCCAAGCCACCCATATGACGTAGACCCTTCGAATGAAACGCGCAACCGACCAGATATATGTAAGAGCAATTACATCCATATCAATATGTACATACATATGTATATTAGACCAGCCCGAAAAATTATATAATCGAATTATTTTCCCCAGCCCTCATAAAATGTGTCATCCGCCCTCATAAAAAGTGTCATGTTGCTTTGAAATCACTGCCGCAATTTTTCCCCATTAAGATATCCAGAAAACCTCCTCAATTTTATTGAATTTCACCACAAAGATCTCTATATAGATAAAAATATAAGTGTTCCCTAATAATGACGTGTAGTTTCCATAATTTTATAATTTTTCTATATGATTTAATATCAAGGCGCTACAACTTTAGGTACTAGCAAGGTTTGACTTCTGTTTCTGACTCTATACAAATTATGATAGTATAATAGTTTCTCTTTTACCTTCGAGAGGTATCCTCTATGTATCCTTCATTGGAAGGCCTTTAGTTCTGAATTACTGATTGCAGTAGATCCAGACTCACATCAGTGTTGCCAGGTGTTTTATAAAATAAAGCTACCACATTCCAAAAATAGTCCCCCCATCAAAGTTTTAATGACACACGAACGCTTTTTATTTTCAGTAAATAAAAGCATCAAAAATCTCTTTGGTTTATAGCATAAATATAGCATAAATATCACTTTGTTGCTGTTTCATATGTTCAAATATTGTGCAATCTTTTCATGCTCATGCTACTATGATTCGGTGCATACCTAGGTATTGCAAATATGCTATTTATGTTCAAGTAAAGGATCGAGAATACCCCTACTGTATCAAAGAGTATTTGCACTCATATGTAGGTCTTGAAGTATTTGAAATATTTGCATTCATTTCGGTTTGAAGTATGTTAAATTAGTTTCTCCTTAAAATTTGCTGGTCTTGAACTTCTAATAATAATCATAATATAATAGAATATAGCTGAGTGAAATAATAATATTTCAAAATAGATCATCCAGTTTGGTAATATGAGAATACATTTATTATCGATAAAATTTAGAGCCGAGAATTTTAGTTCTTGATTTGGTTCATGATTTGCGATGAATTAGGTGCTTAAGACTTAAATTAGGCATGAGCCCTAAATTAATATTTGATGAAACAAAAAGTAAACGCTAGTTTTCTCCTCCCATATTAAAATCCCGAAAGGATTTTTAGCCCATAGATATGTAAAATTTAGTAAAATTTTAGCATAAAGTTATGGTATCTTACTGTTGTTGGACTCGTAGATTTAACTTTTTATGTTGATTTTTACCAAAAACTTACGCTGGGTGGCGCTTTTGATGTATTTTTCATTCATAAAATACATGGGAGTTCACACGAAGAGTGGCGAAGTAAATTTACAAATTCAGAAAAAAACCACGCAAAATCATTTATATTTACATAATTTTTGTGCTCCTTTTTGGTATTGTCGTACCATATTTTTTTTAAAGATAAATAAAAAATAAAAATCGTAATAAAACAAAAATAATGAATTGTTGTTTGATGTATACTGGATATCCCGAAAATGTCCAACATTCAATATAATAGTTTTAATCAAATAGAATCATGTTGCACAGTGTTATTATTACGACAATCAAAAATATGCAAACGCATGCTTTTGTGTAACATGGTACGGTGAAATAGATTGAATATCTTGCGATCGATATGCACACAAAGTGTTAATACCATATTTTTGGATATTTTAAGAAAAATATTAATCTTAATTATGATTATATACAATTTTCAATTTGATAAAAAAGTACGATTTAAAAAAAACTCAAGAAGTATTAAAAGAACAATATGCAACCTCAATATATTCCTATTTACATATATAAATACATAAATTCATGAATGCGTACATATGTACATATACATATATGTATGTATATGCATATATCTCGAATAAGACATTCAATTGAAAATCGGTGAGGTTTCTAGTTGTCGGCTTTTAAAATGTATTAAGTTGATTTTAATCCAATAGCACATTTTAAAGGGCCTGCCGGTATGGAAAAATCAATTTGAAAACTTCCCGTAAACCCCAGGTCTGGTCTAATGTACATATTCACATGTGTGTAGGTGCATATGACAATATAGACAGATGCTCCATTAGGTGTTTTATGACTTTTATTAAGTTTGAATGCAGCTTTAAACAAAACTTAAATAAATTCAAACAATATTTAATATGTGATTATGTGCATGCAAGTCGCATATATTTTTATATATAAACGTTTGTGCTTATAATTTGGAGTGGAAAAATGCATATACATAGTACATACATATGTATGTATGTAATTGATCCCTGACAGTGGCTTTACAATGACCTCTGTAGGTGGACGCATTCATGTTTCCTAAACGAGTTCAATTCATTGAGCAGCAACCACAAAAATATTACCTCCTTGAGTCATATGACACCGAATGTGATAAGCATACATACGTGTATACGTATTTATTTTGTTTACACATTTTCATTTTAAAGAACGTATAATAATTTTAAGTTTAATACATTCTTGATTAATAAATAACTGAAGTGATAAATTGGAAAAAATAACTCAATGAGTTTCTTACGCTAATTGGTTAAGATAAAATTAAACAATACTCAAATTTCCTTGAAATAAAAACGAAAAAATATTTGAATGATGCGAAATATTGAAATATTTATTTGGCAGTACTGTAGTCAGCTATCCAATACATAATTAAAAATAAACAATGGTAATTCTGTTGAGCTCAGGAATAGCACAGCACTTCTGTCCATCCATTGGTTAGTAATCTATTCCCTTGGTAGTTTGTGATAAATATATGTACGAGGGTTGTCTTTTATATTTTGCGCCTTCGCAACACTACTTGTGATGATTAGCTGCAATTAGATATTTTTATCGTAAAGTTTGGTATTTTTTGGCATAAACTTGCATATAACGTTTTCACTTACAAGTTTTATTTGTGTTTATTTATAGTGAGTTTAAAAATTCATTTTGCCTAAAAATGGAATTAACCCGTGAACATTTTCGTGCGATGATTTACTACGATTTTCGACGTGGATTATCGAGACCGGAGTGCATCAATCAACTTACTTCTACTTTTGGGGTTGAATCACCACACTTTGCCACTGTGAAACGATGCTACAACGAGTTCCTACGTGGCCGCCAATCTTTGCAGGACGAATTTCGTGAAGGTCGTGCCAGAAACAGTCGATTTAATTATTTCTTTTCTGAATGAGCTGTAGAAGCCTTCAAACAGCTCGTTTTAGAAGTATCCTCTTCTGAGTGGCAAAAGTGCTTTGAAAATTGGTTCAAGCAAATGCAGAAGTGTATTGACTTGGATGGAGAATATTTTAAGAAACAATAAAACTATTTTCCTTAATATTTGACTGTGTTTTCATTATTAGGCGCAAACCTCGTATACACTCAATAAAAGGGCAGATGTAAAATTTACTTCATTTTGGTGTTGTAATTTTATCCTCAAATTACGATATTTTCTGCAGATGGAGTAAATGTTTCTGCAAAATGAATAAAAAAAAAGTATATAAAATGAAATTCATTTTTTCCAAAAGTAGTAAATTAGCATCATTCATTCCCATTTTTCGTTCTTCGGAAGCTGTTTTTCTTCAATCCACACATTTTTTTTTGAGTGTACATTATTGATATAGTATATTTTAGTTAAACTTTCACACATAGGCAACCCTAAACTATTGTCATTTAAATTTGTTTTAACAGAGGAATTCGAATCTTGTTCGGCAGTAAACTCAGATATTGTTGAACTGCAAATAGCGATTTAAATGATGAATGGGAGTTATGCTCCATTATCACAATAAAAATATAAACAATTAAAAGAACTAGAATCAGACTGGCAGGATTTTGAGGAAAACTACCGAGCAACGATTTCCTGAGCGATAAAATAACGATAAAATTGCTTTCGATCCAAAAAAACAAATATGACTCAAAGTATAATGATTACTTTTGATGGAAAAAATAACAGTTCACGAAATTATCAATATAACTCGATGCATAGATTTTCCAAATAATAAAATTCAGAAATTTATTATTGGTAATGATTGCAAAGTTTAAAATCTTAAAATATTGATTAAGTATCAATTTTTTTGATAAAACTCATAATGATTACTGACCCTGACAACATACAATCAAATAATTCAACTTTCTTATTGTTAACTTCACAACCTTATTGAAATAATAAGAGATTTTTCTGAAAATGATCAAGAGGATGGTAATAACCTTTTTCATAAATTTACAACAGTTGAGCTTACAATACAAAAACTGCTTCTTCTGAAAAAAACGTGAAGTACAGGGTTTTTCAATAAGAACGCTACAAACGTTTTTTTTAAATAAAACAAAAAACGATTTGGGATATGAGTTAAATTCTTTATTCCTGTGAAAGTACATTCGATGCCATTATGTATGGAACTCGATTTCTTTTGCATGAGCACCACGGGCACGCTTGCAGAGGTCCAGACGCTAAACCCAATTTTCGACGGTTTTCAAGCATAAATCGACCGATACTGCTGCAATTTCACGTTCGATATTCGTACGAAGTTCATCAATCGTCGCTGGCTTGTTGGCATAGACCATAGACTTGACGTAGCCCCACAGGAAATAGTCTAACGGCGTCGAATCGCACGACCGAGGTGGCCAATTGACTGGGCCATTTCGTGAGATAACACGTTCACCAAACTTGGTTTTCAATAAATCGTTTGTGACATTCGCTGTGTGGCTTGTGGCGCCGTCCTGTTGGAACCACATATTGTCCAAGTCTATATCATCCAATTCGGGCCAAATATATTCGGTTATCATTGAGCGGTAGCGATTCCCATTCACAGTAACGTGCCGGTTTTGATCATCACGTAAGAAGTACGGCCCAATGACGCCGCCGGCTCATAAATCGCACCAAACCGTAATTTTTTCGAGATGCAACGTTGACTCATGGAGATGTAGATTGCTGCCTGTCCAATAACGCATATTTTGCTTATTGACGAATTCATTCAGCCAGAAATGACGACGACCATAAATTGGGCATAGCGCTCTTAAAGTTGAGACCATTGAACCGAATTTCGGTAGTAAATTTTAATAATTTCGACTCGTTGTTGGATCGTATATCTTTCCGTGATGAAATGGCAAATCTTACTGAAGAGAGGTGTCAAAAGAGCGGGGAAAAATATGGCCTCGTTTGCTGTCACTATCGGTATAATTTTGTAGCGTCCCTATTGAAAACCCCTTTAGATACATATTTCTACTTCTAGTATACTTTATTGGATATATTTTTCTCTAAGATAAGATAATAAGACATATATATCATTCTAAACTCTGACAACTATGGGCGTGTATTGAAAAAAAGTGTTCCAAAACAGCGACTTTAGGAATTCTGTAATAATTTAAAAGCCGAAGAAATCGAAAGCGAAGATGACAGAACAGACACAAGTCATTAACTGCCCAGAGTCAAAACAAAGAATGCTATTGAAACATTCAGTGGCTGAAAAAAACTCGGTGAAGAAAACTCGCCAAAAATTTATTATCAAAGAAATTATAAAGAAACATTTTCCAGTTTTTTAAATCCAATGAACCAAGAGATGTACGGATTCAAGTGAATTAAATTAATACTTTTGTCTTAACATGAAAAATGTTAGTTCACTTTTGATACTTTTGTTTTCAGGTGAAATCCTCTTTTCAGACTGAACTAGTTTGTGATTCGGTTATTGCAACAATCTCAATCAACGCAACTGCCAGAAGTTTTAACGGTTGCTTTTTTTGCAATTTGTTCGGAGATTTGGAACTTCAACCGATTGCTCGATGCAGGAGGGGTCAAATGTGAGCGAATTCGCTGTAACCGGTGTTAGATTTTTATGATTCTCGAAATTATAGTTAATGAATTGCAGTTACAGGAATTTGAAATTTTTGTATTTAAAAAAACACAGTTTATGGGAGGTGGGGATGGCCGTGGTCTAATTTTGCCTAATTTTGGTACCATCAGGCCTTGTGCAAATTATTAATATGCATAAGGCAAATTATATTCCAGTTTTTAGAATTTATCGAGTTTAATTTTGAGGTTTGTTAGAAAAATTTTACATACATGATTGAACTCGAGACGAGATCTTTTACTTAAAAATTTAAGAATGCCCATTTTGAATGAGTTCGATATGGCAAGATTTGTAGTTCAATTTGACGCTCGTTGAATAATATTACTTTACGGGATATCTTTACACCGGAAACCTCATTTTTCACATAGTTTTTCAAAAACCGAATGTACTGTAAGGTTCATAATGTGAATGGAACGTCACGAATCAGTCAAATTTATCTCCACTTACAACCATCAGTTACCGAATAGATATTAACGAGGTTTCAGTCAGGATGATTTCCTATAGTGCGACTTCTTTGGAAAAGTTAATTTAAGCTACAGAATTAAACCGGTCATGTACATGTTATAAGAGTGTGTTCAGCCGCAGGTGTATGGAGATGGCTCAACAACCGCGCTGTTAGTTCTGCCTTTTCCAAGCTTGATAAAGAAGCGAAACGATGCGTCTGGGGGTGATCCAGAGCAAAATGAAATACTTGTCACCAAATAAACAGTCGGCGCATTCGCGTCTTGGCTCCTGCGTCACAGTTTACAGTTACAATTTTAACAAAGCAGAGGACTTTGTTTAGCTTGGAACCAGCATTAACACTAACAATATTGTCAACCTCCAAATCCAACGAAGAATCTCTCTGGCCCATAAGTTCTACTTTGGGCTGAGTAGCCAAATGAGCAGTAATTGTATAGCGCAGAAGCATGGAGGCTGTCAACATCACATGAGATGGACCTTGAAGTGTTCGAGAAAAAGATTATCCGAAAGATATTTGGACCCTTACGATTTTGTGACGGCGAATATCGCTTACGACGGAACGATGAGCTGAATTATCTATACAGGGTCTACGCCGCCTAGATTATACTGTACGTATGGAAGAAAATGTTCCAGCCTTGAAAGTATTCAACACGGTACCCTCTGGTGGCAGCAGAGGAAGAGGAACGCCTCCTCTATATTGAAAAGACCAGGTGGAGAAGAGCTTGGGTACACTTGGGATCTCTAGGTGGTGCCAGTTAGCAAAGCAGAGCAGTGACTGCGGCGCTATGTTGAAATCGGCGAAAATCGCTTAGGCGGTTATAGAGCCAATTAATTAAGCTGAATATAATCGCAATAAGACTAATTTTGTTTGTGTGAAGGTTTTCCCGAAGGTTTTTTTATATTCCACTGGTTAAATGCGTTCGTAAACGAGTTAAATCACATCCAAATTGTGTTGGAAATTTAACTAAGCTCAACCATTTAACATTTCGCTAGTTCGGCGAAACTCTGTATTCATTCTGTTGCATACTTTTTGCCGCTCCATCTCTAAATATGTAAATAAATATCAGTTTATACAGGGCTTGAACCAGTTCTGAAGTTAATTGGTTAATTGGTGAGCTTAGTATAAGTGTAAGTTGTTTAGTGAAATGATAGTTGTAGGGTCGGTAAAAATAAGTAAGGATACATGCGCATCGGATCGATTTATTTTTCGGAAAAATTAAGAGGAAAAGTAAACTATTCTAATTTTATTGCATAACATAATTTTCAAAAGTGAAGAAAGTGCCGTTTTTACTATAATATACATATAATTTCCAACTTAACTGGACTTAGCACATTATTTTAAATTTTTTTTGCATATTTGTCTATACCCGTATCAATCAAACTATAGAAAGTAACAATTGGTTATTGAAAAAAAAATCTCATCCAATCACTTTCATTTGAGGTATCTGTATTTGTACGATCTTTTCAACTATTTGGAGAAATCATGATATGAAACATATATATGTATTTCAAGCCAAAACACTTCATTCTTTCAAAATTAATAGAGATTCTAGTTGTACGTGTGTGTCGAGTCAAAGCGTTAGTAACATAAGTATGCACATACGAGTATGAATACGCACTCAAAAAAAGCAATAACAACAATTCAATGGCAATACTATCGATCGTCGTATGAACGAATGAATCAAAAATACTATTTTCGTCGTTTCACCTTGATGAGATGTGATCAATGCTGCCGATTCTACAAATAAATGCAATATACAATATAAAAAAAAAAACGACTAAGTACAGTAAAAGTTATCACGACCATCAGAATACAATTACAAATCAGCTATAGTATTTATTACAAATACATATATAAGTACGCACTCGTATGTATGTATATATGTACATACATATGTATGTATCTGAAAATACATACAAACTTATCAAAAGTATAATGGCAGATTTAATCATTACGTTTTCATAATTCCAAAGCATAACTCAGTATGCAAACCGTGTGAACTTTTTAAATATATATTGTACTATACATGTATTTTCAAAGCAAAAAAAAATTGTTTTATTTTCAATATAGTGAAATTAATATTTTGTTGCAAACCCCTGATTTCGAACTACTGCTTCACACCTACGGGGCATTGACTCGATTAACTTCTCACACACAGAGGTTGGAATGGCTTCTGATTGTTGTCCTGTTGAAAGATCCAAGTAACGGGCTTGCTTTATTCGCAAAGAGGAAGCATTACATCATTCAATATTTAAATATAATGATGGCGATCCATACGGCCCCAAATTTTTGTAATGGACCCAGCTCCTCACCATGACGTGGCACCCCAGACCATAATGTTTCCACCTTCGTGCTTAAGCGTAGGGCGGGTATATTTTGGGTCTTACGCTTTCAACGGAGGACGCCGAACGTAAGATTTTCCATCGGCTGAAAGCCGATTTATAATTGTTTCATCGGAAAAAAAACACTCTTTTCCATTGTTTAATAGACCAATCGCGATGTTTGATAGCGAACTCCAATCCTTTCTTGCGATTTCGTTCCGATAGCAAGGGTTTATTCCGAGAAATCTTTCCAAATAAACCTTTTTCTTTCAACTGTTTCTACCAGTGGAGAAGCGTTGTTTTAACCAAAAACACTAATATGAATTTTATTTGAGTTTTGTGGGAGACTTTTTTAGATTCACTCACTATGAGTTCGTCTTCCCTAGTCGACGTTATTCGGGATCATTGCTTTCGTGGAACTTTGTTGACGGTTCTATTTCTCTTGAAATCGTGTACAGCGTTGAAATCCACAATTTTTAAAATGTTTAGAGTTTTCCCATTATGTTCAAACTCTAAAATACGCTAGAATGTAAATGCATAGTCTTTCCAAAATTATGCCATATATGACAATAAATGTAATTAAAATCAAATAAAATCTTTCGTTGCTAGTTATGTGGCCGACTATTTTTTAAAGAAATGTTAATCTTCTGAACTAACGAAAATAAATAAAAAAATTTGACACTTAAATCAAAGTATGTATGTATGTACATATTTACATTTTCAATAATTGGATCCTTTATGAAAGGTGAATTTATTCATTGGAAATTGTAAAGCAGGCAAGAAAACTGATTATCAGGACATGGTTGATAATTAGTTGACCGGGGTTATATAAATATGTATATAGGAAAATGTATAACGTTTCAAAACAACTAATTTAAAAACTCTGAGGTGCCGTATTTCAAGTCATAGTATCCTGGTTGCTATTAAATCCCTAATATATTGCAACCGTCAACTAACTATATACATATATATATATACATTTTTAAATCTACACTGTTTCCACTTTAATGTTGAGATTTATTTTTTCTTTTTTATATTTGAACATTTGTTTTCAGTTACTTACATTTTTTTAAATTTCTAGTATCAGAGTCGACAATTGGCTGACTCAATTTTCGATTGTCTTTTACTGAAGGAGAAATAGTGTTATAACTTTGGTTCGTTTTCTAAATATAAGGAGAAGAAGGGATAGACCCAAGTATACTAAAGTGAACAGTACCACGAGCTGATTCGATTTAGTCATGTCTGTCTGCCCGTGTGTCCGACTATCTGTTTGAACGCAAACTAGTCCCTCAGTTTTAGAGATATATAAATGAAACTTTGTGGACAGATGTATTTCTTTAATATATTAATCATTTGTCGGAACCGACCAGATCGGACATTACAAATATAGCTATTATACAACTGATTGTTCAGATATGAGGTTTCCCATTATAACTCCTACACCAAAACGCAATTTATTTTATCACAGTTACCTTTCTTTATTTTAGTGTATTTCATGTTGTATGAGAAAAATAAATAGTGTTTTAAACTTTAATATTTTTTTACGCTAACAATGCAGTAGAGTAAATTATTTTTTTGTATATTCATGAAAGGTCTGAAGGTAGCTTTTCTTTACTTGCTTTTTGTTCCTTTTGGTTCCTAAATACGGAGTTACATTATAGAGTAAGTACGCAACAGTAGTGTCCTTGGTGATCGCGAACAAATAATAACTTTATGTTGAACAGTTTCTTGCATTCTTTCTAACTATTTTTTGTAGACGAAATAAAAAAGGGAGTCATTTTTAAATCAGTTCATAGTGGTTTATTCGCGTTCATTAATAATAGGAACAATTTTCGTGAAATATGTGTTATCCCGAATATTTTATTCGATATTCAGAGCAATTAGGAATGACATCAAACTTAATCGCAAAAGTTCTAAAACAATATAATATAGTTTACCAGATTACCCCAAATATACTAGTAATATGATTGAAAAATCGTTACAAAAAGGACAAATATGATCAGAAAGATGTCAGTATTATGATTTGATTACAAAATGACTACACAAATTACATATGTACATAGATAGAAATTACTTAGAAGATTAATAATATATAAATATCAGCACATACACATATGACTAGAATTTCCTTGGATATAATAAACTGCAGAGTACCATTTTATCGCGGCGGCATACTAATATTTGCTTTTAAAAGCAGAGATCATCTTCGACAGTTTATATCCTCTAGGAAAGTCATATATCTTTTATTTTATTTCACGAAGTGCTGGTTGGATATACCCAAAGTGTATTTATCTAAGTGAAATAAATATTTTACGCATGCTTATTTGATAACATTAAAATAAACAATTTGTGTATTTTTACACATTAGCCCGTTTGCATTTTTTTGTACCTGAAGTCCAATTTTGAACCAGCAGTCTACAAAGCTAATTGTCGAAATAAAGCAGCGTCCTTAATAAGCTTAAAAAATAATTGTTAATAGATACGTACATAAGTATGTATGTATGTATGTAAAATTAATTACCAAACAGGGGATAGAGTGGTCATCTACATCTACATATATATAAAAAAATTTAACCTTTTCTTTGTGACAACTTGGCTGAAAAACAGATGTACGGATTTCAACCAAATTTGGATAGTATATTCCCTAAACTCTTGGCACGGATATAGGATATATTTTAATCCGATATTGATGATATCAAAAATGTATGGTGTTGGTGCAATAAAAAAAACGTTCGTGAAAAATAAATCCGTTAGGTTGCTCTACAAGCGAGTTATTCAGAATATCTCTATTTATGATCCGATTTTGATAAAATTAGAAACGTATAATGGGAGTCCGATGAATAATAATTTTATGAAAAGTTTATCTACTAGGTGGTGCTAGAATCGATTTATTCACAAAATCCCTATATATAGTTTGACATTGATGATATTAAAAAAGTGTAAAGCTGGTGCAAAAATAAGTACTTTTATGAAAAAATAAATGATCTAGGTGACGCTTGAATAGAAAATGCATGCAGCTGGTGCGATTAGAAATGTTTTTATTTTGAGAAACTCCAAACTTATGTTATGCCTCAGTTCAAATTTAATAAGCTTTGTGCAATTAAAAGCAATGCTCCTTAGTCCTAGTCGAGATAAAGTTGATGTTAGTAGCTGCTATCTTTGGTAAATATCCCATTGAAAATTATATAAAATAACTGGCACTAACTTCGACTACTTAATATTTACGGAGGCTATGCAACGCGGCCGAAGACGCGGGTACCAACTAGTACATATGCATGTAAAAATGTAGCCGCTTTTTTTTGTGACGACAGTAGGGCAGTATATTCCTTAGACCCGTGAACCCGTGGATATAGGGTATATTTTATTCCGTTAGGTGGCGCATGAGTCGGCATATTCAGAATATATTTATGTATTTATGACTCGATTTTTATAAAATTGGACACGTTAAATGGGAGTGCGAGAATGAAACACTTATGACATGGATCCGATTTAAACGACTTTAAAAACATAGTTCCAAAACAATACACCTCATTGATTCAAACTCTGTAAGTATATGGAAAGGTAGTAAGCAACGCAGATGGAGGCGCGGGTATCGACTAGTTGTACTTATAAATATTGAATAGATGTCCGACAATTGTTTATTATTATATATAAAATATATGTAAATTGAGAAATTGAAAATCCTTTGTGAATTAACCAATTTCTCAAATAATGTTAAAATCCCACTTTACTTTATTAAAAACGCTGTTATTTTGAAACAAGAAATTCGGTTACTTGCTATTTAAGTTTTTTTTTAATAATTTTATCCAGATTCTTTTTGAATAGAAAAGGATTTAAATCTGAAAGGAATAATCTTTACCCAGGGATGGTTGAATCTCACGGTATGTCACATGTCGCCCTTGTCGGGACTGGATTCCTACTCATTTGAGACTAAACTTGACCTAAGCAAAATCTGGTGGCTGTTGGTATTTAGTAGCGTAGTAGCCGCAAAAAAGACATAGCTGAAAGGACGGGTTGACCTTTCTCGGGTATCGAGAAACGAACTGCATAATACTTTATGTTTTCTGCGCGCTAGTTAGGTATGACTTGTTTTTTTTTTTTTAATTTGAGGTCATGGACATTTTTTCAGGTATTATACGCTACTTTATAGTTTCTAACTTTTATCGGTAGGTGCTTTTTGAAAAATTTATTTGGCACAGTTGTTCAGATAATAGATAACTAATATTCGATATGTACATACATATTTATTTCAGATCAAGGTACAAAGAATATTGTAAACCCATAAATGCAGTAATAAAATACCTCAATATCTTAAAACGTATGTATGTATGTCATTTTTGAGGGATCCAAGCAAGACAGGTTATTGTAAAATTATTTTGGAAACTTAAGCAAATTTTATTGATTTAAATAAAAACAAAAGGAAATTAGTATGACATTAACGTACCACACGCAATTTACAAAATTTTGATTTTCACGTATTTCTCCCCCTAACTAAATTATTCGTATCAAATGTGAAAGAATTTGCCTTGATTTAATAAACTATCGAATATTTTATTTTTTCGTTGTACTGTTATATGAGAGGTGAGCATGGTTTTCGTCTGATTACTATAACTTCCAAAATTGTGCTTTCTGACCCAGAAATGCAAAGTGTGTACGATATTTGGTACAATTTGACAAATATGTTTCGGAGATATATGTATGTAGCGCCCATTCCCAACATTTTTGACTCCGTATTTTTCAAACCCACTCTTGTGTATAAATTCCAACAAATTACTTTGTATAGTTACTAAAACGTTGCATTGTTTTGATTTTTGTACATTACCGTTATATGACAGGTGGACGTGGCTTTTGTCCAAATTTTACAATTTTCGAAATTTCGCTTATTGACTTGAAATGCAATGTGTACACCAAATTTGGGATAATTTTACAAATATGTTTCGAACATATACGTAACTATTTGCTCTAAAGTGGACAGTGCCACGCCGATTTTTCCACAAAGAACAATTCTGTTTGTCAAATTTGACCACATTATTTTTACTGGCTACTGTTATGTGGCATGATTATGATGTGTATACCAAGTTACCTTGAGACATCTCAATATTTGCTGCAGTTTTGCGATGCACGAACGAACGGACTACTAGATATACATAAATGGCTTAATCCAATTTACTATTCATTCTTCGAATTCATATAAGGTGATGTTATTACAGCATCTGATTAGTATTTTTCCTTCCGCCATTGACCCTCGGCAGGCAATGGAAAACCTCCTTAATTGACTTTTACATTCGATATATGTATGAACTTTCCTCGATTGAAAATATTAAGATTTTTGTTTCAGGCAAAAATTTAAATTGTATATGTGAAAACGTGAGTTTGAAATTTTTTAATGTGGTTAGGAAATTTCAAAAATATTCAGACAAATCACGTGAATTGCATGAACGCGCATGACTGTTATTTTTAGATGATATGTATCTACATATGTATGTAGATATGTTTATACATTTATTTATTAGTAATTAAAGAATCAACAAAAATTAAATGGAAAAATTGTTTGCCTTTTTAGAAAGTGTTCAGAGACTTTAAGTTCGGAACTTACCCAACAATACCTGGGCAAGTTTGTAGTTTTGTGATTCAAAAGTACTATCGGACTTAAAGGCAACTACAGTTTCAGTTTTGAAAAAAAGATTCTAGCCAATTTCAATAAATTTTGTTGTTTTGCTTTTTATTTTTAACCCACCGAGATTAGAGATTTTAACTCCACAGGTGGTTGAGCAAGTAAATGAGACAATAAAAGCAATGCTTGAAAATAACATAAATAGATAAACAAGAAAATAAGAACATTGATAAACATTGGGCGATGACACTCCATTTACATCAAAAAGGGCAAAATCTAATTTACTATCTTTTGATGAATTTAAAGACGTAGCAGATGATGTTCTAAACTTTTGGGAAAAATCCACATCCATATAATGTACAATATTATACTAAAATTAAATTGACAATAAATTAGCATACTCGACATTTTTCTATAAATTTTGATTAAGATCTTGAAATTTTGAATCAATAAAATATCGATTTTTAGTTTTCAATCCCTTTCTGGCAGTACTAGCGGTACTCGGCTCCATATGTACATACATATGTATGTACATTTTTATTCGTATAAATACATCCTAGTAATATCAGTGTAGAATACAAGAAAAACTGCAGGGTGTATATGTATATCAGGAACAATGCCTCATAATACGAGACTGAGTTGCCATCTGCTAAAATTGTTATAGACAAGTAAATAAATAAATTAAATTACATATTGTCACATGAAGATTAGACAGATTTTGATAAGATTTGGGACATACATATATGTATAGTCCATTAATTGGGTTACCACAGAAACAATTTGTAAAATGGAGTTTGGATCAAAAGAAAAACTAGAAAAAGTGATACCATTATATTGTAGATTATGAAATTACGAAAAGTGCATACATACGAGTACAGTGTGTCACAGCGAAAGTGATAAAGCCGTATAAGAAATACTAAAGCAAGTATTACCTGAAAACTAAGTTCAACTTTACATTTACATTTAATTTATGCTTTAAAAAATTCAGATTATATATGTAGTTATTTTATTTAATTGACAACAAAAACAAACTTCAGTATTCAATTGAACCTCACAGCGAAAATGATGCAGTAACAAAAAACTGAATGCATTTCAACTTTTTTAAGGACTCAACTCAAATTTTAGGTCGATTAACACTTTGTGGGATACCCCTTACTATCTATAACTGCTTTCATACGTTTCGGCATGGATTCCACCAATTTCTCTGTGTAGTTAGGAGCAAGTTTATTCCACTCTGTTTGCAGTGCGTTTTTCAAGTCGGTTTTATTTCGAATCTCGTTCCAAAACTGACCACAGATTCTCGATTACATTTAAGCTGGTGTTTGTACTATGTGCGGACAGTTCCAAATAAGCCAACTTTGCCCATACTCTGGATTTGTGTTTCGGATCATTATCTTGATAGTACCGAAAGTTGCCGGAAATGTTTAATTTGGCGGCACTTTGTAGCAAGTTTCGTTTCAAAATACCCAGATACACACTCTTGTCCATAGTACAATCGATGAATTCCAAATTTCCGACTCCAGAAGACGACATGCATCCCCATACCATTACATGCCCTCCACCATGTTTTACGGTGCTACGTAGATTTTGCGGTTGTAGCTCAGCATTTCCTTTTCTCCATATATAGCTCTTTCCATCCGATCTAAACAGGCTGAATTTACTCTCATCTGCATAAATTGCGGTATTCTAGAAGCTTTCACTCATATAAATGTTCGTTTGCAAACTTCAACCTTGCATTTCGATTTTTAGAATTGACGTATAGTTTACATATATCGGGTTGTGCGGCCGTAGAAATCAGCTTCTCTGAGCACTCTTCGTATTGTTTCAGGATGATTTTTCTTCCCAAGAAAAGTGGAAAACTTCGTTGCCTAAAGCTAGAGCACTTAAATGAGGATTTTCGCGTATTTTCCGTACAATCCAACGGGAATCACTTTCGTTAAATATTTTATTATTAGCCGATTTCTTTTTATTTGCGACACGATTTTCACGAACATAACGTTCAGTGATATGTTAAATAGTTTCTTGACTCAGTTTCACCATTTTCGCGATTTTGCGTTGACTTTTGCCTTTCTTGTCTTATAATGCTTTAGTATTAATTCGCGCACTTCAAGACTTGTTTGGCGACCCATTTTGAACTACACTTTATGAATGACAATACTAAAACGTCAAAACTATCAAATACTATTCCAGGATTGCTTACATTTATAACAGTATTTACTTGCATTCGAAAATGGACGCCAAGTTGTCGCCGCTAACGGTAAACATTTGTGCATAATTTTGGTTGTGAGCTTGCATTTCGGTATACGAACATGACTTTACTTTACGTTTTTAAAAAAGAAATAATTTTGGCGTTTTTTAATTATTTTACAAGATTTAACATATGTATATGTACCAAATTAATAAATTAGTAAAAAAAATTGTATTTCGCAATATAAACATGAGTTTTTACTAAGCGCTTTTTCATTTCGTTGCTGCATCATTTTGGCTGTGAGCCGCTGTACATATGTACATATCTGTGGCAATTTACCAAAACATCTTAAGTCGACTTAAGTCAAAATCGAGTTAAGGTCATATTCTAGTTCTCCTACTCATAATCCATATTTGTGTCCAATCCGATTTAAAAATTCCAATTTTAAAGAAAGTTATCGCCTTTTGTATTTTTCTTATCTTTATTTTTGAAAATATTACATACATTAAAACATTTGATTTTTCTTAACTTTCCGTTTTTTAAAATATCTTATGTACAAACCAACGAATAAAACATACTTTTTACTAAATATTTTTTCAAAATCTGCCTATAATGTCTTAAGGAATAGTTTTACTTTTTCCTTGATTAAAAATAACTCATTAAATTTCAACACAATAGATTTGAGAGAAAATCGCCAATATCTCACAACTCAATTTTAAGACTTAAGATGTTATGGCAAAACGCCACAGATATATAGCCTTTAAGGCGGATTCACCGTTTTTGTCCGGACTAAATTCTTTTTGCTATCATCAATTTTTTATTCATACGATTCACCGTTTAGTGCGGTACTTTTCACTATGATCTCTAATAAACAGCTGATAGTCATAAATACAAAACAGGATTCAGATGATACATTTACGTTTTTCTTCGTAAACGTACCTTTAACCTTTTGTTGCCTTTTTTGGTTCAGCGGTTATGCCAAAACTATCTCGAAAAAGTGTGTTGGAATTTTTTCGATTCTTTAGCCATTTTTGGCATAAAACTTACAGTTAGAAAATTTATAAGATGAACAGCAAAATTTACAAAGTTTTAATCTAAACTCAGATCAGTTTTTAGAATTGCGATTCGTAAAATATTGGAAATATTGGAAAATATTGCGAAAAAGTCACCATATGTTGGGACAAACCTATTAAAATCACTCATCAGCCTGAATCTCAAAATCTAGATGTGATGCATTTTCAGAATCAGCGGACCCAAATCCATATAAATTGTGGTATCAGAGAACTTACAACAATGAGAAGGTGCAAACGACTCAGGTGAACATTTTTATTTATTTTCTTACAGAGCTGAAAGGTTTTGGCAGAGGAACGCTAACTAACATCAGAGAACTTGTAAGCAGAGAACTTGTAAGTAATGAGAAGGCGCAAATGTTAAAACAGCCTTTTCATCAACAAAATTTGCGGGTGCGATGGAGAGAATTCACCTCCGAAAAGTACTGAATTTAATTCTACCATACGAATAAAAACCATTTTCACCATATTTTGCTATATTTAGAGCAGAGGGGCTCTTTTGCGGAGGCGAGCGGCTGCATGTATACAAAAAGAAGATAAATAATAAATCAAAACAAAAACCATAGAAGGAAAATAAGTAAACAAAAACAACAGTTTCTGGATAGCGAAACGCAACTTGAGACGGCAGATGAGTTATTCAACAGTTGAGGATAAGAGATGGGTTGAAAGGGATAGGGGGAATCGTCAAAAGAATATTCTTTCGAGTTTTCGGCAATTTTTGTGTCAATCGCCATCAGCGCGTGCACTTGTACGCAAATGAGTTGATGCGCGCATGAATTGCTTAATAAATGCATCCATGTATGTATGTACGTATGTATGTAGTTTCAGATATTTTAGAATATTTAGCGCTGGTGCAGGCACAATTGCAGCTGCGGTTGCGAAGCGCTGTGATGTGATTAAGATTTAGCGTAGGTCAAGGTTGAAGTTATACGCATGCACATTGTATGTACATATTTACATACATACATACATATGTATATGCACCTATCAACTAATCTTTATTTACTAATTTTCTAAGTCAAAAATAAGTTTAATAAAAACATGACAAAATTATATTTTTTAATGAAAAATCAACTATGGTTCATTATACATACTTATGTATGTACTTACATACATAAGTGGAATCAAGAAAAGATTCATTCGCGTGCGTGCATGTGCATATATTCAACCTTGACCTACGCTTAATCTATGTAAGTAAATCAAATCACAGCGCAATCACAACCGCAGCTGCACTTGTGCCTGCGCCGGCGCCAAATAATCTAAAATATCTGAAACTACATACAACAACAAAAAATTCATTCATAAACGCGTGCGCGTATTCCTAAACACAAATGCCGTTCATTCATAAGCGCAAGCATTTCATCTCCCCGCGCACGCAAATGTTCCCCTCAACGATCTTCTTCGCGACGAACACAAAAATGCTAAAATCTTCAATTATACAAACCACCGACGGTCATTGAAAATTTCAACACCGCAATATCAGACAATGGTAATGCAATTTGCCAACGTAGTCTGACAAATTGCTGGCATTCTAGAATATTCTAGAACATTCTAGAACTCTTGTCCAAATGCGCATCAATTCATTTGCGTACACGTGCACGCGCAATTGGCGAATCGACACAAAAATTGCCGAAAAACAGAAAAGAATATTTTTTTGCTTACCGTTCCCTTTCCCTTTCAACCCTTCTCTTATCCACAATTGTTGCATAACTCCTCTTCCGTCTCTACTTGCCCCGCTGGCAAGCAAAGAACAGTTTTTTTCTCGGGTTACTACTTTTTCTTTGTTTCATTTTTGGTTTGATTCGTAAATTGTTCTTCTTTTTTGCACACACATTGCTATGATTTGCATAAATAGCCGTATAAGCGAACGCCATCAAGTGTCTGCTGTGGCTTAGTGCGTTTAGTCCCCTGCCACATTATCATATTGCTTGTTTTAGCTTTTGACCCATAGTTCGAATCCCAGATTTTTTTTCGTGCCATGTCTATTTTTATGCATTTTTTTTTTTTAAATTAAATACGATATATTTATTAGCTTTCATAAATTTTTGGAAATCTTTTTTCATTCACATTCCTATTCTGATTTCATTTCGTTACGAATGAATATACAAAATTATTGAAAAGTTTTCATTGTTTTAAATATTTTAAGATGTGTAATACATATAAAGAAATTGGAATAAAATCTTTTATTAAACTGTTATGTTTAATATTATTTAATATTAAAAAAAAAAAGATTTTAAAAAAATATATCAATTAAAATTAAATTTGAATTATTTCACTTCATCAGTTACTAGAAGAAGAAAATATTGAAATAAATTTTAATAAAAAGATCCATTATATTAAATTCGTTTATATTACATTATATATAAAAATTAAATTTTCAATCAATTATTTCCTTTTTTAAATTTATTTAATTCGAAAAATACTTATCAACCCGAAAATGTTCCTTCAACATTGATTTTCTGCATTTGGCTGCTTTTTAACATGCATTTTACCATTTCGCAGCGTTTTAACATTGGCAAAAAATATTAATCTAAAATTCCGCAGCGAAAACGTTTCAACTCTGTTAAGAAATACATAAATAAAAATGTTCGACCTGAGTCGTTTGCACCTTCTCATTGTTTGATGTTCTCTGATATACGTTCTCTGGTAATGGTTTAGTGGCAGCGCCATCTAGGGCAAATCAGGTGAGGAAGTACAATTTGTGCATGTCTTAGCTAAAGCAAAGGAATGAATTGTGAATATACGTTCTTTGTCATAACGTAAATAGAGCGTTTACATTCCCATACAAAACGTTATAAGCAGAGAACGTAAATATAATGAGAAAGTGCCAACTAGAGATGGGCGCGGGACGAGCAACGAATTTCAAAATGGCTGTGAAGGTCTTCTCAGTAAAACCCATTTTTAATAAATCATTATGTTCAGGTATATTTTTAGATGATTGGAAGTTGACAACTACAAGGTGTTGTTTTTAGACGCGTGGTTTTCAATGAGGCAGTATTATTTTCGGAGTTGGCTTTTTTGACAGCTGCTACTTGATTCATATTTAGTTTGGTTTGCCACTACATAATGAACAAACTTAATCCGAAGCAATGTTTACAAATCGTGGAAATTCATTACCAAAATAATGGTTCGGTTCGCGCGACGCATCCAATATTCGGTCAACTTAATCGCACAGCAGAATCGGTAATTCGAGCAACCAAGGATCGGTTTCGAGCCACGTTTACTCTAGTGGATAATGTATGTACATCCTAAGAGATGCCTTACAGTGCGCACCGAAGATGCCATTGCTGCTGTGCACTTTATGGCAGATTTGCGTGCTGATAAAATCCAACTTGTGCAAGAATTGCATCCGAACAACCATAAAGCACGTCGCACTTTCAGTGGATGGGCCCAAAACGAGATGGCGCTACCGATCCCGATTTTCACAAGAAAATTTTGTTCAGCGATGAAGCGCACTTTTGGTAGAATGCGAACGTTAATAAACAATGTTGTCGCATTTGGAGTGTTGATAATCCACAAGCCACAAGACGACGCACATTGGTTGAAGTTCATACAAGCAGTGGCCAAAAATAGAAGGAGTGTTTGTAGAACTACAAAATTTGGTACAGACGCGTTTTTGGATACTATTAAGACATGACAAAAAAATCAAAACTATCCGCCCACTTTTACGCCCACATCCCATACAACTTAAATTGAAAAAGTGACATAACTTCCATGATTTTTACTCGATCGACTAAATTTTTACAACAAATGAATTTTATAATTGTATAATACGTTCCTGAAAATTTGAATGAAATCCGCCCACTTTCCATATAATTGCATTGCAAAAAAATATGAATAATCATTTCAATCAGTCTTTTAATAATTTTTGTACTTCAATATCATATTCCAATTTTTTAATTTTTAATTTATGGTGAAATTAATTTGTGTATGGGTCGGAAGACATCAGCAACTGATGCATCACGTCTTCATTAGTGACAACACGACTAATTCTGCACGAGCGATACAATCTAGGCTCTCTATAGTCCTTGTTTCTTGCTTCCTGCGCTTCTTCAGACAGCATACCTGTTGAAAGTAAAGATCAGATTTAAAAACTCAATAATCAATAATAATTTCAACATATCAATTGGAAGAATAGCTTCTGCAATGATCTTGCTACCATGCATAACAAAGTGCAGTTACCAGCATTTGGTACCAGCCATAATGCTCGACAAAGAATTTTGCTGTATCCATGCAATAAACGTGGAACTTTGCGGTGTCGGTCGGTGAACTGCGACTAATCGTCGCTAAAACAATTTTGAACCGGTGAATAAGTTCTTGTTTTACGCCCGTTATGTCAGCAGTTTTATATGGGTTTTGCAAGAACCTTCATGCCATGTTACCATCATTTGATGTTAACGGTCGACAAAATCTGGTTGAATTTGGCTCTGTATTTTTCCAGCACATCTTTGACGCATCGTTTCACTCCGTGAGGGTCAATGGTACAAACGATGTTAAAAACATATGTATATTTATCTGATGTATTCGGATTTGTGAACTTTTGATGGTATTCACTGTGCCCAGAACTTCCATCACAGCCCCATTTGGGCACCAATTGCAGTTCATTGGGGAATTCTGCAACCTCATTTTCCGATTTGGTCATCATAATTCTTGTTACTGTGAGGTCAAGTAACTCTTGCAGACCTACTTTACTGCAACTTTCCATCACTTGAACATTTGCAGGGTAGCATTTTTTGTTTGATTCCAAGACCTGGTAATATGAAGGATAAATATCAAATCCAATTCCCTTGGCAGAACTGCGCAAAACTTCATATTGATGCTTAGTTAATGAAGCATCAAGTATTAAAGCAAGTATTAAAGCGGAGTAAACGCGTTCATTAGTCTATCTTTGCTCTCCTGTTTTTTAAAAGCATACGCAATCAGCTCCTGTGTTGTGTTTTCACTAAATGTTCGCAGCTTTTTTCTTTTTGTACTTGGCTGACTATCTTCAAACGGTATCTCTGGACGCCCACGTTTAACTTTATTTGAACAACTTGGGGTTTCTCTCTCGGTTGTTGTTTTACGCACTATGTAAACGTTTTAAAGCCAATTCCCATTAGCTTCAAGAAATCTTGCTCGCATATCACTATTGTTAATTCCAAGAATTTGGACAACGATATCAATGTCACTGTTGGTGTTCATCATTAATTCGCAAATTCTTAAATATGCAATTGTTAAATCTTCCATAACTCACAATATAACACTTGATCAAACACCTCTTATCACTCTTACATTTGCCGATTGAATGTAAATTAGCATATCAATAATAATAAAACTTTAGACTTATTGAGTTGGGTATCGCACATTTCATATTCATTGGCATCTCTGTTTCCTCACTTTAAATTAATACTAATTCATTTACTCTCTGTATTTATTTTAAGTCATTCTATTCATTATCACTTTGTATGTATACTGAAATGTTCATTCGTATTTAAGATGCCATTAATATCTTTCTGTGAATTGGATAGTCGATAAACTGAATTGAATAAAGCTGGTTATCCTGAATCTGCCTAGGTGACACTTATAACCAATCAAAGATAAGACACTTTTAAGAACAATTGCATACTTTTGGGCGTATGCGTAATTTTCCACTACCATTTTACAGTTTTTTGAAGTTGTTTCAAAAATGTGCAAAAACGTGCAGCTGAATTTTTTGTATCGTTTAGCTGAGACTTCAGGCTGTAATTTGATATATATATCTCAAGAGGGCTAGACGGTGATAAAAAGATGCAGTCCATTGAAGTTGACAAGCATTCACATTTTGACATAGAAAATGGGCTGTTCCACGAAATTTTTCATACATTATTTTTCCAAATGAATTTTGATACAAATCTCCTCTATGATACTAGTTTTAACAGAAAAATTACTTAAAAGTCATATTCTAGGATTCATTTTATTGTATCAATGTTTTGAATATTTAGTACATTTTATTGTCATTTTCAACATGTAATCATATGTCCACTTTGAGCGGCTGTGGACAAAAATAAAGATATTGGCCTAATATTTGTGGATTCATAATATTTGGATAGTTGTTAAAAAACTATGAAAAATTCATCCAAATCGGAAGACATGAAAAATACGAATTTAGGCCAAGCTCGAACCTATGTGCGACGTTACATCCTCAAAAAGTCATGGTTTGGTGTGCTCTATTGGCAGAGGGAATCATTGGTCCATATTTCTTCAAAAATTAAGCCGGCCATAATGTTATAGTCAATGGGGAACGCTATAGAGCCATGATTAATGACTTTTTCGTGACTGAATTTGAGGATGTTAATGTGGACGACCTGTGGTTCCTACAAGATGGCGCTACATGCCATACAGTCAACGAAACAATAAATTTATTGAAGGAAATATTTGGTGACTGCATTACCTCGCGTCACAGACCCATTTCGACCCTAATGATTGTTTTCAAACTGTTCAAAAGCAGAATAAAAGGGAAAATGTACTTTGCAACCAAGAGTTTAATTTCAGATAGCCAACATGATTTTGTTACGGTCGGTCCAATCCTAATCTAGCAGTGTTTAGTGATTATTATCCAAAATCATTTTCAGTTGGGTCTCATGTAGATTGCATTTGTACGGAATTTTTAAAAGCATTTGATATAGTTTCGCATAACAAATATATGTACATATGTTGTACATGTTATTAAATAAACTTGCTAAACTAGGCTTTCATTCTGTTTTCCTACGATGGTTGAAATCCTACTTAAGTACAGTAGACGTCCATTAGTCCGGAATCCAATAGTCCGGAATGCCCGATAGTCCGGCATCGCTCCGGAAAATTGTAAAAATTTTTGTTTTCTCCAAAAGTGTGTCTTTAAAGCAAATAAAAACGCTCGAGAGCTATTCGGAAGTTTTCGGGGTAGTTCGAGATCATCCGGAAGCGCTCGGTACTGCTCGGACACAATTAGCGGCCGGCTAGGCTCAGGTGTCACAACAAATTTAGGTGCAGTGCAGCTCCGTTAATCAAACACGAAGCGTTTTCGCCGTTTTTTGTGCGTTGTTGTTTTGTGTCCTTTCACATCGCAGTAAACGTAAATTTTGAAACTGTTTATAAAAAAAGTGAGTTTCGTTCTAACTATACAGTGACCATGTTTTCATTATATGAAATGTAAAATAAACTTTGTTGTATGTATTTGCATACTGTATTTGTAGTTTAATTATTAACTTAATTGTTCTTATAATAACCGCCAGATAGACCGGAATTGTCGGTAGTCCGGCACCGACCCGGTCCCGACGTGGCGAATTATCGGACTTCTACTGTAATAGACGTTGCGTGGTAACTGGTGGCAGCGTTTATTCTGAACCTTGTACGACCTCGTCAGGTGTTCCGCAAGGAATTATTTTGAACCCCCTGCTTTTTTGGTTTATTCATAAATGATATACGTTATTGCTTTTCTTTTATGTACGTACATATTTATATTTTTAAGTTAAAAAAGTTATAGTCAGTTAAATAAATAAGTTAAATCACATATTGCTATATAACGACTGGATAGACATGGATAAGATTTGGCACATATATAGTCCGTTAAATCGATTTTTTATTGGAAGTTGCAGCCTGTTTGAAAGACCGCATTCAATTAAAACAATGAATGCAATCAAATACTGGAATATGGATGTCAAATGAAAGAGGCTTAATAAAGCTTCATGGTTTCAAAGAAGGTTTCCACCTGTTAAGTGGAAATTAAGTTAAATTAAATAAATAAATGGTTGTTTAAAGTATGGAGAGGTTTGCAACCATTTTAAAAATATATCAAAATTTTAATAAGTCAAATTAAATCTTGAGACCGGTACTTTCTCAACCGAAAAAGTTTGAAGAAGCTTTATTTCGAAAATAATTCTGGAGAGAGTTGCCATCTGCTTGAAAAAGTAAATTAAATTTAATTATTAAGTTAAAGGGAGCATCGCGTAATGGGATTCAAAGGAAAAAGTCTTACAAAACTTAATTCAGAAAATAGATATGAGTAGTGTTGTCATGTGTTTAAAAATATTAATTTAATGCTGTTTGGCATATAGTATTTGTAAGCTTAGTGAAATATTAGAGTATTACTCTGAAACGAGAGAGTTTATACAAAAATATGTTTGGTGAGGGTTGCCGCCTTTTAATGACCGTTGATTCAAATAAACTAGTAAAGTAACGGAAATTCTATTCTACTGGTGTCAAACGAGAAAATTTTTAAGGGAGCCCCTTTCGAGAAATGTGAGGGTAGCAACCAGTTAACAGAATTTAAATTCAACAAACTTCAAAAGATAAATGAAGCGTAACAATACTGTTTGAGCTGGCAGAAGTTTAGCAAAAACTATGAGGAGTTGCTAACTGTTTAAGAATTACATAAAAATAAGGATATTTCATGTAGACATCCATATGTATATATGTATCTACCTATGCAGAAAAACATACTTGTACCCTCATGGGAAAACCAAAATATTTTTGTCCACAACTTTTTAAATAGCCCAGCTAGCGATCTACTTAGGCGGTTATTGTTTGTGTCCACAGATATATTTACACAAACGTTTTTTGAAAGATGTTCATAAAATAGTTAGCACGTTTCTAACATTAAAGAAATAATATAAATGTGATACAAATATTTGACTTATAAGCTGAATTAATAATAGGGTATATTTTCAAAATAGTTAAATAGTTGTTAAAAAGGTTATAGTCCATTAAATAAATAAGATGAATAACATGTCGCCGACGACTGGAAGATTACGGTACGATTTGGCACATACACATGTATATAGACCCTTATATTTGCAACAAAAGATCCAATTGATAGAGTTAAATTCATTTAAACGAAGAAAAGAAGTCATATATGGTTAAATGGGTTTTATACGAAAGTTTGAAAGAAGATTGTCATCTGTTTAATTTAGTTGTATTAAAAAACCAACTAAAATTATAATGAGTTAAATCAAATATTGAAATATGAGTCTTATAGGAAGTAGTTTAAAGAAAGCTTTACTTTCAAAATACCTTGGATATGGTTTCGATCTACTTAAAACAGTTTGATTACGTAGCGCATTTGTAACAATAAGCCAATGCCAGTTGTCAATGACAAACAAGTTGCAGCAGCCAACCGCAGTCGGAAATTATGAAGTGAGGGAAGTTTTTTTTTGATAGTAAAAAACTAAAAAAAAAAAAAATTTAAATGAATTAAAAGTTATTATTTTTGGTGAAATTGTTTAATTTCTTTCCTGTTACATTCAAATTCATAATGTCAAGCCGAATTCCATGCGAGCGAAGCCTCGAGTAAAAGCTAGTATATGTAAAATTAATAAATGTGTAGTGTTTATAATATAAAATATCGACCATTTAATTGTGTCCGGATTTAAAGGACTCGCACTCATTACCATAACCATCTAGCATAAGTTAAATAGATTGGCAGATTGAAAAGGAACTGTCATAAATGACACTTATACATACATATATGTATGTATTTGAAAGATCTTAATGAACGCCTTGGATGTAGTTACATAGCGTGTGCACGCTTCATTCGGTGTGTCCCGGGTTCACACCCTGACCGGGGAAGTAACTATCGAGGATCAATATTTAATACAAATTATTATTTAAAAAGTATTAAGTGTATATTTAAAGAAAATTTCCATCAAGGCGAATTCATATGAGGTGTAGTTACTACAGCAGCCGATTTGATTTTTTTTACTCACCTACATACATATGTATGTAGTATGTACACACGGTGTACTGAATACTGAAGGTGACGCCTTTAGAAGTACCGCTACTTTGGTTTTGCCGGGTTTGACAATTCTCAACTTCAACTAGACAAAGCTTTTTTCACAAATTAAGAAAAAGAGACACTTTTTTTAGTATTTTGCGAATTTATTTATTAAATGTCTGCCTATAAATTCATACTTTTACACTTTAGAACAATTAGAACACGTTTTTCAATGAAATATTGGAAGTTGTTCAATTTTCTCTCTCCCGTATTCTTGTTTACTAAAGGCGAGATCTGTCATTTCACCGCGGGAAGGCGCAATCTTGTATTCTATCATTCTTGGTATGCACATGTATTTTGTTTTTGCCTTTGCATATGAGCTTTCAAAAGCCGTAAAAGCAAAAACAAAATGCAAGGCGAATTCGTTTAAGGTGTATGTTTTTGTACATATAACACCACCTGATATAAATTCGCCGTGACAAAATGTATGTAAATTTTGACAGCTTTTACGGAAAAGCAAAAATACATGAGAGTTTTGTAGTCGTACTTATATCAACAACTTATATAAATTCAACTTGGTTTCCAGCTGAATGGAAAATATAAATAAAAACTTTTCATTTTTAAAATCAAAAATTCAATAAATAATATTCATATTCAAGGCGAATTCATATAAGTTGAAGTTACTATAACAGCCGATTTGATTTTTTTTATTCACCTACATGTATTTTGTTTTTGCTTTTGCGTATGAGCTTTCAAAAGCCGTAAAAGCAAAAATAAAATGTATGTAAATTTTGACAACTCTTACGCAGAACCAAAAACAAAATGAATGGGAATTTTGTAGTTGTACTTATAACACCACCTTGTATGGATTCGCCTTGATTCATATTATTAAATTTGAGCACAATATAAAGTAGATAACTCACAAAGTAAATAAACCCCACATAAACTCCCCCTCCATTTAAACGTTAAATTAATTAACATTAAATCTTATTTTCTTTGCTTTGTTTGGAAATATTAATGAATTAGCGTATGGTGTTGTATCGTTAACTATGTGTGCAGGTTTTTTGAGAATTTTTTTCATTGCAGAGGTTTGCCATTGCCAGCCGAGGGGCGACCGCTATTAGAAGAAACTTTTCTATAATGCTTGATGTTACTTGCTTCGGCCAGGCTTTGAACCCACACTCGGCTATGGCGACTGCCGCAGTAATCTTAATGTTTGTCCATATATACTCGTAAATTCAGCAGTAGAACATTTAAAATCTTCCTTGTTAACTGTGCGTAGTCCTAGCAAAATCCATACTTCAGACAAATTTGGCTAATTCAGTAAACAATTTCAACGTGAATTGTGATCCTTGATCTACGGAATGCCGAAGCGAGAGAAATGTAATTTTGCAGAAATGTCATTACTATTGTATTAGCTGAAATGTCTTTAAATGGATTAGCTTCTGGCCAACGTGTATTCCTATCAATAATTGTCAATATGTCACTATTTTCTCTTGGCATCTCTGCTATATATTTTCCTCCACGATTTTCAGTTAAGTGTCACGATTTTACTACATTTTTTGAATCTCTAGGTCCAAGGTTCATAGAAGGTGGCGACTTTAACGCCAAACACCCTTGGTGGGGCTCCAAAAGGCAAAGAACTTTACAAGTGTATATGCGATAAAAAATTTAATACGATATCTACTGGTAACCCAACGTATTGGCCAACTGACAACAACAAGATTCCAGATCTGCTTGAGTTTTTTGTAGTCAACGGCATTCCTAGTAACTGCTTCGAAATTTCCGATTCAAATGATCTTAGTTCTGACCACTCGCCCTTAATTTTACATTACAACAATTTTCTGCACACTCATATTATAGAAGTAGTATCTTATCTAAATCAACAGATCTTAGTCTTTTTCAAAGTTGGTTGGATAACAACATAAACTTAAACATCTGCCTCAAAACTTACGAAGAGCTTGACGAAGCTGTTGAAAACCTAAACAAAGTCATCCACGAGGCAGCTTTTATGCCTACACCTGAAAATACGAAAAAACCAATACAAAACCAAAATAACGTCCGAATTTCAATAGAAATTAAGAAACTTATTCAAACAAAAAGAAAATTTAAAAAAAGTGGCAAAATAGTAGACAACCAGTCGACAAAACTATTCTGAATAAAGCAACCAAAGAGCTGAAGCTACGTCTATTTGAATTTAAAAACGATCGCATCCAAAATTATTTAAGTAATTTAGGCACAAAAACCAGCGAATTTTCATTGTGGAAAGCCACTAAAGGCATTAAGCGTCCAATAATAAAAAATGTGCCTATAAAAGACCTAAATGGGGAGTGGTGTCGTTCTGACTTATCTAAAGCTGAAGTATTTGCAAAGCTTTAACCAATATTTTCCAACCTTTCGCGATCTGTTCGGATGAGGATATCAATAAAACAAACGAATTTATCACGAGCCCTTGTCAAATGGATTTGCCCATAAAAGCCTTTACTACAAACGAAATTGCAGTCCAAACTATGCAACTAAATAATACCAAATCACCTGGCTATGAGAAAATTAGCTCAATAATACTAAAATCTTTAACAAAAAAGGCATTTAAATATATTACACTAGTCTTCAACGCAGTACTACGTTTGCAGTACTTCCCCCTTCAATGGAAATGTGCCGAAGTCGTAATGATACCAAAGCCAAACAAACCTGATTTTGATATGAAATCTTATAGGCCAATTAGCCTGCTGGTAACACTCTCCAAAGTATTTGAAAAAATACGTCTAGGACGACTGCTACCAGTGCTTGAGAAACATACCATCATCCCAGAACATCAGTTTGGCTTTTGCCAAAATCATGGAACACCAGAACAGTGCCACCGAATTGTAAAAACCATAAGAAACACTCTTGAATCAAAGCAGTACTTCTCTGCTGTGTTCCTTGATGTTCAACAGGCCTATTGCTATTTATTGCTAAGGTCCTACATACATGAACGGCATTTCTATGTAAAAGTCAGGGATGAACAATCAAACATCTATAAAATTGATGCAGGAATTCCACAAGGAAGTGTATTTTGGCCAGTTTTATACACAATCTACACTAGTGGCATGCCAGTGACAAATAACGTATTAACCGCTACATATGCCGATGACACGGCTGTACTCGCATGCAGTCCTATAGAAATTGATGCCTCAAAAATGGTTCAAAAAGCAATTAATAAAATTGACAACTGGCTTAAAAGGTGGAATATAGTTGTAAATACAAAAAAATCAGTTCACATTACCTTCACTTTAAAAAAAGGCGAATACCCAGCATCTTCATTAATAGCTCACAAATACCCACTCAAAACAGCGTAAAGTATCTAGGCTTACACTTGGATAGAAGACTCACCTGGAAAACACATATACAAGCAAAAAGAAAGCAGCTCAATTATAAGCTCAGAAAAATGTATTGGCTACTAGGACCAAAACCCGAATTACGAACAGAAAATAAGCTACTGCTATACAAGGTCGTACTAAAACCAATATGGACATATGGTATTCAACTATGGGGCACGTCAAGTAACTCAAACATTGAAATACTAGAAAGATACCAAAGTATTGTTTTAAGAAAAATATTAAATGCACCATGGTTTGTCTCTAACAAAACCATAACGAACGATCTGAGCGTACCAAGGGTCAAAGAGGAAATTAAAAGGTACAGTATGAGATACCTAGAAAGGCTAAGCAATCACAGCAATCCAGTTGCCATAGAACTGCTGGATGATAAAATAAATGTTATTTTTAGTTTAGATTAAGATTGTGTATATGTATGTATATAATTGTATATAGTTGTTGTTCTCGTTGGGGAGCTTCAACTCAAGTGATATTTAGATACTCATTTCCTTATTGTCCTTAGACAGATTGTAAATAAAGAAAAGAAAAAAAAAATTGTGTTATATCTAGAATGCGTAAAAGTGTGTCAGCAAAAATGTTTTCTTTTCCAGAAATGTTTTGAATGTCCTTAGTAAACTGTGCAATGGACTCAAGATGTCGAATTTGTCGAGATAAGCTATCTGATTTTGAATTTAGAACATGTGTTAAAGGTTTATGATCAATGTATTTAGTGAATGTCCTGCGCTCAAGAAAATGTTTAAAGTGTTAATTAGAATTGTATATTGCTAAACGTTTCCTGTCGAATGCTGAGTATTTCATTTCAGTTTGCGAAAATTTTCGCGAAAAATAATCATTTGAACTAATTTGTTTAAAAGTTTCTGAACATTTTCAAAAGCTGTAGGTATTTTCAGTCCAAGTTAATTGTTTAAGTTTATTTTTAGTTGCCAATGATAACATTTCATGCAGAGGATTTAGTTCTGCTGTTAACATTTTGGTAGTAATTAACCATACCTAAAAATTTCATTCGGTAGGTCCTGGGTTCAAATCCTGGCCGGGGCAAATAACATCGAAATTTATAGAAAAAGTTTTTTTTTTTAATATTAATACACAAGAAAAACGGTCGCTTTTATAGCACCAATATCTGGCAACGCGTTCAGCTAACAGGACTCGTGCAAAAGCAAAGCAAGTAACGAGTCCTGTCAGCGAGTAGCTTGCAGCGACATCTCATTGTGACAGTTTTCTCTTGTGAATGATTGCAGACCTTAACAGAGAGCATCACTTTTTTTTTAATGCGTTATTCATCGAAAACTTCTGGAACAATAAATAAGAAAATCACAAATTTGAATTTTAAAAAAATAAAGTTGACCTTATTAATAAATTCAATAAGATTTTAGTAAAAATGAGAGGATCAACTTATTAATTTCCTTTATATGATTTCTACCACAAAAACGATGAGATTTCTTCTTATACCTGCATATTTTTGAACAAAATTCCAAAAATGAATAAAGAAGAAGTTACATATCTCTTTCTTTTCAGCAGTTTTCATTTTCAATATATTTGAGAAGAAATTCATACCAATTTTAAGAAGATTTTCTAGCGAAAAATTCTTCGTATATATGTACATACATATGTATGTATGTATGTACATATGTATATACATATTTATATATTCCTATGAATCAAAAACAATAATTAAGTATGTTGTATTTACGCATGAATAAATTTTATATTAAGTTAAAATTCTTCTTTAATCTGCTATACGAGTATGTATGTTTTGTATGTGCCCACATCCAAACATAAAATGTACAAATGTACTATGTATGTATACATGTAAAAATACTTTTCAGATTTGTCAAATCTACAGGGTAAGGGCTCTATCATTGCGATTAATCGTGTGTTTATTTTCCCAAAAATGTTTTTTGTATTTTGGTACCGTCCCGATTAATGTGGAGCAGTTGTTAAAAATCACTTTGACCATCCATAGTGCCATCGATAGTAGCGCTTGAAACTATCGATAGTATTGCTACAAACTATCAATGAGTCCTAATAGTTTTTTCTGAAACAGGAAAATTATCGATAGTTTTGCAGTTGCATATATGACAGTTGCGATGGGTACCTCATTTCGATCAAAATTAAAGGGATAAAGCGATTCATTTCGTTCCGCGGATGTATTATATCTCTCTAAATAACATATAATTTAACCAGGAAGGAAGAGTCTAAGTTCGGGTGTAATGAACTTTAAATGCCCGTCGCAAGCTTTTATTTCAAATAAACAGCATTTATTACATGCGATCAAAAAAGTTCATCTTTTATATAAAAATGAATGTGAGTCCTTTATAGTACTCATCCTATCATTATGGAATTTTTATAATAGGTTCATGTGGTGTCCGGGCTCAGCATAGGGTATATATAAATTTGCAAAAGTGGGCGGTGTCACGCCCGCATGAAAGAGAAAATTTTAATTCGTCTTATATCCTCAAATATTCGGTGCTGACGAATGATATTTGATATATACATATGTCTTGTAGATAAAACTGTGTATCATTTTGAAAAAAAAGGCCCGTTCGACGCCTATTGGATTCTATATATTTTATTCTCAAACTCAATCTGGCATATCAAATATGAGCAAATTAATTTGCGGAGTTACTGAAATATCTGATTTTTTTGATTTTTATAATTTTACGTCAATGTGGTCGTGGATTTTTATTTCCAAAATGTTTTATTTCTAAACAAATTAGCGTTGGATTCTATATATTTTATTCTCAAACTCAATCTGGCATATCAAATATGAGCAAATTAATTTGCGGAGTTACTGAAATTTCTGATTTTTTTGATTTTTATAATTTTACGTCAATGTGGTCGTGGATTTTTATTTCCAAAATGTTGTATTTCTAAACAAATTAGCGTTAGGTTAGGGGCACAAAAGAGGTGGGCGTGGTTTTGCCAGATTTTTACCATTTTAAAACCAGCTTACTGATTTGACATGCATTGTTGGTACCAAAATTGGTGAAGTTTGGTAACATAGTACTTTCATATTTTCTTTCATATTCTTCCTTCTGGGACTAATACACCTCTAACCTGTATGTCAAATTTGAGCGAATTATCTTCAATAGTTACTGAAATATCGCAGTCTTTTGATTTTCACAAAACACCGTTATGTTGGCTTAGTTATGACTCGATTTCGCTCATTTGCAATACCAACCTATCTTGAGTCCAGGGCAATGTGTATACCAAGTTTCGTTCAGATAGCTCAATATTTACTCGAGGTCGCTATTAATTCTGCAAATTTGTATATATATCTCGGTTGCTTTATGCTGTTATAAACAACTTTAGGTGAAAAAAGTTGTAACACTCTGGGCACTAGTTCGCCTGGTTTTAAAAAATTATTTGGTCGGAAGATTTTTTTATGCTCTTATAAAAGCCTTAGGGTTTTTTTTGGAGCTGTGTACTAAAGAAATATCCAAATATGTAATAGTCCTAGTATACATAGAAGACAACTTTGCGAAGATCCCAATAAAACTCACAGCATTAAGATGAATCTCTTCCGTTCACAACTCGAAATTGTCAGTCCAATTCATTACGAGTGCAGACCCTTTTTATTTTGCAAAATTTGTACTTTCCTGGAAATTAATTACAACATATGCTTATCAATTTGGTCCATAAATCTGCCAACAAAACTATCAGATTTAATAGGCTCTGGAAAGTGTTTGATATCAAATTGCTGACTGCAGCTGTCAGATGACATCGCATCTTGTATGTGTGTGCATTCATGCACTCGGATATATCAAGTAGTGCTGACTCTTCGAATTGCAACATAGGGCCTAAAAAATAATTACATTTTCCCCTCCATACAATGCCTACGAAACAAAAGAGCGAAACAGTGGAAACAAGTGCGTTAAGTAAATCAGAAGCCATATAGTACAAATGTATGTATATTTTTATGTAGATATCCATATATGTATGTATGTACAGTGGTGACACTTCTTGCATTAAAAGTAGAAAGGGGAGACTCGTCTGTGACAATTAGCAGTGATTTTCGAGCAGACTAACCAGCACATGCCAAATGAAGTAGGGGCGCTCAAACACTTGATGGTTTAGCGACCAATTAAATTTTGATTTCTTACTTTGATTATTGAAAAGGAATTACTTTTCTATCAAGTATTTACTTATACTTTGTAATTCGACCAATTATTTGAAGGGATTATATTCATAGCATTTTCTTATTAGACAGGGTCGTGACGAAAAAGGTTTGCAATTACGATTTAGTTGCTTTTAGGACATGCCAAGGACGAAATTTTGTATGGATCTAAAGTTCTTACGAAATTGCAAACTTTATTGTCTAATGTTTATTTTTTAGTAGCGCTTCGTTTTAACAACTACCGTAATTTGATGGCATCTATTGGATTTTGAGTTCTAAATTTACAATTTTTTAATATGAACCCCTTTTGCGATCGGCATACAAAAATAATTATAATCTGTTGTTCTGAAAGCTCAATTTCCTTCAAAGGGGTAAGCAATAAACCAAAATTTATTTGTTTTCCTATCCTGTAGCTGTTGTTTGACGCTCCTAGCGGCATTTAGATAATTTCTCTTAGAAATGTAGCTGGAATTGCTCTTAATGTTTTGGCCTATTTTTAAGAGATGTTAGCGAAAAAATCAATTTATTGCAAACAAAATTCACAGATAGAATTAATTCACGGGAAAGGCTTTTAGATAATTTCTCTTAGAAATGTAGCTGGAATTGCTCTTAATGTTTTGGCCTATTTTTAAGAGATGTTAGCGAAAAAATCAATTTATTGCAAACAAAATTCACAGATAGAATTAATTCACGGTAAAGGCTTTGGAATATTTTCTGTGATGCCTGTGATCTCAAACATAAAGTTTATGTGAATAAATGTGTGCGTCCACGTGAAAAGGGCCCACTTTGTCGCATCTAATTTCCGAGATATATAGATTTTTCGATACATGGATCGAATTTCGTAATTTTTTATTATGGTTTATTATGAAACTACATACATTTACGCGTCGAATGACACCAAATTTAGCTTCCTAGGTATAATAGAAGAAATTAATTTTATTTTTTGAAAAAAAAGAAAAGGGCCCACAAGGGAGAACTTTCAGCTTCAAATTGATTTTTCTCAATTAGTCATTTTTCGGATATTCACCTTCAAAGTTCTATATTTCCCTCAATTCTTCAGTTAGGATGGTCTCAAATTTTGTCTCAAAATGTTCGGAAATCAACCAGGAAGACGCCTATATGCATAACTTCAATACCGCCGAAGTGGGCCCTTTTCACGTGGACGCACACAAATAAGCACCAATATGAATGTTTTTTCTGGGCATATATCTGCCATGAAAAAACTTCTCACGAAACTCATTTGGCGTTCGGGCTCGGCGTAAAACTGTAGATCTCTCGATTTGTGTTTCAATCTCAAAGCGCACACCACAAATTGAAGGAGAAGCTCGGCGAAGCATCAAGTGTAAGCTCCAAATTATTCTTATTATTAATGTGAACTTTGAAAAATACAATTTGGAGTGGAATTGCTAGATAGAACCACAACTATGCCTAAATTTTATCGAAAATTCCACCAAAAGCATCTTTATCAATTAGTATCTAAATATCATTTATCATTTACATATGTCGACAAACAGATAAACTATTCCCATTCAAAATATGTCTTTAATTTGAATTAACCAAAAAAAAACTGAAAATAGAGCGACCCTGTATATATTGTGGATTTTCATTTTGCATTGCGGTTTTCATCGACAGGTTTTTTGTTATTTTTATTTTTATATCTTCATGCTGAATTTAAGTTGTTTTCGATTGGAGTTGAAGAAAGATATTTGCATGTCAACTGACACATTTGAGTAATTGCTGAAATTAATTAGCAGCCAGGTCAAAGTATTTATTGGTGCTAATTTTGGATAGAATGCGGCATGTGTTCCAATTAAACTCGCTGCCATTGCGCCTTCATAGGACTCGTACTAGCTTCCATCCAATTGCACGTATGTACTGCCTTATATATACATATATGTATATATATACATATATCTATTAAAATTGAAAGTAGTGTAATTTTGCAGCATATATGCCGGGACTATATGGGGACTGTGAGACCTCAGTGAAGCCGCACTCCTTAATGACAGCCCTGGAGACTCCCTCTGAATTGATTGACCTTTATCTTTATAACCGATTGAAAGAATTTATCATTTTTGTTCTCCTGCAATTTAATGATATTGAAGTTTTGAATTCCCCACAAATTTGTTCTGACGTGGCCACACACTTTTGAAACTTACTATGGTGTCAGGTTAAACGATATTGTGATCAATCCCAACGGTTGTACAATCGATGTATGTATGTACCTAGTTTTCTTTTTTCACTGCGAAGAACGCAAAAACTCATTGAATTTCATAGCAGAAATTCACGGAAAAGCATAAAAAATCATTTAGAATTTTGAATTGATCCTCTAATCTGAACTTATGGTCCAAACCCCCATTTTTGATAGGTTTAATCATATGTAAATATACTTTCTTGTAACTGAAAAAAGTCAACCCCGAATGAAAAAATAAAAATAATTGAAAAGGGAGTTTAATATGATGTTATAAGAGAAAAATACCGGAATATTTGTAATATGGAAGTATTTACAGCTTATTGCAGTTATAAAATTTAAAATATGGAAGAGTAAAGTTGAATGTCTCTTCGACTAAGTTTACACAAATGGCATGAACTGTTTTCTTGTTCCTATTAACTAAAATAAAAGACTTGAAATTGAGAAAATGTAAAAATTTCAGAAAATAATTATAATCCGCTCCGCGTGTTATCTTTATTAGTGTTGAGTGTTTAAAAAGCATAATTTAAAAAAACCTTGCAAAAAGTGTCGAAGCTTAAATCGCATAAATGACATTATTTAAAGTCTAAATATTTGACCTAGATGGACGGAATACGTGTCCCGACGTTTTTTTTTTTGTGGCACTTAAGAATTTGATATTTTACTTACAGTGTTAATAATAATATTATTATATTTATATATACAAGATGGATCATATTAGTTAATTTGTACGCAAATTGATTAGGAAGGATAAAGTACTATTACAATTAGCTATCGCTGATGTAAATTTTTATTATGTGGCCTACTTAATACAGGAGAACAATTAAAGTGGTTGGATATTTTATCTATTGCACTCAGCTTTCATTTGTTTAGAGATCGTTAGTAAAATTTTTTTGTCAACATTTGTTGTTAATAAAAGTGTAATTTTATTAAGCTCGAGTTTTTATTAGGGAACAACATGAGAAAGCACGCTAACCGTGTGAAAATCGATTGGTTTCTCATTATCCCTATCTCCAACCATACCGCTACTAAGTGTGACGTCCCACTGTGTGCTTAATAGCGTAGCCAGTAATGTTTTTAACAAATATATAACCTTTTGTGTTCTATTTCTAGTTTGTTTGTTTAGGCTTGATTTTAACTATTGTTTCTAACATATAAGGCCAAAAATAAGGACGAGCATACCCAGGTTTCAGCACAAGAAAATACACCAAGCCATGTGGCTGTCTCCAGATAGAAAAACGCGAAACCAAATCGATCATTTGATAGACGGAATGCATGCTTCCAGTGCGTTAGACTTACGTACACTCCGAGGACATCGGGTTATTATCTTGACGCAGCCAAGATGCGCATACGCCACTGCGCAGCAAAAAATGTGCGTTTACATACACAAGGAAAGCTTGACGTCGGAAAGCTGCAATCGCAAAAGGCAGCTACTAACTTCTATACTCGACTGTGACACCTGATCACTAAGAGCACGTCGCAACAAGCCGGAATTCGCGAGCACTGGGAGCACATTTCTCTATCACTATGTACCGCTGCGGAGGAAGTCTTTGGCTTTTAGAGGCCCTAAAAATTTAATATACTCTTATTTGATGTTTTACTAGAATATTTTATAATACTGAATTAATTTATGTGCTTTGTTTGAAATATTTTTAGGAAGGAACATTCTTTTCTACGGTGTCCGACTTTGGCTTGGAGCCACTGTACATATATTCTTCATAGTATGAGCCAGACATTTTACTCACCACTTAGTTCGTAACTTTTCACATTTTGAATATGGTCTTACACACTTACATAACAACGAGAACCTAAGACAAAATTTTCTAGTTTTGATGTAATGTTTCCTTCAGATTGCGATATTTCTTCAAAATTAATAAAAACATGTGTACATAAAATGAAATCTGTTTTAACCAAAAGTAGTAAATATTTTGCGCAATTCCATTTTTTTTTTAGTGTATGTGTGTGGTTTTCCCGAACTTAAAAAATATATGTTTTGAATTTCAACCAAATCCAACCTTAAATTTTTCGATATTTCGACTCTTGTGGCCTCTGCTAAGAATTTCAAGCCTATACTTATATTTTCAATAGGATCGACAGCGCCCGATTCTTAAAAGTATTGTCAATTTGTTTTGAAGCATGCTGCAGGTGTTTGCTGATTATCCTAATCCTAATGCGCTTATTCAGGTGTTTATATAAATCAAGAAAGTATTTCAATCTACATATAGAGTGGTTTTTTAGTTTTTTTTATTAATTTAATTAATATTATTTAAAATAATTCGGAGTGTGTCCAGGCTATCTCGGTCATACATATATTTTTCTGTTTACAACATATGCAAATTTTTTCCTAATTCCAAGTACAAAGAGAATTACAAAAAGGGGAAAATTCTTTTTTAAGTCGTTTTTCCAGTTTTATTTGTTATTTTAAACCGAAAAAACGAAAATCGTATAACCTCGTTGGCGTGAATATCCCAGTTGTTCATCAATTGTGGATATATATGTATGTATGTACATATGTACATACCTATGACCACTATATTGTATGTATATCCAACTTCAACTTTTATAGTTTATATATATATATATGTATATTACTAGCTGGCACGATTTTCAACGATATCTTAAATTTATATTTACATATGTCGCGAATACGTAATTTTTATTTGAACCATGGCATGAAAAAAAAACTTCTCACAAAAAAACCACATTCGCCGTTCGGAGTCGGCATCAAACTTTGGGTCCTCAATTTGTGTTACAACATCAAGGCGCACACCATAAATTATAGGAGAAGTTCGGCCAAATTGCTTAAGCGGTTATAGCGTCAATTAAGTAAGTAAGTAAGTAACTCCTCTTAGCGAAATATTCGGTTTGACATCCATATTTTACTATTTCACTTAACTTGTGTATAATTTAATTAAATTCGATCTTTAAAACAGGTCCCAACCCTCTCCCAAGCAAACAAGCCCAAGCTAAAAACCTTCCCGGAGTAGAAAGTAATAACTATGCCAAGTTTCAGTTTTTAAACAGGTGGCAACCCTATACAGAAAAATCACTTAACTTTTTTGTATTACTTTATTTACGTTTCAATAGATGTCAACCTACTTTCAAGATATTTTGATACCCATATCGCAATATTTGATTTCACTAATTACTTTAATTAATTCAAGATCTTAAAAAGGTGGCATCGAACTATATGCATACATATGTGGCAAATCTTATCCAAACCTGTCCCGATGTCATTTAGCAAAATGTGTGCTAGACGGAATGTGTGCCTAGAGCGCCTCCTCTTGAGGATTTTTCGACTTTTCTTTTTCTCTAAACCTTCGCGGAGCAATTACTAAGTTGGTAATACCATCAAACGCGCAGAAGGAGATATACATTTTGATCCAGTCGTTTTTAAGTTTTAAGCATCCGAAGAAACCAAGATTCATTTATATATGTATATATGTATAGATTTCAAACTAAATATAAATTTAAATTGCAAATTTGATTGTTCAATCAAAAACTGCAAACTCCTAAATAAAACTACTCATACGCAATTGAGCTTATATGGGCCGTGGTGGTAGGAGGGTAGGATCGGTAAAAAATTGTGTCCAAATGTTATGCTTGCTTCAGTTATAAAGTCCACCAAGTTTGAACTCTGTGATTACATATTTCGATTTTATGCCAAAAATTTGGTCAGTGTGCATTATGATCCAAGATTCCTCCCTTACCAACCTTGCCAAGCACGATTTTGATATCATTCTTAAGTGCGTTCTAGGCGTTCGTAGAAGAGATCTTTGATCACATTGCTCTTCGCTTCCATCGCTTCTCGCTTTGTACTTGGCGACGAAGTCTCTGTTCCACCACAAAGTCCCAAACCCAAGCGCATAACCAGCCTCGGAAGTGCGGAATTTGTTATTGTTATATTAATTTGTTTACCTAATTTATTTCTAAGAAAATTAAAATAAGTTTATGATAACCAACAAACTACAACCGCACATTCATTGTAATAGCGGCAAACTACTCGAATTGTGTTAGTGGGATATAAGGAAAGAGGGGTAAATTATTAATTACGCACTTCAAAAGCCCGCTATGAATCACTGGCCACGAATTTGTCCAGCGAGTCGGAGGTTGTGAATTCATCCCCGAATGGAGTAATGAAAGAAATCTGATGATGAGATGTGCTGATCTCCGAAATAGCATCTATAATTTCTACCGCTCTGATGTTGTTGTCCGTTTTTCCAATACTTCCCTCGAATGTTGATTTAATTAAATTAGGCCAAAAAGTTAATATATGTAGTTACAAAGAAAAATTTATTTCGTCCAGTATCTAGCACACTAGTGTGCATACATATGTATGTATATATGGTGCCATTTAGCAGGGAGAAGGAATGACTGGCGTAATAACTTGAGCTCGCCAAAATCACTTAAGTGGTTATATCGCCAATTCAGTAAGTAAGTAAGTGTATACATAAGAGAAAGCTTTTTTGTAGTATATAAATGGAACTTTCTCAGTAAAAGTTTGCCGACTATCAATTCGAATAAAGAGGTTTAAAAGCAATGCTTCAATAAAAAAACATTTACGGAAATAAGTATCATCATTTCCAGACACAACATTTTGTTTGAAAGAAAACACTTGAATTTTCTCAAATTTGTGTGCACATAACTAAAACGGTACGTTTTTTTATAATTCGATATACAAAGAACTTTGCCAAAACATCTGCTTCAATGTTAGATGGTGTCAAAATAAATGTTATGAGTAAAATTACACAAAGCAATAGACAGATTATGATAAATGTCATAAAAACATAAGCCCACTTATGAATGAAGGACCCGAAGCGAGAAATAGATATGTATATATAAATAGCAATTTAGAAATTTACGCAGTTCCACGATCAAAAGGGGGTTTTGGGGTTGGCAGACCCCATGATTTATTTATTTATTTGACAAGTTTTTGGAATCGTCCCATCATCAGGAGTGCTCAATTTATTACCAAGTTTTAGACGTTGCAGCATGCAGGTATTTGAAATAAAATGTGCTCTCTGCATTCTTCTCAGATGTTCACATAAACTAAAATTACCAAGCATTAAATATGGAAAATTGGTAATAAAACCCCTCCTATGAAAATAGGATTCGTTATGCTATTTATTATTTACTTTTATTTTTTGGTTGTGTTTGTAAGTTTGAAAAATACTTGGCGCATGAAAATAGACAGACGAAATAGCTCGCCGACCTAGCGCCAATGATCCGCCTCTTTCCAGTACTCGCCTTCATAAACTCCTTTTACCAGTGCTCCACCATTTGAGTGAGATTAATGCGGTGAGGAAAATCATAAATTAATTAGGAAGGAATGAGTAACGGGGGAAGCGACATCACACGCCCCACTCGCTCAGTTTGTCGGTTCATCATGGCGTTACGACGTGGCGGGAAGTGACAATATTAGATGCTGGTGTTTTCAAAATAATCCAAAACACTTATTAGTGACACTTAGCAGCGATTTATTGTTGTAGGAGAACTCTGTGAAATGTCGTGGAGATATGCACGTGTGGCTGTACATATACATATGTACTATGTGTATATTCATACATACGTATGTAAATATAAACCACATATGGAAAGGAGCGTAGTTAGAACGAAGATGGAGTGGGGGTAGCCAAACTCGAATGGTTGGCAACTATAACCGAATGGTTACTAGTTATTGAGTTTTTCCATAACATTGCTCGATATTTGCCTGATATTTCTTAAATTTTAGAGGTGTATTCTTATGTTGAACCATAAATTCAGTTGTCTTCAGTTTCATACCAACTCCGCACGGCAAATGCGTCTGATTTGCTGTTTACCGGGCCCACTCAAAATAAGAATTATTTTAAAATCAAATAAAATATTTTTACGCTAGCAATGCATTTATTTTATATTAATGACAGGTATAAAGCCTTCTGCAAGGCCGAAATCAGTACTTTTTTACTTGTTTATTTTTAATTTACATCCAAGGGAAATTTTTGAACTGTTTTGCCGTATTTTTATCGTTCGATTCTAATCAATATTTTATCGTTTTTAACTATAATCTGGTTGGGGTTTTCGGTAAAGTTGATCACATTGTACCAAAGAGAAGTATCTTTTTTGTACATATGTATATAGTTTGTTTTTCAAGATCCCGAACGCGCCTGCATACAAGGATCGTTATAGATATATACACTTGTAACCGAAATTTTCAGAAAGACGAGAGAAATCGATTAAGCCAGGTTCGTTCGTATCTACGTTCCTCCACCCGTGTACATGGAAACTCCAATGAAAATTGAGATATCCCAACAAATTCTGCCCAAGGGAAGTTGATATTGAAAGCGGGCGACATCGGTTCATAATCAATTTTCAAAAATATGAAATGTGAGAAAATTCAGTAGTTACTGAAGATAATTGCAAAATCTTTGTAGGGAACTACCATATCCTCACATATGTACATATGTATGTGTCATGTTATATGACTTTCTGACATAAATAAATATGAACCTCCATGAATTCCGTGAATATTAAATATAATAAAAGATGTTTTTAATAGCAGCTGACGCTCCACCCTTTGGAAGTTTCAAACCCCAACCCCCATAATCTACGCACTATATTCACACAAAAATATGTACTTATGTATGTATGTTGATAGGGATTTGTTTGGCGGTGAGCGTTATAAAACGGGCGGTGAATGGCGTCATGTCTTTGATTGCAGGCCTCATTAGGGTCGTCGAGGTGCTTAACGACATAATTGAGCTGACGATATAATTGCCCATACATACACATCTAATTATTTATATAAGTATGTATTATTGTGTATGTATTATTGTGTATGTATGTATGTAGATAAGTATATTAAGGGATGGAGTGGCTTTATAGCGTAATATTATGTAGCCATTTACAGGTGTTGTCATAATGTTTTTGTTATTTTCTGCATACAAGGATCGTTATAGATATATACACTTGTAACCGAAATTTTCAGAAAGACGAGAGAAATCGATTAAGCCAGGTTCGTTCGTATCTACGTTCCTCCACCCGTGTACATGGAAACTCCAATGAAAATTGAGATATCCCAACAAATTCTGCCCAAGGGAAGTTGATATTGAAAGCGGGCGACATCGGTTCATAATCAATTTTCAAAAATATGAAATGTGAGAAAATTCAGTAGTTACTGAAGATAATTGCAAAATCTTTGTAGGGAACTACCATATCCTCACATATGTACATATGTATGTGTCATGTTATATGACTTTCTGACATAAATAAATATGAACCTCCATGAATTCCGTGAATATTAAATATAATAAAAGATGTTTTTAATAGCAGCTGACGCTCCACCCTTTGGAAGTTTCAAACCCCAACCCCCATAATCTACGCACTATATTCACACAAAAATATGTACTTATGTATGTATGTTGATAGGGATTTGTTTGGCGGTGAGCGTTATAAAACGGGCGGTGAATGGCGTCATGTCTTTGATTGCAGGCCTCATTAGGGTCGTCGAGGTGCTTAACGACATAATTGAGCTGACGATATAATTGCCCATACATACACATCTAATTATTTATATAAGTATGTATTATTGTGTATGTATTATTGTGTATGTATGTATGTAGATAAGTATATTAAGGGATGGAGTGGCTTTATAGCGTAATATTATGTAGCCATTTACAGGTGTTGTCATAATGTTTTTGTTATTTTCTTGAAAGAAATGTTTATATTTATGTATGTATGTGTTTATCTCCAACAAAATTATTCACATAGGCATAGATATCAGACAAAACTACTAAATTTCAGAGGCAATACTCCTATAACTTAGATTGAACTATCATATACAGACATGAACACACTTACATATGTATGAATGTAGATCTGTGTTGCTAATGTACATATGTATATGTAAGTAAATTTGCCCTTGAATAGAAACACATTCTTTTAAAATAAAGCATTTCCAATCAGTAAACGTAACTAATCTGCGATGATTGTCAATTCATAAAATGTGTCCAGATGGAGCATTAATTGTTTGGAGTAATTAGTAGGGAAATTGATATGTAAGTCTTACATATGTACTCATGTATGTAACTGTATTTACTTGTCCATTCACATTCTCAAGGAAGTATTTCTTTGAATTCCGGAATGTTGGATGACGACACAAAGTCGCAGTGGAAGTAGATATTTAAAATGAAATTAGTCGTCTATTTTGTAGAGTAGACATCATTTTATCCTTAGCGGGGTACCATGGGTACCAGCGATTCTAAATGGAGCCAATATTGGGATGATTTTAGCGACACATACATACATACATGCTTATAAAACCTTTAGGAAGCTTGCATTATGATAATAATTAATAAACTAGTAATATAAAGAAGAGATACTTTTTTAGGCAGAAAGACAGTACATTGTTATCCTTGTTGTTGTTGTTTTCAGTTGAATTGTAAAAATCTAATTTGATAATTGGCTATGTAATTTATGAGTGGGTTCCTCCTCCAGGGCATTGTTGAAAACAATAAAAAGTAAAATAAAGTTCTGCTTAAGTGACGCCTTTGTCGTGTATATGTACACATACATATACATATGGATACGTGCATGTGTATGTAAGTATGTGTATGTACATGTACCTTAAATACGGAAAGCACATAAATATCCTCATGATCACATGTGTTTACATGCTCTGTACATTGACAATTTCTGCGAAAAATGTTGCGATATTTTTTTGTTTTGCTTGTTAGGGAAGAGTTATTATAAACTTACATACATACTTGATACGAGTATTAATTGTACTGTATACTTACATATGTACATATGTACGTACATAGGTTCTATACATGCATACATACATATGTATGTACGTTTGAATCGACCATAGATAGACGACCAATTGTGTTACCACAAAACTGTAACTATCTTCAGGTTAGTACTTGCAGAAGCATTTAGTTTCGCTGATGAATCTCATCAAGCATCTTACCTCGGTGTTTGAAACTTCGCAAAGGTCATTCAGAAATGGCGATCCCAGATACCGCAGCCTACTTCTATACAGTGCAGGACACTTAGCCGGTAGATGTAAGACCGTTTCCTCCTTCTCGTAGTTCTTGCAGGTTCTGCAGCATCTTCGAAAGGGCACGCTCAGCCTTTCAACAAGTTTCCATATTAGACAACATCCAAGCTTCTCTACAATTTCCATAACAGCTCTGACCTCAGCTTGGAATACGCTGCAATAGTTTGTTAACCTAAAGGGAATTGGCAGGGAAGGGTTTCATGAGAAAACGCCACTTCCCACCTTACCGTCGAATTTCCAGTCATCTACATATATACATATGTACATAGATGACAATACTATCAGGTGGAGTGCAAATCCTAGCTTCCAATCTTCTCTGCTTGAAATTATTTTAATAAAATTGCTTTTAGAAGACGATGTCAAAACACATCTACAGATCGATGCGCTCGGAATAAAGCAAAACTTGTTTAATAAACAAGAGTGTCCTTCTCAGAATACCACGGGAATGTGTTCCTTGATCACAGAGCAGCAATCGCAGCCATCTCTTGTCCTGCCAAATCAATTACCAAGAGATCTAAAATATATACTAGATCATTTCCCCTTGGCGAGGATTCTGAGGTTAACATCTTTTTCTAACGTAGGCCACCATACGATCACTGCATACAGGACAATTGGTCTAACGATTGCTGTAAATATCCATTGGCAGATCTCTGGGTTAAGGCCTCGTCTACTGCATATGGCTCTTTTACAGATACATATAGAGGGCTACAGAAGCCTTTTCATAACGTTGAATATGTAAGAGGATCACCTCCAGCTTACTTGAGTTACTTAGTCCGCAGCGGGTGGACCACTTGGATACATTCCGAAGCGTTCGCTACATCAGCTCGCACAATGTTTGCGAAAACTTTCCCTTGAATGCAATTGCGACGCCATCAGTGTATGCAACTACTTTTGCTCCTCCCGAATTCGTTTTACTCAGAAGCGCGTTAATGGTTAGGTTCCACAAAAGTGGAGAGCGAACCCTTCCGGTAGTCACAATTCTGGCACAAATAGTAACGTTGCCAACAGTTGGTCGAATAAAAATGCCAGTTATTGCATACTTTTAAGTACAATTTTTGCAAAATCAACTGTAAATAATAGTGGTGACAAATTACCGATGGTACATCACCAAACAACTGATTGAGCTACTTCTATCCACAAGGAAATTAAAGGATATGCTGCATAGAAAGCTTGGGTCGCTGACAGTTTCGCTTTGACAGCTTAGTTGAATGCATACAACTATACAAAGTTTCCTACAAAAGCAACGCCGAAAGTTCGCCCACACTCATCTTTTCACGCGTGTTGATTTTCATATTTCTTTGATTACTCACATTTGCTTAGAAACAGCCGCTACACGTCAGTTTTCTACAAAAAGGAGATAAATTGAAAATTTAACCAAATACTAAGTGCTTAGCAAAATACTAAATGCTCAGCATATAGTTTTTAACCTTTCCCAATAAAAAGATATGTGATGCCAAAGTGTTAATTGTGGCATCCCTTTTGCGTTTCTCACTTTTTGCATAAAGTTACAAATGTCACAAAAATGCAAAGCTTTTGATGTGGTATCGCTTTCAGAGTAATCGTATGTCAAAAAGGGAATTCAGATAAAAGAAAGGAATTATAGTCACTATCGGTAGTTTGGAAAAAACTATCGTCAATTATCGATGGTGTCTTATTAAAACTTTTAATTGTTTTTTGATCTAAGTAAATGCGAAATACGTTGGAAACATGCTTTCATAAATCCTTTCTGTTGCCAAAAAGGAAATAAACATCCTTTTTGCCGCTATTACCTTTGCCTTCATAAATAATAGATTTATTTATGGCTTAAGCTCGATTCTCATACTACCGAAGTTTCCAAAACAAAACAACATTAAAACCATCTATGTGATATGCCAGACACACTATGTTACTTCTCATAAACGAAGTGCGTCCACACTTGTCATTTCTAAATTATCTTGACAGCTCTCTAGCCACAGGGTAACTTAGTTCTTTAGACAAGGGCAAAATATGAAATATTGTGTACATTTTTATTATATTTACACTTTATTGTGATATTTTTTTTTGAAATTAACAATCACTAAAGAAACCTTCTAGAAACAGTAAAAATATAGGAACAGTTGAGTGAAATGCTAATATTTCAAAATGCGTCATCCTGTTTGTTTATAGGAGAATACATTTTTCGATTAGTATCGATAAACCGACATTAGAACCGACATCACTTGTTCATGATTTCGTTCTTGATTTATGATCAAATACCTCATTTCATCTTAATTTATTGACAAATTTTACAAGGCGAAAAAAATGGCAAGGACACCCAAAAATCTATTATGCGTAAATCCCATAGAATTGGGTATTAGTTACTTACTTAATTGCCGCTATAACCGCTTAAGCGATTTCGGCCGAACTTCTCCTACAATTTCTAGTATGCGTCTTGATGTTGTAACACAAATTGAGGGACCTATAGTTTTAAGCGGAATCCGAACGGCGAATGTTTTCATGGCAGAAATCCACTCGGAGGCTTGCCATTGCCTGCGGAGGGGCGACCGCTTTTAGAAAAAACTTGTTTCTATAATTTTTAGATGTTACTTTCCCCGAGCTGAATTCGACCCTGGGAGCCACCGAATGAAGCGCGCACACTCTACACACTTGGCTACGGCGGTATAGCACCGGAAAATCTAAACAGGTAAAATTTAAAAAAAATTTATCCCGAAATATGGTGAAACGGGCGGGCATGTCTTTGAAAAGTGTTGAATAAAAAATATCACAGTGTAATTAGTTGCTAGGCCGATGTTTGCCAGAACTTCTCCCACAATTTGTTGTGTGCATGTTGATGTTGTACCAAAAATTGAGATACCTGCAGTTTTACGCCGTTTTACGCCGATAGGCAGATGATTTTTGTGAGAAGCGTTTTCATGGCAGAAATACACTTAGTGGATTGCCATTGCCTGGCGAGGGGCGACCACTTCTAGAAAACAAATGTTCTATAATTTTTTGATGTTAGTTGCTCTATGTAGTCGTGATATGAGCACGGGGAATTCCTGGTGAGCACTCACTCGCCACGCATACGACTACGGCCGTCGCCGATATTTCACTATTGATATTTTTTCCCTATGAATCAGAAATCACTGACAACAACAGCTACTGGTAGTCAACGGAAACATTGATGAATGATTGCTTCTGTTAATTTTTGTTGCGATTTTTAAAACGTTTTACTCAACTTGGCTTCGTTGTTTTCTGTGTGGTACAAATCTTGAGATCGAGTTTGCGCTAACTTTCCGTTGAGTGGTTTGGCTTAGATCAGACATCGATTACAATGCAATTATCCCACCCAAAAAATACTAAAAACCAGTGGCGCACATCAACTAAAGCTTAGCTGTGCGAGAATCACATTTACCATGATGCCCAGCTCTTGCTTTTGTAGCATGATCATACATCTGGCTTTTTTAATATATAACCGATACTCAGAAAGCATCCTTGTATCAAATACTCGTTTAATTAAATAAGCATAATGTCAAATTATGGCATACGCCACAAAATAATAAAAGCTGCTACAAGTTGCTTTCCATTCTTCTGTTCTTGAAGTTGATATATGTATATAAGTATATTGGATCGATTTTCCGTCATCCATTGTGAACCTTGACATCATCTTAATAAAAGCTTATACTAATACTATACTATGTTTATATCAATATAATATTGTTATCTATACCTTGCTTAGGTTAAGCTTAAAAATTATTTTAACTTTAAACAGATGACAATGAATATTTCCTTCATTAGAGACCAACATATTAGCTATGCTGTGATATTTCATTTAACTTACCTTTTAAAAAATATTTTTGAAGCGAAACTTCCTATGAACCTTTTTCGTCTGACACCCATATTGTGAAATTTGATTCAACAGGGGGCAACTCTCTTTCAAAAACATCCTGTATGTTAATACAGGCTATAATTTTAGGAAATAACAAACATACTCACAAACTTTCGCATTTTCATACACACATATGCACATGATTCAAGGTTTTGTAAGTAGATGTTTCTTAAAATTTGGCATTGCCAAACAATTGGAACAATTTGATCCAATTTTTTCAAAGGGCATCGGAATTCTACGGAAAGGGGTAAAGAATAATAACTTAAAAGTAAACATATTGACCCGTAGTCATAAAGAAGTTTTAATGACTAAACATAATTTTAACACTGTTATAGTCAACTTAAAATATAGGTTTTCTTTAAGCAAGTTTTTTTCACTCAAGACTAAGTTCAATTAAAATTACAAGTTTACGATGTTGATAGAAACAATGGATAGACACACCTTCAGCTCGCAAAAGAACAACATATTCATCATATTTTTCAATAAATATTTACAAATCAAGAAGAAAGGATCTCTAAATGCTATCACAAAGATGAGTGATTGATTGCGTGTGAATGATTTGATTGCTGATTTAAATTTAAACCTAAAATAACTGAATTTAGATAGCTCCAAATAAGTAATCCCAAAATAAACTCTTCATTTTAATACATTTAAATACATTTAATACAGTAGCTAATTAAATGATAGAAACGTAACGTTTCTTACGTATCCAATTAGCTTAAATTAAATTTATTTAAAGACTTATTTCCTAAACATAATTGTTGTTATAAGCAAAATATTATTTATTTGTGCCAATAATAATAGAATCGTTAAATTAATCACAAATGCCAACTAATATTTGCATTATAAAAAGTAAAATATTTACTACTACTTAAAAATTTGCAATGCTGGAGCTCACCTGATATATAGAAATAGAGCCAGACGGAGTTCTATTGAATCATGGACACATACATATGTACGCAAATTGAGAGTCCGCCGTTACATTTTCTGCGTTGTTTTGGCACAAGGAGTTTGATATCGTACTGATCTGGCGATAAAACAAGGAAGATAAAATAATGTTGGATCTCAATCCTACACGATTAAATTTTGTGTAGCAGAAGGCGGATGTAGACATTTGTTCATATTAAGGCAAACATGAATACTTATATTTTTCTTTTTGAAAAGTCGAGAGCGACGTTTTAAAACTAAGTATGGACATTTAAATTACGTTCGGGAATGAATGGGTCATCAACTAAACGAAGCATTCTTTCAAATTCACTTTAGAACCCGAACTGACAGGTATTCCCAAATCCTTCTCTATTGTTTTATATTATAGAAAAGTGCCTTTAGTCGATAACTACTCTCAACGTTTGCTGTGTTAATGCAATTAAACAACACAAGCGAGAAACTATTCGTCGAATGAGAGTTCGTGTCATGTAAAGTGAAACCAAGAAAATCTGTCGTTTGTGTTATGGGCTCTAAAAAATACAAGCCTACACCCAAACTTACCACAAACAAAAGACCGCAAGGCACTACTTCAAGTGTAGATATGTATACACACAAACAGATGTATGTAAAAACAATTGGGAGCATACATACATACACACAGATTTGTACATTGTGCATATGTCTGTATACGCATATGGAAGTTCCACAATGTCTGCTGGAACAAATACCCAATTCCCGATGGCACTTCGAGAGGGAACGATTAATTAATGTCCTCGCTCCAGTTTCCTGAGTTCATGACAACAGTAAATGGACGCAAGCGTACTCGAATTATTCCTGTGATTTATGCTTCTTGCGGTGACAAACACTTGAAATGTGATGATTTATAATGAAGATACATGTATTAGTATTAATTAAATTTTGACACGGCTGCGCTCGATTTAAAGTCAAATGGCAGTGGAATTGCTGGAATCTGTAGAGGAGTTTTTATGTGTGAATAAATTCTTGTTATACTTATTAAAGTTTATATGCAGAATGAATACTATACTTGGATATCAATGAAGAATTCCATTTTATACATTAAAAAACACCAGTCATACAGTACAACGCCCTTAAATACCTAACACCTTCAGTAGCCAAAAACTTTAGTCACGATGAATTTGTTAATCAAATCAGAGGTAACTCCTTTTTTAATTACCTAAGCCATCTAAAAACTTTTCATTTATTAATTACTATCTTACCGAGTGGTATCACCTTTTAAGTGTCATTTAAAAAACAAAAACACCTAAACTACTTTACATATACGTATGTACATATATACATAAAATTACAATTTTGTAAATTTACGCATTTCGAGTGCTGTCGGGTGGTTTCGAAAATCCCTTTTATCACTAGGCTATCTATTCGCATTTATATACCCGTATTGATTTCAATGGTGCGTAGTCATAGTAAAAATAAACTCATCTGATACCCCATTAAAAATTATGAAAAAAAGCTGCTACTAACTTTAAAGTCGACATTAATTGGTTTGTAGGTACTGATGAAAGTCATTGCGTTTGCATGCTATAAAGTAGAGGGTTCAAATTTTGAAATATACGTACAAAATACACTTTTTTATGTAAAAATATTTTGTCCACAATAAGGGACTTAAGTCCTAGGAAAACTTGGCAGCCATGGATAAAGCGTGCATATCTATATATCGTTATTTGAAGACAAGGTTGCTGTCATTGATACATTTTTTTATTATACTACATAATTTTGTACTTGATTTAAGAAATGTGTAATATTATTTCTGATACATATTTCAATATTTACTTTACAACATCAAATAATTTGCTAAATCATTATATTACTTCTTCTAGTTCCACATTCATGTCGTAGTTTATGTAGAGGAGTGCTAAGTCGTTCCATATTTTCCGAAGCATAGTTTTTCTGAGACAAGTCTTGACTCGGCGTAGGAATAAAAGGGAAAGAAAAATTATATTATCCCTCCTAAAAACTAACACTTATTTTTCTGAGGTATTTAAGCGTAGTTTAGTGTATAATCACTTGGTTTAATGTACGTTAAGAATTTTCGAAGTGTTATTTCAAATTTATTTGCCAAAATACAGCTACTTTACGCAAACGCACTACTTTTGGGGATACAAGAAATAATTATAACGTTAACACCTGGTGTTTAAGCCGCTTAATCCAATTGAAACGGTTGTGTGCCGTGGCAGTACACCGAACGGACAGTTTAATCGGGTTTTAGATATACAAGTATAGTCGGTCAACCCGCATGCCAGCCCACCTACCAAATTTACACGTGATCAACTTAGCGACCGCCGTAGCAGAGTGTGTGCGCGTTTCATTCCGTGGGTCCCGGGCTCAAATCCTGGCCGAGGCAAGAAACATCAAAACTTATAGAAAAGTTTTTTCTAATAGCGGTCGCCCCTCGGCAGGCAATGGCAAATCTCCGAGTGAATTTCTGTCATGAAATAAACTTCTCACAAAAAAAATTTGCCGTTCGGAGTCAGCGTAAAAGTGTAGGTCCCTCAATTTGTATTACAAAATCAAGACGCACACCGCAAATTGTAATAGAAGTTCGGCCAAAATCGCTTAAGCGGTTATAGCGTCCTTTAAATATGTAAGTAACTTAGCGAAATTACATAGACATATACATATGTATGTACATCTATATATAAATAAGTACAATATATAAAAAAGAATACTTAATACATGAAAACGGTTGGACCAAAATGTATACTTCCTTATGGAGGTTTATTGGTAATTGTTCCGCGAAGGTTTGGGACATAGAAAATTCGAAAAATTCTCAACTGGTGGCGCTTTACGTACACACTACCTTTTTCAGTTCAATCCAATTGCAGTTCAAATGGCGACTGGAGAGATTTTGGTAAGATTTGTCACATTTGTGTATAGTTCGTTGTATGGGTTTTCATATGAGGGAGCTGTCACTTTCTTAAAAATTTAAAGGTTGAAGAAAGCTTAATTTCAAAAATATGTTTGTATAGGGGTGCCACCTTTTCAAAAACTTAAACTTTGCATAGTTAATAGTATCTACCCCAGAAGAGAAATTTTAGTCATGCTTTTGATTTCTTGCTGGAAGTTTGCATACCAATATTTTTGTTAGGGATGCCACCTGTTACATATAACAGAAGCCGACATACGTTTACTGGTTACATATGAAAAGGGCAATTAATAAATATGTATGTATATATAGACAGGACAACGTCTGGCCCTAAATATAATTCTACAAAACGGGCTTTACATATTTAAGCGTATTGGTGTAAAGAACGCTGTCAACACAATATCTTATTTCTCGCTCTTATTTCCCGACTTAAGCTAGTCTGTCGTATAACTACAGATGGATTGTATATCTACATGCGTTGGGTAGGAAATCGTATATTAAGCTAAGTATGTACTCAGATTTTCTCAAAAATTATATATCTTCTCACCTATACAGCCCGAAACGGTAACACTGGGTATTATTCGAATTTATGTATGTATTCATACATACATACATAAATACGCACCTAAGTGCATACATACTTACGTACAAAGAAATATGCTCTGATTATGCCATAAAATTTATAATCATATTTAAGATGAAAATGTTAAATATGTCGAGCCATATACTGAGATTCATTATTTGCAATTAGGAAAATTAAGATGTCATTTTCGTTTGCGAAACATTTGTCAGTGCAGCAGGTTTAATCGTAAAACTAAATCAACTTGACATATTCAAGGATGTGCGCGAATTGCGAAGCTAAATGAGAATCTTGAAAAGTTCGCGAAGACGTCTTGACAGTATGTTTACTGTGGGAATCAAATGGTAAAATGGAAAAGCGAAATGCAATTGCATTTTTTGAAAATGTGCATAATATAGTGGCATTCTTTTGTAACCGATGTACAAAATAACAACAACAAAACAAATCTGTGGTAATTTCCCAACACAACTTATGTCGAGTTATCACTTTTTCACTTTTGAACTTAAAAAAAATTCCTAATGAAATGTTTAATTATTAGTTACGCAGAGCTGTAGAGTCTAGATCAGAATTCATTGGTAAATAAATAAATAAATAAAACTATCATGGTACTTTATCGCAATGCTGTAAGAGGTAACATACCGAAAAATATTTAAAAAAAACGTTGGTAACATGTTTGAAGAAATATTTGATGTGGTATTTTAGAGTGGAAATTTTTTTTTAGTATTTTGCAGATTTATTTATCAAATCTCTGCCTATAAATCTATATTTTTACACTTTAGAACAATTAAAATACGTTTTTCACTGCAATATTTGAAGTTATTCAATTTTCTCTATCCTGTATTTTTGTTTACTAAAGGCGAGATATGTATGTCACTTCGCCGCAAAGCAAAAAAAAACTACTGGACTCTGAAAAATACTTGGTGTAAATTTAGCTCAGTAATTTTTTATTACTAGCGATTGTCGCAAATCCTGTTTTATGAGATATACTGCCGGAGATGATTTTTATTCACTCCCATACAAAATAATGCAGGGTACTTAAAATTTGATCAGTTATTCGCAAATAAGCACAGACAATAAATTTGAGCTTACTTAGTGCTGCCTATTGAAAACTTATTTAAAAATGAAAACAATGTACATGTAGCTTTTCCTTGTAATTTATCACTCTAGATGCTTCCATGGGGAATTTGCTACACTGTGCCTGTGGAGTGTTGTATTTTTATTTGCCACCTCACAGTAACCAGACGCCTAATTAACGAATTTTCACGTCGTTTGTAAAATAGTTTATGAATAATTAAGACGTTTTAAAAGTGCAGTTATAGATCAGCTTGTAAAAAACAAAATTTTGGCAAAGATCCAAATGTAAAATTATGAAAATGAAATTTGTTTCGTTTGCATTGAATGTGAATTGTGTGGTGACTGATAGGGGAAATGAATGCAATGAGCTGCCAAGATTTCAAAGCACAGGCGCGAAATAGTAAAGCAAACAAATATGCATAAGTATAGTTCAATTAGTTACTATTTTTTTATAAAACAAGGAACTCAGATTTGGGAATTAAAAAAGATGGTTTATTGTTCATACACTTCTCTTCCTCAAAGTGAACCTAAGGTGTTTTTATTTTGAATTGTATATGTAAAAGGTGGTAACCAATTTTTTCGTAGGTGATTGACACTAAAAACTGAAATGGCATAGAATTGAGGTTAGTCGGAAGTCCGAAACCCTTTTTCCATGCACTCAGGCATATTTGCTCATTGCATCTAAGGCCTGTGCATGATAAAGAGAAAACTTATGAAGAAAAAGGTGGAAATAGTAGGACTTCATTTCTGCTTCACAAATACGATGTTTACGGTTACCGAACTGATTACTGTTCCGTCTCCACCCTACCCGGTATTTTCCAGTAGCACAAGTATTTGTACAGCACCACCGCTTCTCACGCGTCTTATTCATGACATATCTGCTCCTTACAAACTCTGTATGATTGGTCCTATATTTAGTGGCGGCATATTTGTATATTCTAAAGACCCGCAGTTAGCCAATTCATTACCCTGAATACTGCAGTATCCCGGCACCTACTTACATGAGTTCAAGCTTATACCATTTTACAACCGAGTTCAACCTCAACTTAGTTTCTTGGACAATTTTCGAAGAGTTACGAGGTCTTAGTGCAGCTTGGCTGTCACTGCAAATTCTTTTTTGGTATCCACGCCACCTTTCGCCAATTATTCAGTCTGCTACTTTAACCCTTTCAGACCAGCAGGACACATACGTAGTCAGCCGCCTTAGCCGAGTAAATAGCGCGTCCTTTCCAGTTGACCAATTTCATGGTATTTTTTTCTTAAACCGATGCACTGAACTTTCAATGAGTTGGAAAACTGCATTTTGAACTAAACATGCGAACTGAGTGGATATATATGAATATAGTACATACATATTCATAATCATACTTCCCCGCAGTGCAACAATAAAGGCCACTTCAAGTCTTTCATACAAATTTGATTTTTATGAACTGGAGATTCTCCATACAAATACAAATATGAATATGAATTTGTACAAATATGAAGTTGATTGAATATGAATATGAATATACATAAATAAGTATAAATATGAATATGAAAATGAATTTAAATATAAATATGAGTATCAGTATAAATATGAAAGTCGGCTATTCCCCTGCAAACCCTTGGCATCCAAGGTTATTTTCACATCTTTGAGAGCCTTACCAGGGAGAATAGATTGTTGGTGCAAGAGGCTATAAAATTGCGGCATGAGGAGAAATTGATTTCGGCGGCGTATACTAAGCGAACGAATAATTTGAAAAACAGCCTCCCAACAAAAATTACCAGCGATGATGACCTTCAGCAGTTTCATTAAGTATATATCTGATTGTATGTTTATTTATATTTTCTTATGTATGTATATTTTGTTGTTGTTTCTTATCTATTGCAAAGGTAGCGAAACTCTTTTTGTTTTGGTTTTGTCTTTCAACGTTTTCGTTGTCTTAAAGTTGTTATTGTTACCTATAAGTCAAACGACTTCGAGCAACAACGAAAAGGGTAGCATTGATGATAATATCCTAGCCTTGCTATGATAAACATTTTGTGCAGACGCTAAAAAGGCTTTAATGTTGTACACTTCCATGCTCGTATCCTTAAAAATGAAAAGTTGGATGTAGTGCGAGTACATTTGAATGTTCTTGCTTAGATGATATTTGTGTATCAGAGACTTGGAGAAATGGTATCATGGACTCCCATTTCGACATTAAAGGCTACAAACTGTATTGCAAAAACCATTTAAAAGCTCGTTTGGTTTCTCATGCTCTCGGTAGTACTACCGAGGTTTTGTTAGTCGAAGTGTCCAACTATGCAACCAAATTAGTTTTGCCTTGCGTTTACGAGTATAACCCCCACAAATGTGACAATGTAGATGAATATTTAACTATGTTGTCTTCCGTTTCTGCTGACTACGATGATATTATTGTATGTGGCGATTTTAATGTAAATTTGTTATGCAGTGACTTGTATAACCTTCGTTTAAATGATAACGTTTCTAATGCTGGTTTGTCTTTGATGAATGTGTCCGTACCGACAAGATATGGGAATAATTGTTGTCCAAGTATCGTTGATTATTTCATTGTCTCTGATCCGTCCGTAGTTAGTCCATCACACTTTCTTGACTATCGCTTATTAAACTCTAATGACTTAATAAATGACTTGTCCTGCATTAACTGGCCACACTGTTAGAGACTAAGCTCTGTGCATGATTAATTGAATTTTTTGAATGAGAATATTTTAAGACTATTTAGGATCCATGTTCCGACTCGTACCCTTCCAAACATTTCCCCGTTGTGCCATTGTTTCAATAAAACAATCCGTACACTGATTATAAAACGTAATAAGCAGTATTATACATATATGGAAAAAAATCGAACGGGTATAAATTGGCGTTCATACTCGTATAAGTCCGTAAGAAATGACACTACTGCAGCAATAAAGCGTTTAAAACGAATCTAGTATAGTAAAATGTTGAAACCCCTTGCTTCCGAATAATGCTCTATGGCGCAATTTAAAGAATCTTCGTGTGCATGTTAGTGATAGTGCTGATTGTTCTATTAACCCTGAAGCCCTTAATGATACCTTTATCAATCGTGCCACCCCACTTCTATACGGTATCGGAGTTAGATGTGGCAAGATATATCTACAAAATACGGTCAAATGCAATCGTTGAGGACGGTATTCCTATTAAATTTGTTAAAATAATTTTACCAAGCATCTTGCCAACTCTCACCCATGTGATCAATCACAGTATTACTACTCCATGTTTCCCCGAAATGTGGAAGGTTGCAACAGTGCTACCGATTGCTAAAAGTAAGCATGCATGGAATCTCTGTGATTTTCGCCCTATAAGCATTTTACCTGCACTGTCTAAAGTCTTTGAAGCTCTAATGGCTGAACAAATTTATGGTAATTTAAACAAATTTAGTTTACTATCATCGTCTCAGTCTGGCTTTAGAGTTAATCATAGCTGCTCCACGGCTGTTATTAAAATTTTGGACGACATAAGAATACCTTTTGACAAAAACCAACTGACGTTATTATGCCTACTTGACTTTTCTAAGGCAGTGCGTCTCATGGTAGGTAGGACTCAGCGTGTGAAAAATAGTTGGCAATTCTCTAGTCTTAAACCACTGCTAATGGGTGTGCCGCAAGGTTCTATCTTGGGACCATTCTTATTTAGTTATTTATAAATGATATTTTTAGTACTTGTCAGCATGCACATATGCATGCTTATGCGAATGATATACAACTCTATATATCGGGAACTATTGAGCAAACAGATAGTCCATGGTCTAAGTTTAATGTTGATTTGTTATTCATCTCACTTTGGGCGTCTGAAAACATTCTCTGTCTTAATAGTGAAAAGTCGTATGTCCTTCCCATATCTAAAAGTCGTATCGATTTCTCTGACAGTCCGCCTTTATATATTGATGAAAATAGCCTTAAATTTGTCCCTAAGATCACAAAGCTTGGTTTTATTATCAATTCTAGTATTACTTGTGACGATCATGTAAACTCCACCGTGAGTAAAGTGTATATACATATATATCTTACGGAATTTAAGAATGACTGCAAATTTTACTCCGCTTGAAATTAGCGTAAGCTTGCCGTACAATTAATTTTACCAAATTTCTGCTATCCAAAACTAATCTATAGTAAATTGAGTTCTCAATCTGCGCACAAAATTTACGTAGTTTTTAATCATGTAACACGATATGTGTTTGGACTAGCGAGATTTTGTCATATTTCTAGCTGGAGATCGCGACTTTTGGGGTGTGAAATTTCTGACTATCTGAAAGCCAGAAATTGTATTTTCTTATTTCGTCGTTTGCGGAATAAAGAACCTAGTTATCTATGTATATAGTAATCGAATTCCCAAAGTCTGCACGGATAACTGACCTTATGTGTCTAAATATAATTACCTAAATTCTGCAAGGCTATTCTTTGTCAACAATATTCGTATTTGGAATTCTATTCCAGCTTATGTTCACAGTAGTTTAAACAAAAGCAACTTTAATAATGTTCTTTATGAGTATTTTCGTTAATCTATCTTTAAATTTAATATAATTATCTATAGCATAATGATGAGTTTCGCTACCTAAGCACAAATGTACTTGTAATCTAGTCATATATGAATACTGATTGTTTTATATGTTAAACTTAGTTTTAATATCCTTACTTTTACTTTATAACTGTTATACTATAAAATATCACCTGAATTCTTTTTGTACAATACTAATAATTTTTTATTATTAAATGAAATGAAATGAAATTAATGAGCATGAGTATTATTAATCTAAAATCTTACAGATTTAAAAGTATTGGGGGCGATAATAAACCTAATAATAAATCTAATAATAAATCTAATAATTTTTGCTTTAAAAGTTGTAATTTCTACAGTGTGAATAAAGCAATTTCTTTGATAGATTGGGACTCAATTTTTGCTGGAATTAAGGTTTCGGATTGTTTTGACACTTTTAAATCCAAGATTAATGAAATTTGCTATAGATATGTACCCCGTAATAATGCGAAACACTACAAAATTCCATGGCATACAAAAAGATTAAAAAAGCTTAAGAATTCGAGAAATAAATTTTTTAAAAAGTTTAAAGTATCAGGAGCTTTAGTATATAAATACAAATATCTTCATTACTCCAAAAAGTTTAAGTCTTTAAGTAAAACGCTTCAGCAAAACTATGTTCGTAACTTCGAAATTGAAATCAAATTAAATCCAAAGGCTTTTTGGCGTTATGTGAAATCCAAAAAGTCCTGTTCTAGTATTCCCTCGGATGTATTTTACAATGGAGAATATGCCTCCTCAACTCAAGACGCTGCTGATCTCTTCGCGAAATTTTTTAGTTCAAATTTTGATCCTGGGTCTGAAGCATTAATGGTTGACACTTGTAACGTCAACTCTGCTATTAATTTTGGGCCTTTATCGCTTGTCATTGATGATGTTTGTGAAGGCATTCAGAAAATCAAAAGCTCCTGGCTAGTTGATGTTGATGGGTTTTCATCTCATCTTTTCAAGAAATGTTCGGCCTTGGCCTATCCACTTTTGCTAATTTTTAATAAATCCTTAGGTTGCGGTGAATTCATAGACGCCTGGAAGGTTACAAGTATCACACCTGTATTTAAAAGTGGTAATAAATGTGATATTTCTAATTATAGGCCTATTTCGAAACTTTCTACAACATCAAAATTATTTGAATATATCATCAAACAGAAATTATATTTCGCAGTAAAGCGCTGTATTTCTAATAACCAGCATGGCCGTCACCAATCTTGCTGTTTTTTCTGAATATTGTACGTCTGCATTCAATAATAGACTTCAAGTAGATACTGTGTATACGGATTTTTCCAAGGCGTTTGATAGAGTTAGTCACTCGATTTTAGTTTCTAAACTGTTTAGTTTTGGGTTTCACTCCATTTTCTTAAAATGGGTTAAGTCGTATCTCTCTCGTCGTAAATGTGTAGTTGTTGTCGACGACAACTCTTCGCATTCTTTTATAGCTACTTCCGGTGTTCCTCAGGGGAGTATTTTGGGCCCATTGCTATTTATAATTTTTATTAATGATATTTCTGAATGTTTTCACTTCTCTAACTTCCTCCTGTATGCAGATGATTTGAAAATATTTAACACAATCTCAAGCCTTTCGGATTCTTTCAAGCTCTAGTTGGATCTTAATAATGTTGTGGCGTGGTGTGATCGGAATCGACTTAATTTAAACATTAAGAAATGCTCTCATCTGTCGTTTTCAAAGTCTAGAGAAGTTATTTCTACCTCGTATTTTGTTAACAATTTCCGACTCACTACTTTGAGTGAGGTCTCGGACTTAAGAGTAATTTTTGATTCGAAATTTACGTTTCTCAATCACTTAAATTTCATCATCGCCAAGTCTTATTCTACCTTTGCTTTCATTCGTCGTTTTGGTGCTGATTTTACTTGCCCATACACTTTAAAGGTACTATTTACTTCGCTTGTGCGATCTAAGTTAGAATATGCAGTATTTATATGGAGGCCATATCACCGTTGTCACATTAATAGACTAGAAACCATTCAGAAGAAGTTTCTGCGTTTTGCTCTTAGATCATTATTCTTCTCTGATCCGATTCCATCGTATAGTTCAAGATGTGCATTGATAAACTTAAAATCTTTAGAAAGTAGGAGCAGTATACTTTCAATCTGCTTTGTTTTTGGTGTTGTAAGTGGAGTAATCGACTCTCCAGCTCTTCTAGAGCGTATTTACTTCCATATTCCTCAAATAAACTTGAGGAGTAATGATTTGTTCTTCTTGGAGCGTGCCAGGACTGTTTATGCTTCTTATGCACCTTTTCTTAGAACTTTGAAAGAATTTAATCAAGTCTCAAATTCTCTTGCTTTTGATTTTTCGTTAACTAAGCGAAATTTCAAGCTATTATTAAATGAATTAATTAGATAAACCTTATTTTGCAAAACTATTTGTATTCCCATAGTCGTGTATAGTCTGTAAGAAATCCTGTATTTTTTAGACTGAATAAATAAAAAAAAATAAAAATAAAAAATAAATATGAGTGTGAGTATGAGTATGAGTATCAGTGTAAGTATGAATACGAGTATGAGTATTAGTACGAATTTGAATACAATTATTGATATTGTTGCGAAAACAAATAACACTGGTATGGTTCCCGAGAGGAATTTTTCTTTAAGCGACCCTATATGTCTGATTTTACTTATAAACGGTATCTACCTTTATTTTTTCAGCGAGTATGCTTTATAAAAGCTAAGAGAAAATCATGGAATACAAAAGTAATGCACCGCTAGTTTTGCACTGTTCGATTGCTGCTGCTGCGGATCATAAGATTCAACCGTTTGAGCTTTCCAGTTCTTACAAGTTGATCACATGATATTGCTATGAATTTCTAGTGCATGGACGGATCAGCAAAGGTTGGCAGAAGGGCATCTGGTAGGTCGAAGTTTGTAACACTGCCCCCTCGTTTAGCTTCGAGCCTCCTGGCCGAAATGCGGTAATGATATGTAAGGCGCCAGCCGGTTCGGCCGGGTAAACGTCCCCCAGGTCACTAATTATCTTAATTACAGTTGCTGGGCTACCCAAACCCTTTGTAGCTTAAGACAGCGGCCTTTACTTCTGGTTGGCGAATACACCCATACCTGTTGTTCGGGATGAAGTTCTCGTGCATTAGAACGAATGTCGTACAGCAGCTGGTGAACTGAAAGAAGGTTAGATTTTAAGTTTTCAACATATCTCGGTAACTCCTGACGCTCCACAGACAGAGCTTCAAAAATTATGTCTACAGGTAATCGCAACTCCCTTCTATACAGTAGTTGAACAGGAGATATTTTAGTTGATACGTCCTCCGACAAGCGATAAGCCATTAAAGCGAACAGAAGTAGATTATCCCAACTACGTTGGTAAATTTCAATCAACTTGGGTAAATAGCCTAATAGCTTCCAATTGAAACGCTCAACCATACCGTCCGTATGCGGCCTCAATGATGTTGTGCATGTTTTGTCCGTATCAAGCATTTCCATTGCATATTGAAGAATTTCTGCCTCCTTGATCGGACTGAATAATGTGAAGTACGCCATGTCGCACAAAACCTTCAGTAACGAGTGCATGCGCAAAAACTTCTGCTATCTGATCTGGAAGGGAGGCACATTCTGGTCCTTTCATGAAACTACTGCTATGCAGCGATTTCCACTGTATGTGTAAGGTAAAAGGCCGAGAATGTCGATGGCAATGCGGTCGAACACAGCTCCGATTATAGGTAGCTGTGATGCCTACACTAGGACGACCAGGACCTTTTCGTGAGCCGCAAGCATAACAGTCGGCACACCACAGCTTCACATCGGGTGTCATGCCAACCCAGTAGTAGCGCTGCTTTCAGTTTTGAAGCGTTTTATTGATACCTAAGTGACCACCTGACCAGGAATGACCTCTCCGAGTCGTTTGAAAACAAACAAGGTGCGTCTTCTTTAACCTTATGCTAGAAAGGACAATTCAAGATGCAGAGTTCAACCGTTCAGTCACTATATTTTATAAGAGCGTGCAACTTCTGGCGTATGCTGATGATATCGATATCTATAAGTCTCTCATCATGCCTATTGTATGGCGCTGAAGCATGGGCACTGTCAGCATCGGATGAGACGGACATTGGAGTGTTCGAGAGAAAGATTCTCCGAAAGATTTATGGACTTTTACATCTTTGCGACGGCGAATACCGCAGATGACGGAACGATGAGCTGTATGAGCTTTACCGCGACATAGACATACGAGTAGTCCAGCGAATTAAAATACCGCGGGTACCAGCTGGTGGTAGTAGAGGAAGAGGACGGCCTCCACTGCGTTGGGAAGACAAAGTGAAAAAGGACTTGACGTCACTTGGTATTTCCAATTGGCGCCAGTTAGCGGGAAGGAGTGACTGGCGCAATTTGTTAAACTCGGCCAAAATCTCTTACGAGGTTATAGCGCCAATTAAGTAAGTAAGTAAGATAATCATACTACCATCACCAAACCCGACAAAACCAAGTCAAACATTTGCACAGCTTCAAGAATTTTGTATGGAAATTAATTATTAGGTACAATTGCCGTGTAAAAACTGAATGGTGAATCGTTAAATTGACAGGGCGCTTTTGCAAGTTCTCTAGCTAGAGTACGAAAATCGCATCCGAGTAATAAGAATGGAATAAATCTCCCGTTCCGGACCCTCTCGGCATTTATGTACATATGTATGTATGTATGTATAATATGCTCATACAAACATACATACATACACAAGTACATAGGAATGCGTTCAAGAGTCAAAGTTCTTATGAAACCATAAATCGAGCAATCTTCTTTTATTTAAATGTATTTTTATATAGAAAATATATGTTAATCGCCGATATTAAATACATTTAGCAACTCATGGCAATTTCTTAATTGCGCTACTTGTAGCTCATTAGTTGATATATGTATGTATATATCTAATAATCGCTACGTATCAGAGTTTTTATTTTCAAGACAAGGCATGTGTGCAAATGAGACGTCTTCGTCACGCCCACCACTGTAAGTGAAAAGCAGCGTCTTTCAGAAGCAGTCCATTTTAACATAATGCATATAGATATGTACATCTACATCCACATATACATACTTATTCATCTTGCAGGCTGGCAAATACAATTCCACTTTCACACTTGAGTGATCTTAAATGTGGTGCATTTAAATATATGCCGTCCTGCTCTTGTGCTCGCTTTATGTGATCTTTGTACTAATCGAAGATCGCTTGCGCTGGTTCCCTATCAGCAAGATTAGATGTGAAGCGTCGCTCCGTGAATGATGTGCATGGCGCATTTTCGATAAAATTTTGTGTAGTTTAAAATTTATGTACGTTCATAACGAAATTATTCTGAAATTAAACTTAAAAATTCTTATTCGTTTCAATATGGATACGCGATCCGTCGCGCATTGTTTTCAAAACAAATTTTCTATCGAGAATATTTTATCAAAACCAAATACTAGCAAATGTGATACATACTTGGCGGTATTGAATAATTCTGCTCAAAGTTCTACGAAAAGTACGCAACATTGTAAAAATGTTGAAAATATTAGAAATGAAAGTGACAGTATTGAAATGCAATCAAATGTAGATTTATTGGCTTCAAGTCCAACATCGAGCTGCACTGGAGAAGGTATCGATGATTCGAAAAGTGATGGTGCATCCGAAGATGGCAATAGTAAGTAGCGCATATCCAAAACATTTTCAGGTAATTTATACCTTTAACTAACTAGTAAAACTGGTGAAGGGTCTCCCATAATAATAATAATAATTTAGCACTTACGCATCGCTTGATATTTGGCCGAACTTCTCCTACAATTTTTGGTATGCGTCTTGGTGTTGTGAGACAAATTGAAGAACCTACAGTTTTACGCCGACTCGGAATGGCAAATGATTTTTGTGTGAGTTTTTTTTCATGGCGGAAATACATACATTCGGATGTTTGCCACTGTCTTAGGAAAAACTCTTCTATAATTTTTGATGTTACTTACCGAATGAAGCTCACACTAATTACATACATATTATCGATGTTTTGGTAACGAATTTGACCTCCTTTAAATCTTGTCCGGAAGATGTTTCCTCTCAATCTACAAACTAAAGCCGCTTTTAATACCCCGCTGGTTTAACTGCGGTATCATTCGATTATCTAATATCAATCTATCCATTTTAATTTTTCTTTGTTATTCCAAAACATTAAGCCACATAGATTTACAGTTGTAGTTATCTTTCTGTCGAAAAATTTTAATGTCAAAATACCCATTTTGACTCCGTAGCGATGCGTGTTATCATCTTATTGTGCGTTCAAATAACTTGAAACATCCAAAACATCAGCCTAAAACTATCACGAAGTCGCGGATGTGTGGCAGGAAAAGAATGACGAAGTAGATTGCGGTTAATAATAAGGTAGACAACAAATCGAAGTAGATAATTTTTAGATATTCCCTAAATAAATTTTGATTATTTCTCATTTGCTGAATTACTTTTAGCTTTCACCGATTAACACATAACTAACGTTTTGCATTCTAGAATTTTATATTTACTTATAATTGCAAATTTATAATTGACCATATTTTTATAATAATCTTGCTTCATCTACTACAGTGAGTAAAAATGGTAGCAGTAAAACTAAATAATCGTTGAGCTATTATTGAATATATATTGAATGTACTATTTTAAAAAATTAAATTTTGACGCTTCCTCAGAAAGAAGACTGTTAGGGGAAATTGCACTCAATTTAGTACTTTTTTGTCATCACAGTATTATATCAAAATTTGTGAAAAACAGATTTTTTACTATTTTTTATTACAATTCCATATCAACATAACCTAATTGTTATTTCTTGCTTCATACTTGTGAAATAAATGTTAGCTAAGTTTAAACATAAGATGTCTTACACTATTCAAAATTCGATCTATGGGATTTTGTACAAATGTACTGTAAAAAATATGTAATTAACCTTTCTGGACTGAAATGAATCATTTACTGAATTAAACCGATTGGTCATAAATGTACCATTTTTAGTACTTTTTCTTGAAAATTTCTGGAATATAAAAGTCAAAGAGGCAAAACCAATTTCCTTATAGAGTTCAAGATGGCAGCGAGAAGAACGGGAACGTATGCCACATTTCTTTATTGGTCATTTTACATATCGGATATCAAAATGTTGTTTAAACTTTTTGTAGTTTCACTTGATTTAATTGAAGTTATTTATCTAAAATTCCAATATTGTTTTAATATTTGCTAAAGCTTCATGTTTTTGTAAAATTTTCTTTACTTAGTTTATGTTATTCAATATTTGGTACTTGAATTCATATAGCAATACGAGCATGAAATTTAGCATTTTTGTTTTAATACATTCTGGTTAGTTACAGTGATTTTTACTGAAACTCTGCAGTCCTATTTCTAATATTCCCATGTATTTTTATATAAAAAGTCAGATTTAAGCTTTTTAGATTCGGGAGTGAATTTCGGCAGTAGATCCCAACTATAAATGAAATTCCTGAAATACATATTCAAACATATTTCTATCTTTAATGGAATCATTAGTCTCATATTATGTCTGGTGTAACATGCGAGTACTACGCACTCCACATTTGGCTGAATATGTAGCCATAATCTGTTTTTGTGCATCATTATAAGCACCACTTATCATAATCTTGACCTAAACACTTTATTAAATTCATATTTTAAACATATTAAATTTTTTTTTTGAGTTTGCCGCGTTGAAGGTTTGTTGGTTGGGAAGCGAAAAGTTAAATCAGACATGGCTGCCAAGACGTCCCATGAGCGTGTGGTCCCGGAGCACCTCCTCGTTGGCTTGTCATAGCTAAGCCACTGGTTTTTCAGCAATAACTACGTATTTACTTTTGTAATTTTTATTTAACTTTAAGCAGAAGACTTGTGCATCATATAACAATCAATTTAGGTCTTATTTCTTCAAACCTTCCCCAAAACTATCTTAATTTTTTCAATTTTGATTTGCTTGTCTATTGAACTATTATGTAAATATCTTTCCTTATTATTAGCGATATATCAGTTTAGAGACTCGTCCAAAAAAACAAAGAAAAGGCTCATTTGTACATGGTGTAAATGATACAACCCATGAATATACATATTTATACATACAGCTATGGACAGAGAAATAGCGCATCTTTAGTATGCATTATATTAATTGTTATCCCATAAAAAATGAAGAGATAGTCGTACATATTCTTATGCCATTCTTGTGCTGTTATTCTCTGTTTTTACAACTCCACTAAAAAATTCCGTTATCCCTTGTGTTTATTTGTTTTTGCTTTATTTTACTCAATCTGCATACTATTCCGCTGGACACCAAAATAGCGCACTTTTGTTTTCACCGTCAACTAAGACAGTTACTGTTTAGTGCTTTCAATAAATTCTTTTTAATTGCATTTAAAAATATAATTTCTTTCGTTAAAATCGTTATTGTGGAAGATAATGGGTAGAGGACCTCACTGCTCACTTGAAAAAAAAAATTATTTGGGACCTTTATCGAAAAGGAAAAAAAAACAAACCAAAATTGCAGAAATTCTAGCTTGTTCTAGAAAGATGGTGTATAACGTCATCAAATGTATTAGTGCAGACCCAAATATGCTAATTAGGAAGAAAATGCGAAAGATGCCCCCACGAAAAACAACAGCCCATGCGGACAAAGTAATCGTCAAAAAGAGTAAGCTTGATCCTTTCAAGTCCTCTCGAACAATCGCGACGGAAATAAATGAAGAATTTGGCTTGAATGTATCAAGCAGGCATATAAGAAGACGGCTTAATGAAAATGATTTATATGGGCGCGTCAGCAGAAAAAACCCACTACTGTCGCAGAAAAATATTAAAGCACGATTGTCATTTGCAAACGCCCATACATGCAAAGGCGTAGATTTCTGGAAAAGAATCTTGTTTTCTGATGAGACAAAAATTACTTTGATTGGACATGATGGGAAGACATTTGTTCATCGCGAAAAAAACCAAGCATACAATCCCCGGTACACTACAAAGACGGTAAAACACGGTGGAGGTAACTTGAAAGTTTGGGGATCGTTTTCTTGGCGTGGAGTCGGACCATTAGTAAGAATAACCGGTAATATGGATAAGTTTTCTTATCTGGAAATACTAAGGAATACAATGGAGCCATATTCCTTTGAGTTCATGCCGCTAAACTGGATATTTATGCAGGATAACGACCCAAAACATACAGCCAAAGTGGTGAAAGATTGGTTTTTCAAAGAAAAAATTGCAGTTCTTGATTGGCCGTCACAAAGACCTGACCTTAATCCTATAGAAAATTTATGGAACGATGTTAAGGTTAAGGTTGGGCAAAAAAAATTTAAGAACTGCAATGAACTTTGGGAAGGAATACAAGAAGCGTGGAACTCTATTCTTTTGGAGAAATGAAAAAGGTGGTAGAAAGTTTGCCTCGTAGGTGTGATGCAGTTTTGAAAAGTAAAGGCTATTCTACAAAGTACTAGGCAGGTAAATAATTGTACAAACTAAGTTATCTCATTTTTAAATACGACATTCTTTTTTGTTGCAGATCAAGAAAAGTGTGCTATTTGGGTGGCCAGATCAAAATGAGACAACTCAATATTTTATGGACTGAATACTTTTGTTTGCACTGAATTGTGATTTTTTTTATGTTTTCTTGTTAATATTAAAATGAAATAAAAAACCCATGCAAAAATAACGTTTTCACTATGTTTACACATAAAAATATTAGCTTATAAAAGCTGAATTAAGCTTTACGCGAAATGCCAAACCGGTGCCATATTACGATCGGTCTTCACCTGCGTGAAGTTCTCATTTACTTGAAGAAGCAAGCGACATGTCGCTCGTGAACACCGCAAAACGTAGGAAGTATCCTTTTTCACTCATACCGAGCGGTAAGCGAGCTTATGGCGCAAATGGTAACAGTTGATTGTATAAACATGCTACTAATACATATTCTCTAATAGCCCATAAATACGCCATCAGTGGCACGAAGTTCTCAAGTACAGATTATGGGGAATAAGCAGAAAGTAGTAAGCTTCAAAATAAAGTATATTAATTTTCTGTTAACAAATTATTACGTACAGTGAGTCACACTCAAAATTGGATACCCCAACAAATATTAATTTTGATAACACACAAGAATAGCAAATTAACCGAACCTTCTATGAATCTCGTTTTAAAGGTGCATTCAACCTCCTTATGCCGATGTACTTCATATTGTGTAAAGCGGAATAGTACTTTTTTAATTACTGGTGTCTAACTAAAAATAATAAGGACATTTCCGAGCTTTTTCAAAAATGAGGTGTGTAAGATCACCTAACTCGGAGATAAAAGTAAAAATATTTACGAATTATGTACGTAAAAGTGGTTCATTTAAATTTTAGCTGCATTCACTTTTTCAGTATAAAGCTTTCTTAAAACTCCTTCGTATAAGACCCATTTTATATGTGATTTAACTTATTATTGTTTTATTTGATTTTTGAAACAATCTCTAAAAAAGACTTTTGAAATCTAGTGTTCTCATATTTTTTTAGGTTGGCACTAGTATTGTAAAATATCAGATAATTTAACTTAATTGAGCTTTAAACACGTGGCAATCTCTCAAAACATTTTGGAAATTAAAAGTGTTTGGGAAAGCTGTATTAATCCTGTTTCGTTTGATACACATATTGTCATATTTTATTTATTTCATTGTTTTAATTGAATGCAATATTTTAAACAACTGGCAACTCCCAATAAGAAATCGTTCTTATTATTATCCAGTAGTGCGATTCACTAACTTATTCTAACGATATTCGCATGGTTAACTCATCTTAACGAAAATTTTAACGATACTGCTGTTCAGTATTAATTTTTTTAACGATTTTCGCATTCGCCGAATCAGGTATTGTCGTTAGCTAGTCGATTACCGAAAACTAAACCACAACAAATTTAATGTTGTTAACTCAATCGAAAAAAGGAAAAATAGTGATTTGAACTTTTGTTAAAATTAAAACAGGAACATTAAATAATGTCGCTTAAATATTTGGAATATGATTTCTAACGAAGTGACGAAGAAGTAAGCGCTCCAACAGTGGATCGAAGTTTGCTTCGGGTTGTTGGCAATCCCTTTCATTTGAATGCAACAGAAAGTGAGGTTTCTTATGACCCAAGCTGCTAAAGAAATGCTTGCTTCAGCGTCGTCACCCTTTGTGGGAGGCACTATTCGGGCCGTCGATTGCACTCATATGTATATCAAATTTGCCACCAAAGAAACATGAGGAGGCTTATGCCAACAACCATATCTACCATTCAATTAATATGCAAATGGTAAAAGCAAACTTTTATCAAGGATCCAAGTATAAAAACAGAAGTATAGTTTAGTTTTAATAATGAGGAGGCATGGTGAAGCATTGAATCATAGATTGCATCCGTTACCCGATGAAAGCCGGCTAACGGATGACTGACTGGCTCATGGATATTACCCATTGCTCACTTACGGGTCGTTGATAGCAACCAGTTACGAAGAATCTTAAAGCCGCTAGAATCTATCAATATAAAAGATAAATGATTATAATTAAAAAAATTTAAATATACAATGTAAATCCTAAATACGCTGGAGCACAACGCGAATTTTGAAAACTAAAACCTCGGCATATTTGCAGGTGATTCCGGATATTCCTTGAAGTCGAGTTGATGACTATTCTAGCAAACCACTCAGAGGAGACTCCGGAATTCTGCTACAATGGAACATTGCAATATACATATAAACAGAATTATAAACGTTTGTAGTTTGAAATAAACTAGTATCTTATTTCACTTTAATGAAATATAATAAAAACGGTCAAATTGTTATTTGGCAGCAGGCATTCGTTTGTTTTTCTCCATTCTTCTTTGTTTTTGCTTTTCGCTTATTTTGGCATTTAGTTTGACAGAGGTGCCACTCTTTACCACTTTGAATAAATACAACGAGACAGCTGTTAAGTGTTGTTAAGAATAAGTTAGTGAATCGCACAATCGTTAGTGCAAACGACAAATACTGTCGTCGTTATATAGCAATATGTGATTTAACTTATTTATTTAATGAACTGTAACTTTTTTAATAGGTGGCAACTTTGCAGAAAATATAGCCTATCTGTTAGGCTATTTGTGTTCCAAAGTTTGTACAATTCCGTCCAACCGTCATAATTTGTAATATTTTCAACCGATTCTGGTTATCTTGAAAAGCAGATAATTATGTATTTCAACTGATTTTCGAAACTTTAAATTATGTAGAATACCGTTGACTCTGAGGACCAAGAATCTTGGAAAAAGCCCGAAAAAAATTTTATGATGACTATGGGTTAAAATTATACCCTATACTTGCTTTACCTAACACATAAAAACTGTTCAAACTATGACTGGCGTTTTGATCCGCCATCACAGCGATTTACAGTTTTTCCCCTCATAACTTTAGATTTTGGTGAAGCATATGAAATTTTGCTGGTGTCAAAATTATTTTTTAGATCTATTATACCACCTATACTACATCACATAAAAAGTACATGCAATCTTTTTTTCTAGCATAAACAAACAGGTGGAAAGTAAAATAAAGAAACAAAGCGTGATTTTCTAATGAGAGCTAATCGCACTAATGATAACTGACGCACAACGAATGGCAACAACCTATAGGGGCAAATTAGTTTTCCGCCTTAAGTTGCCAACAGTGCTTTTTCGAATTTTTGCAATAGGCAAAACTATAACAATATAGTATATGCTATAAGTTCACTTGTTAAAAGTTTACCACCTGGTAAAGTTAACAAACCAAACTGAGTACATCAAATGTTTTGTTTCCCATATCAAGTTTAAAAAGAAGTATCTCTTCAATATTTTCCGAAAATAGTATCGGCCGTAGCCGGAAGTCCTGGGTTCAAATCTTAAGTCGCAAATCATAAATTGTAAGAGAAGTTCGGCGAAACTAGTTATATTATATAAACACCAAATTTTCATTTGGACGTGTTCTGCATTTTTCTTTCATCAGCTCGTTGTGGTTCAGGAGTTTTCTTTGACAGCGGTTTTACCTTCGTGAATGAATGCGAAGGACTTCAAATACCCTTATACTAGAAAAAATCTATTTCATTATCTTGTTCAAGTTATAACCCTCATGCGACTAAAATTGAAAAAGTGGAGCAGACATTTTCTCGGTTTGCACTTCAACCTCTAACGTCTGTAGAACTCTTTTCAACGAATTATTTAATATCTTATGAGTATATATTCTGGATTGTGAATTTACAAACTGCTCGGGACGTCTCGAACAGATTAGTTTCAACATATGTACATACCAGCAAAAAATTTGTTTCCAGCAGCCACTTTTTTAGAGCTCGAGCCAATTATTTAAATTTTCCCTAATCTTTTGAACACCTTCCAAATTCAATAAATATCAGAAACTTTAAATATTGATTTTTTATTAACAAGATCATAATTGAATCACTGTATTCTTAAAGTAGCTGTCTGTCATTTGGCGGGATAATATATATTATAGTACTATAATTTGTGTAATAACTAAAATCTAATTCTAGTCCGTTAGATTAATTTAAAATATATGGTTTCAATTGAAATGGTGCATAATTTGTCGTCAACTGCTTCGACACCACTTAGACCAAGAGAGTTGCATAAACTTTATTTTCTTCCTTTCTTTATTTTTATGTATAGGCATTCCTAGCTCAAAATCATTGAAAAAAACATTTTACCATTTGAAATATATAGAAAAATTGACGATATATATGTACAAGGTGGCGCTAAAGTAATCCTCCTATCAGAAAATGCTATAAATTTTGCGATTGGCCCCAAATGTCAGTTCTGTTTTGACATTTGTGTAGTAAACACATGCGAAATACACGTTTATAAACAATGTTACGCTACACTGCTCCAGAACGCGGAATATTGCTGACTATTTATTAATCGGTCGGTGACTTTGGCACAACGTGAATTTCGTCGCAGATTTCCTGGCCGTCCAACGCCTACTGGTGAAACACTACGACGTTTAGCCGCTCGCCTCGAAGAGACTGGCACAACACGAGATGCTGCCAGGCGTGGCAGACCCCGGAGTAGCCGTTCTGCAGAGAATATTGCTGCTGTAGCCGAGGATGTCATGGAAGCGCCGTCGACATCGACCAGACGACGTGCCACGCAAATAGATATCAGTCGACGGTCTTTACAGCGAATTTTGGTACAAGATTTGAAGATTTTTCCGTACAAAGTCCAGACGGTGCATCAGCTGTTAGCTGCTGACCGCCAATCGCGTCTAATATACGCTCAAGCCATCCTTAATCACCACCAAGAGGAAGATGATTTTTCATCAAAAATATTCATGAGTGATGAGGCCCATTTCCATCTTAGCGGGTACGTAAATAAGCAAAATTTACGCTTCTGGGGCACTGAAAATCCGCGTGTAACCCACGAAGAGCCATTACACCCGCTCAAAGTCACTGTATGGTATGCTGTTTTCGCTGGAGGAGTCATCGGACCTTTTTTCTTCGAAGGCGTCGCGGGCCAAACGGTTACTGTGAATGGTGAGCGCTACAGAGCAATGATCAACGAGTTCTTTTTGCCGCAACTTGATGAATTGGGATTGGAAAACATGTGGTTCCAACAGGACGGTGCAACGGCACACACTGCACGTGCCACAACCGATATGCTGAAGGATGCATTTCCCGGGCGCCTAATCTCCCGTTTTGGCGATTTGCACTGGCCAGCAAGATCGCCTGATTTGACCGCTCCAGACTTCTTTTTGTGGGGCTTTTTGAAGTCGCGGGTTTATGTCAACAAGCCTCAGACTCTTGCAGCTCTTAAAGAGAATATCCGTCAAGGATGTGAGGACCTATCGCCGGAAGTTTTTGCCAAAGTGATGGAAAATGTCATAAAAAGGGCTCAAATGACAATCAACTGTGGCGGCGGCCATTTACATGACATCATATTCTCGACTTGATGTAAAAAAAATTAAAAGACCAAATAAAAATAATCCACAAGAAGAATCAAAGTTTTTCATTTTTTTTTTAAATTACAGCCAAAAAACATCGGAAGTTTACTTTTGCGCCACCTTGTATATTCAACTCCGTCATAAACATTATGGGGAGTTTCTACATACAACTTCTAATATTCATACAATCTGACGAATCTGAGTGGTTGGCAAAGCTTCTTTACTGTTCTTCTAATATTATGTACTCTCTTATCTCTGCATAGTTTGTTAGACGGTTCGGACGTAAGCAACAATATTTATAACGACATTCTAAGGCATCTTCAGAAAGTGTTCCAATGGGTAAAGAAACCCGTTCAATTACATCGCATCCATGTACAAGTACTTTGTGTAGAGTAGCAGGCATAAAATACCACGAATAATGTTATAAATACAAAGTCTTTATCAATCAATGTGTATTCCAGTAGTTTCGGCGGATATGAATTTTTTTTTAAACATCTTTGCGTGTTCCTGTCATAAGCAGTTCCATAACCTGTTTTTACTTTGTAGGTTTAGGGGCTACACGATTGTAGTATCTCACTACCGAATCCATAGCGCTTCTCCTTAGCAGCCGATACCGCTAATAATTCACCACACTAGTTATGTTACTAGTCATTAATCAAACATTTATTTTCTAGCTTTATATAAGAATATTCACCTGTACAAACGTCAATGTTAAATGCAAAATGGAAATGGAATTGTATTACCAGATTCTTCACAAAGTATCTTAAACTATATACATACGTATTAATAAATTACATTAATGTGATTATTTGCTGCCACAACTTTATGGACTATCCAAACTAACTGTTTTTCAAATTCGACTTGAATTTTATTTTTTCTTGCTTCAAAAATATGCAATATGGAAAACACAACTTAGTTTTTAAATGTAAAGACGACAATCCATACTTCAAATATTCTCTAATAATGGTCTTTCACCAATTGCTGTATCATTCGTTCCTTTTTGATTAGCAGAGGTAGTAAAACATTGACCTTCTATTATTTGCATTTCAAAATTAACTCTAATTTTTTAGCAGCCTCTGGAAATGGAAATGGTTTAAGGCTTCAAATTTAACTTGTGATTTCTTCTCATGTTCTGTTAATAAGCCCTACACTTTCTTTTGACAAAATTTACTTAATGGGGCGACAAAACAAAAATAAGTTGATGAGGGAACTTTTTTGGCCCATATTTCCCTATTCCGTTTTCTGATGGTCGTTTTATTCAAAACACTATGAAGGGGAGCGCAAACTGATTTTTCTTTAGACTCAGTTGCCTCTGGAAGTAATACTTTCTTTCATTTTTTTAGGGAATTGTAATTGTTTCCCTCAATCTTTTGTATTTTCGTACAGATAGATGTAAATGATAAAAAATGGCTAGCAAATCGAAAATAGATAGAAGCTTCGAATTTGTGTTGGATATATTATATTATCACGTATGTATGTATATAAAGTCACAAGTTCCTGAACTCTTCGCCTTTTGGTTCTGACTGAACCGTCTTCGAGATTCAATAGCCGCCTGCCCCTGCTCGTACTTGGTACCTAAAATTCAATTAGTTACTTAACAACCCAAATAGAAAAAAATTAATATAGTTATTTATACAAACACAATCACTGTTACTGCAAAATTTCTCAAAACCTCTATTTTTTATGTAACGGTATTTAACATATGTTGAAAATGTCAAAAGACAGTTCGTGTTGCCTGATTGAGAAAACTTCATATCAAGGCGCTTATATGTATGATGAAATTTACATACATTTCGTTTTTGCTCTTACGGTTTTTGATAGCTCATACGCTAAAGCAAAAACAAAATACATGTATGTATGTAGACGAATAAAAAAAAAATCAAATCGGCTGCTACAGTAACTACACTTTATATAAATTCGCTTTGCTTCATATTTTATTATGATACATGATCACATTTTTATCAAGGAGAATTGAGTGGCTCAGTGCCATCCTTGCCTAACCCTCGAAATTTCATATTTGGAGTTATTATGCTATACTACTTAGAAATACTCCAAACTATCCGTGCCAAAGTTGCACATCCCTAATTTTTGAACGAGACAAGGCTGACATCTATGGGCAGTTTTGGCAATCTCATTGGGCCATTTCTGCCTAACCATCAAAACATGGCGGCCGCGAGCGACATGCTGTTTTCGTTATCCGACTTTTCAGGTGACGATAGTGATAAATACAAAGACTACTTACCTTCAGATGAGGTCTCAGGTATGTCCCCACCTCTCTATAAATAAATATTATTATTCTCATTCTTTAAATATTGTTTTTTCGCATATAAAAAAGATTGTGAGGGTAGAAAACTAAAGCGTGCACGTGGTGAAGAATATCTATCTACAAAAGGACGACTCATTCCACAAAAACGGTGTGACTTATCAGAATGTGGATGTGTACTTCACTGTTCTCAACAGATTTCTGAAGAACGAAGAAGAGATATTTTTAAGGGATTTTACAGTATGGATGGGCCCATGAAACACTCTTTCCTTGCAGGTCAAATTGTGGTTAAAGATATTAAAAGAAAATATTCCAAAAATGAAAACAGTCGTAGGGTTAACACAAGAATCTACAGTAGAGCTGTCAAACTATCGACGATACTATCGATAGTATCGATGGTTTAGTCACTTGTAACAACTATCGATAGTTTTAGTACTATCGCAACTATCGTTCCATTGATAGCGTAATCTCTTTCCTTGCGCTTTTGGCATTTGCACGTATTGGTTGGAAGACAACGAAACATGGCAACATCATTACTAAAAGCGCCATTTTTTACTGTGAGCTTGAAAATGGCTGAGGATGCATTGCTGTCTAAGAAACCAAAAATTTCCGAAGTGTGGAATTTCTTTAAAAAAACAAGCGACAAAAAATTTGCAAAATGCAACTATTGCGGCAAAGAATACCGCACTAGCGGTAATACCACAAATTTACAGGACCACATTAAAAGATGCTCCTCTATCGCGTGTTCAGGCAGCACTGCTTCATCAACTTCAGAATCATCAACCTCTTCCAGCAGTGGTTCAGTGCAAAGGTTAGTATTCAACGATTGACGTGAATAAATACAATATATGCTATTAACGAACTCTGGTTTAGATCTGTTAGTGCATATTTTACTCGTGAATTTAAATATGATCCGAACTGTGCCCGCAAAAAGAAAATTGACGACGCACTGGCTGAGTTTGTGTGTCTAGATTTGCAACCACTATGCATAGTAAATGATGCAGGTTTCAAAAATCTTTTAAAAGCGTTGGACCCTATTTATGAAATACCAAGCAAACACTATTTAAAAGACAAACTCATTTTCGAAAAATACAATTGTATTAAGGCGTGCTTAAAACTTAAATTGGAAAAAATTGAGTATCTGGCCATAACTTGCGATATGTGGACATCTCGCGCAGGTGATGCATACCTTACTACTACTGGTCATTATATTGATGCAGAATTCAATCTGAAAACTATTGTTCTTTCAACAAGACTCTTACTTAACGAAGAAAATCACACAGCGGAAAATATTTCAAAAACTCTTGATGAAATATTCACTGAATGGTCCATCAGTAACAAAATCATTTGCATAGTAACCGACAACGCCAGAAGTATGATCAAAGCCTGTGAAATTTAAAAAAAAAGGCACTTACCTTGTATAGCTCATTCCTTAAACTTGGTTGTACAAGATTGTTTAAGACTGGATGAAGTAAAAGGAGTGATTACAAAATGCAAAGGAATTGTAACTTTTTTTAAAAGTAGCTCAACTGCCATGGCGAAATTCAAAGCTGAGCAAAGCTCAAATCGGCCGCTTAAACTGATACAAGAGGTATGCACAAGATGGAATAGCTGTTTATCAATGATAAAAAGGGTGCTATTATTAAAGGATGAATTAAATAAATGCCTTTTAAATATACCAAAAGCACCCAAACCATTGGAAAGCGGTGATGCACGTCTTCTTAACGAACTTGTTAATATCCTTGATCCATTTGACGAAGCTACCTTTCATTTTTCAAGCAGTAAAAACGTAACTTCTTCTTCAATAATTCCTATTATTTATGGTTTAAATGAAAAATTAAAATTTATTGAACAACAAGAGCTTTCAAGTGAAGGAAAGGCATTTTTGTCGGCAATTGTTTGTTCTACTAAAAAACGACTTTTTTTATATGAGGAAAGAACGATAACTCGGGTATCAACGATATTGGATCCAAGGTTCAAGAAAGAAGGTTTTAGAAGCGAATTTAATGCAAATGAGGCGAACAAGGCTTTAGAAAGCGAAATGCTGTTGACTTCAGATATAAAAGTTAAACCTTCTTCAACTGTTGATCCCTGCTCACCGGACATTCAAGCAAAAACTTCTCTTTTAAATTTCCTTTCAAGTAAGATTGATCAAAAACAGAGAGCAACAAAAGTCGATGTTATCCTGAAGAAGAGGCAGTACTTGGAGCAAGTCAACCCAGAGCCAAACACAAACCCGCTGCTGTATTGGAAGGTAGATACTGGAAATCGTATAATACAGTATAAATTTTTGTAAAGATTCTTAACCATTGTTTTTTCTTCAGGTATTAGGAAATCAGCTTGAGCCTCTGCCTGATTTGGCAAAAAAGTTTTTTTGCATCCCGGCATCATCAGTCGAGTCTGAACGCACTTTCAGTAAAGCGGGCTTAATTGTAAGCGATAGGCGGTCGAGTTTGAAGCCAAAAACCGTCGATGTATTAGTATTCTTACAAAAAAATTTTAATGAACTGTAAAACAAACAAATTTCTAAAAGCAAGATAACGAAAAATAAATGGGTTTAGAAAAACATATAAAATGGATCGATACTATCGATAGTATCGATAGTCACCTTTAAGACTATCGTAAAACCTCGATGGTCTTGACTATCGATAGTTTGACAGCTCTAATCTACAGGCTTCGAGATGAACAAGGGGAAGACGAAATTGTTTGCAAAAAATTCTTTAAAGGGGCACTGGCTGTATGCGACGGAACCATTACAAATGCATTAAAGAGAAAGCAGCAATCTGGTACGCCGAGAGGTGACTTAAGAGGAAAACATACTCCACATAATAAAACTAAAAAGCACCATCCCCATATTTTCCATCCCGATGATTGGTTAAATGTAATTAATTTCGCTAAGAAAAAAAGTCCTAAATTCAATGTTCATCAGATGACGAAAGATTTGTTTTTTAGTACAAAAACTTTGGAAGAATCTATTACACATAGGAAGATTTCAACTAAAAAAGAGATGGTCGAATGGCTTAAAATTAAATGGATTCAGTTGCGAAAAGGAGAGCCAAAGAAAATGTTTTATAAGTACAATTATGTTGAAAATGATTTACTTTTCAGTACACTAGACCTGACAAAAAAATCTGGTAGGGGTCGCCCTTCGCTTTATTTTCCATCTCAATTACCGGCCCTGTTTCCAAATGGACGCGCTATAACTAAAGAGAAGAAAAAGGATTTGATAGATCTTTTGAAATTTGTGCCTCCAGAGCATCACGACTTTTACCAATCACTTAATGTAGGGGTTGTTGAGCAAAATGAAGAATCAGAAATTGAAGAAAATGACGAATAGCAATTTTTCTCATCACTTCAAGGATGCCTAACCATCACGTCCTATTTGCTTAGTAAGCGCCAAAAGTGCCTATACGTTTGTACCAAAGTCATGATGAGACAATAAAATACTTATTTTCTTAAGTTAATTTGTAGTATTCAAGGAATGTATTTTCAGTTTAATTAAATATTTCAAACCTTCCTAAAAAGGCTGTTTAATTTTTAATTACCTATTAACTTTGTCTCTAATTATTAGGAAATGACTATATAAGGTGAAGTTGATCAAGCAGCTGATTGAATTCTCTTATTGAAAATTAAGTCAAAATTATGTGTTTGTTGTAAATCATACTATCATTGTACGTATATTTTATTTTTAATAAATAAATAATCTCATGTAAGTTTGTTAGTAGTCTGTAAGAATTTATTGTTCATAGACTTAAATAAATAAATAAATAAATAAATAAATAAATATTTTGTTTTCGTACGTATATTTTGTTTTTGTACTTACAACACCGCCTGATGTAAATTCGCCTTGATTTAGTTTTTTTAGTTGATGTATTTTTCTAACAATAAGAACGGATATAATTTTTTGAATGTAAAGATTTTTTTTAAAGATAATGTAAATTTAAATTTTATTCTGAATATTGCGCGAAAACTTTTAGAAGGTAGTTCCATGATCTCCTTTCATGCTAGTTATTAACGATCTAATAATCTCTTTCAGACGAAATCATCATTTCATTTCATTGCAAACCGAAATGAATAATTTTGTCAAAATATTACAGACGTTTCTCAATTATTCTTGATTACTAGAAATTGAAGCATCAACAATATGTAGTCAAGTTTTTACACAATTTTATCAAATGTTTACTAGTTACAAAACTTAAAATAAATTTTGAATCATCGAATCGAGTATTTTATTTATTTTAAATTTTCGTATAAAATACTGCAAAACGCTTTCCCAAAGAAGCTTATGCAAAAATCTCGCATTTATTAAGATATCTAAGTTAAACTTTCTTGTGGTACATCCCTATGTCACAACAAACTAATGGAATATTTAATATAACACATTTCCAAAAAAAATAATGTAAAGGCCTTTGTTAATGTTAATAAAGATATGTACATATGTACTTACATATGTAAGTATATACGGTAAATTTAATTAGACCCACTACCATTCTTCAAAGTATTTTTTGGACCGATGAGTGATTTAGATATTTTGCTCATAAGTATTTCATACGCAAAACTAAACAAGAATATTCATCTTTTTAGATGCTTGCATTCAGCTCATTCAAATAGTTCGGTATATTTCTTCTTTGTCGTTAATGAAATAATTGTCAACACCACGTGATTTTTTGGCTCTTAGAAAGGTATTTAACGAAATTTGTAAAATCATTTGTTGTGGCGCAAGTGTCGACTATGTTCAATTAGACTGTTATTTTTGGCAACACTATACAGATATATGTATATACATAAGTATGTATGTATGTATATGCTTACATGTGCTCGCACTCTAGAATACCTTTATTTATATAAGTATGTATTTATATATACATATATATGTATGTACCTAAATATTCTCAAACATATACAATACGTATGTACATACATACTTGTAATAAGCTATCTCCTGCCAATCAACATGCATGCCAACTACAACCAATGTGCAAATGGCTTTCATCAATGAGTAATTAGTGCAAAGAATGAAACCGATTTAATATGTAAGAATATACTATGTATGTAAAGGGTCTTTCAAAAAGCGATTTCATTTTAACTGTGAATTCAGCAACTCAAATCAGTGGCATATTACTTGACAAGTAAGAACTAGGAGGTTTTCGGAAATTAATCTATATATACAAGCTTACAGGAGCATGGAAATAGTTAGAGTTCACTATAACGAAAATTTCACAAGATGTCTATAATGGAAGGAGGGCGAAATGGGGAACACTGCAGCTTATGCAGATGACGAATCGGACGTCATGGGTAGTATGAGCTTTCAATACTAAACTGCCAAATAGACCAAATGCTCAGACTTATCAACAGCTGAGCAAAGAGAGTGAGACTGAATATTGACGCCGATAGACTGGTCTCTAGTTGTATGCTAGGAAATACAAGGCACCAATTTGAAGTGGTTGCCGTACAACTGAAACAAAGCACCAAAGGGGTATTCTATGATTCGTGTAAAACCATTGCACGGTGCATTGATTACATATGTATAATTTTTTTCGCGTGTTGAGTTGTTTTGCCATTGCATGGATTTCTTACTAAATAGTTAGCTTTCGACTCCGAACGGCGGAAGATTTTTGTGAGAAGTTTTTTTCATGCATGGTGCAGGAATGGACGGTAGAGCACATAGTTTAAGAGTGTACATCTTTCTGGTGGCAAAGATTAATTTTACTGTCTGAAGGCCGATCAAAGGCCGAAGCCGCTCTAGCATGGTGGAGGTTGACCTGGGCTACTGTCATGAGCGGGGTCATTATAGCAGTGGCTCGTCTACCTCCGAGACCCATAACTCGCTCTCGCTCCTCCTGTCGAGCTCGAGTTTGTGAGTCTCAATTAGCTCTTGTGTGTGGGAACCTACGTGCTATCCTGAGCAATGTTTCTGGGAGGAGGGATGGTCGATGTAGATGGCGCAGAGGATTGAGGTTTTGAAGAGGCGTCCTCGTCAACCTGCACCTGTTTCGAAGCCGCCTCGGATTCGCCCGCGATATTCGGTCGCCAGGGCCTTATAGTAACAAAGCTGGTCCTGTAGTTCAGCCGATAACCATCCCTCCTCATATAATCCCAAACCAAACTGAACACAATCGATAAGAGTGTTGCCACATTTCACTAATTTATAACCGTCATTCCTTGAAAAAGCTTATTTATATATTTTTTATATATAATTTTTCCCCGTATTTTACTGGAACAACGATTTAAGATTTAATTTGTCAAGAATAATTGTCTTTGAATTGCAACTTACTTGTAATACTCGTAGGCAGACACAGAATTTGTACACAATTTACGGTTTTGTAATCGTTAAGAAAATTTTCCAGTTGGCAGGTAACGGATCACAAATATTGTGTAGTTAAAAATATTATGTATTATAAGTTAACAGCTTTCTCCAATCGAGGGAACTTTAAGTCTAATTTCCTTACTACTTACTTACTTACCTACTTAATTGGCGCTATTACCGCTTAAGGGATTTTGGCCGAGCTCGAAAAACTGCGTAAGTCACTCCTTCTTCCTGCTAACTGGCGCCAAATGGAAATACCAAGTAACGTCAAGCTCTTGATTCTTCCAACGCAGAAGAGGCCGTCCTATTTCTCTCCCACCACCAGCTGGTACCGCATTGAATACCTTCAGGGCAGGAGTATTTTCGACCATTCGCACAACGCAGCCGCTGTATTTTAATTCGCTGGATTATGTCTATGTCGCAGTCAAGCTCTTACAGCTCATAATTCCATCGGGAAGATTCATACATCTTTCGGAGAATCTTTCTCCCGAACACACCAAAGGCCGTCTCATCCGATGCTGATAGTGCCCTACAATAGAACGGGCATGATGAGAGACTTACAGAGTGTGGTTTTGAATTTGTAATTGTCAGTGATGCGGAAGCCAAGACGCAAGTGCGCTGACTGTTTATTTAATAACTGGTGGTAATTAGTTTTGCCATCGTTCACCTTCAGAACCATATGTTTAGCTTCTTTATCCAGTTTGGAAAAGTCAGCAACGGCGCAGTTGCTGATCCCAATGATATCAATATCATCAGTATACGCTAGAAGTTACACATGGTCCCTGAACGGTTCAATTCTGCAGCTCGAATTATCTTTTCTAACATAAGGTTAAAGAAGTCGCACGGGAGAGAGTCACCCTGTCTGAAACCTCGTTTGGTTTCCATCGGCTCGGAGAGGTCCTTCCCGATTCTGACGGAGTTCGTGGTGTTGCTCAACGTCATTTTGCCAATCAGAGCACAGTTTGTCTATATGAGCGCTAACTTCGCTTTTGGCTTTCCCTTGTTGTTGTTGTTGTAGTGGCTAGTCACGTCTCGTAAAGAGCGGATTCACTCATAGTCGTTGTCGTCAAACTCATCTAGGGGGAGCCCCAAGAAACGTGCTGCTTCGACAGGGTTGGACCAGAGGGAGAGGGGGGTTAGATGAGTGGGTTTGAGAGGGTATGTGAATAGGTGATTGGTATCGTGCGGAGAATCTCCACATGCCGGATATGTGTTGGGTATGTCGAGGTTGATTCTGGATAGGTAGGAGTTGAACCTACTACAATATCCAGATCGGATTTGTGCCAGAGTTACGCGGGACTCGCGGAGCAGCAGGGACTTCTCATCTGCTCCTGGTGGTGGTTGGGCTCCTATTACAGCATTTGCCTGGCGGGAGTCAATAGGGGTAGTGACTGTCTCTCTGTGGATGTTGCTTAGGATCGCCGGTGCGCCTCTGGATCCAGCGGTTGGGTTATATATGGCTGGATCTCGTCCTTCTGTTCTAGGAGGTGCCTTCTGATGTGCCTGGGGGGTAGCTCCACTGCAAGTAGATGCCTGTTTGGGTGCCCCGATAGGTGACACCCTACAAGGAACTGCTCGCTGAGCATGAGGTTGCGCTCCTTAACGTAGAGCACATTGACCTCTTAATGGAGATGTTCCTCAGGCGTCATCAGCAGGCATCCCGTCACCGTGCGGAGTGCGTCGTTCTGGCAGGTCTGCAGCTTCATCCACTGTGTCCTACTGGCTCCCGGCGACCACACTGGCGCAGCATAGTTACTTACCGGCCAGCCAATCGCTTTGAATTTGCCCCAAGAGCTGCCGGCGAGCGACTTGGGGACATTGTTGCGGCTCTGTACTTTGTTGGCGATTGCGGTAGTGTGTGCAGAGAAGGAGAGCAGACTGTCAAATGTAACCACCAGAATCCTCGGGCGATTAATCGTCGGAATGGGGGTGTCATCGATGTGGATGTTGAGATCCAGCCTGACCTCCTTCGTCCAGGGGGTAAAGGAGGACTTCGCAGGGGATAACGCCAGGTTTCTGCCTGTGAAGAATATATCCGTTCACCTTCGAACACAGGTCATCAATTACATTACCGGTTGCCATTATCGAGCAATTATCGGCATAAGAGACTATTGTGACTATTGTTTGAGATTTGTTGGAATTTTCGGCGTACATCCTTTTCCCTGTAAAACCTTGCATTAAAATTAATCCATATCTGCCTTCGTGGATTGTAAAATGTTGCCTGATTTTGAAAAAAATGTTGAATGTATTTGTAATGAGTTTGTGTAGACGAAATAACCATTTCGCAAATGTAGAAGATTCATTCTGCATAAATGTATTTACTCCTCCCTTTTTGCCCGCTGTTCCTCGAAATTTACAATATCGCTTTTTTAACTAAAAATAAAGACACGTCATTTTTTTGTAAATAAAAAAAGCGTAGCAGATTGTATTATTCTTTGTTCTGCTTGTTTTTAGTTTTGAAACGAATGAGTAACCCCTTCTTCTCCCCGACTTCACTACCTCATATCCGGTCACGCCCCTCACGTGAACCATATCTATACAAAGCTTTATTAAGATGTGGTTAAATCTGTAGATAACGTAGATATGTTAAGTCTATATCAAACACGAATCCGTTAAGCTGGTTATTATGCCGTTGCCATCCTTGGGTACACAAATTACATTATTTTAGATTATTGGAATGAATATCAAAATTATACATATGTACATACATACATACATATATGTATACTATGAACACTTTTTTTTAATTTTACTACGCATAGGAACTCATATTCTGATCTTTCCAGGCATTAATGACGATCGCAAGAAACGACCGCGAACCGCCTTCTCGGCTTCTCAAATAAAAGCGTTGGAAACTGAATTCGAGCGAGGTAAATATCTCTCGGTCGCTAAACGAACAGCACTGGCAAAGCAATTACATTTGACGGAAACTCAGGTATTTTATAAATCATTTCAATTATATATATATATGGATGTGTGTTTCTATATAACAATCGTGCTCTTCTCCAACAAATTATACAATTCATAATCCTGATGAATACTTTCAGATCAAAATCTGGTTTCAAAATCGACGCACCAAGTGGAAGCGTAAATATACGTCCGATGTAGAAACGCTCGCATCCCATTACTATGCTCAGTTAGGTATCGGTGGTTTAGCGCGACCAATGGTGGTTGGCGATCGTCTCTGGCTTTTCAGTCAAACACCTACGGGCCCTACACCATTTCAGTCGATTATGTTGAATGGTGGTGTAGCAACATCCCCAATGGCTCCCACTTTGCGACCTTACAGCAACAATTTATCATCGAGTGCATCTACGTCATCGACAACAACTCTAATGCCTCCATTGCCAGTAATAGAGAGTGCACGAAACGCGATCTTAGCACGAGGGCAACCCCTAAACTTCGCTCTTCCTTACAGCTTAACAGGCGCATCAGGAAATTCTAACTGCGCTAGCAATAACATTAGCAGTCCTTCCCAAATGGGACTTCCAGCAAAACACTACCGGCACTCGGGTGATCTTGTAGATCGTTTTATGGAATATAACCCTCTACCTTTAGTATCAGCAGCAGCTAATGTGAGCTCATATTGCCGGAACGAAAATTCCTTAACAAATGATGCAGTAAATGACAACTATTTAGCATTAAAATACGCAGCCATGCCAATCGAAGGAATAGAAGGAGACGCGTCGACCTCGAATGGCTTGGCGGAACTTGAACGAGTATTTGGCGATGCAAATGTTAATCTCTTGCAAAAAAGACTCAACAATATAAATGCAAATGAAAGGGATAAAATTGGATCATCTCTCAACCACAGAGATCACTTGATGCCTTCAAGATCCGATTCGGATTGCAGCGAAATAGACTGTGAACAAATCGATGAACCTGACGAGGTGTAGCTCTACTAATACGACTACATAAATTAAATTAAGAGGAATATTATACACATCGAACAAATTACAGAACTTATAAAGTTTATTTATTTATGTATTGTATATTGTTGATTGGTACTTAGAAATACATGAAAAAAGTTTTTTTTTTCAATATCTTATCCATTAACCCTCAAGCAGGCGAATTTATTTGGTGAAGGCTACGATGGTGAAAAAATTTTTATAAACTAATTTTGCATCGAGAAAAACGAAAATGGCATCATTTTTCACCTTAGGCCAATATTTAATCGGCAGAAGTAAAAAAACCGTTACACCGCTTTTAAGCGGTGGTGCCTGGTAGAGGAAAAAATTAGCAAACAAGAGAAAATGTACAGTAAACACGAAAATAACAGTTAGAGGAAAGTTTATTTCTTATAAAACTGTGCAAAACAATTTCTATCTTTAAGCAAGCAAAGATTTAAGTTACATTTCATGCATGTTACCTGCGTTTCATATTTACAACCAGGTAATTTACATTTTCGTTTTCCTTTCACGTCCTTTACGTTTGGCCAATGGTCATACTGATCAAATCGTATTTCTGGCGGTGGTAGATATGTCTTAGTTCCTCAAGCAAAACTACGAACTACATCTTTTGGTGGTCGGCCAACAGGATTTCTTTCCGGCGGCGGCTGAAAAGTAGTAAGAACATCACCGACAAGGAATCTGAAATCAGGAAGCTCGACATGTTCATGATCCGTGTCATCCTTGTGTATTCGGCGATACAATAAGTAGGAATTAACCACAGTCATATCGATGAAATGGTAAAATAAGCGATGCGAGTAGCTATATGTTTTTAACCGAATCCTGTACCTTCCCAGTAGTCCATCCATAGTGTCAACTCCACCCATATGCGCATTATATTCTGGAGAACAATGTAATAAGAAAAACTTCAGACATATATAATACAATGAAAACTACCATTTATAATATGCGGACAGTCGACTTCAATATAATTCTTGTCTTTGCGGTCATATCTGATAGCTTTTGCAGGTTGCATTTGTCCATCGTTAGCCTTAGAAAATGGGAGAATACCAACGTACGTAGAAGCTAGGCGTACGTTTTTTGTGTCTTTCCATTGTATAGTGGTCATGTCAACTCCGTATGCGCTACCGACGTATTCAATCATTTCACCACGTTTCATTTTTGAATCTTTGTCACTTGGCAATTTACAATTTGGAATTCTTTCACGTTTGATAGTTCCAAGGGAATATATACCTTTGCTCTCCAATAAGACCAACAACGGTAGTGAAGTATAAAAATTATCAAAATAAATTATATGATTGACAATAGCTGGAACCGTTGCCGCTAGTCGGACAACAACATTAGACGTAGCTCCTAAATTTGGATAACCATTAGGAATGATATTATCGCCTGCGCCAGAGTAAAGCTCAAATCTGTACGCGTAACCATCAGAATCGCATAGAACGAATAATTTCATTCCCCATTTGTGTGGCTTCTTAGGCAGATATTGTCGAAAACGTGAATGCATCTTAGTTGCACACATTTGCTCGTCTACACACAAACGTGGCTTTTTCGGAACCATATCAAAGCGTTGATTTAGATGATCAATAATTGGACGAATTTTGAATTGTGTATCATAACCTGGCTCTCCCACTTTCTTCATGTTAGAGAAATCATTAAAACACAGGTATCTTCGAATTTCATAGAAACGCTTTGATGACATCGTTTGCTTCACTGGGGTTACCGCATGACGACCCCAATAGCGTTCAGCAGAAGGCATTCGAATTACAGACATATATATCAGGATTCCTACAAATTTGCGCATTTCCGTAGTCGTAGCACAAAAAGAGCTGCCAATATTTTGTATTTTAGCATTTAGATTTGTATAATGAACAATATAATCAAAAAGGTCGTCAGTGAAGAAAAACGCAAAACACTTATATGGAGTGTTCAAGCATGCTATTTCATCGGGTAGTGAAAAATCACCGAGAAATGCAATTTCATTTACATGCTTCTGCATGTTTCCCTTACGCCACAAAATATTTTTAAATTCTTTGGATTGAGTGTCTATCTCCATAGCACTACCAACAAAACCAAGAGCATTTGTTTGAAATTGCGGACCTTCTGCGTCGTATTGTGGTAGTGGAGATCTTGGCCGTTTCACAGGTTTTTTTGACAGACGAACTACTGTTGCTGTTATTATTTCTCTTTCAATTCCTGTTATTGATGCCGATTTCTGTACTGATGATGTAGATGGTAGTTCTTCGGATAATGATGTGTGCGTTGGAGTAGCATTCACTACATTGGAACCATTATTCACATCACTCAGGTTGCTCGTATTTAAGATTATGTTGATTGATTGAGAAAGATATTAAGAAGAACTACATCGTCCTAAATTGGAAACACATCGTGCAATTTGTGCTTCATCTTCGGCGGAAATGTCTTCCACTAGAGTACTACCGTTATTTTCAGAATCAAGCTCTTCAATTTCTGGCTGATAATCTGGATCGTCAACACTATCATCGCTGTCTTCAAATATACCTTTACCATCGTCTTCAAAATCCGACTCAAACTCTTCCGGGTCTCCAGCCATCAAATCATCGATTTCTTCATCAGTCAGAGTATTGATTTCTGCAAAAGTCCACCTGTTCCGCCCAGTAACTCTACTACGTCTCGTAGACATTTTTATGCAGGAAAATTACGAATCACCATACTATCAATACTATCATGATTATTCAAATTCAATAGCGACGTTTTGCCTGCACCTTGCAACACCGCTTAGAAGCGGTCTATGTATAATGGAAGGTATGACTCTTCCAGTCAACATATCACAACAAATAAAATACACATTTTAAAGTACATTATATTTACTTACCAGTAATAATTTTTTTACTTTTAACAAACAGGTAAATTTTTTGTTCTTATCAAAAAAAGTTTGAAAAAATACTGCACCAATTTTTAAACGCACATGCACTGACTTCACAATTTTAAATGAATATGACACAGAATTGAGACCACCGATTTGAATATTTTTTTTTTGCAATGGCTATATAAAGGCTAATGTATTTAAAAAAAATTACCAAACAATAAATAGTCACGCCCCACTAGGTGAATTTTGGTGTCTAACTGTTGACCGATTTGAAGCGGTCTTGCCTGCTTGAGGGTTAATATCATTTGCTATACAGATTTTAAAGTGGCACAATAAATTAATATATTTACTTTTTTTGCAAAAACAACAACATTGCAACAATTATATGTATGTATGCATGTATGTATGTATATATATATACATATGTATGTATGTATATGTACATTTTATCCAAATTTCATCGTTCACACAAACATTGTACATGCGTTTCCTCACGCCCGAAGGTAGCAACTTATCTATAAAAATCGGTGAACTTTTGATAAAACCTATTTTCTTGACGTTAGAATTTTTATTTTCAGTCCATAAATCCCAAGCTTTCATAAAAAATATTAACATTGTACTACAACTTTTATTAAGATAGTCTCTTCATCTGCTGCAATGAGTTACTCATAAATGAGTGTAAGTATGTATGTACATATCGCTTGCTTGTCAGAAGAGTGTCATAATCCAAAAACAAAGAAATCGACTCCAGTATGCAGAAATTAGATTTTGTTTTATTATATGTGTATGTGTAAATTTTTGTAAGAATTCATACTGTACCGATTACCGAAAGCTCACTAGAACCAACTAGGTACATTGACCAGGATACATATACTCGTATAAACTTGACAGTTTAGGTCGAAAACGTGAAATAAAAAAAATTAAAAATTAACTATGCTGGTGCTACAAGTAAGCCATTATTTCCCGGATTTTTCAAATTAATTTTTTGAACATATCAAAAACTATTTGTGACAAAAATGGTTAAGCTACAAAAAATATATTAAAAATATTTTTGAAAATTTCAAAAATCGATAAAATTAAATATTAGTCTAGTCTTAAAAGATACTGATATTTCTATCAACCATGTTTGTTTTTTTTAACTCTAAGGAAAGTTTGAAGATAATATTTGAGGCTATAAAAATGTGTACTTACATATATAAAACATAAAATAAAAAAGATACAGAATATTGTACCTATACAAATTTTAAAAATTTAACTTTTTTAAAGTAAGTCCAACTGATCCTAAAAGATACTGAAATTTTCAAGATATTTTTTTTCTTTTCAAAGATACGGAAAAATTTCATTTTGTAATTTTTAGTAATGATTTATTTAATTGCTTACTCAAGTGGTATGCTGGAATATAGACATGGTTGCTATTGCAGATCGAGGTAATATCATACAACTTAGCTTAGTAATAATATATTTTTAATAGACCAAGATAGCACCCACCTTTAAAACGAACTTGGAACTGATTTTGCAAATAGAATAGTTTTCGAAAAATAAACTTGCAAAAATCCGGGGAATGTGGAATTTTGAATTTTCCATAACTTTCGAAAAAAAGAAAAAAGTTTGTTATCCTTTGGAAAAAACTGTTTTGCTTTATATCTTTCTGGCCGAAACAAAATCCATCCAAATTTCCAACAATTGGTCGACTTGACATGGATTGACCAGACTGCAAAAACGAAAATTTTATGAAAAATGTGTTCGAAAAGTTTTTAATTGGAAAATGACGATTTATTTACTGCCCTTGAAAACTATTAGATTCGTTTGTGCATTGGGCATATGTTTCAAAGGCTCTATTAATTTGTTCGTAATAAGCTCGATTCTTAGTTGTATCTCCAACATGGTTCAGCTCACAAATAACCAAATAATAAGTGAAAACAATTTGGTGAAAATTTTAAAATATGTATACCAAATTGTATGCTTCGAGTGAGAAAACCGTACCGTTGTTGTCTTTTTTTGGCATGAAACGTGAAGCACCTAATGTTTAGTATGGAAAGTATATCGCTTAGTCCTCGTGTGGAAGAAAATATTAATTGGAATACATACAGTATGTACAAATCACAAAAGTTTGTCACTTGATACTCGTAAATAGGAAAAAATACAAATACGTTCGTATTCAACCGAAATCTTATATTTTATATTGGCAATCTTATTATCTAGCTATGACTTAAAGGACAATCACACAAAAATAGGACAAATATAAATATGTTAACATTTCATATCATTCTTAGAGAACATATTATTATACAAATTAGTTTATTCATTGAATGAGTAAAATGAATTTCAACAAAAACGTTTACATAATTATTTCCGTTCACAGACGACATAGTGTGTATATAGTGGTTTTATATTACATGTTTATTGTATTACTATTATTATCTAGTGTAATAAAAATATAATTAAAACTAGCAAATTCAAATTCAATCTTTACATTCACACGAAACTATCTTATTTTAGTTTTTGGTTGTGGCTAATAGTTATAAATATTTAACATGTCCTCGAACCTTGAATTTAACGTCACATAGATAAAAATGTAAGAAAAACACTGGTCATATGAATATTATGGTGTGGAGTACTTATTGACGTTATGTATAGTATTATAAAGTAAAAATATTAGCTCTCAAAATTTTCCTTTTAGTTTAAATTCAACACATATATAATATTTTGTTAGCTCCACGACAGATCGTAACCTTTCCAGTTGGCGTTCGGCGCCAAGTAAACTCGACGCTTTTGGTAAAAAAACGAAACAATACCATGGTAGCCGGTTCGCGGTACCCCACTCTGAATAAGATAAATATTATTTATTTACATGAAGAAAAGAAGGTTATTTACAAATATCATTTTAGAAAACCGGGAAATGGAATTCACCTTGAAATCGCCCATGAGTCCTAAATAGGATGTTATATGTTTATATTGTTCTCTGGTGGTATATTGTATTCGAACGGGTCCATCAGTTTTAATGAGATTCCTACGTAGTTCATCATATGTTACAATAGGGTAAGAATAAACGTCATTTAAAAATATGCGATCGTAGTTTTCCTAAAAATTGCAAATTATATCATGGAATTTCGACAAAAAATGCTCAACATTTAACTTACCCTTAACAGGTAGCTGAGATTCATTTTAGAAAAGTTTACAAAATGTTCGCTAAGTTTTATGTACTTGAGATATTTGTCGAAAAATAAGCCACTGTGGAAAATTTAATTATATTAAAATATTTTCGAAATATTAACTTCCCCAAAGCCAGTACTCACTTCGAAACACCAATTTTCCCAAAGGTTCTCGTTCGTGATATTTCTGGTCTGATACAAGCTCGTTCCTTTCGTTGTTCGGGATGTCTTATCCAATCGTCCCAAAACCTAGTAAGAATTCAGTTGGTTAAAAAAAAATACGTAATCATATTGGTGCTCTTAATAAAGAATAACCAAATAATTGAAGTTTGAAATGGTTGCAAATCAAATGTATAGTTTTCGACTAACCGTTCACGTTTCGACTACTCATATCCGGCTAATAGGGCAATAAAGTTGTTTAAAATTAAATTCCTTTCACGTTTATTCAAGTAAACGCTTCAAAAGAAAATTACAAAACAGGAAGCATAAAAAGATATTGAACTAAAAAGATGAAACGTCAATGTTTGATTTTTTCTTATCATGCAGTAGCCAACGACGAATGTACCAAATTAAAACATAAAAAACTCAAAAAATTCACTTTTCGATTAGTGGAATAAAGAGTTACTTGAAATCGTCGAAAGTGGACGCTTAGTGTTTTATTGATTACTTTTGAAACAATTAATCAGTTACTCGATTAACAAGAGCTCTACATCGCGTCACATGACACTTACGACTTTGGCCATTTAACTGACAACTCTTGCCATAGGTTTTTAGTAAGCATCCATCCAAGACCCGGAAAAAAGTCAGTCCTATAAAGCAGCTCGGGCTTGGTATCATCTACAAATTTATCCTTGCCATTGTCATTCCAGGCCGATACACACCTAAGCGAGTTAAGATTTTGTTTTATTATTTTTTGTTTATTTGGAGTGTATTATCTATTTACCAAAGTGAAGGATCTTGCTTAAGTAAAGTGTGAGTTCCCAAAAAGTACTCATAGAAATCAGGAGCTACATTTAAATCATCCTCAACAATAACGACATATTCGTAGCCTTTTTGGAATGTGGTGTTCAGTGCCCAACCATAATGACGTGCTATTTTATAATATCCCTTGAACTTCTTTTCTCTCGGTGGCGTTAAAATATCAGATTGGTCTGGTTGTTCAATCAATGTGACCTGCCTTTCATAACTCAGTATAGCATTTTTTGTTTGTTGATCACCACAGTCCTGCAAATACAATGAAAATAGGCACATTTTAAAATCCATAGCTATGAATATATTTTAAAAATATTTATCTCAGATAAATTCACCTGTGATACGATAATTGGAAACTGTTCAGCATTTGGGCGATATTGCACTAAATTGTCTAGACACTTTCGAATGGATATACGATTACAGGCAATTACTAATATAGGTATAACGGGTTCTCCATTAGGCATACGAGTTAAGGTTGGCTCAACGAATGGTGGACCTTTTCCGCTAACGCCTACCTCATTTTCCGGTGGAATATCTTCATTGCTATGCATTTGACGCGATTCCGGCAAGCCTGGGAGGCGTTCTGGTGAAAGGGCAACTATACCCACAGGTCGATCTTTTGTTTTCTTATGTGGAAGCGGTTCCTTAATGTCATCTACAATAACTTTTTCTTTTATAATTCCTATGAGTTGTCCTAAAAGTTTACTGTTTTCCTTGTTTTCAATACGAGATTCACGTTCCAATTTATTTAACTTTTGTATGAGCAAACCATCCTTCAACGGATACATAGTACTATTTCTCATTAAAAAATAATACGTTATAAAAGTCCAGGTTGTAAGAAAACCAGCAATGATAAGGATCTTGCGTGAACGCATTTTTATGCGAATTAGGTGGGAGTTTCGATCTCAATCGGTAGGAAATGCATCAATTTTTGTCGCCTTTAAACATTTTTTTTGCGATGTACTTAGTTTATCATTCAGTATTTGTAACTTTCAATTTAAATACTGTAGAGGTCCATTGCCTTACATTAATGAAATAATTTTTTTGCAAAATACATTGAATGATAGAATATTCAGAGTTTTTCGATTTTCCGACACGTGTGAAACTGACCGTTTCTTTCTGAAAATAAAAACACCATAACAGCATAGCATACACGCAAGGTGAATTTATATAAGGTGGTGTTATGAGTACAACTACAAAATTCCCATGTATTTTGTTTTTGCTTCTGCGTAAGAGTTTTCAAAATATACATACAATTTGTTTTTGCTTTTACGGTTTTTGAAAACTCGTACGCAACAGCAAAAACAAAATACATATAAGTGCAAGAATGATAGAATACAAGATTGCGCCTTCCCGCGGTGAAATGACAGATCTCGCCTTTAGTAAACAAGAATACGGGAGAGAGAAAATTGAACAACTTCCAATATTTCATTGAAAAACGTGTTCTAATTGTTCTAAAGTGTAAAATATGAATTTATAGGCAGACATTTAATAAATAAATTCGCAAAATACTAATAAAAAGTGTCTCTTTTTCTTAATTTGTGAAAAAAGCTTTGTCTAGTTGAAGTTGAGAATTGTCAAACCCGGCAAAACCAAAGTAGCGGTACTTCTAAAGGCGTCACCTTCAGTATTCAGTACACCGTGATGTAAGTGAATAAAAAAAGTCAAATCGGCTGCTATAGTAACTATACCTTATATGAATTCGCCTTGCATACACGTATGTATATATTTGTATTTCTATTAAGGTTGCTATTTAGATTTTAAATAATTAACCGGCTTTTTCATTTTGCTCCCAAGTGCAATAAATTAAATACAAATTATATAAAATATGTATACGGAAAAAATCAAAACTTTCACAAACCCTTAATTTCCAAAATGTACTAAATACAAATTACTTGATTTAGTTATATCGCGGAAGAAATGTTGAAACTGTTAAGAGAGGGATAGCAAAAAAAATTCTTTTTATTTTTTGTAGTTCAGGGAACGAATATAGAAAACAAAGTTGCCCGACATAGAGTTCCTCGTAACAAAACTTCGGTAACTTATATCTCCACATCGAAACTAATTAGGGAAGACAGCTGCATGCATTCTTTGTTTCATTGCATTTTAAGTCATATTTTTTGTTAGCAATTCGTGTATCTGCTTTGTTTTCTAAGTTCATAACCCAGCATTATTCCATCTATAATCTAGCAACTAAAAAATATTTGTTCGTCATACGATATTTGTTAAATACTTTTAAATTTTCGAGAAGAACTTTCAAATTCATTTGAACCGTAATAGTTTTGAATTTCTGAATCGTGGACCCTTCTGTACACGAATATACGATTGTTAATGTTCTGTATTAGTTTTACCTGCTTTGTACTCGTATAATTAATACATATTCAGATCTCCGAAACGACGCAAAGCCATAATATTAGAATTAATAGTTTTTGAACTCTTTACAAGCTCCCACAGTCGCCTCTTTCGCAGCTCATTGTGCCGATATCCCACACTAAATGCAATCTACCAAAACGTTATAACCGGGATTAAAATTTTACGCTCCATTGGCTCGATTAAATATGGGCAATTGAGATAGGCGCCATAATAGCTTCCATGGGCAAATGCATACCACCCGCATTGATAGGGGCATCCGAACGTTACACTATCGATATTACTGCTTCCACAACTACTCTCTGCGGCACTCCACCATACAACCGCCTAAACGGGGTACTTCAGTTGCTAGACTGATTTTTATATTGTTTTCATAAATTATGCGATTGACGTTTTGCTGCGATTTTTTCACCGACAATTCGTTTTGTTTTTGCCACATACACGCAATAACTCTGCAAACACAAAATAATCTAATAAACTCTTCTTACAAAAGGTAATAATCAACTGACAAAGCGTAGACCAGAAACTCACCTAAAATCTAAAATAGAACGTTGCTCTAAATGTTTGTAATACTTGCTCTAACTTTTGTCGGCTTTATAACAAATTTCAATGTTTTTAATCAAATATCTGCTCCGAACTGTTGTTGGAAACGCCACAGATCTGTACATTGTGTTATTCACAATGAATCTGTATTTATCTACAGCTGTTTCGAATACAATGCAGTAATGACAGCTGTATTAACGCAGCTATTATGACCGTCAAAGCGTTAAGAAGAAAAATTACTGTATACCACCTACAACATAGCTAACTAAAATCAGCCCTAACTTGTATTTTAGGAAAATGCAATCGGGGCTATCACCGAATCCATTGTGACCCGAATTTGCGTAAAATCTGCGAAAAACTATCATCAAATTATTCAATAGTACGAACGCAGCACATACTTTGTATGCATTTGTCCGTAGCTAGTCGGATCCAGCGATGCAATTTTTTTTTAAATCTTCTGATATCTAACTGCGATGGAATTTACGAAAGGGATTATTTAAAGTTAGGAATCTCCCGGGTCTGGACTTTTTAAAGAGCCCCGAAATTTCAGAACCATAACTTGTTACAATTTTTTTTACAATTTAGGGCCCGTTTTATTGTACCCGAGTTGCAAAAAAACGCTCCAACTCGGATAAAATTCCCTTCAGTTGCCAAAGCAACCCTGTTCGCATCTGTCTTGAAAGAAGCGATTTGTTTAGCACTATTTCAGAACGGAAAATAGTTGTGCATACAAGCCTTAGGTCGATGCATTTATATAGTTAAAAAAAACTATGCAAATTAAAACGAATTACCTCTTAAACTGAAATTCCCCATGTATTTTCTTACGGCTAATTCACAATAGCGCAGGATTTTCATTTCCTAACACTACAACTCAGGTCGGCTATCAGTTTGGCGAGTTGGCTCAACTCGGATATTTTTCCGAATTAGTGATGTTGCTTAACATGCATTTTGTTATCTTACCTCCTATTCTTTTGTAACTACATATGTTACAAAGAAACTGGCCCTAGTTTGATATTTAAAAAATCTCCATTAAACAGATGTCATATAAAACGTTTGCTACGCTTTGCGATACAGGTTCGCTTTGACAACTGAGTTGAATATAAACAATTGTACGAAGTTTTCCTCGTTCGCTTGGATACAGATGCTACCCTTAAATTTTCTACAAAAAAGGTAACTCCAAAACATTGTGAATTTATACAAGTGAAAAATCTTAGCCCATAGACGTCAAAATTCGGCACAGCTGAGATCACCTGATGTAGCCATTCACAGCATTCTTGAGTCATTCCCTGAGCGAATTTCTATGTTTGACAATTAATATCGGCTATTTGTGACATTTAATATCAGCCGCCGCCATTTTGAATTTAGAAGACTTCTCACTTGTATATATTCACAATGCTCCAAAATGTAAAAATAATAAATTCTAAACGTGGTAGAGTTTAACCTTTCACAATAAGCAAATCAGTGCTGACAAATCACTAATATCGTGCAGAGCAAGGGACTTTTATGTAGCATTCGCTTTAAACTCTCACGCGCGTATTCACAATAATACATCTGAATTTAAACTAACAAAATCTCACAATTTCAAAGTGGTTTCGATTTTCGTCAAATTGGATTCTTCAGTTCCAAAAGGTTCAATTATAGTTGCCATACCATAACGCCATACCCATAACCAAAATTCAATTGATAGGTATGGTTATGGTTATGACCATGGTGTTATGGTAACGCACCACTAATTGGAAACAGTGTTGCCCATAAAGTTGGTTCGATCAGCTGTTTTATATGGTTATGGTTCACGCAGAGAACGTATATTAGACAGAGAAGCATTAAGTTAGGATGCCGGTGTGATTGTCAAAATGCATCAATAATTCTCGTCCAGCTCACCATTCTAATGGCCGACAGGGGAAATTGTGAGAGTGGCGAGTTAACAGAGCTGAGCGAAGGCAAAATTCAAAATTTGTTTAACAGACTATGATTTCTGATCATTTTAATTGTTTTGGCTCGAATTTTAGATTTTGCCAATATATTAACATATTGATATAAACGTCTAAATATTTAATTAGACGTGAAATTTGGCTTTGCTTAAATATGTGCATGATAAGAGTGAGCCAATTTTGGTTTTATGCATGCATTATATACATACATACATATGTATTATAAGCGCAATAATCGTTATCATACTAAGTATACATATGTAAATATGTATATGGATAATATGTAGTACATATGTACATATATAAATATCCAAATATACGTATGTATGTATGTATGTATATACATATCTTTACATGTTCATGCACATGTATGTATGTACGTATGTACATACATATGTACTAAAAAATCTCAACAAGTGCACATGCATTCATATGCATTATATCTATGTATCATCATCATATATTTATTTATTGTTATGTAGATATATGCAGCATTTGTTTCATCCCTCCGCCAGCGTGTCTGTTTTCAACCGCAGCGGAACTGCAATACAGCAACAAAAAATTCATTCATAAGCGTACGCGCACATTATTGAAAGCAAATTTCCGTTCATTCATAAATGGGAACATTTCATCTCCCCTCAAACACATGCGCCCCTCATCCATCACATTTTTCGCGACGAAGACAAAAATCTAAAAATCATAAATTGAAGATTTTTGTAATTTTGGTCCAAATGCTCACAGCTTCAAATGGGAATGTAGGTATTATTTTGGCCCGCTTGTGCCCGTAAAATATTTCATGAAGAAATTCATCTATTATTAATCTAATATGTTTGCTTAGAGGTCGTGCACATATTACGTAACGCGATAGGGGGGCGGCGGGGGTTTGCGATTTGTGACGAAGTGTGACATGTGATTTCCCTTTGCCTAATATATAACATATATCAATTAACATTGTTTTTTCCTTACGATTAATAAAAACAATTTTTCTGAAAGTGTGACATGGTGGGGGGTCTGAAATGATCAAAAATTGCATTACGTAATATGTGCACGACCGCTTATCATTATAAACGTGTTTTGCACGAAATCCTGTTATATATGTACATATGTCATTTAAAGCCCTAATTATTCCAAATCGGCGCAACCAAACGCCTTACCGCTACGCCTACTTGCATACATATGTACATTACACATATGTATGCCAATATGTAGTCTAAATTTTGGTCGCATTTGTGTCAGGGCTTACGTCTTATCACAAATGTAGCACAAGTACCAGAATAATATATGTAGGAGTGGAAAATCTACTACCTTTTAACAAATTTTTCTACAATTGTCTAATTAAACGCAAACATTGCTATAATTAATTGTATTTTGTGAGACCTTTAATTAATCATACTACTTTTCCTACTTCCTGAACAAACAATCTCGGTCAATGACCTATACAGAAGACTTTCAACCCGAAATTGCAAATAAACCGTACCATTTTTGTCCTGAGGGGGTATAAAGTACCAGAATTTTAGCTGTAAATTTAATTCTGTGACATATAACTTAACGTCATCTTATGTATGTATCTATATGTAAGTATTTTATTTCAGATATTCCTCTATTCGATCTGGTATATCAATATTTGTATTATACTCCACTTTTTTCTTCTACCTATCACAAATACAAATTAATTTAACTAAACCCTGATTAATGATGGCGGCTTTGCGACTCAGCTTTTTCGTGTGAATTGCGGGCAGAAGCAACTATTTCTGTGGAGTTTTGACAAAACAGCTTATTTGGCTTTCGAGTTTTTATTTTCAAATCAATAAATTTCTATCTTTGACGAACAAATTTAATATTTAAATTAAACTTTTACCACGATAGCCTGTTGAACTATAGCTTTGTTTAACTATTTGTATTAATATTTCATTAGAACATTGTTATTTTAGACATGGTAAAAATTGAAGTCCAACTGGAGATAAGATATTTTGTCAAACTTTGCGCGCAGACTTAGAGTTCGGTTGAATGTGCGCGCATGTGAACAAACATATGTACATACATACATGATTATTTCTATTCTATTTACATATCTACACATATGCTTATACGCGCCCTTTTGCATGGAAGCAATTCGATTAAATATGCATTGATAAATAAATGCATGCATGTGCATACATATGATAAACAATAAATGCAATTTCTTTAGTGTTCTTTGAAGATTTTGTTTAACTACTTAAAATATTTATTGAAAGTTATGTATGGAAAATATTAGTAGAATAAAATAAAACACTAAAATTGAAATTATAGAAGAATACATATTTTTAATATTTTTTTTTAAATGTTGGAAATAGAATTGCGAAAATTCCTTATCAAAACAATAGGAAAATTTTCGCCAAAAAGCATCTGCAACCACACAATGTAGCTGATAATAGAGAACGTACATTAATTTTCTCTAAAATTGTTGTTTACGCTCAACCGATGTTAAATTTTACCCCTTGTAGGTGACAAATTATTGGGTGGTGAGCTGGACGAAAAATAGACCTTTTCCCAAAAACGCGGAACGACAGCAGGAATGAAGCGGGATGCTAAATATACGTTCTCTGGTGAATAGACTGCGGCCACGGTGTACTGAATACTGAAGGTGACGCCTTTAGAAGTACCGCTACTTTGGTTTTGCCGGGTTTGACAATTCTCAACTTCAACCAGACAAAGCTTTTTTCACAAATTAAGAAAAATAGACACTTTTTTTAGTATTTTGCGAATTTATTTATTAAATGTCTGCCTATAAATTCATACTTTTACACTTTAGAACAATTAGAACACGTTTTTCAATGAAATATTGGAAGTTGTTCAATTTTCTCTCTCCCGTATTCTTGTTTACTAAAGGCGAGATCTGTCATTTCACCGCGGGAAGGCGCAATCTTGTATTCTATCATTCTTGGTTATGGTTATGGCACCTATAATTTGAGCTAAAAGGTCTACTCGACATGAAGGTAAATGGCAATGATGGAGCTCTAAGATCCGTCGAGTAATGTGCTAATATAAATAAAAAATAATCGCGAAATAAGAACAACCGAAACTTAAAAAATTTTTCGAAAATTAATCAAAATTTCTAATACAATGAAAATAAAAATTTAAATAAAGAATATCAATACAATTTATAAAATAAATGAAAATTTTTTGATGCACCTCAGTGTAAAACAATGAAAGTAATGGATGCAAAAAGAATACACTTTCGTGTGTAAATTTAAAAAGAAGCAGGCTGTGTCAGAGACACGGCCATTAAGTTTAACGTAGGAGGAAGATATCAACCAACATGAAATGTATGTCAAACGAAAGCTAACATCTTCATTTGACTACAAAAAAAAAAAAAAATTAATCGAGCCGTTTCCTTATAATTAAAGAAATAGAGATTACAACAATAAAAACCTGACATTGGTGCCCATACCGTAAGGTAAGACGTATTCTACGCGAAAAAATGAGCGAAATTATAATACCCTTTTTGTGTAGAAAAATAAAATAATAATTATAATCAAAAGAGTCAAAATTTAAAGCACATACATATGTACATATGTCCCAACGGCAATTGAAGCACCGGTTTAACGCCGCAGTCCAAGAATGATAGAATACAAGATTGCGCCTTCCCGCGGTGAAATGACAGATCTCGCCTTTAGTAAACAAGAATACGGGAGAGAGAAAATTGAACAACTTCCAACATTTCATTGAAAAACGTGTTCTAATTGTTCTAAAGTGTAAAAGTATGAATTTATAGGCAGACATTTAATAAATAAATTCGCAAAATACTAAAAAAAGTGTCTCTTTTTCTTAATTTGTGAAAAAAGCTTTGTCTAGTTGAAGTTGAGAATTGTCAAACCCGGCAAAACCAAAGTAGCGGTACTTCTAAAGGCGTCACCTTCAGTATTCAGTACACCGTGGCCGCAGTCTATTCACCAGAGAACGTATATTTAGCATCCCGCTTCATTCCTGCTGTCGTTCCGCGTTTTTGGGGAAAGTTCAATTTCTCGTCCAGCTCACCATTCAATAATTTTTCACCTACAAGGGGCAAAATTTAACATCGGTTGAGCGAAAACAACAATTTTAGAGAAAATTAATGTACGTTCTCTGTTATCAGCTACATTGTGTGGTTGCAGATGTTTTTTGGCGAAAATTTTCCTATTGTTTTGATAAGGAATTTTCGCAATTCTATTTCCAAGATTTAAAAAAAATATTAAAAATATGAATTCTTCTATAATTTCAATTTTAGTGTTTTATTTTATTCTACTAATATTTTCCATATGTAACTCTCAATAAATATTTTAAGTAGTTAAACAAAATCTTCCAAAAACGCTAAAGAAATTGCATTTATTGTTTATCATATGTATGCACATGCATGCATTTATTTAGAAATGCATATTCAATCGAATTACTTCCATGCAAAAGGGGGCGTACAAGCATATGTGTAGATACATATGTATGTAAATAGAATAGAAATAATTATGTATGTATGTACATACATATGTTTGTTCACATGCGCGCACATTCAACCGAACTCTAAGTCTGCGCGCAAAGTTTGACAAAATATCTTATCTCCAGTTGGACTTAAAATTTTACCATGTCAAAAATAACAATGTTCTAATGAAATATTAATACAAATAGTTAAACAAAGCTATAGTTCAATAGGCTATCGTGGTAAAAGCTTAATTTAAATATTAAATTTGTACGTCAAAGATAGAAATTTATTGATTTGAAAATACAAACTCGAAAGCCAAATAAGCTGTTTTGTCAAAACTCCACAGAAATAGTTGCTTCTGCCCGTAATTCACACGAAAAAGCTGCGACACAAGCCGCCATCATTAATCAGGGTTTAGTTGAATTAATTTGTATTCGAGATAGGCACAAGAAAAAAGTGGAGTATAATACAAATATGATTTACTAGATCGAATAGAGGAAGATCTGAAAGAAAATACTTACATATACATACATAGATACATACATAAGATGGCGTTAAGTTATACACCAGAGAATTCAATTTACAACGAAAATTCTGGTCCTTTATACCCTCTCAGAATAAACATGGTACGGTTTATTTGTAATTTCGTGTTGAAAGTCTTTTGTATAGGTCATTGACTCACATTGTTGGTTCAGGAAGTAGGAAAAGTAGTATTAAGTATACATAAATTTAGGGTTTCTATATATTCCCGGCCAGAAATCGGTTCCTTTATGTATTTAGATAAAACGGTAAAAATTTGGGGTCAATGCGATAACATTTAGTGGACCCGGAAGCCAGCTGAAAAATTCAATAGGTCAGTATGGGCAAATATCAATGTTCATACATTCGCCTTATATTAGACGCAGTTTTTATAGTATATTTAACAAAACATATATGTATACAAAAATAATTATTCCATTTTTGTATTCTTTTCGGTAATAACATTTAAAATAATTGTGATAATTTTGCGTATTTAAAAAAAAAAGGCATGCAACACACAAGCAAGAAATAACAATTATTTTGAAGAATAATTATTTGGTTTAATAAATACTTTAAAATTGTTTGAATTTCGGTGGGCGGTTGTGTTTAAAGTGTAAAAAGTGAAGTATGTATATAAAATAAACTAATATGTCTAGTTTAGCAACACGAATGTCAGTTGCCAATTTAAGAAAAGTTAGTTTGATTGGATACACAATGCATCAAATTACAGGTGCAAAACTTCCATCTAATCGGCAGGTTTTAGAAGTTTTGTTTTACAATATGAGATCTGTATATCTTTCAGCAAAGGAAAGCGCAAAACTTGCTATCAAAGCAGCACAAATATTTTGGCAACAAGCACGAATACCGATAAGAAAAGAAGATAAATGTGTTGAGAAGTTATTGAAACTGTACGAAAGTTGGAAAAAAATCCTGAAAACAGTTCCAGAAAAGAGATCCAATTCACAGGAAGAAGTCGTTGATATGTTTGTTGGAAGTTTGGATGATTTATTTGACATGGCCACCGCTAATGCGCTTGAAAAAATGAAGTTAGTAGAAGATAAGAAATTTCTTAAAATGCAACGTCAAAAAGGACGGCCAGGTTGCATGATGGGTGTTGATAAGGTTTTGTACGATCGTGAAGTGCGTGCACAAGAAAGACAGGAGAAAGCAGCATTACGAAAAAGGCGGTATGAAGAACAAAATTCTGAATGTTCTAATATAATCGAGGAAAGCAATGAAAATGATGTAGTACTTGTGGAAGCTGGAAATGAAAATGTAGTAATTCCGTTGGAAAAAAATTGTTTGCAAACTGAGTGTAAAAAGTGACGAGGCACTAAAAGTATCATAACACCACGATTGTTAGCAGCATTAGACAATGCCAAAGTGTCAGATGGTATGGCCGTACATATTTTAGTAGCCGCTGCTGAAGCATTGGGTCATTGTGTGGAAGAACTTGTTATTAATCGATCAACAATTCATCGTATGCGTCAACAAAATCGGTCTGCAGAATTCAAAGATATTTCTACTGAATTTAAAGAAAAGGTGAGTTCCCTATAGTTGACAATGCACTTTTATTAATGTTAATTTATTCAAACACTTAACAAGGCCAATGCAAATGGAGCACTAGTTGTTCATTTTGATGGGAAGTTCATGACAGATATAAAAGGTCGTAGTAAAGTGGAAAGAATTGCTGTTTTAATTAGCTACGATGGAACATCGAAATTTCTTGGAGCACCAAAGATACAGTCGTCGACTGGTGCAAATATTGCTGAAACTGTTTATCAAAGATTAGTCGATTGGAACATTGTTGAACTTGTTAAAGGCATATCTTATGATACAACTGCTGTCAATACTGGTGTTAAAAATGGAGCCGCAGTCCTTTTGGAAAAAAAACTGCAACGCAATCTCATGCACCTACCATGCCGTCATCATATGTACAAAATTATTTTGCGCAACGTTTTTGAATCAAAGATGATGTCAAACTCAGCTCCAGAAATACTCTTGTTTGAACGATTTGTGAAGGCCTGGCCAAACCTTAAGAAAACCTTGTTTAAAACTAGTGTTGATGATAAATTTGTGGCATCAAAAATAAGCCAAGTGGAACGGGACACTCTTGTAAGCTTCTTGCAGGACCAATTAAAAAAATCGCATAGCCGCGATGACTACAAAGAAATGCTACAACTTGCTTTAACTTTCCTTGGTGCAGATTGCTTTAATTTATGTGCTCCAGGTGCAACCAGCAACGCACGGTGGATGGCAAAAGGAATCTATTGTCTCAAAATATATTTATTACGTGATCAGTTTAAACTTACAACCAGGGAATTGAGTGGCATCCGCGATATTTGTATTTTCATTGTTAAAATGTACATCAAAAGTTGGTTCGGAAGTACAAATGCGAATTCAGCACCTAATAAAGATCTTTTCTTTATTAAAGACGCTCTAAATTATACAGATACAGATTCAACAATTTCAGAAGCTATTATTAAAAAAATGTCTAACCACTTATGGTACATCGCCGAAGAAACAGTAGCGTTAACATTTTTTGACTTATCAGTTACCCACGCAGAAAAACGTAAAATGATAAAACAATTAAAAAGCAAGGAACCAGTTGTTCATTTAAAAAATAGCCGAAGCCACTCAAAATTTACAGATTTTCGAACTTACGAACTTAGCGATTTTGTTTCAGAAAATACACATTTTTTTTTCAATAATTTTGGGTTATCTTCAGCCTTTTTGGGCGTGGATCCATCCCAATGGGAAAATAATTCAGATTTCGAAAATAATTGGACTTTTTGCCGCAACTTACAAGTTGTTAATGATCCCGCTGAAAGAGGAATAAAATTTTTGCAAGACTACAACAAAATTTTAACGAATGATGAAGAGGAAAAGCAGTCGGTACTCCAAATTGTTGAATCGTATCGCAAAAAATTCAAATCATACAAAAAAATTGATTTAATGTAAAATATAAATTTAAATATGTAATATGTATGAAAAAAAATAAAAATGTACAATATTTGCCCATACTGACCTATTAAATTTTTCAGGTGGCTTCCGGGCCCACTAAATGTTATCGTATTGACCCCAAATTTTAACTGTTTACTTTAAATACATAAAGGAACCAAATTCTGGCCGGGAAACTGTAATATAAACATTTTGAAATTTCCCCTTACAAATAAGGACACCCCTAATGTACATATGTATGCAAGTAGGCGTTAGGTTGCGCCGATTTGGAATAATTAGGGCTTTAAATGACATACATATGTATATAACAGGATTTCGTGCAAAACACGTTTATAAAGATAAGGGGTCGTGCACATATTACGTAACGCAATTTTTGCTCATTTCAGACCCCCCACCATTTCACACTTTTAGAAAAATTGTTTTTATTAATCGTAAAATAAAATACAATGTTAATTGATGTATGTTATATATTAGGCAAAGGTAAATCACATGTCACACTTCGTTACAAATCGCTAACCCCTATCGCGTTACGTAATATGTGCACGACCCCTAAGCAAACATAATATCAAGCGGGCCAAAATAATTCCTACATTCCCATTTGAAGTTGTGAACATTTGGACCAAAATTACAAAAATCTTCAATTTATGATATTTAGATTTTTGTCTTCGTCGCGAAAAATGTGATGGATGAGGGGCGCATGTGTTTGTGGGGAGATGAAATTTTCGCATTTATGAATGAACGGAAATTTGCTTTCAATAATATGCGCGTGCGTTTATGAATGAAGTTTTTGTTGCTGTACTGCAGTTGCGCTGCGGTTGAAAACAGACACGCTGGCGGAGGGATGAAACAAATGCTGCATATATCTACATACATACATACATACATAACAATAAATAAATAAATATATGATGATGATAGATATAATGCATATGAATGCATGTGCACTTGCTGACATTTTTTATTACATACATATGTATGTATGTACGTACATCCATGTGCATGAACATGTAAATATATGTATATACATATATACATACATACGTATATTTGGATATTTATATGTATATGTATGCATGTACTACATATTATCCATATACATACATATTTACATATGTATACTTAGTCTGATAACGATTGTTACGCTTATAATACATACATATGTATGTATATAATACATGCATAAAACCAAAATTGGCTCACTCTTATCATGCACATATTTAAGTATTTCACGTCAAATTACATATTTAGATTTTTATATCAATTCGTTAATACCTATATTGGCAAAATGTAAAATTCGAGCCAAAACAATTAAAATTTATCAGAAATCATAGTCTTTTAAACAAATTTTGCCTTCGCTCAGCTCTGTTAACTCGCCACTCTCACGATTTCCCCTGTAGGCCATTAGAATGGTGAGCTGTAGTGCGATTCTCTAACTTTAAACGGTGCGACAATTGTTATTTTTGACGTCAATATTTTCCGTTTGCACTAACGGTTGTGCGATTCACTAACTTATTCTTAACGACACTTAACAGCTGTTTCGTTGTATTTATTCAAAGTGATAAAGAGTGGCACCTGTGTCAAACTAAATGTCAAAATAAGCGAAAAGCACAAAGAGGAATAGAGAAAAAACAAACGAATGCCTGCTGCCAAATATAAATTTGAACGTTTTTATTATATTTCATTAAAGTGAAACAGATATTAGTTTGTTTCAAACTACAAACACTTAAAATTCTTTATATATGTATATTGCAATGTTCTATTGTAGCAGAATTCCGCACTCTCCTCTGAGTGTTTTGTTAAAATAGTAATCAACTCGACTCCAAGGTGTATGCGGAATCACCTGCAAATATGTCATGGTTCTCGTTTTCAAACTTCGAGTTGTGCTCCAGCGTATTTAGGATTTACCTACATATCCCTTTCAGACCGTGATGCATCAATTGTGCGGTCAAGTTTCAATTTCAATATCTCTACTATATATGCACGTATGTACATATGTATGTTAAAAAGGCCAAAATGCATCGATTGTGCTGATTATTGTGTACCTTCTTGTTTTGCACTGTTTTGCTATTCGGTTTACCGTTATCCACGTGGTGATAAAATTCTTAAGTCGTATTTCGATTTTTTAAAGAGAGCTGCGGCAGTAAGTTGAATTTAATATTATTAAAATATTATAAGTGAAAAAATAGTGAAGAGTGCATATAATAACTAAAAAATAGTAAGTTTTAATATTTAAAATTAATAGGAGTGCTTCAACGCAAAGTAAATATGTTTTGGCCGTAATTTTCAACAAGTGCATCAATTGTGCGTATCAGGTCTTAAGTAACTAAACACAAGTGCTTTTTCTTGCATTTCATTTCAAAGAAATGCTTACAGATGATGATATTTTGGCAGTGCTAGAGGAAAGAAGACTCAATATTTTTTGGAGAGTGCAACCAATTATTGATGCAGTGCGGAATGATTGTTTGAAGGTTCCAAGAAAAAGGAGGGGAGCATATTCCATAGACGAACAAATGATACCCTTTACTGGTCGTTGTCCAGTTCGTCAAAGTTTGCCTAACAAACCAAGAGGCGTTCGATTGAAAAACGAAGTATTGACCACATCAGATGGACTTGTTCTCGATTTCGAGATTTATCAGGGCAAGACAACACCTCTACCAGAGGAAAATATTGGAATCGGTTCCGCATTTGTTTTGCGTCTGACACAAACCTTACCAGAAGGGTCAAAAGTATTTTTTGAGATACTTTACTACTTTGTCGCTGTTAGAAAAGCTTCTGGAAAATGGAATTTACGGAACTGGAATAATTATGTGAAACCGCATAAATTGTGTCAGTTTGATCAACGACAAAAAAATGAAAAGAGGAGATATGGAGGAATTTTGTGATCCAAATGACAAAGTTGTCGTTGTACAATGGAAGGACTCAAAGTCAGTTTTACTGGCCTCAACCGCATTTGGCTGCAGTCCAGTGGATGACGTTCGTCGTTGGTGCAAAAAAGAAAAAAAAATCATCCAAGTCGCTCGTCCAAATATAGTCCAGCACTACAATAAGTTAATGAGTGGTGTGGACATTTGCGACCAACAAATGGAAGCGTACCGAACATTTTTTAAAACCCGAAAGTGGACACTAAAGGTAATTATTCATTTCATTGACTTAGCATGTTGCAATGCTTGGATGGAGTATCGTAATTTTTCTCGGGAAATTAGAATGCCACCAAAGGCAACCGCATTTGGCTGCAGTCCAGTGGATGACGTTCGTCGTTGGTGCAAAAAAGAAAAAAAATTCATCCAAGTCGCTCGTCCAAATATAGTCCAGCACTACAATAAGTTAATGAGTGGTGTGGACATTTGCGACCAACAAATGGAAGCGTACCGAACATTTTTTAAAACCCGAAAGTGGACACTAAAGGTAATTATTCATTTCATTGACTTAGCATGTTGCAATGCTTGTATGGAGTATCGTAATTTTTGTCGGGAAATTAGAATGCCACCAAAGGCTATACACGATTTGCTAAGTTTTCGGCTTGCGCTAGAAGAAGCTTTGGTAGCAGATCAAACTAAAACGAACGTGAAGTGGTGCCCTGGATCCGAATCAGGCGACGTTGATTTAACTCCACCTTCTAAACGATACCGTCCAGCAGACCAACCATGCCCTGAAAAGCGGTTAGATGGTATCAATCACTGGCCAGAAGAATCTGACTTAAAATCAGCCCGTATGTGCCATCGAAAAGACTGTAAGTCACGTACGCGCACGCGATGCACCAAGTGCGATGTATTTTTATGCCTAAATAAGAAAAAGAATTGTTTCACTATTTATCACACGAAATAATAAAAAAAATTAAATAGTTAGCAAGTGTGGGTTTGTTTATTTCAAACTAAATCAGACCGAGATGCATCAAATGTGCGGGTCCTCGAAACCCTAGAAGGAAATTGAAACACAAAAATTTAGATGGCGAATATGTTCTTATATCACATAAAGACTGTATGTTCTAAAAATGGGGGAAAAAAATTCAGTAGTTTAGTGTCAGGTCTGAAAGGGATATATTTAATTTTTTTTAATTATAATCATTTATCTATATATTAAAACTAAACTATATTTCTGTTTTTATACATGGATCCTTGTAAAAGTTTGCTTTTACCATTATCATATTAATTGAATGGTAGATGTGGTGGTTGGCATAAGCCTCCTCATGATTCCTTGGTGGTAAAATTGATATATGCGTGGAATCGCACGAAGGGAGACGACGCCGAAGCAAACATTTCTTTGGCAGATTGGCGTTTCACTTGGGTCATAGGAAACCTCACTTTCTGGTGAAACAACGAATCATTGATTGCATCCGTTACCCGATGAATGCCGGCTTACGGATAACTAGGTCATGGACATTCCCCTTTGCTCGCCTACGGGTCATTGATAGCATTGATACCAGTTGCGAAGAATCTCAAAGCCACTAGAACCTACCAATATAAAAGTACACTTTAAAATTGCCTACAGGGTTAAAGATTACACAAGCTATCTGTTTCTCAGTCGATTTTTCTGTTATTCTGGAGCCCCTTGTTTGGTTGTTAAGCTGAGAAATTGGGTATTCAGCCAAGTTTGGAGTTAACTGATACAGCTTCTGAAATTCTGTTGAAAGGGATTATCCACATCCCGGAGTAAACGTCGATCCTTCGTCACCTCGTGATAAATCATATCTCAAATATTCAAACGACATTATTTAATGTCCCTTTTTTAATTACAAGAAAACAAATTACCAAATTTTAAATTTGTCTTTTATTTAAGTTGAAATCACTAATTTCACTTTTCTCGATTGAGTTAACAACATCAAATTTGTTGTCGTTTAGTTTTCGGTAATCGACTAGCTAACATCAACAGCTGATTCGGCGAATGCGAAAATCGTTAAAAAATGGTTGCTGAATAGCAGGGTCGTTAAAATTTTGGTTCAGTTGAGTTAACCAATCGAATATCTTTAAAATAAATTAGTGAATCGCACTACTGGACGAGAAATATTGATGCATTTTGACAATTCACACCGTCATCCTAACTTAATTCTTCTCTGTCTAATATACGTTCTCTGGATTCACGCTATAAGGATGCTAATGCAAAGAAGACAAAATAATTGAATAAACAAAATGAACGAAAATAAAAGTAGTAGCTAATACATGCGGTTTTGACCAGCATTAAAATTAATTATTATAAACTATTGAAAAAGAACGTTCTGTGTTGGGGCAGACCTTTATTTGACAAAAATTACTATAACTGGAGGAAAAATTAAAAAGATTGAACGAAATAATAATACACTTTTGTGTAGAAATATAAAATGATAATTAAAATTAAAGTAATCAACATTTTAAAGAACGCATGTATGTATGTGCTAACGGAGATTGAAGTACGGTTCAACGGTGCAGTGTATTCATGCTATAAATGGACGAAAATTGACGAAAATAATAATCAGTAGCTAATCAAGAAAATAGAAAACAAGATAGCAGTACAATAACTGGAGGTATAACTGGCGTTTTTCAAGCGGGGGCTTTACCCAATCAAACCAAAACCCAAAAAAAAAATTGGATTCTTGTTTGACTAGCGTTGTGGACCATGTAAGGTGCATTTTGATCAAATTGTCTTCCTCGGTGCATTTTGCTTCTAAAAATGAACAATTAAACAAGTGGGCTTTGTGAAATACCTTTTTAGCAAAAAATAAATAAAACGACAATTGAAATTTGATAGGTTGTTTGATATACATACATACATACATATGTGAGGGCAAACCGTCAAATTACACAGACACGTAATTTGATGACCACTTTGGTCGTATGAGGTTGCTATTCAATTTAAGTACCAACTTAAAATTTGTTTCTATTAATTTTTTTTTGCCGTTTATAGTAACCGTACAGTTTTTCAGTCCATTTAAACCTGAGTTTAAATGGTCAATCTCTCATGGTTAAACTGAATTTAATAATTAGTTGTTCGACTGCCTCATCGGCTCTGGTGCTAAAAAATTCAAGTAAACGAATTTCAAAAATCGTCTCATTGCATATGTCAATTATTACCTCTCACAGCCAATATATTTTTTTTTTTTTGGACAGCGTTCTATGTTACCCTGCAAAACATTGTTTTTTCAATCAACGGTTACCGTAAATCCGTCGGTTAACAACCATTAAGTCAACCAGACAATTTCGCACCGGTTAGCTGTTAACAGTGAATTAAATAATTGTTATATTTAAATTCCTTCTTTGTATTTTGTCTTCTTAAATACCAATTTTGAAAGAATGAAAGAAAGCAAACAGGAAGCAGGATTTAATAAAATACAATCCCGGCGTATATTTTGTTATTACTCATAGGGCATGAACCGTTAAAAAAGCCTTGTGAAAAGTAAATGAGAGTGAATTAAGAAAACAAATTTATGTGCCTTTGTGGTTTGCAAGTACCTCTTTCGAATAATAAAAACAAAAAAATCAATCCTGCTTTCTGCTCCCTGCTCAATGTACCTTGCAACAAAATTTTTGGATTTTAGAAATTCTATTTCAAACAAATAAACAATAATTTAAAATAATAATATGCTTTTTTCGGAGCAACTCAATACACAAAAAAAATATGTACCTACACATATATGATATTAAGGATATTTTGCTCCAAATTTATAATACAGCACGTAAATGAAAAAACTTGCAGAAACCAAAGAACGTAGATTACAAAGAAGTTCCATGGAGTTTCATTTTGTGTGGCAAGAAATGTCTTATTTGACCACCCAAAAACCGGTTGGATCAAATCAGATTCTAATATCAGTCAGAAGTCAAATTATTTCTGGTATGGTGGTATAAGACAAGATTTTCTGTTAGACGAACGGTGGGAGTGATGCAACTTCTTTGTATTTTACGTTCTTTGGCCAAAACACCAAGCAAAACACCAGAATAACAAAAATCAGCTGTATCAAGGCGAATCCATACAAGGTGGTGTTATAAATACAACTACAAAATTCCTATGTTTTTTGTTTTTGGTTCTGCGTAAGAGTTGTCAAAATTTAAATACACTTTGTTTTAGCTTTTACGGCAGAGCTCATACGCAAAAGCAAAAACAAAATACATGTAGGTGAATAAAAAAAATCAAATCAGCTGCTCTTATGCCATCAATAAATTCGCCTTGAGCTGTATTGTCCCACTTTTGTACATTCACAATGTAATTTTTGTGAGCTCTTTCCTAATTTATTCACAATGATCAACATAATAGAAGGTAAAGGCCAAGGCGAATTCATACACTACTATACTACTACTATACTACTATAGATCCATCTTGGTAAAGGCTATGCTAGAGAGAAAGCTTGAGTCGCTATACTTGACAGCTTCGATTTGACATCTTACAATTATGCGAAATTTCCCACATAAGCAACGCCAACGTCAAAGCGAAGTTAAAAGTTCGCCAACTCCCATCTTTCCGAAAGCGGTGAGTGCCAGCTGATTTTCATATGTCTTGTAATACTTCCATCAGCTTAGAAGCATACACCAAACTTGTAACCAAAATAAATTCTGTGTTATAGTTTTTTAATCGTTGACCTCCTTTGCGTGGATGGATCATTTAGAAAAGAACAAGGCGTCACAGAATTAAGTAAGTAAGTAAGTAATCGTAGACAATAAACAAGTGAGAGTTGTCAAAGCGTTTATTGTGGTATCGCTTTTTAGATTGCAAATGTAACACAGGGGGAAAAGTGTGGTAGTTAGGCTTTGCGATGAATATTTTTTTCAGTTTATGTTTAAAAATACAGAATGGAAACTCGAAATAAATAATTGTTAAACTTTGCAGCTAAGAGTTATTGAGCACCCAACAGTCAATAAAAGTAATGTTTGTACAATTACATTAATTGCGTTCTCAATTGCATACAGAAATTACACAGTTTTTGTTTTGATATTTACATAAATAGATGTTACCAACATTAATTGCAGCATTGCCATGTATCGCTAGTAGTTAGTTATATAATAAACATGTCGCTAACGCAAGCTATGATTGTCGCTTGGTGAAAACGAAATTGTCAATTCAAATTTCCCCGCGTATTTAAATTTTTTTGTAATTATACTATTATATACCTTTAATTTTACGCGGTCAGTAGTACAAAAAGTTTATTTTTTATGAAAAAGACCTTTGATTAGTAGTTTTTGGAAAAGCCATTATGTGAGTGCAATATTAGATAAGTACAATAATAAATGCATACAAATTGTTTTTGTTCCATATATTTTTGCCGTTTAAAGTTAAAAAATATAATTGGCATATCATTAAAAATATTACATATGTAAATACTTGAAGTACACACTTACATTTTCTTTTATTTTATTAAGCGGGATCCGAACCGTTCAATTAAACAAGTATCGGCTAATTAATATCCCTGTTAATTTAACTAAAAATTGTGCAAATAAGCGGGAATAAGGTATGTAGGTACCTTCTTAAGTGCAGAAATTGTAAAATTAACGGTGTTTTCTTTTCTTGAAATAATGTTGCTCGCCTTGTTTCTTTTTCTTACCGCTTTCACAGGGTTAGGTGTTATTTTTTCAAAATATTGCCCTCTGACCCATAATTTAATTATTAAACGGGTTTTCAGTAAACCGTTTTCCCGCTTTTTCTTTGACCAAATCGGTTTCCTTAGCAAGGCGTTGTGTTACTAAATATTAAAATTTCTTTGCAAATCCATCTTGCATGCCCTATGAAAGCCATAATGGCTTTTCCAAAAACTACATTTTTAACAACGAATTTCAAAAAAAGTACTAAAAATCCTACATATACAGCGGAAAACGTAGTTGGCTTTCGGTTGATCACCTGGCTGATTTCATTCGCTTGGTGAATGCCATGTCAAACTGATGTGTTTGTTGTAAGTCATACTGTCATTGTGCGTATAAATGGTTAGTGTAAATTTTTGTGTTTATCTGTGTAACACCACTTGATATGAATTCGCCCTGGTGAAAGCATTTTTCCAAAAGCGCCGCATTTGAGTGTTGCAACATTGCTTGTTGGTGAAGCTCCATTTCCGTGTAAGTACAAGTGAAATATATGAATAACTTATATATATTAACAGTGTTTATTCCTTGGGTTTTGTACACAACAACCGCTGCATGTTTGTATTTTCCGTGAGAGTCACAGCTTAAGGATTTTTATATCCCAAAACATATAATATTTAAGGAATTTATAAGCCCACTGATTTGAACCAATGTCGGCATTAGTTATGATGCAATTATTAAAGGTTTGCTCAGTAAACAGTTTTCTCACTCCCTCTTGATAAAATCGGCTCTCTTAGCAAGGCGTCGTGGTACTAAATCTTCAAATTTACATGCGCATTGGAATAAAAGCTACATCATTTAAACAAATAATTCTATGTTCGCTTTCAATATAAATTTAAAATTGCATATTGGGTGAAATTCATGAGAGTTTTTGCTTAGGTAAAATGACGACAACCTTTGGTAAGGGAGTGTCAAAACTTTAATATCACTATAGAGCAAACCTTTAATAATTGAATCATGATTTGGCTGTATATTTATTTCTTCAAGAAAATCTACAGCAAAGGCAAAGTACTTTTTCAAGCAACAGAAATAATGACAAATATTTGTTGTGATTTTTCTCGAGAGCTTGAACATGTTCTTCCTTCTTCTTAAATTTCATTAGAAGTGGAAAACCCTCGCTTACTCGTGGCAGACGAGCGCGGAATGTTAAGTATTTGCTTTGCAAGTTGTCGAAGAAGCATATATTTGGTGAAATTTTTTCAGAAACTCAAAACGATGCTTGAGTAAATTAGTGATTTGTCATTTACATATATATATATAACATCACTACTATTTGTGGAATAATCTCAATAAGGCTTGTCAAAAAACTCATCAAATCTCGAAGGCAAATGACGCTTTTGAAGGTAGCATTTTCGTTTGAATTTTTGGAGGTTCACGATTTTATCGGGAGTGGCGGGAAAGGGTGTCTTGCCTTGCTCCGCCCGCAAGCTTTTAAAGACCTTCCCGAACTCGTCCACCCCGGCCGTTTTGAATTTCGGGAGTCCTGGTCCGCGCCCACCTCTAATTCGAACGCATAACAAGTGTTGCTGTTTTCGTTTAATTGGACCTACTAATTTTCGCTTCTTAAACTACGGGTTTGGTTTGCGGCAATTTTTGTTAGTTTTTGGTAGACAGAGCACTTCACTCATTGCTTTTTGTTTAATTTTACATGAAAAATTCTTCTTCATGAAAGTATAAGAATGTTTGTTAAAGGACACTGAAAAAATAAAAAAAAAACCTAAGAAAAATGTTCCTTATTGTGATGTATTTTTTCTCAAATTGAAATATTTTCTCCAGATTGAGTAAAAGTTTCTTCAAAACGAATAAAAATGTACATACAATTAAATTTTTTTTCTCCAAAAGTAGAAAGTATTTCACAGCTTTTACAAACTTGTGGAAATTGTGGTTTGTACCTGATATCCCCAAATTCAAACTCCCCTAAACAAAGTCCCCAAAATCGCTGCGATTTTTAAACGCATTTCACAAAAAACACGGGGATTTAATGTTTACATCATGCCATTTTTTAAGCACCATCTCTCATGTAAAAAATATTTCTTTTCGATCAATTATGTCGACTTCAGCCCCACCACCCAAGTCTACTTTCCCCAAAAATGTGTTTGGTTGTACAGCCAACTTACATATACATATGTAGCTTATGAACGAAATTATACCATAAATGGGGGTGCACTAACAAATATACCGAATTAAAAAAAAATTTGAAACGGTCGTGGCACCGCCCATTTTAGAGCAAATAAGTATATCTCTGGAACCATGCTACCAAAGTCTGATAGGCATAACACATTTGATGTAAGTAAACAAAATTCCAAAAATTGTACAAATCGGACGAAAACTACGCCCACCTCTCATATAACGGTAAAAAACAAAACTCAAAAAAATCGGATATTTATTAACCATAAAGGGTAATTTGCTCAAATTTGGTAGACAAGATTGGGTTTGAGAATGAAATCGTAAATGGTGGGAATGGCCATGGTATCGCCTACCTTAGGGCGAATTGGTATGTACATGTATCTCCGTAAGTTCTTTGTCGAATTCTACTACATTACGTACACTTTGCATTTTTAGTCAGAAAGCACCATTTTGAAAATTATAGAAATCAGACTAAAGCTACGCTCATCTCTTATATAACGGTAATTTACAATAAATCAAAATATTCAATATTTTACCAAATCGTGTCACGAATTCTTTCAAATTTGGCAAAAAGAATTTAAATGAGGAGAGAAATAATTAAAGAATCAAAATTTTGGAAAATGAGTGTGATACGTTGAAATCATACAAACTTCCTCTTTTTTTATTTAAATCAATAAACGTCATTTACGGATTCACAATGATGTAACACTGGCAAACACGGCTTGATTTAATCCGCCAATAAAATCATATGTTTTTTATATATTGAACATTGTTGCTTTTGGGCCTTCAATATTCTTTATACCTTGATATAAAGAAAATATGTATACATCGAATATCACATAGTTTCGTCTTTAAAATCAAATAACGACAAAAACGTCAAATATTGTACGTTTGCTTCAAATAGTTGTGGAGTTACTCGTATAAGGAGTTAGGCTTTTTTATTACATATGGTGTGGTACCGCTTAGTTTTTTTTAAAATGATACACAGTTTGATCTACATATAATGCATATGTATATATGTATATACTCAAATATTATTCATCTGTACCGAAAGTTGCGGATATAATCAGGACCGCCGAGAGGAAATCCGGGCACAGGGTTAAAAAGGTGGGTCCCCTTTCTACATAAAAGTTTCGAATACTTCATCAATTTCATCAACTATCTTTCTACTTACTACTTCAATGTTTTTAAAGAGTAAGTCAAATACGACGTTTTTTTGCTCTCCTCACATCTGTATTGAATTTGCTTTATAGTTGATGTTGGGTGAAACTAATTTTTTTTATACGATTTCGAAAATCAGTAGAATGTATTAATCAGTTCATATATATAGGCTTTTGGTCAGAAATATTTATTCAGATTATATCGGAATATACGAATATAGGGATAGCAGGAATTGACAGTTAATAAGAAGACAGAAACATCTTATCCAAACATTTATCGGTAATCACAACTTTCAAATAAATGTTTGAATTAATCGACTATCAAAAGCATTCTAATCTAACTATTCACTCAATTTCTTGAAAAATACGAGTCTCGTCGACAACTCCGGGCCCGGGGGGAATAGCCCCTCAAAGTTTGAAAAGTTTTCTTGTCCAGCCATTTCCATGCAGATTGGGAAATATTTTAAACTAAATAAATACGATAGACCCCTTCAAAACCACATATTCAGCCAACTAGTTATCCGTGTAAGATTTTTAACAGTCGCCGCGATTACCGTTCATAGATATAATAACACAATCCATTCGGTGATAAAAAGGAAGCCCGTGGACGTGTTCCTCAACAGAACGGCTAGAATAAATTATCAAGAGCTAGCCACCTTTAGGGAGCGCATTAACGAAGACATAGGAGCACTACTACTGCATGAACAGGAGAATAGGAATTCAATAAATAATAAAATCTGCTCGCCCCTCGCAATTTAAACAGTGATGACGAATTGTTCATCGCCAACAAACAAATTAAAAGTAAGTTGAAGCCCCTCTATAAAAAAAGTTGTCGCTAAAAGTAGAAATGCGACTATGATCACACAAAGTGGAAAAGGTTCCACAAATCGGACATCAAAAATTTCTAAGTGCAGAGAAACAAAATAAGAGTTAAATAATGCCTCACGAATTTTGCAAACATTGGTTACGAGACAAAAAAACTCATGCGTAGATCCCTAATACCCATCGGTCTGTGTACAATTTTTTTTATATTCGATCAGTCGTATTGGTTCAATTCCAGTTTACTTGGTTGTTCCTAGCGACGACAGCGACTATGACTTATGGTTAAAAGGGAGTAACACGAAGCTTTTATTTACAACATATGTATTACGGCGAAAACCTTAGCTTAATTTTTTTAATAAAATAAAAAAGAGAAAAAAAATTGGTAACCCTTTTTGTCGTCAATCTCCCCTTTTTGCGACTTTTCTGTAAATTCTCAACGGCCACATTGTCGTCACCCAAAATAATATTAGACTGCAATTCACAAAATGTAAATAACTTGTGCAATTCCTCCTTAAACAGCTGTGAAGAAAATCTAGGAGGAACATTGTTTTGAGAATCTTCACGTCCATCAGATCGAAATTTCGGCACCATGTTACAATTCAAAAGCTTAAATCTTTTATAATTTCAATGGAAACTAAACATGCACATCAATGAAGTTCTTATTAATATACATACATTTCAATACGATCCTTGTTGGTTTTAAAACTTTTAAAAATTGGTGCAGAAATTGACCGATAGTTCAGCTCACCTTGTAGCAAAGTGTTTGGAATTATTTTTAAACGCTGGTCCAAGATTGCTAGCATCTGGACTGTTTAATTTCTTGTTTAGCTCTGAAATAGCTATATTCAAAAGTTTTCATAACGGAGAGTCGAGTAGGAATAAATAGACAATTTTTACCTTCCTTTGCACCACTGAAGCGCAACACATTTTTGTGAGACAACGGTTTACCCCTCCTGTTTATTACGAATGTTCGACATCTTCGACTTTAAAATATCAGCAAACTCTCCATCATAGTCCGATAGAAAATCAAAAATTGTTAGCTTCATTTTCCATATTTAGATTTATACTCTTTATATGAAATATTTTCAAAAGTACAGATGTTCTTGATATTTTGCCGCTGCACCCTAACCATAAAATTATTGTTCAGAGACGGGTATTCCTTCGAGCCACGCAGAATTCACAGAATATCGCAATGAGCCCAAACCATAGAAAAATAAATTATAAATATTTAGAAATTTTAATGACCTTTTCTAAATTTGTTCGGGGTTTCGTCACCAGATAGTGTTAATGGCTTAACAATTGTGCCAAATGAACGCGTAATTCAAAGATGATATTTCAAACTACATTTTTCTAACTCGTCATTCCTGCAAAAAGTTATATTGACTTGAAATTTAATGAAATTTCTGAAGAAATGTGCTGTGATACTTGTTTCTAAAATAACGCAAACCGGTGTAAAAGCGTGTAAAAAAATGTGTCAAGTTTACGGCAAGAATAGGTTTGTTCGTCAAAAGTCCACCAGGAATTATCCATCCCTCAAAATATTAGAGAGACAAACATTTTCTCTTAAATAGAAAAAGTAGCAAATTTTTGCACGAACACAAATTTGCAGGAATTGGCAACTTCTACCGACAGCTGACTTGCATTGCTGCATTTTATTAGATCGCTATTTAAAAATGGCAAACTAACTATAAATTGCTCATCCGAAATATTTCATAAGGTTCAACGATCCCGAGCTTAGAACTTCTCACTCAAAGACTCTACTGCACCCCAATCATTCATACACTTTGCTTTACAGAGATCTTGAGCAATCATTGAACTAATTTTCCTCCAAGAATTTGTAACTCCTCTTCACTTTACGCTCTAATTTTTTGTGTGATGTATAATGTTTTTGTCCGCTGAACGTGATTTGTACAAAAATGATAATTCGTTCAAATTCGTAAAAATTGTTTACTCGGCGAGCATAGCTAAAGCTTAAATGAAACGTTCCTCCAATTTTGGTTCCCTTGATTCCGTTTTTAAAATGGGATGTCAAAGATCCACGTCGCATATCAATTCTGATATCTTCTGTTCACATTTCGGCCGAATCAATGAAGAGTGAACGACTAGAATTGGCACTGAACCCCCATATGAAATCCCATGTGTAATTGGATATACTTCTTACATCTCAAATGATCATTCATTCTCTATATACTCAATTTAATATCGCCGATGCCCATACTTACTCTCCTGCTTAATTTATTTAGAATTAAAAGGACACACTAAAATATCGTTAAAAATAATTGTATTCATTGGCTTCTTTTAAGCGGACCATGTTTATGTCATCTGTTTTCAAGTTTTTTTATAACCTAAAAAAACGGCTCAAATGAATATATTTTTTTATTTTTGTTTAACTTGACGTGATGGCACAAAACTTTGCATAAAAATATGGTTTATTCCGTCAATTGCCATTACTAATTTAATGGCATGTTGGAGGTAAGTAAAATATGTCTAGACCAATTTTTTTCGCAAACAAAGTTAGGTAGCGGCAATTAATTATCTGATGCACAATTTAAGTTATCTTCGGCCTTGCCAATATCACCAGCACCTGTATAACTGTAAATAAGTTGTAATTGCTTTCCATGCCTAAATGCTTAATTTTGATGATGTACATATGTATGTAGGTACATATGTATGTAGCAGAGAGCTGCTTTGAGTGTGCTCGAGCCTGATTCAGAGAACTTACAACATTTTCATTCATAAGCGCAAGCATTTCATCTCCCCGCGCACGCAAATGTTCCCCTCAACGATCTTTTTCGCGACGAACACAAAAATGCTAAAATCTTAAATTTTACAAACCATCGACCGCAATATCAGACAATAATGCAATTTGCCAACGTAGTCTTACAAATTGCTGGCATTCTAGAATATTCTGGCATTCTAGAATATTCTAGAATATTCTAGAACATTCTAGAACATAATTTGCTTGCGTCAATGTAATAAGCACTACTGAAAGAAATTATTTACCGAGGCGTTTGCTCGAGATTATTCTTCAATATATTCATATGTTTGGTAAAATGTATTCGCTTCTTTGATAAGCGTTTCCGTTACTATGCGACATTTTGTTTTAGAACAAGCCATCTTAGGTTAGGTTAGGTTGGAATAGCTGGAGTCAGAGACCCCTCCTGCACTTAGACTTATAGTAGGCCCATTGTGATGTCATATGCCAACTGCGTTCCCCTACGATGTTGCGTTGCTCATCCGGGATCAAGCTATTGCATTAGCGTAATTAACTTTGAAATTGCTCTTATTTTTATTTCCGACGTCTCCTCATGGTTTTGCAGAAATAGTTTTCCGAGCATGTGCGTCAATAGTCCGGCCCTTACCCCAATCTCAACGTATGTTTGCCAATTAGACAGTGACCTGTAAGGATTCTATTAAGAATGGAAACCTCGTTCCGATTTAACTTGAGAAATACGGACGTCCGCCTTTGGGAATACGAGGGCGACGTTAGCTTAGCAGTTTCACACAAGGGAAGGTTTGTACAGTGTTCGTTGGCCGCACGTAGTTTAAAAGTTGCCATTAGTATACCTACTCTGGCCTTGTCCGGAAGGATGGGGGCGGTCATACCAGCTCGTCGGCTTTGCAGTTACTCTCAATGTCAAGGTATCCGGTCACCCGTATGAGCCGTATTCTCTAATGATGGGCACCTCGTTTAAAGATCTGGGTCATTCAGTAGAGACTTAGTGTTGTCTACGCGCGAGTTTAGGACTTTGACGGCCGCTTGACTGTCAGAGAAGATGAATACCTCTATTCTCTTCTTATTATTTTGACTAGATGCCGAGTGGAGTCCTGGATAGCCAGCTCCTCCACCTAATATACAATACAGTGGTTGGGAAAATGGATCAATGCTTCTAGTTTTAGCTCTTGGGAGAGTATTTTTCCGCCGACCTTCCCGTCGAATTTGAAGCCAACAATATACATGTTTATGGCATTGCATTTGCTGAGAAATCTGGTGTTCCCGTTCTGGCGTTTTGGTATTATAATCTTATAATTCCTAGTGCAAGAATTTGATGGTATTCAATACTCAGTACTAGCAAGTATAGATAGGTGTAAAGGGGCTTAGCTTCCCTAACGAGGACGGCTGGTCACCTTACCAAATACAATGAGGTGCTAGCGACGTCTCTTCCCAAAAAAAGCTTCCCTTAATAAGCTCGAATTACCGTCAAGAACTGATGAAGCGAACGGATTAGATGATAGATAGACTTCAGTGAATTGGGGCCGTCGTTAAAAATTGATGAAGCTGTAATCTGTATTCCCAAGGCCTGTAACGCAGCGTTTCTTTCCCTTTACCCAGCCATTTTCTCAATCGTATCATCAACATTGACAAGGTGAAATGGGTCATAGAGCACCAATTTTTTTAAAATATAACGTTATTTTTACCTCTAGGAGCAATTACCTAAAGTATTGTCAAATATTCGATACTGAAAAAATAATACATATCTGGCACACAAGTTTACGCAATTCACATACACCGAATAAACCATCCAAGGCATTAGTTTTGATTACGTTCCCAAACTACATTCAAAACGAATCAAACTGAGCTCATAGAGGCTTTAAAAAATATCAATTTTTATTACGAGGAAGTAAATATCGAATATGTATTGATATTCCGAGATTAAAAATATCAACGTATATATCGATTATTTTCAGGAAAAATATAGAAATCTTGATTTGTCGATATTTTTTAGCCAAACCTAATTTTTAACTGCACACTGATTATTAGTTATATTTTTTATTTATTATTAATTTTAATTCTCAATTATCTTAAACAAAACTTTTTACCTTAGTAGACTAGTAGTGACTTAATCGTTAGAAGCGAAATTTGGTGGCAGAAAACTGCACAAACTTCTTTAGATATTATTTTTCTATAAGTGCGGCGAAATTTTTCTTGGGACTTAATATTGTAACATCGTTTTTTTTTTAATTCATACATATTTGCCAAAGTTAGTCATCATTTAAGGCTGCCAAACTAATCTTATATTTATTCAATTCGTTATATGTATGTATTATTCCTTTTGTTTTAAAAAAACTTGAAAATTTCAATAATATTTCACACTTAATAAGTTTTGATGGCAGTTGATATGTATGTAGATAATACTTGCAAACTTTCTAACTCAGATTTAATACAACTATCTACACACATATAAAAGTACAATGATACTATTTGGTGAAAATGTACAGACACAAACTTTTCCGATGCCACCTAAATTGTATTGCATTACTTAACTTCTATGTGGCGGTTTTACTCCAGACAATTAACACGGGCTCAATAGTTATCCCCCTTTCTCATTTTTTGTTGTATGCAGCAAAGATTTTTAAAAGCAATTGCAAGCCTTACATAATTATTGAATAGTTTTTGGGTAGTGGGTCGAATTGTTATTTACAAACATTTACAAACAGCTGCGCAAAGCCCCAGCAAGGAAAGTATCCACCCCAACGACCTACTGGAGGTAGCGCCGCTGGTACTTCGTTGAGCCTCACTCAGATCCCTCTCATCGACTACGAACGCCGGCATAGACATGAACTGTTGATCAAAAGCTTTTAGCGACTCGCTAAAATGCACGCGGCTGTTGCGGGCCAGACGCTGATTGGCCAGCTTCAACTCACGTAATTTCTCCTCCAATTGTAGTACTTCATCTGAAAATGGAAAGCATTATTTCCAAAGACATTCATATGTATGTATGTGAAAACCACTCGTTTTCTAGAAGAGTGTCATAATTCAAAAACCAAAAACTCGAGAAAAACTTCTACAACAAAAATCGGAACCGTTTTATTTTGAAATGCCAAAACGGAACCGAAAACCCCTCCAATAAATGGTTCGGTTCGGCTAAAAATGAAAGTCCACTAAAGTATTTTTCAAGTTTTGTCATTCACAAGAACTTATTGCATGTCATGTCATCATTTTTTCACCCAGCTTAGCAATATTTTTATATTTGTGTTTTGAGTCGATATTCTCACACTTATTTGCAACATAAAAGTTTTGCCCAGGAAGTTGATTACAATAGAGTTTAACATACGTTTCGTCATCCATTAAGCCTTGCAGCCTTTAAACTTTACTCAAATTTTATTGTAAAGCAACAGATTCTGTTTTGTCAGATCTTCTTGGATACCTAATTGTACGATATGTCTTTAATCCAGCATTTAAACATATCCATATGGCTGAGCTTAAGCTCGTTCTGAATTTTTTTGCCCGATAATTTTCTGATAACCCAGCATTATTTTTAAATGAGGTTAGAATCTTTTCGCTAATCCTAAGTCACGTGCTCCTCTTTTTATAGACGTTTTTTTTTAGCTCTCTCTATGTTCAGAATCTTTTAAAATCCTTCGCTCTTTTTGAATTTGCTACAAATTCGTTCAAAATTAATTTTCGTTTTGCGTATTCCATTGCGCATTCAAATGAGAACTGGAACGTAATGGAATTTAAAATTTCAACTTATAACTGTATATCAATTGCGTACATGTGTGTGCTAAATTCAATAAGCACATTCTACCATACAGACGTCCTCACAGTGCGTATTGATTTTGAATGAACGATACTTTATGTCAATATATGACATTAATGTACGCCACGCATTTTATATGTTCTCAGTCAAGTAATTCACTTACATTGTGGTTTTATTTATGAGAAGACCCAACCCGAGTAAAGTGTCAAATTTCCAATTAAAGCAAAAACCTTTATTACATCCATCTAATTCAGCCCTTAGGTTGTATTAATGTGGCACATGCACCCGGCGTCAATTTATTCCCACACTTTGTTTTAACTAAGTTCTGAATTAAGAAAATTCAACAAGCAGAAAAGTGTGGTAAAGAAAACCAACGCGAAATACATATGTGTGAAAATACTGCCTGATTTGGTTAATTTATTATTCTATTGAATTCAAATCTTCTGTCCCAAAATATCCGAATGTATTTCATGTGAAAAAAGGACCAAAAAAAGTACAATTGTACCTACTTTTCCGAACTGCTAGGGAGTTACTGGTAATCGGTACATACGGTTATTATGAAAGTCTTCTAGTAAATAAGTGATATATATTTTCCCTTAAAATTTGGATTAGATATTTAATAATATCAATATACTCACTACGATTGACGCCCTCAATGTCATTGATTTTTATAAACATGGCCAACGATATCTCGTAAACTTTATTTGTATCCATTAAGCCCTGCGCCAAAACCTCAGTCGTATCGCGTCTTCTGCGTCCATACCCGATTTGTCCATTCGAGCATTGAGTTCCAAGGCATTTGTCAATGCAGACATTCACCGTCGCACGAAATTGTACGTAGGAGGAGTCAGGAAATTTGAATGCTTTAAATTTCGCTGCCAATGTGTCGCCATCGATAGTGTTGAAGTTTTCGAAAAGATATGGATCCACTGTGCAACTAAAAAATATGTTATTGTTTTGATTTTACGCTTTATATTCGTGAAAGAATTCCTTACCCTTTGAAAACTATCGTCTCGGAGAGCTGGCGAGTATCAGTTACTTCAAGATAGTTGACACCTAAGCCGTACACAGGAGCAGAGTCGCGGTCCAAATTTATTTCCATCGTCAATGGAGTGCCAGGTGTAACTGTCAGGTCGCCGGTGACTTTTTTTCCATTTTGAGTGACACCTATCGAGAGGCGCGGTTCGGGAGCACGTTCTGTCAGGGAAGTGGTGATCTCCAAATCTCTACACCAAATAGGAAACCAAAAACTTGAAATACCTGCATATCATTACTATTTATGGATAAAACTTACTCTGGTTCCTGAAATCCGGCCGGTAGAACATCGCGACGAACAATGCCATGTGGTTCGCGTTTGGTGGCATTAATCATAAGCGCATTGTAAAAAGGTTCAGTTGTAATACATTTAACGCTTACTACCTCCTTGGCTTCACTGGACTCGATAATTATCTTATGGTAGTACACTTTTTTGCCCTAGAAAATAAATTCGATTTTTATGAGTTGGTATGTTATGAAAATTTGCCATACTGAATGAAAATGCATATGGTTAGAAAAAAAGAGCAGCGTTTTCAGCAGGAAAACTTCTCATTTTCGATTACAACTAACAATAAGTTTACGCAGAAGCTTATAAAGACTGTGCCCCCAATTCAAATAACACAAGTTCTCGGTGCCTAACCATTAACTTTAGCTTGCGACTTTCCCAGTAGCTTTAAAACCTAATTATGGTCGTTATTGTATGCAAATAAAACCGCTGTTTCCTTAATCGCTATCTTCAAGCTATTCTTCAAACATACTTATTGACTTTATTGATTCCAAATCATTTTTAGTGATCGATTTTATTCGAAGAAACTCTGATGATTTTAAAAATTAAACTTTGAAACCTCTTTATATTGCCTTATTAAGAGGTCGCCTCGAATACTCTTCATTAATATAAAATCCATTCCATTTCTCTCTCTCTCTCTCTGATCAATAAATGAATCAATTGAGTGGAACGCACCACAAAGAAATGTCGAATAGGGTAGCATGGAAAACGTATTGCCTCCGATCGATTGGCAACTCAGTTGAATTATAAAGCTCCATCTGATCTGCGATCCTGCGTAATCATGCTACCCCCTATACTTAATTCCCCTCTATCAAATATTTTATTTATACTATATATCATGTATTGCGCACCAGAAAATTTCTCACATCTGCTGAATAAACTCCTTTTAAACCTACAATTTTGAAACCAAAATAAATGATTTTGGCTTTTTTAAACTAGCCCCCCCAATTGACGAAGTCCAGTCCAAAGCGAATTCATACCAGGTTGAGGGTACAACAACAAAATTGTACACTTAAAAATTATACGCAGTGAGAAGTGTATCACTTTGTCTTTTTTCTTTGAATCAAAAAATACAATTTCAAAATAGAAAAATACAAAGTAGAATTTTAAACCAAAATAAAACAATCATTTCAAATTAAAAGAGAAGCAAAAATAATGCCGAACACTTGTTGTTTGTGCAAGGCCACTCACAGAAGCAATGTGTCAATACTTTGTACTCCATCCGATAATTCACAATGAGAGGAATGGGTATGTGTGAGTGGCGTACAAGTAATACTTGAAACACAATACCGACGAACGGCGAATTTTCGCTCAGTAGAGCGACGACGTTAGCAACGTTCCCCCGAAAATTTCTCCCAGTAAACCACAATTACGGCGACAAACACATTAACAGCTAAATATGGCAGTCGCAATTCAAATTTTGATTTTCAATTAGTAAAAGTGAAAATAATATTTTGTGCTGAAATTTAAAACCCCTGAGTATATTAAACATATGTATGGCCATAATGGATTGTATCTTGCCGCTGCCGCCAGCGACGTCAATAGATATAAGTATATTGCAACGAATGCTCGTCGGACGAAAGCCACTGTTCGATTTGGTTGTGCGCATTCTCATATATGACAGTCTGTTCTATTTTTAATAGCGAACGTTCGCGACGAAAAATTCGCCGTGCGCCGGTATTGTGTTTTAAGCATAATTTCACCGTAGAAAATTTGTGCCCTGCATTTTTGGGTGAAAGAAATAAAATAATCTCTCCATAAAAGACGAAAAGTAAGACTCGATAGTAACTTATTGGGCGAAGCTCATAACGAGTCATCGGAGTTTGTGGAATATATATGTATGAGCGAGAACAATGCGTTCTTCAAAACTGTTCGGGTCAGCACAGAAGCTCAAACCGAGTGAAGGGTTAATTTGCCTCTATTTTATAGTTCCCAGTAATTTGTGTGTAAAACAGGTAGCGTTGTCTGCTGGTTCAAAATGATGCTGCAAGTACAAAATATACAAACGGGTTAGCACCATATTTCATTCAAGTCGACGCTCTTTCATATTTCGTGTAGAACTTATATATGTAGTTCCCAGTTCATCTTACTATTATTTTAATACGGTGGCTTATTTATCATTGAAAGATACTAAAACATTAGCGAACTAAAGATCAGCAAGCCCAGACTTCACTTAAATAAACCTCTTCACTTAAAGAAACCTAGTTAGCAAATTTACCATAACTTTTTTGGTTAAATAAAATATTCTTGTTGTTTTTTCACTATTCAAAAAACAACTAACGGTACTACAAGTATTGTTTCCGGTTATTTCTCGGACTGTTTTAATAAGAAAACACTTTGGAACTATTCTAGTGGCAAGGATAATACATTAGTGTGAAAATAAACATTTTCTTACCGTTAACTGATTCACCATCCTTGTAACACCGCATTCGTAAAAATCTGTCAAAGAAAGCCGGAAAACGGCTTGAAGTTCATTCATCTGAGGCTGGCATCGTTCATTTGGGTAGTCTTTAAGACCCTCTAGGTATATTTCTACTTTTGATTTTGAATCTTCGTTGCTTGTTTCAGGTATTTGTATTTCTACTTGCATCTGGTCTTCTGTGCAGTGTATTTTGTGGGCAACTAAATTCATACAAGAAAAATTATGAAAAAATTTAGCTATTTTAAAAATGTACTTATGGACTCTAAAAATTAGAATGCTTAAACTTAAATTTATATATTTAGATTCAATAGTGATATGTCAGTTAAGATATTTGTTCTCTGAAAAGTAATACTCAAATAAGATATGCATTATACTAAAGTACTCGTAAGCTGTACGTATTACTTTTCTCTTCCGTAATATACAAACTCCGTAATATAAAAAACTGGAAAGGTTCAAAATATGTATGTTCATTAAAACCAGAAATATAACTGCTTCTGAATTTATGTTCTTTCCGCTGTTGGCAACATGTGATATCATTTCTGTCTTAGATCTACATGTGTTCTGTAATGAAATTAATTTAATTGCAATGAAATAAGAATACAAAGGAAGCATATATGAAACATAAAATATTTAAACCAAATTATTTGCTTTAATTATGGAGAAGGACGTGTTGCCTGCGGGCGCACAAGGAGAATTACAATACTTAAAACATAGCGAAAACACAGGATTTACCGATTAAAATAAGTATAGAGAAATCACTAAATTTTCTTATCTATAGGAACAAAAATTAGTGTATAATGAAATTGAACACCCAGACTGTGAAACTAATGCAATTTAGACCCATAACCAATCATAACGAGGATATACGGGTATAAATATAAACTAGTGGACATCAAATAATCTGAATAAAAAGGTACACTGAAGATGGCAGAACGCCGAAAGCAGTTTATTTCCAATCTGAATTTGGCGAGGAATGCCGGAAATTCGTTCCAAAAACATACGGTGCCTTAAAACTAAATTGGTTTACTGCAGTTATTTGTTACAACAATTTTAATTTATTTTGACAATTGCAGTGTATTTTGACAAAATAAATACAGAGGTAATAATTAAATGAACCTGGAAGTAATAAAAAATGCAAAACTAAAAAAAAAAAATTCTATAACACTGTTTACCACCTTATTAGAGAACGATCGAGCGTCGGCTTCGGCTATGACGAATTGAAGTTTTATTGCGCTGAAGTAAGCCTATATTTTTTAGCACTGATTTTTTCGAACCCCTAATGGTGCGGTTTTGTAGCTTAATATGCAAATATAAAGATAAAGAGTTGTTAGACTTGTACATTTACTTTTTTTACAAGAAAGACAAACAAGTCATTTTACCCACTGCAGGTATCACCATAGAGATGAGATAATTTTTGCGATTGCATTAGACTAAGACTGTAAGTTAATACCTTTTGTATTTTTTGCTTTCGATCAAAGATTTGAAGAGGAAATAGTGGTTTGAAACAATCGGCTGCACTATCGATGATTTTTGATCATCAATAATTTTTGATAGTTTCTGCTTTTTAATTACTCATTGTTTTATATTTTATTGACACTTTGTATGTGCGTTTAACAGTAACACAAATAGGAAGCACTTTTTAGTAAATACATATGTAGGTATAAATTGTGTTCCAGATATACAGTATTTACTGGGTTTTCCCCTTACTCATTGCCGTGAAGCTGGTATTGGCATACACCTCTCCACATTCAGATCCAAACGCAAGCGAAGAGGCCCATCTGGAGGCTGACTAGTCCCAACGACATATAGGTACTTATGTATGTGTAAATATTAATGCTGCGTCTATCGTTTTGATGACTCAAACTTTTTTAATGAAATAAAATATATAAGTACATAGTACGCGTATATTCATTATCGATATTGTATTCCGAGCGATGTAAATCATGAAATTCCCATACATTTAGAGAGAATTTCCCGCCATTCGTACGGAACAAAAAATGTCTGTACGAGACGAAAATTTCCCCACAACGAACATCACTGCGCAGAGCTTCGAACTCCATTATTGGGTAATAAAGACTCAACAAAAAAACAGATGACCTTGCAAATATCATTAGTTTATATTGGCGTTATGGCGTGTTTCGCGAAAGCTCAATACCTAATACAATTAAAATTAAAGAAGAAAAGCACAAACGCTTGCATGCAATGAGATAGGTTGAATTTTTGGCTCTCAAAGGTATCGTGGAACGCCTAACTCTAATGGTTATAATAATTGTTTCCATGCATTGAGAATGCGTACTCATCAGTTAAAGCATCTGTGTAATGGTGCCGGGAGTATTATAGTAGTGGTGTCGAGGGTATATGTTATAAAAGTACCTGCGAGTTCCAGTCGTCAATGAACGCTAATTAAATTCATCGTATCAAATTTGAGCGAAGTTTCTACTTTATTTATTACAATATCGATTTTTTTTAAATATTTTTTTTTTTAAGACACCGTTAGATGAGAGCTGCTCATGGTTTATCCTGATTTTCACAATTGTGTTTACTGAATTGGAATGTAAAGTGTGTACCAAATTTAATACATTTTGATAAAGTAGTTTCAGAGGCATACCTATTTGCTCTAAGGTGAGTGGTGCTACACCGATATCCAAATCATTTTCATTTCATGTGCTTGCTTCGTTATCGAAATATTGTGCATTCAATTTGAGGAAATTACGTTTTATAGTTACTAAAACCATTTCTATAATATTCGAAGCTTATTGAGTTGAGAAGTGAAGTGTGTACCAAATTTAGTAGAGATTGGTCTGGCACTCTTTTGACATTTCTCTTCAGTAAGGTTTGCCATTTCATCATAGAAAGATATACGATCCAACAACGAGTCGAAATTATTAAAATTTACTACTCGAAATTCGGAGTCAATGGCCTCAACTTTAAGATCGCTACGTCCAATTTATAGTCGTCATCATTTCTGGCTGAATGGCTTCGTCAATAAGCAAAATATGCGTTACGAATATTGGACAGGCAGCAATCCACACGTACTCCATGAGTCAACATTGCATCCCGAAAAAATTACGGTTTGGTGCGGTTTATGGGCCGGCGGCGTCATTGGGCCGTACTTCTTCCGTGATGATCAAGACCAGCACGTTACTGTGAATGGTAATCGCTACCGCTACCGAAAATTGGGTTCAGCGTCTGGACTTCTGCAAGCGTGCCCGTGGTGTCCATGCAAAAGATCGAGTTCCATACATAATGGCATCGAATGTACTTTCACAGGAATAAAGAATTTAATTCAATTTGCGCTAATTACTTTTTATTTTCGCACAGTACCGTTGTTATTTATTAAACGATTTCACCCATTTTACCTGTCTGCCTTGGCTCAAGAGCAATATGTGCTCCAATTTTCGCTGAGATATCTCAAATATTAACTTGAATTATCCGATGTACGGATGGACAGACATAGACATACATACATATGTATGTACATGGCTTAATCCACTTCTCTTGTCATTCTGACTACATACTTTTATATAAATATATGTAGGTATATATATTTAAATCTATATAGGTTTATTTAGGCTTATGCTTACAAAGTTATAATGAAATGAAATAAAAAAAATGAAATGTGTCCGGAATAGATTCGCCGTCAATCCTTGTCAGATTTTGTTTGGAGACAACCCGATTTCGGCGTTGTTCGATCTTTAGTGTCATGTTTCGGAAAACATTTTTCACAAATGTCGTCTTAACTTTAGCTTCCTAAATACTTTGAAAACGGCAGCGACATACAAACAGCTGATTTTTTTACGAAGATGACATAATGCCAAACAAAATTTGACAAGGGATGAAGGAAAGTCGTTCCCAAATACATCATCGTATGCCCCGTCGGAAGAAATAACCAAAAAAGAGGAAAAATATATATTATTATGAAAAGAGCCCACCCTGTTGATTAACGAGAAAAGCAAAAGTAACGTGTTGTCCGCCCTTATAGTTCTATGTTCTTTGGTATTGATTTCAATATGCTACTGTTTGAAGCTTACGGGAAAACTGATATCAATAAACGATTGGATCATTAATTACCAATTCGATGTACATACATATGTATGTATGTATATATGCACATACATAACTATTGTGCTAACAGAAATGTATACGAATTAAGGCAATTGCAAAATTCTTAATATTAAATACGGAATTGATTCGATTATATGTACATATGTACGTATGTGTGTATTTGCATTGAACATACACTGTACATATGTGAGTATGTATGTAGTAAATATGCCCATACATAAGTACATATATTTGTATGTACATATGTATGTGTCTATGTTGTTTATATACATTAGAAGCAACAATAAAAACGTAATAGCAAATATTTTACTGTTACATCATGGTCTTGCATTATTAGAAATTTCGTTCAGAACACCTATTCTTTTTTTATTTAGCAGGCAGATTCATTTGTCTCATGTTGCATGTTCATAATAATAGAATATGAAGAATAATCTCTGAATGTTGTTTACATGAAGTTCCACTATGTATACGAAAGTGCAATTTTACTCACATGAATTTAGATACAGTATGTGTATAACAGTATGTCTTTAAACAGTGCCTACACGTAGTATTCTGTCATCTATAAAATATGGTCGACTTCCTAAACGCAAGTTGCAATGGATAACTCAAAAAAATGCGTATGCAATGCAAAGCAGATCTTAAAAGCAACCCTGCTTTGCAGATAAATGCTTTGCATATTGACGGCATTTAGGAACGTCACTCTACAACTCATACACAAAACATATGTCATAAACACTTGTTATTCCAAATATTAAAATTTTGTGTAAATATGGACGCGAGAAGAAATAATTTATCCGTTTTATTGACAAGTGCTGAAGAATTAGCTCCAGCTAACTCTGCAAATATTGATTTAATAAGAAAACTTATTAAAAAAAAAAAAAACAAGCGGCAGTTTTTATTAAGGGCACTGAATGTTACGAGAAGAAAGGTGGTGAAAAACAAACATTTTCGGTCATGTGTCCACTTTTTTTCTCTGTAACATAAGAAACATGCATACACATGTATTAAATTAGTCATAAAGCACAAATAAACAAATAAATAACTTAGTTATAATAAATAAAATCACTTACTCTGCCATTGTAACTCCTTTGCATACCAAATAAAAATGATGCATGATTTTGACATCTGATGCTCATCTAACTGAGTTGCCAAACGTTTAGGAACATTAGGCGTTGCCAGAAAAGTATGCGTTTAGGAATTCTATGCATTGTAAATATGCATTGCAACTTGCGTTTAGGAAGTCGACCTATTTCTCATATTTATATCTAATATTTACTTAGAGATAATCAAAGCACGTCAACATTTTTACTCCCAACTTGTACCCTCCTTAAAAGCGCAAATAACTAAATGAATTATTAGTCAAAATATTAAATAATTACATCGATGTCCTGAAGAAAAAATATCGAACTACCGATACAACAGACTGAAAATATGGATCAGAGATGAGGCTATCGATTACAGAATGTAAGCTAAACTGCTTATATATTATTTTAAATTAATTTGAATTTAATGTGAGTTTTTTCAGTGATATATACTGGTACCCGGGGACAAATTTGTTTATGTGATTAAAGTGTTATTTACACGATATGCATTTGCATGCGTAAATACCACTTTTCGGATATACAATTGAATTTGCTTCTGTCTGTTCCCGAAAAATTTGATCGAAATCGAAGTGAATTGGTGATCTTGATTCCATTCCGAAAAAAATTGGATCGGTATGAAAAGTTTTATCTTGACTAATCGGAATGAAAAGTAATTGGCAAATTAAACCCAAATATATATGTTGTTTGCAAGTCAAACCATTCATATTATTGGGAAGATTTATAAGTATTTATTGCTCTAATCTGTATTCAATTAGTTTCATAAATCTGTATCAGAAAATTTATATTTAAAAACTACTTAGATGAAACCAGGAAAATCCGGCTCATCGAAAAGTTCCATATTGCCATGTTTCACAAATAATATTCGAACGTAAACTTTTATTTTCGTGGTATTGATTATTCGTTTTGTATTTATTCGAGGCTTAGTAAATGTTTGCGAAACATAATAGTGAAAACTGTTATATTTCGTATGTACGTTTAGCCGCTTTGTACAGAAGCAAATTTCATTTGGACTTACATGGTTCATTTGAATTTTCTTATGTAAAAGTGACATTTACAGATCCAAATACATATCATGTAAACCGCTTTTAGTAAAGAGATTTTGGGAATTATGAAATTTTTTAACAAAAATAGCTTAGAGTTCATGATAATTGCAAGTGTGTTTTTTAAAGTTTTGCACATTCGCCTTTTCGCTGTTTCTAAAATCTGTTGAAATTCTATTTTTAAATCGCGTTTTAAACGTGAATATATATATATGTATGTATATGTTCACGCATTGTCCCGCCATTCGACTCGTTTTGAGAACCAGCCTTTCTTCTTTCTTTCTTCCCCTTCTCGTACTCGTTTTTTCGACTCTAAGTACGTTTGAAATTTCTTTTTCCATTTTTAGAAATCAAAGACGTCACATTGAAAACAAAACAAAATTCATCTGGAATAGACTAAAGGACCATTATTTTGGAGAAAGTTTTTTAACAGGCAAACGAATAACCTAAGTAAACATATTGAAAAAAATCGATATAAAATCGTTAAAATGTATACGTTTTGACATTTAGGGAAGCCACCTACTAAATGTCAAAACTATTATGGTATCTGCAACTTTAAGCATTCTTCTGATCATTTCCCGATAAGCGACATCTATGTATGTAGTATGTATGCACTTGTTCAGAGTCCGTCTTTATTTTTGTTTAGCAATTCGTGTTTCAAATCATTCTGAATAAGTGTTCCTAACATTAACTAATCTCACAAAAACAACTTTAGTAGCGGTTCACTGTTTCTAAGAACTGCCAAAAAAAATTCGTATTTTCAATTGGTTTGAATGTATTTCAATTTAAAAAATATGAAATATTGCGAATTTAATATTAAAAATACTAATCATAATATTTCACACATGCAACAAAAAATAAAGGCTTAATCTAAAAAAACATTCCGTTTTACTAGGAGTGACCCACAATGCACGTATCAAGTAGTATATCTAATACTTACATTATTACACCAACTTTTAAGTTAATTTGAACTCGATTCCTTCAAAAATTACGTATCTGCTGAATTTTTTTTTAATATGACATTGAATTTTAAAAGCTGGATAATTTCCCATAAGGAATAGCTCTTGAGACTCCTGGTTGTAAACAGGTATTTTACTTTTCCAAGCTGTTCCCAATGGTTCATTACCTTTATTTCCTACTGTTTATTTTTCAACCCTATTTACTCATACAGTGAAATTTATCCACATCACTTCCCCATTAATTGCATATAATTATAATGACGTTTTCCCATGTACTTATGAACATACAATATTGTTCATACTTATATATACTATTTATGTATGGTACTAGTATTTACATTCATACATACATATACAGTGGTGGAAAAAATAATAGAAATGTACAGTTTTCAATATATTTTTATTGTTTGCAGAATTCTTTCATTTTAAATACATTACGATTTAATACATTTGTTAACGTTAATCAAAATCTAGACTTCTTTTGCAAGTGCTATAAGACACAAATAAATTGTGGTCCGTTTTCTAATTTTCGCCTGAAAAAAAAAAATAGAAACATAATATAATTTCTTTATAAGTTAAGTTTTGGCCCAAACTTCTTACAAAAATATTACTGTTTCAATATCTTGTTGAACCGCCGCCTTGTCTAATTACCTCTTCGCATCTTCGGCGCACCGAATGAAACAAATTCGAACCAACGCTTTTTGGAATTGAATTCTACGATTTTTGAATCTGGGTCCACAATTCGTCCTTATTGCTGGCTTTAAAAGGTCCGATTCTCTCCTTTAGGTCTGCTCAAACGTGTTCAATGGGGTTTAGGTCTGGCGATTGCGACGGCCACTCCATAACTTGCACCATTTCTTTCTTAAACCACTGCTTTACCAGTTTCGACGCATTTTTAGGATCATTATCCTGCATAAACTCCCACCTTATTGACATTTCCTCCTTAGCATAGGGAAGCATTATTGTCTGCAATATATTAACATAGTCAACCGCGCACATTTTGTTCTTTATCCAAAATATGACCAACGCCTTCCTCTGAGAAGCAATCCCATACCATAATGGAACCCCCGCTGTGCTTAACCGTCTTTTTAGTGTATTTTGGATCAAATGCTGTGTTCGTATGACGTCTTACATATTGTTTTTCATCTGGTCCAAACATATTAATTTTTGTTTCATCAGACCACAGCACATTTTTCAAATTTTGACGGATGTATTCTGGCAAAAGCAAGTCTGTTGTTTTTGTTTTTAAGGCTCAGCAGGGGTACTTTTCTAGGGGTTCTGGCTGGAAGTTTGGCATCTGCAAACCTGTACCTAATGGATCGGCTTGATACATTTAAACTCAATTCTGCCTTCAGCGCTGAATGTTAATTCGCTGAACTATGTCTATGTCGCGGTACAGCTCATACAACTCATCGTTCCATCGTCTGCGGTATTCGCCATCGCAAAGACGTAAAGGACCAAAAATCTTTCGGAGAATCTTTCTCTCGAACACTCCAAGCGCCATCTCATCCGATGTTGATAGGGTCCATGCTTCTGCGCCGTACATTAGCACGGGCATGATGAGGGACTTATAGAGCGTGGTTTTCGTTCGTCGAGAGAGGGCTTTACTGTTCATTTGCCTACTCAGCCCAAAGTAGCACTTGTTGGCAAGAGAGATTCTTCGTTGGATTTCAAGGCTGACATTATTGTTGGTGTTGATGCTGGTTCCAAGATAAACAAAGTCCTCTACTTTGTCAAAATTGTAACTGTCAACAGTGATGCGGGAGCCAAGGCGCGAATGCGCTGACTGTTTATTTGATGACAGGAGGTACTTCGTTTTGTCCTCGTTCACCTCCAGACCCATTCGCTTCGCTTCCTTGTCCAGCTTTGAAAAGGCAGAACTAACGGCGCGGTTGTTGAGGCCAATGATATCGATGTCATCGGCATACGCCAGCAGTTGCACACTCTTATAAAAGATGGTACCTGACCGGTTTAATTCTGCAGCTCGAATTATCTTTTCTAGCATAATGTTAAAGAAGTCACACGATAGGGAGTCACCCTGTCTGAAACCTCGTTTGGTATCAAACGGCTCGGAGAGGTCCTTCCCAACTCTGACTGAGCTGGTGGTGTTGCTCAGTGTCATTTTACATAGCCGTATTAGTTTTGCAGGGATACCAAAGTCAGACATCGCGGCATACAGGCAACTTCTTCTCGTGCTGTCGAAAGCTGATTTAAAGTCGACAAATAGATGGTGTGTGTCGATCCTCTTCTCACGGGTCTTTTCCAATATTTGGCGTATCGTGAATATCTGGTCGATGGTAGATTTACCAGCTCTAAAGCCACACTGATACGGTCCAATCAGTTCGTTGACGGTTGGATTTAGTCTTTCACACAATACACTCGATAGAACCTTATACGAAATGTTAAGAAGGCTGATCCCGCGGTAGTTGGCGCATATTGCAGGATCACCCTTTTTGTGGATTGGGCAGAGTACACTTAAATTCCAATCGGCGGGCATGCATTCGTCCGACCATATTCTGCAAATAAGCTGGTGCATGCACCTTACCAGCTCCTCGCCACCATGCTTGAATAGCTCCGCTGGTAACCCATCAGCTCCAGCGGCTTTGTTGTTCCGTAGCCGCATAATTGCTATTCGAACTTCATCGAGGTCGGGTGACGGGATGTTAATGCCGTCATCAGCGATTTGGGGTTCCGGATCTTCATCTTTTCCGGCGACGCTTTCGCTGTCACCATTTAGCAGAGTGGAGAAGTGTTCCCTCCACAATCTAAGTGCGCTTTGGACATCAGTCACCAGATCGCCGTTCTTGTTCTTACAGGAATTCGCCCCGGTCTTAAAACCTTCCGTAAGTCGCCGCACCTTTTGGTAAAATTTTCGGGCGCTTTTCATGTCGGCTAGCATCTCAAGCTCTTCACACTCACGTATTTCGGCCTCTCTCTTCTTTCTACGGACGATACGTCTCTCTTCCTTTCTCAACTCCCGGTAGCGTTCCCATACAGCTCGCGTTGCGCCCGATCGCAGCGTGGCCCTGTAGGCAGCATCTTTATTTTCCGAAGCGGTGCGGCATTCCTCATCATACCAGTCATGTTTTCGGGTTCGCTGAAAGCCAACGACTTCTTCAGCGGCGGTACGCAGTGATCGAGAAATGTGCTCCCAGTGCTCGCAAATTCCGGTTTCTTGAGAAGTGCTCTCAGTGAGCAGGTGTGAGAGTCGAGTGGTGAAGTTTGCAGCTGTCTGTTGCGATTGCAGCTTTCCGACGTCAAGCTTTCGCTGTGTATTTACACGCACGTTTTTTGATGCACAGAGGCGTATGCGCATCTTGGCTGCGACAAGATAATGATCCGAGTCGATGTTCGGTTCTCGGAATGTACGTACGTCTAATATACTGGAAGCATGCCTTCCCTCTATCGCAATATGATCGATTTGGTTTCGCGTTTTTCGATCTGGAGACAGCCACGTAGCCAAGTGTATTTTTTTATGCTGAAACCTGGTGCTACAGACCACCATGTTTCGGGCCCCGGCAAAGTCGATCAGTCTCAGTCCGTTGGCGGAGGTTTCGTCGTGGAGACTGAATTTTCCGACAGTGTGACCAAAGATCCCTTCCTTTCCCACCCTGGCATTGAAGTCACCAAGCACGATTTTGATATCGTGACGGGGGCAGCGCTCGAAAGTGCGTTCTAAGCGCTCGTAGAAGTGATCCTTGATCACATCGTCCTTCTCTTCTGTCGGTGCGTGGGCACAAATCAGCGAGATGTTGAAAAATCTCGCTTTGATGCGAATCGTGGCGAGACGCTCGTCCACTGGAGTGAACGACAGTACTTGGCGACGAAGCCTCTCTCCCACCACAAATCCAACACCGAACTTGCGCTCCTTTACATGGCAGCTGTAGTAGATGTCGCAAGGCCCAACGGTTTTCTTGCCTTGCCCCGTCCATTTCATTTCTTGGATGGCGGTGATGTCAGCCCTTACTCTTACGAGGACATCAGCCAGCCGGGCAGCGGCACCTTCCCCATTAAGTGTTCGGACATTCCAGGTGCATGCCCTTAAATCGTAGTCCTTAAAACATTGCTTGTGGTCGTCATCAAAAAAGGGAGATCTCATCCGAGGCAAATTGAAATTTTTCATTGGGTATAGTTTTTTGCGTGGCGGGTCCCAAGCCCAGCGCACAACCAAATACTGGAGGGATGTTTTGTTTTTGAAGACACATTTATATAGCGAGCCGCTTGCTCCAAGTCAGACGCCCGCTTGCAGCCGCACCTCCTGGTGAACAGACGCTGCTGACTTCAGTGAGCCCTTAAACCGAATATGTCGGAGTGGCCCCACTGAAGCTCCCTCTCTTTCTGCCAAGACCCAAGGCTCCACACGGGTTGGTTACCATATCTCACACAAGGGTTGCTCACGTTGCCCAGAGTGCGCGACGAGGACGCAAGAGTAGGGATTGAGTGTAGCCACTCATCTGTAACTGCAGACCCAGAAGAGTTACCACACCCCATTGCACTCTCGACACCTTCAGCTCTCTAGAGGACAGAAAAAGGTTAGATTTGCAATGGCGAATTAAACGCCTGTCATCGCCAGCAGTCATTTTTCGTTTTCTACCTCGTGTTTCTGGCTTTTTTGCGCTATGAAGGACGGTGAACACCTTCTTCTTGGAACATTTAACCATATCTGCTATTTTACTCATCCACTTCCCTTTTTTTCTCAAGTTAATTATTAAATTCTCCTCCTCTTTCGCGCAGTGTTTGGCTCGCCCCATTTTATTATCAAAAACAAATTTTTTACCTTTTAAAAAAACGTTTTGTTTCTGTTATTTTTTCCAAGCGCAACTATTCACTTGTTCACTCTCTCGGATATAAAGGTAAAATAAGGCAAACTAGCAGAATAAAACGGGTTTGCAAACCAACCAATGTTAACAGCTATTTGTACAGGGTGGATCATTTCAAGAAATATTTTTAACTAGTATTGATATAATTGATTTATTATATGTCAACAAACCGTTTCTATTATTTTTTCCAACACTGTATATGTATGTACATATGTACATATGCATATGGTGCGTGCATATGTAGTACTCGTATAAATGATATCATGTTGCGGATGCTCGTACTTGCCAGTAGAAGTGCAGTTGGAAATAGAAAAGAATTTGAGATGTCTTTCCTCTAGAAGTGTGGCGGTGTAGATACGCACGCGTTCTGACTATTTTCTGCAAATTGTTCATTGCACTTTGCATTTTCTTGGCATTCCTAGAAATTATGTAATCTAAAATGACTAGTGCCGCTTTTCATGTAGGAAAACGAAATACCGCTACAAAGAAACAGATATCTGATTTAATTAGCGGTTGTTTGTTATTTAACACAATCATTTGCACCGAGCGTTAAACATGTACATAATATACATACAATCAAACATATGCGCATACATACATACATACATACATAATCACACACTTGACTTAAGTATTGCTCCTAGACAATATTTCCCTTTTATTAATACAGGGAAAGTGAATACATACATATGTACATACTTAGTACATGCAATATTTTGATGAAAATGTAAAATAATCCACATTAGTTTTTTTTTTAACTTTTGGTTGGCTTAGACTACAACTCTACTGTTTCTCTAGAAGTTATTTGCCACTTTACAAAAAGCCTTGGGCGCATGCTTTAAAACTCGCTGAATCACAATACTGTAATTTGAATACATATTTAGAAATATTTATATAATATTCACCACATTCATTTTTTTTAGTACATATGTACATAGTATGTACACATTCTTTAAACCCGTGTTTTTCTTCATTTTCCTGCAAAAAATGCGATTAGTGTAGCCTGAGTCCGGGATCAGTCGCAAACGGACTTGTGGCTAATACATTTTTTTATCTCTATGGAATGAACTGTTCCCTTTTGGTCGAGCATGTCCTATAAGAAGACTAATTGCTACCCTTTATACCCAAACGGATACAAATAGGACTATTCGCCTTTAATATCCCAAAGGTGACTGAAAGAGACTAATCGATTTTATTTATACTTTCAAAAAACTTAAAAACTTAAACTTAATACTAGTAGCAATTAAAATTACTTACTTACTCGAACACCCAAAGGGCCGTCTCATCCGAAGTCCATGCTTCAGCGCCATACAATAGCACGGGCATGAGGAGAGGCTTATAGATTGTGGTTTTGGTTCGTCGAGAGAGGGCTTTATTGCGCAAATGTCATCAGCATAAGCTGGAAGTTGCACACTCTTATAAAATATGATGCCTGAACGGTTCAATTACCTTTTTTAACGTAAGGCTAAAGAAGTCGCACCCAAGAGGGTCACCCTGTCTGAAACCTTGTTTGGATTCAAACTGCTCGGGGATGTACTTCCCGAATCTTAACGAGCTGTTGGTGTTGCTAAACATCATTTTACATAGCCGTATTAGTTTTGTTGGGATACCAAATTCAGATATTGCAGCAAATAGGCAGTTTCCTCTCGTGCTATTGAAAGCAGATTTGAAGTCGAAAAAGAGATGGTGTGTGTATATTCTTTTTTCTCGGGTCTTTTCTAAGACTTGGCGTATCGTGAATATTTGGTCGATGGTGGATTTGCCACACAATACGCTCGACAGATGTTTGTGAGAAATTTTTCCTTAACAGAAATGCATTCGGAGGTTTGCCATTACCTGCCGAGGGGCAGCCGCCAATAGAAAAAAACTTTTTTTCCCCGGTCATGACCCGAATGAAGCGCTCATACATTACCCACTCAGCTACGGTGGCCGCTGTAATATGTAATACATACTTCTATATTCGCAATGTCTTCGGAATTTGATATCCAAGCGAGATAATTTAAATATATTAGAACTAACTAATATCCCATTGTACCCGAAAGGCATTACTTTGGTAGTAGTTATGACCCAATTATGCCTTGTGGAGACTAATTGCGGATGTACTCTCTATTGAGACTAGTCACACAATTTTTGCAGGATTATTACCCAGTAAACGCATTTTCTAACCCTAGATTCACATGAAGCCTTCGGGTGTACGTTACCGGAAAGACTCGGATTTCAAAAAAATATCAGCAATAGTTCTTTAAAAAACTGTATAGGAAATTTTTTTACTGTTGCAACAACAAAATTTCACCGTAGAATTCTAATGGAGTTTCCTAATGTGTAAAATAATAAAACTAATGAAAATGTAAAAATCCTAATTAGAAATTAACATGAAGATGCAATTAATATTAGCTCCCTTTTTGTAAAAAACTGTGTAGTTCTTTATAGTTTCTCCAAACGCTTTCTAACCTTAAAGAAATATAATATTCACATAGCCGAGAACAAATCGTATTTAACTTTAAATTCATACCCTTGTATCACAGCACTATTTGCTTACAATGTTATCGATTAGACGATAAACAGATAGGAATATTAGGGGATCCCCATTGTTGCCATTTCAGCCATTTTTCCGGCTAGATTTAGCTTTTTTACTAACGTTTAGCCCGAAAATAATAGCGGTCGCCCTCGGCAGGCAATGTCAAACCTCCGAGTGTATTTCTGCCATTAGAAAACTTCTCACAAAAAAACATTACTGTAGGTCCCTCAATTTGTGTTACAACATTAAGACGCACACCACAAATTGTAGGAGAAATTCGGCCAAATCACTTAAGCGGTTATAGCGCCAATTAAGTAAGTAAGTAATGAATGGAAAAATCTACAGTCTACTGTAGAGTTTTCAGCAGAGGTTCGTGAATATAAAATCGGGCTAGGCGGAAATCCGTTTGGTATCCTTTTAATTACCCCTAGCAATGAAGAAGTCGTAACTTTAACACTATGAACATTTTCAAAACAAAACAAAGAAATAGAATTAGTGTTAAAACGTTAAATGCAATTTTAAATGTTAGATATGGCTTGAAGAAGAAAGAAAGGTGTTACCCCTGATTTCGTAATTAAAAAATATCTCGTTCAAATGATGAACAATTGTCATATTCTCGTTAAATACATATTGTTTTTTACGAGGGAGAGGAAGATATACTAGTGTGGAATATAGAAATAAATATATAAAAATAAATTATTTTTGAGGTTTATAAAACCAATACAAATAAGCGAAAACTGTATGGCATGTATTATGAGATGGTGATTTGAATAAAATGTTTAAATTGGTGATTTATCTACAATACTCGTATATATTATTAAACAAATTATAATTTAGCCATTTTCACCTTTTTATTTGGCCCATTTACTGTGTATTTCAAAGCAGACTGAAATTTCTCACAAGTGGTATAGCTAAATTTGACATTTAATTTGAATATATGTATGTACTTCTTGTACATAGCTCTTGTGAGCTTGCTAAGTCTAAGTTCTAAACAACAATTAACAGGAAGGGCTATTCGGCTCCTAAAGTACTCGAGCATTTAAAGCCATTAACAGCTTTGGTCTAGAACGAGTAGTCTTGAGGTTATAGTTGTTACACAAAAAATGTATTTTGGTAAGCAGATCACAACCGCTTTACGTCATAGATGCCAATCCTAAATAGTAATTTCGTTTAGCCAAGCGATTCAAAAAAATTACCGATAATTTGGCGCAAAAATATTTGTAAAGCAAACGTTTTCTTAGGGGTTCGCAATTTTCACAATCCGACATATTTCAAAATTGCGATTTGCTCTTTATAATGTACTTGAACTATATATTCTTATATCTTAACGATATTTATGAATTTTGTGTATTTCTTAAATATGTAGATTTCTTGGATCGAAACCATTAAAATAGTTTAACTAAATAGTTGGATTTGTTTGAAAAATCACTTTCGAATAATTCCCCAGATACACAATTTTCTGGCAACACTCGATATAACTTTTAAGCCCCAAAACACCCCTTGGGTGTCCCAATGTCTCACACCCACACAATTTATACGGAGCATCCCACTGGAACGCGACAATAAAAAGCTCTGATTTTGACAATACGTTAAGAGTGAACGCGTAACGTTAGAAACACATGAATGGCTTGTGACATGCAGCGTGCAGGCGTCACATATAACACGAGTGTTTTTTTTGACAGGTCTGCACTCCGCCCGCCACAATCCCATAATATGTTTTTTGCGTCTATCTTATCTTTTTTCGAGCAAATCTATTGTCATTGTTATGTTTTCCTCACTTGATATAACGTTAGCGATTTTGTTTAGGTAAGCCATTTCAACGCCAACGCCAAACGCCAGGAAGTCGCCTGATTCGATTTCAGTTATAAAACTGGCAATTTGTATTTCAACAATTCATAATTGTATATGTTTAGCTTACAAAGTTTATTCATATTTACATACATATGTACATGAATAGATCTTGTTTAGCTTGCTAGGCGTTCGAATTGATCATAAAGAGAGGGGTTCTTATCATGTTTGGTAAAAGACTAGTGGTAAGTATGTTCGAAATTCATTACAAAACGTAAGCAAAGTGTTAGCAGACAGTTTATATAATGTATATATCCAAAATATTTAGATAAGTATATGGTTATATAAATTTTCTATTTGTATTTATTTTAATCAAACGCCAGCCTTATTTTTCAATAGTAGAAAAATCACAATAAAACGACCAGTGTTAGAAGTGCCGTTATATCAATTTCGTGATGATATTTTCATACCTGCCGTAAACTTAACAAGCACAATTTTTGGCAAATGGCAGTAAGCGAATTTTGTGGAAATGAAACATATGATCAAGTTCTGATTAAACGCTTAATCAGACATTGAACAAACGGCCTAACTAAAGTTATCTTGTCTCGGCCGAAATTGTTTTCAAAAAAGTGGAAATTTTTTTATATACATATATAAGTAGCATATGTCTGATCAAAATGTAAGACAGTCGTAGAGCATTTTAACTCATTGACTTCCACCTAAAAGTGTTGTTTTGGCCCATACTTCAAGAAACCCCTCAAAAAACAATTTTAAAAGGTCGTTAGAGGTTTAAAATATTCTAGAGAATTTTTCACCGGAAAATTTCACCCAGTGCAGTATCCATTAATCAACCTACTGTCAGACTATTTACAACAATATTTTAAATATATTAACGATGTTTTATGGAAAAGTAACATATTGATTGTTTTTCTTTCTCTATATATTACATTCCATTCGAGACAAAAGCTTTCTCTAGAAGATAATCTTTTTTTTTTTGTTGAGTTTTGGCCAATAAATCATTTTTCACGTTATGCAACTCGTTAATAGTATGCCTATATTTTGTGAAAATAATGCCTGACTCAATTCAAAAACCGCGAACAATACGGTGCAGTAAGAAAACATCTAAAATTAATGTGATATGAAATGAAATAATAGCTTAACCCTTTCTCTTTGACTAAGTAGACATTGCATTAACAGTGAAATGATATTGGCAGTAAATCGTTCAGACTGCATTGCCGAAGTTCCAATAGTCGAAAACATTAAACTTTTCGCCACTTGAAGCCATTGCAAACAATCAAATTTTCTTCAAAATTAGACTACTTAGTAATGCTTCAAATATTGGTGAGCTCAATTCAAGGTAGAAATAAAACGCTTAATTTCCAGTCGAACACGTCGTGCAACCATTAGTTTTACTTCGAAATAATAGCAGTGAACATGACCAAGTAAAATTCCAAGTTCATCAAAATAGAAAGATGACCGTGCTAACCCCAACGAATACAATGGATTATAAATACTTTACAATAAAGAGCAAAGGTCCAAAGTGCCGCTTCACACGCAGTGATTAGTAAACGAAGCCATGAATTGTGGGAGAAAGTAAAATCAGCTACAAATTTGGTTTATTGAGTTGGGGTTGGAACTGCCTACATATACAAATTTGTACTTGTATTAGTAAATATGTACATACATACTATGTGTGCACACAAGATTATTACAGGAATATAATGCATCTGATTGTTGGATAAATTTAAAATATTATATTCAATTGCATACTTCAATTTCAAACAGCAAATTAAAGGAACAGTATATCTTACTGGACTGTTTGGTCGAATTGATGATAGCTCAAGCTGATGATGTAATTACGATTACCGTACACTTGTACTAATAACAGCTGTTGATTAATCCACACCATCTTAACAAAAAAAAAACTCATGCACTGGCAGCTAAGAAATGAATAACTTACTCGTATACCTTCGGTTGATGTGGAAAATCTACAATTCTTAAACAACATTCTTAAATTATATTCTTGCAAATGTATAAACTTTTTCTGGCATACAATTACCCAGAAAAGAATTTCCCATGCCAAAAACACATTGCCCCAAGTATTGAAGATATGTACGTCATGTGAACAATACCTCACTGCATACATATGGATGTACATAAATACGTACTATGTACATATATTATTGTATGAATGTACATGCGTTTTTACTTCGGGAATAATTGGTGATGAGATGAAGATGCTGATCCAAAAACTTATCGCATGTAGTGTGCCAAATTGTTCGGTTAAGTTAAAGCCGCAAACTCTCAAATATTTTAACGGTTCTACTCCGTGCGGTGTTATGAAAGTAGAAAAAAGTGTGATGCCATTCCTGTAGCTATACTCGTACACGTTTATATGTCCGTATAGGTATGTATGTACATATGTATGTATGTATGTATGTTCGTATGTTGATTGCACTGAAGAAAGTGTAGAGGCGTAAACTTCATTTCAGTTCTTTTCGATCTCATAGGTATTCACGGCTGATGGTTTTGGTTTTCTATAAAATTTGATAAATACGGTCAACACTCTCCACAAATTCGTACAGGTAACCATTTGCGCATATAGTACATACAATATGTACATATCCACATACATATACATATACATATGTATATGTAGTATTTATTTACTTCTTGGTGGCAATCAGCGTTCTCCATAGCATTTGCCTGCGGGCAGTTAACTGCGACGACAACCGAGCGACAAAAACCAGAATTTTAACAAACAACTTTGACTGGCGCACCTCAAAGCAGCACAGACAGAGTGTTAGACTAAAAAGCCGCCCAATGTCCAGCTAGAAACTATAACGGATTTGCATTTACAACAGGATAAAGAGTGCATCAGTTTTACTACATGTAAAGAACATGATATCACCTCAGTTACTTGAAATCTAGTGAAAGCTTTAGGAGTATACGCCAATTTTTTTCCTCACTTGCTAAACGTTCTCAACGTACGGACACGCACGCATGGACAACTTTTTTGTGTCACCCGATGAATTATGAAAGAGCGATATGCCAGTTAAATGAAGTCGCAGCGCTGTAAGTATGTGTGATACCATATTACGAGTAGAGTCCACATAAGTTTGAATTTTAGCCTAAGCTGAATGTTCAAGATGTTTCAAGATTTTGTGGCATATTTCAATGCCAAAAAGTCTATTAAAGATAAATTAAATTTGATCCCGCAATTTTGTTACATAAATATTAACAAGAATTTGCTTAATTCCAAAAAACAAACAAATGAAGAATACGGGATTTTAATCATATTTGCACAGTATATTCTTTAGACTCGAGACACAGCTATATTTTAGCTTCTGGCTATATTTTAACCCGTTTGGTCACGCATGAGTCAAAAGTTCAGAAACACCGTATTTATGATCCAGTATTGATGATATTGGGAACATTGAAAATATGCATAAATCTGTTATAATTTCAAAAACAATATTGAAAATATGTATAAAAATCTATTACATTTTTACTTCATTCAAATCGAATAAACTTTGTACAGTTAAAAGCAATGCGCTAATGTTGGCCCGTTAGTTAGTTGCAGCTGTTAGAAAACAGGGTTTCTATAATTTTTGGTGTTATTTGCCCCAGGCGTGATTTTTTAACCCGGGACACTCTGAGTAAAGCACACGCAGGCTACACAATCGGTTACGACGCACAGTGTACTGAAAATTGGCAGGTATTTTATGTGTATTTTCGAATTCTATGGCTCTCTGCCATAATTTTATATTATATTACTTATTTTCGTAAAACTGAAATGTAAAAAGTTATGCGACTTTTTTTTTGTTTGAGTTTAGTAAGATATCTAAATTAGTATGAAATTTAATTAAACTTGAACTCTGATTTAGAGTTTGATTAATCCTGTGTTTTGTTAGAATACACTTTTGGTGTACAAATAAATAAATAAACAAATCCGTTCTGTAGAATAAAATTTATTTGAATTCCTTTTCATTGTGTAGGTACGAGGTAAAATTATTTTAAAATTAAAATTGGACCTAAATCTCAAAATAGCAGAGTACCCTATACTATCGTATTGTATATATGTATTGTATGTAAGGGAACTTCAACTCCAAACAAAATGTGTTCAATACATACATACGCATATGTAGATTTCTATATACCAAAATATACACATGTTTAATATATATACATGTATAAATAATTTGCATAAGTAAACTAGGGATGGTAATTTTGTCGATGCCGGGGTTTACGGGATATCAGTTTTACAATCCCGGGATTCCGCGATTCGAAAATGCATCATTTTGTAATATAACCAAAGTCCAAGAGTTGCATCAATATTCTTTAAAAAAACTCTCTCTCTCTTACCATATAACAATTAACAAATAAATGGGGTTTAAATAATTTGTTTTATTGTGAAAGTTATTTCATCTATTTAAAAAAAAAGCGGTAATTTAACGTAATACTTTGACGAAAAGCATTCGCGACAAACTTAAAAAGTAACAATTGTATTTTTTGTTTAAAATAAATTCACATATTTTTAATTAAGAACAATTTATGCGGACTAAGCGAAAAATATATTAATTTATGTCAAAATCAAGTAAATCTATTTAACTATTTTAATCGAGTCATACATACTTATATAACGTTTTTTTATATTAAAAATATGCTACACCCTTCAAGTTGCACCTAATATGTGATTTGAATTCGAATGAAATCAGACTTAGATATATCGCGACTACAGCGGCACCTATCGCTCCAGTTAAAAAAAAACCGTTATATTTATGCGGCTACTACACGTTCTGAATTTGATCCAAATCGGGTCATAAACACGGGTTTTAGAAATATCTCTGCTCCAGCGCTAATTAACAAAAAACCAAAAATTAATCCTTTCTTAGATATGTGGCGAATATGTACTTTGAATTTGAACCAAATTTAACTGTAAATACGGTGTTTGGGAATATCTCGATTTCACCGCCACAGACGTTGTCCTGCCCAAATTAATTTATTAACTGCCCTTTGCATATAGTATAACCAAAAATTGTATTTCAGTTTCTCCCTCTTATAACTTTTGTACAAATTAACTAAATTTGGCTTTTTATATAGACGACAACCCTCTCCAAAATATAAATACAACCTTGACCTCGCCAAGAAGAAACATTTACATACAAATTTCGAAGTTTCCATTGCCGACGTTTTTCCATAAAAAAATGAGCAATACCGTTCACAAATTTTGTTTCAAATTCAATGGTAATTTTCAGCAAACTTCCAGCAATTCCGACAATATCAAAACTTTCCCCCGAAAACAATCGATGTTTTTGATAATACTATCGATAGTTAAGCAGCTCTAAGACATAGTATATGTATGTACATATATTACAACCGATAAATTAAGACTAATTGAAATAAAAATAAAAAACAGTGTTATCGAGGTTTACTCGTAACTCAAATATCATTTCTCATATCTTTAACGCGGTTAACTGCGACCTAACAATTTTCGCGCAAGAATAAATAAATTTTCATGCAAATTAGCCGTTTAAAAAACTTATTTACATGGGAAACTTCTAACTCGCACGAACTTACTATATAGGTATATGCCCATCTCTACAGATATACATCCATATTTTAAATATTGTACGTTAAGAGACACCAAAACATACATAGGGGTTTATTAAATGAACTGCCAAAATAGAATATTATTAATCAGTAAAGCAACAATTCATAAGTAAATACATTTGTACATTCATAAATGCTTTCTAAGAAAAAATGATAAGAGAAGTCCGCGCAAAATAAGGAAACTCCTATACAAAAAGTGACTGGGAGAAAAAATATATGAAAAGTTCACGCAAAAATGAAAATCCGCATATAAAAAGTGGCTGGGAGATGTTTAAAACACCACGTAAAAAAATCGTGTACAAAAAGATCGTAAAAATAGAGGATCAGGTAAACGATGTTTTTTTAGACTGTTAGAACTTTAAATTGAAATGAAACACATAAAAAATTAAGTATAATGTAATTTTTTTTTTATTTGAAAGATATTTTCATGACATTTAATATTTAAAAACGATGACTAGCTTTGGTGAATCGCCAAATCGCCAAAATTCTTGCAGGTCGATGTTATGCAAATTGGGAAACAAATAATCGGTAATCATTGATCTATAACGATCACCATTGACAGTATCATTCGCTCCGGCCTCATTTTTAAAGAAATAAGGACCGATGGTGCCTCCATCAACAGTTCGACGAATAAGCTGCTCTGATGCTCGATTATGTGGACCATAAAATTCACAAAGTGCTCTATAAGTTTGGCGAACAGAACACTGATTTTTAAAGTAAATTTCCACAATTTGTAAACGTTGTTGCGGTGTCATTCTTTCCATGATGATTTGTCAATGCTTACTGAACAGAAATGTCAAAACGAAATGTCGTTTACCAGCTGTCAAGTGACAGCTATCCCTATCGAAAGTTCTATCAGTCTAAAAAAACACCCGTTGTATTGAACGCTTTTTAGAGTTTCCATTTCCGATAACGATTAAATAGTCACAAATCGACCGAATCAGGTAGTCCTATTATCGATTGTGCTCAATTTGGTTTGCCATTTCATCATGAATAGAACGAGGCCAGAACAATTATTGCAAATGGAATATTATGTTTATGTTATGCTTATGTTCTGCGATGATACGCATTTTGCCGATGCAATCAAGATCTTGATTATCGTACCCTAATTGAATGAAATGTTGAATGATTTTTCAGCAGAACAGAATTAGATACCATGAAGCGCGTCAAACAATTGACTAATTGATTAGTGAGCCGGTCGACTAGCCACTGAGGTCGCACGATTTAACGCCTCTGGATTACCTTCTCTGGTTTATGCAAACAAATCAGAAAGGTAACGACTTGACATTGTGTGAACCATTGAAATCGCATACCCAAATTTACTACATATATTGAAACACTAATAACATACAATTTTCTCTCTAATAAAGTCAATTCCCAGTTTGAAATTATATAATCTTTTTTTATTTCAATCTAAATTGTATACCTTTTAAAAAAATGCTCCCTTATAAAGAGAGATTTGTCGCTTGTAGCCTGATATAGGTATTTGCTGTTAGCCAATTTCTATCATTTTCAATATTTACCTATATAGAAATAACGATTATTTCTTAAGCAAAAAATAAAACTCAAGAAACATCGATTTTTAATAAATAAAACTCAAAAAATAACGATTAGACTTGATTTCCTTTTAAATAAAACTCAAAAAGAGTATGTTACTTTAATCCTTATACATTTCTCATTCTCTTAGCATTTCTCTTTCCGCAGATATGTCTGAAGAATTTACAAAGAACAGTGAAAGCAAACAAAATTTTTACACGTTCATATTTTGGATTAAGACACAAAAGAAACAAAATCTCTCAATAATATTCAAAAGAAAACATTTATCTTTTCAACCATAGTTATATGAGCTTGAGACCAGTTTATATTTGGAAATTTGAAGAAAGCAAACAATATTCAAAGCCGTAGAAGCGCGTTTAACTATTGCTGCTATATGTAAAAAAAGCCACATCATAAAATATTTGAATACTATACAATCGATGAGCACGCCAAATAAACAAATCACAAAAATAAATTTGTTAACAACGACAAGTCCACATAAAGTTAAATTAACGGCGAAACTGTTGTAGCGCTTGACCGGAGTTAGGTTGTAAAAGGAAAATGGAAAACAGCAACGGTCCACATGGCGCCAGTTTGGCATAGCGGTAACCTAATGGTATCGTTTTATAGATTTCAACACCTAATTTTATTTCTTTTGATTTGTGCGTTTGCCGTAAGAGTGGCACATTTCCAAACATTTTTGAGATAACTGTATATAGATAATGTTAAAACTTGTATAGCATTATTCTTTAACAATACCCGTTTTCCTCGGAGTTTACAGTTTTTGAAATATCCCACTTTTCTAGCAACGGCAGACTGTTTAAATAAATACGATCGACTGACGGCAAAGTTAATTTGAATTAAAAATCTTAATTTGCATTAATTCGTGGTTATGACCAACTGAACGTTAGCTCTACTATAAACTGAATTCACCATTCAAAATTGACGTGTGTATAGACATTACGGGCACCTTGAGTACGACATCAGTCTCAGACTCTGAATGATTTGTTGGACTTGCTACCCCCGCATTTAACCATACAATAGGAACCAATAAAAACGATCTGACTACTACACTCTTTTCGAGGGCTCTGGATACAGAAAGTTTTTTTAGAAGGTTGTCAGAGCAATATCATTCGCTATGTACATATGCATTAGTACTTTGAAACCCGAATACGGGTTTCCGCCCTACCTCAATTCCATTCCATTCATTCCATACTATTGTTAGTTTGCTTAGCTGATACTCGTTACAGCCGTGTTTTTTTCTGTCGTGATAACTATCTAAAATATTCTTCACCTTTAAACTGCAAACTCCTTCTCCTAATCCTTAAAGGTATTTCTGCTGAAAATTATTCAGTAATTCCATTGGCTTTTAAATCAACTAATGCGCTCGTCATGGCATTTCATTCCACACTTTCAGCCCATTATTCTGCTCCACTGAAATCATGAAGAGTTCTAGCTTTAGTGCTAAGTATTGAGGATATCCATTTCTGATGGGAAGTTGGCTTGAAAGAGCTCGAAGAGCTATTTTCCCATACCAATCAGATTTTAAAGAATTTAATTATAAAAGCCTTCCCGTTCTTGTTTCCGCTACAAATCTCTTTTCATTGAAGAAATCAGCTAATATGAATTATATCTGTGAATATAAATGGTGCAAAATTATAAGTTCACATATTTGCAGATATTTTTATCTTCAATGGATAAAGGATTTATGCACTGTGTATTTGCGGACCTCTACTTTTCCAATCACCCCGAAACTCATACGTCTACCTGTTGTTATTTATCAAAGACATCGCCAATTTTGTCCGTGGAAGTATCTTGGTTGTGACTGGTTTCGCCAACACACTTTCGACGCGTTCGTCATTATAACTTCTGTGAATTTAATTCGCTTAAGCGGTATTTATCTTTTTGTTAGAGAACAACCTTCGCAAACACAAAAATCGCCCACAGAGCACATCGATGAGTCGTCGAGTTAGGTAGTTGTTGTAACCGAAACCCTCAACAGCTTTTAAAGTAACAATACAACCTACTTATTTAGCAACATACGTAAATAAATGTGTTCGTAGTACATACATACAGTGACTGACAGTGAAAATGGTGCAGTGTTAGGTTGTGTAATATTGATAATATTTACCATGCTACATTTTTTTCATTAACTATTTATAAAAATATAGCCCATTCAATAACAAGGCTGCAAACTATTCCATATATCGGCGATGTTCAGTTAAGTGATCGATTTTACAAATAATTATTGCTGATGAACATTTTTGATCAATTAAATTTGTTTTTAGAATTTTTCCAAACACGCCCGCACTTACCTCATAGCTTGATGTTTGACCGAATATTTCCTACAATTTGTAGTGTACGTCTTGGTGTTGTGACACTAAATTGAGGGACCTACAGTTTTACGCCGAGTCCGAATTGCAAATTACTTTTGCGAGAAGTTTTTTTCATGCCAGAAATGCACTAGGAGGTTTGTCATTGCCTGCCAAGGGGCGACCGCTATTAAAAAAAACTTTTTTTTTGTAATTTTTGATGTTTCTTAGCTCGGCCTCCACTCGAACTCGGGCTACGCCGAATTAATCCCGGACACGTTAGACACTCGGCCACGGCGGCGGCCTGGGTCAAATAAATTATATTAAAATTTGAAAAATGAGTAGTTTTCAATAGCGCTAAAAATGACTATTGAATTTTCGAAATCGATTATTTAAACCATCTGTAATTGAGTTTAAAAGAAAAAATTAAACTTTTGTTAGATACGAAACAAAAAATAACCATGAATAAATAATAAATAAATGTTCGCCTAATTGAGAAATAGTCCTGAAATAAATTTTTTTAAAAATAATTTCATGAATAAGATATGTCGACTATATCATCCTTATTAAACATCAACAATAAAAACTACATCATATCGTGTATCCGCGATCGAAAACTACTACTCATTAAAAATAATGTGGGTACCAGGGCATAAAGGAATTGCAGGAAACGAACTAGCAGATCAGCGCGCTAAGTCCGCCGGAAAAGAGCCTTTAATCACTTTCCAATCACTTAACAAGAGAGACCTGCGTAATTTCTACACTACACGCAAATCAATGGTGACAGAACCACACCCAAGTATGCAACATCATGCCGATGCAACGATATTAAATCCATCGTCCGACTACGCATAGGGCATACAATAGCCACACATTAGTATAGGCTAACTGTTATTAGCCCGCCACCCTGTCAATATTGTCCTGCGTCTATACTTTCGATCACACACATGCTCAGTGAGTTCACCTCTATCAGAAGAAATATATTTAATGATTACAACCCCCTCTACCTCCTAAAAACCACTTCAGCCGAAAACATTGAGAAAATTGCTACGTACTTAGATTTAACAAATCTTCGAAAAGTAATTTGGTTTCCTGTAGCGGTAGACTTAAGTCGCACAATTTTATTATTATTTATTTAACTATAGTTTAAATTTAACACTTTCCTATACATAATATGATTTTTTTATATACCAGACAGCCGAAGGCCCTGGCAGCCAGTGCTCCTCTTTTGCTGTACAATACCAATTGTATTGTTGTTCTCATTTAATAAATAAATAAATAAAATTTGTTATGAAAAATTCAAAGCAAAATTAAACGGTATCGGGTAATTTTTTGACCTGGTTTTCGGTTCGCTGTTGGTATTTTAAGATAAAATGGTTTGGCTTTTCAAGTTTTTTACATTTTTTTGAAATCTTTACGAAGCTTAAATTTATTTAATGGAATAACGAAAAATATTGATCCTGCAAAATGTTGTCAATATTGCAAAAAAGCAACACTGGACTATTTTTACTCTGACTCACTGTATGTATGACCATTGAATTTTTTACTTCCTTATAAAAGCAATTTTGCGATTTAAATTAATTTTTGCGATCTTTTAATTCAACTTTTTTTCTGTCAGTTTATCGTACGTATTTCATAAACTGTGTGGGTCTACGTAGGTAAGTGTAGGACACAATAACTTTGACTTCTAATTGTTTTTCTTTTTTTTTATATTTTTTGTTTCCAAGTATTAAATTCATAAGAACCGACAATGGCTAGATTCTTTTTTATTCGCTTATTTAATTCATAGATAAACAAAATGGCACACACAAATATATATATGGCAAATATGTCAAATATATGTATAGCCAGAATAAGATGTTCATACAAATGCAATTATAAATATAGAAATTACATCATAATGAGATGGCGAAACTGTTAAAGTAATTATATACATATGTACATAAATTTAGCGCGCTCAAGGCCTTTGCTTTTTTCTGTGTACATATTCATATTCGTTGTTGTGCCACATAAACTAAATGTACATTAGGGTGACTCATGCTTCGTGCAAAAAACTCCCGGTATCTTTTTGAACTGCTAAAATTTGAAATATTTTTCAGCATTGTGAAAATCCAGTTTGTGAAACAAATTTATATCGTAATTTTTTTTTTAAATAAATGGGCTAACATGGTGGTAAAATTTACTCTTGAAGGACTTGCATCTTACTTATTTACTTAATTGGCGCTAAGCGAACTTGGCCGAACTTCTCCTACAATTTGTGGTGTGCGTCTTGATGCGGTAACACAAATTGACGGACCTACAGCTTTACGCCGACTGCGATCATCGAGTTTTTTTGTGAGGAGTTTTTTTCATGGCAGAAATACACCCGGAGGTTTGCCATTGCCTGCCGAGGGGCGACAGCTATTAGAAAAAACTTTTTCTATAATCTTTGATGTTACTTGCCCTGGGCAGGATTCGAACCCGGGACCCACCGAATGAAGCGCGCAAACACTACATACTCGGCTACGGCGGCCGCATCATGGCTCTTAAAAATCTACCGACATATTTAGAATGAATAATGAGTTTTATATAGAGTTCTTAATGTTTTCATAAAGTAACCAGAAACATAAACTAATTTTATAATTATCTGGAAAAAATCAGAGGATGTACATATATGCGCAAACTAATACTAATTCGAAAAAATTATTTGAGGCGATCAGAAAGAAGAATCCTTTTACGATTTTTGTTTCTTGCGCCGGATTAATAATACTAACCGGCAATAAATCTGACCTTTGAAATTTGGTCATCATTTCCTATGTACAATTTTTTTCTGAATCCGAATATGAAGTCAGAATATAATATAATATGTAGTATAGCCAAATCTCGACTTTTGAGATCTGAAAAAATAAGTCACCCTATGTTAATATCCCTGAACATAGTATTTATTTATGTAAATCTAATCAAATTTCTTACGACTTGGCCCAAATTTTCTAATCGGATTATGAATTTAGGAGCTAGTCAGGGGTTTATCGACAATTTTGTCCAATTTTTACTAAAATCTCAGAAAAAATTTTATTTCTCTTGTCAATATCAACATAAAAAATGTAAATTAAGCATTATCACAAAACCTGTTCTACTTTCTTTTTTTACATTATTAGCACATATTCGGATTCGGCGGAATATTTCAGATTAAAATTTTTGGAAAAACGTCGCAGGTCAGATAGTTTTTTAAATTTTGTAAACTCATTTAATCTTAATATCGTACTCAAAAATAGAGCAAAATTGGGTGAGGGGGTCATAACAAATATATCACAACGTCATAAAATTTAAAATCTCAAAAAACTAATTAAAATAAGCAATTTTCTATTTTCGAAACTTTATGATTTTGAAAGTTAAGACATATTAGGGAGTTTTGTGAAACACCAAAATGTTTTGATATTTTTATGATCAAAAATCCAAATAAGCTGGCGAATTTTATTTAACATATTTTTTTGTTTTTGACTAAAACCTAAAAACTCATGAATTGCACAGTTTGTTACATCGAGCTCAATATTTGTATCACTCCTATCCTTATGTGGAAGCAAAAACGATAGTAAAAATTATAGACCTATCTCCAAACTTACTTCTGTCTCTAAACTGTTTGAGTGCATAGTTAAGGATAAAATATACTATGCTGTTAAACATTTGTTATGCCCTAATCAGCATGGTTTCATTCCGGGTAGATCTACGTTAACAAATTTAGCAACTTTTACGGAGGATTGTTTCGAAACCTTTCAAAAGGGATTCCAAGTCGATGCAATTTATACAGATTTCTCCAAGGCTTTTGATAGAGTATCTCATCGCATACTGATAACTAAACTTGCAGGTTTTGGTTTTCATTCTGAGCTTTTGAAGTGGATTACTTCTTATTTGAATAATAGACGTTGTGCTGTTCGAGTTGATAATGTCTCGTCTTATTTTTTTGTTGCTTCTTCTGGTGTTCCTCAAGGTAGTATCTTAGGACCGTTATTGTTTGTCCTTTTCATAAATGATGTCTCCACCTGTTTTAATAATTGTAATTTCCTCATTTATGCAGATGATCTGAAAATTTATCCTGAAATTAAGTGTCTGGAAGATTCGTTAATTCTCCAGTCTGAGCTTGAAAATTTATATCGCTGGTGTGTGCGAAATAATTTGTCACTAAATGCTAGTAAATGTCACTACACCACCTATTCAAAACTAGTAAACAATATTCCTACTTCCTATTCCATCTTAAATGTTCCGCTTAACTCAATCAGTGAATTTAAAGACTTGGGAGTATATTTTGATTCCAAGCTCAATTTTACGGCTCACATAAATTTCATTGTTCCTAAATCATTTGCTATGTTGGCCTTTATTCGTCGTAATTGCTCTTCTTTTTCAGATCCGTACACACTCAAACTGTTGTACTCAACTCTGGTGCGGTCGAGATTGGATTATGCAGCATTTATCTGGCGCCCCTTTCATGCTATCTATGTTAATAGAATAGAGTCTGTTCAAAAGTCTTTTTTACGCATTGCTCTGCGTTCGTTGAGATTTGAGGATCCTATCCCATCTTATCGTTCTCGCTGTTTATTGATTAATTTAATGTCGTTGGAGTCCAGGCATACTCTTTTATCGCTGTGCTTTGTTTTTGATATCATTGCAGGTGGCATCGATTGCCCGTACCTTCTAATGAAAATTTGTTTCAATGTTCCGGCACGTATTCTGCGCTGCAATGAATTGTTTTTTGTGGGTGTTGCTAAAACTCTCTATGGGATGAATGCCCCTTTACGGAGGGCACTTACTCAATTCAATGCTTATTCTTCTGTCTTAGACGTTGATTTTTCTTTTTCAAAATTTACTTTTAAAAGTGTGCTCTTAAAACTCTTGTCCTAGAGTCTCTCTTATCAATTATCAATTATTATTTTGACTTTATTATAATATAAAATTTATATCCATATTCATATCACATAGTCATTAAGCACTTGGTTTGTTGTTGATTAATAAATAAATAAATAAATAAATAAATAAGTAATTTAAGTTTCGAGTCCGATAAAAGAAGTGAAGTTCAGAAAATAATTTTTATTTTATTAAAAAAGTTAATACGAAACGTAATTATTGCTTCTAGGCAAAAAATAAAAAATACAAATTTATATTTCTGATTAAAGCTTGAAAAAAAATTTAAACTCAGAAGCGAAAATCGGTTAATTCTTGGCTGAATCCTGAGACCTCAAAAATCCTCGATGAAGGTACTCTTAGAACGTGATGCTTTTTCGATGTTAGCTGATGTTTTCAACTCTAGACATTTCATAACTCTGTGTTGAAAAAAGGTTTCGGTAAGCAAAGTAGATATATGTGATTTACTCATACTTGTATGAAACTAATTTGGCTTTTCCGAATATGTCTGATGCAATTTATTGATAGACTGTGTGAAATCTATTATATTTATTGAAAAATCACGGCTAGTTTTAGAAGAAATTTCAACACAAATATAATATATTTCTGTCCAGTCAAACTACATCCTACACTGATAATATCATGTTGGACCCGCAAGGGATATATGGAGGCTCTTTTGTCAACATTTCAAAATTTATCTACGTGGTTTTTTCCGAAGCGATTGGTATTTTATCGAAAAAACTGACGCTTTGTCTGCAAAGGCACTAAGCAAATTTCATGTAACTATTTTTCATATAAAACTAACTGAGACAAAAAGATAAAAATTTGATATTTAACCAGATACAATTTTTTATACTAAAAATAGGCACTTTTGGTGAGCCATCTTAATGCACACATAGAGTACATATATAGTATATATACATGTGTGTACATATGTATGTGTGACCACACATGTCATATTTATCAAACCAAGTTCGTTGCCTAAGTCTTTTGTTTAAGACACTTTTTCGTCAGTAAAAATTTTATATATATACACCACCGCTTATGTGTGGGTATGAAGAATATGCTCATAAGTGAACACACTCGTATAAAGCACATATAAAGGATGGCTTTTTTAGACATGCGGTTTTCAAGAAGAAATCAAATGCGTATTATTTAATGTTATGACCAATAACGCGGCGAATATTCTCTTCCAAGGCGTCAATTGTCTCAGGCTTATCTGCGTAGACAAGCGACTTCACATAACCCCACAAACAATAGTCCAACGGTGTTATATCACACGGTCTTGGAGGTCACTCCACAGGCCAACGACACGAGATAATGCGCTCACCAAAAATTTATTGTTTCGTTGGTTGTACTCGTATGGCATGCAACGCCGTCTTGTTGAAACCAAAGGTCGTCCACATCAACATCCTCCAATTCAGGCATTGTCTGTAATATTATGGCTGGCCTGATTTGGGAGAAATATCCTAGAGTACACCAAACAGTGACTTTTTGAGGATGTTGTAATGGCGTATCAACAATGGCTTGTGGATTATGAACACTCCAAATGCGACAATTTTGTTTATTAACGTACCCATTCAACCAAAAGTGAACTTCATCGCTCAAGTGAGCTTCATCGCGATACGTCCAAACCATTATTTTGGTAATAAATTTGCACGATTTGCAAACGGTGTTCTGGAGTAAGTCTGTTCATTATGGAATGGCAAAACAAACTGGGTATAAATCAAGTAACAGCTGTCAAAACATACGTCTAAAAAAACACCCTTTATTATAATTATAGGCCAAATTTAATAGTCCGCTAAGTTCATTAAAAGGTTTTTTGTTCTTCTACTCGTGCGTTCATCGTTGTCAACTTAAGATAAGTAAATATTTACATAGTGTATGTACTATATTATATGTATATACAATTGTACATAAATGTAGTAATTGATGGGGTTGGGGACGTTGAGAGCTATTTACATAATAATGATACACCACTTGAGTAAACTACAATTCATTTCCCGCCTGAATGCGGTAAATCAATTCTATTTAAGCGACCATGCAAACGACAACAGCAAGCTAGGAAAATAACGAGGTCAGCTTTTTCAGACAACATTAATGGTTTTTCATTTCTTTCCTTTTTTACTTTTCGCGTGAATTATGACATCATATGGCGTTGGAAAGTGCATAGCTAGCATGCATATAGAAACCAAAGATATATATTTATACAGACACATTTAAGTATATCGGTATGAAGATCATTAATAAATATACACACATCTACATATATATGTACATATATATTGTATATATATGATATACAATATATGTATGTACGTGCATGGATTTCTGTGTGAAGTAAGCTTATTAGTAAATCTTCAAGCTTGTATGTGGGCAATTTTCAAGCAATCAAACTTTGTGGTGTGTGTAGGCTGCGAAACAAGTTTTATGTCTACTAACTCCAAGTGAAGTTTATTGCGAATATATGGAGTTGCGGACATCGCCGCATATTTCTCATGCTCTCGTGAGCGAATTATAGCTATGCACACATTTCTTGTCGTTTTTATATTTATATTATTTTTAAATGCTTTGTAGAAGATAGCTTCTATCTAGGTTAAGATTTTATTCGTCCTTTGTTAAAGAAAAAGTTTTTCAGCTGCTTTTGAAACTATACACTTCAGTCAAACTGTGACAAGTTACTAATATTTCAAAACTCAAAACCTGTAAAATATCTGAAGGACTTTTGTTCATTTGTTAAGAAGGTATACACCTTATGACAAGCTTACACGATCAAATTGGTGATCAAATTACATTTCAGTGTAATTTGACGATTCGCCCTCACACACATCAAACAATTTATGGAATTTCAGTTTTTCGTCTTATTTATTTTTTGTTAAAACTAATTTCACAAATTCTATTTATAAACAAAATGCACCGAGGTAGGCAATTTGATCCAACTGCACCTTATATGGTCCACCACGCTAGTCAAACAAGCATCAAAATCGACGAAAATCAAAACTACTACTACTACTAGTTCGGCTTAGGATATATGATGCAAGCGCCAAATTAGTATAATTATTCAATTCAAGAAATAATATTTTTTCTATCTTATTTCTTCTGCGGTGCAACAAAAGCAAGTGCCTATTAGTTATTTTTTTAAGAAAAATATCCATTAGGGATCCATTAAACCGGTTATGTCTATATTGTTTCAAAATGTATAAATTAAAATTAGGATTCTTCTAAATAAATATATCTGATTCAAAAGTCATATGTATCTGAAAAAATTTTACCAACCTGCCTTAGCTTCCCCTAAAATTAAGCCGTTGCGTGGATTCAATGCAATGCAGAAAACTGAGGGCACTAGCAGTCTAAGTTTGTGAAGCATTTAAAGAAGTTTTTTCCAAAGCCTTGATGGGCCATTTCCGCAAGAGCGGGGCAGCTAATGGCTGATGGAGTGTTCTAAACTTCCCACTTCTCCTTCATGTCTGCAGCTCGGCAAAACTGGTAAGAAATGAAATCCATCGTGAGCCCATCAGACAGTGAACAGTCATAATGGAGTAGCCGTTGATATTTATTAGTGGCCTAAACGTTCTAGCGGCCGATCTGATTTTTTCATTTTCAGTTAAGTAAAGCCGATCTTAATCAGTGCTTATATGAAGATAGGGGAGGATAGGGTCGAGGTTGTCCGAAGTTATTCCATCTCTTTCCTAGCCAGCTTCGGAAAAGTGGGCGTGGCACTCCCATACACACTGAATGCTTCATAATAGTACGAATATATGGATGTATATGAAATACGCAATGAAATGGAGTATTAAAACTTAGTACGGAAATCTTATATTAAGATCTATTTATATATATATAAATGCATCAGTGTTCGTTAATCTCGGTCAAATCGAAAACGGCTTGACCGATTTGAATAATTTTTTATAATTTTGAAATATTTAGGTTAATTAAATTCATACGAAAAATAATTTGTTACATGTGTTTAAGAAGCTAACTGTCGAAAATATGTTTGAAGAATTGTATTCATTTAAATTAAAAGGGCTAACGAAATATGTATTACAATATCTCAATTAATATTGTTTAAGAGCTTTGCCGCCTGTTTGAAAACTTTAATTTCATCTTTTTTATTCGTTGTGATAACCGATATATTAAAATATGGGTAGCAAACTAAAAGATATTTGAGAACACTTTGATTTAAAAAGATCTAAGAAGATAAAACTAAAAATATTAAATTAAATGGAATTAAATAAATGAAATATTGCAAAGTAAGTACCAAACGAAATGTCTTTGGGGAAAACTTTACTAGAACAATATATGTACAACAGTTAGCAAGACAATGATCATCAAAATCAAATACAAAGAAGAGAAAACTTTATGAATTATTATATTTAACTTTTATGTAATAAAGGTTTAGGCAAGTAACAATGGATTAAAAGCAAGTTTAATTTATAATTAATTGGTTTTTAAAGTCCCGTAGTGATTGGTAAGAGCTATGCTCAAATAAATTGTAGGTGAGGCGAAGCTCACCAGATCATCGTGTAGTATACTTCAATATAATATAATAATTTGGCGTTTACAATATAGCTTGATGTTTGGCCAAACTTCTCCTACAATTTGTGGTGTGCCTTGATATGTAACATGAAATTGAGGCATCTACAGCTTTACGCCAACTCCGAATGGCGACCGCTATTGAAAAAAAACTTTTATTATATAACTATAATTGTTTGATGATATAAACTATAAAAAAGAAATTTATTTTGTTCTTATTTAATCAGTTGTGCTATTGGTGTATTGGAATTGTTTAATATAAACGATAATTTAGTGAGATTCCAAATCATGCCTGTTTGGTCAGAATTTTTAGCTAAGTCATAGTTCCAAAACTCTTCGTATTTACTTCTTTAGCACCACTAAAATCTATAACGGTTTTGTTGCTGCTCTGGAAGTACCTTTGTGTTCGGGAATCGTTCTAGCTTCACTTCGCTTTAAACGAGTATATGCGAAAACACTACTCGTAGTAGATACTGATCGGTTATCTTACAAATTATTCTTTTTCTTCTACTATCCTATCCTCCACTACTACTGAAGAGAAGCGACTTCGTCTTGGTCTGCGTGCTGAGACAGGACCACAGCCATTAAACTAAAACGTAGAAAATTGGATACTGAAGAGCACATGGAAACACGTGTATACTTAAAATGCTCGTTTTGTTTTAATTCAATTGAGTTTATTTTTTTTACTTTTCAGGTGAATTGAAGCTGAACGAGAATATTCCTATAGCGAAGAAAGGAAAAACTAGTTGAAATTAGCAAGTACTCAGCTAACCAGTTCTAATAATTCAAATATTTGCAAAACTTCATCAATATTTGATTATTCACTCACATTCGCTTCAAAATTAACGAGAATATTTAAAAAGAAGCTAACAAAAAATTGTAACAAATATAATGTAAAATCAAACCAATTTAAATATTTGGGTGATTCTTAAGGTGTTATAATGTGTCATAAATCATAAAGTCATAAGATTTTAGATTTCAAAAATTATGTATTTGGATTGCATTGAACAAAACAATTAAAATTAACCAATTTTGCTTTTTTTTTAATTTTATGACACCATGACACCTTGTGAATCACTCAATTATATTTTTCTATAATCCTCTATAATTTGTAGTTATTTTAAGAATATTTTAAATATTATTCAATTCTTCTCAATTTACGTCGTTGAGTAACCGCACCACACGAATGCTTATTATTCTTTAGATAATTTCATTTAATATTATTTCACCTTGCATAATACATGCATTCGACCCGTTTTAATGTAACCAACTGGCAAAAGAACGCTCCAGCTTGGATAAAATTCGTGAAGCATGTGTTATTTAAAAACGGAATATAGGTGCGCAAATAAAAATAGATAAGGTGATAAACTGCAATTTCCCATGTATTTTCTTACAGCTCATTCACAATAGCGCAGTTTTTTCACTCCCCAACACTAGATCTCAGGCCGGATAAATATCATTTTACCGAGTTGGCTCAACTCGCATATTTTTCCGAGATAGTGTTGTTGCTTGACATGCTATTTCTTATCCTACTTAGTGTTTTTTTTTGCAATTTGGGTACAAAGGAACGGTACTATTGGGCCCGTTTTAAGGTAACCTAGCTGCAAAGGAACGCTCCAACTCGGATAAAATTTCATTTCTTTGCAAAATCAACCATGTTAGCCTCTTTCATGAATGTTGCGATTTGTTTAGTGGTATTTAGGAACGGAAAATAGTTTTACCGGCAATTTTTAGGTTTATGTAGTTATATATTTACAAATACTATGCAAATAAAAACGAATTAGGTCTTAAATCTAAATTTCCATGTATTTCTCAGGGTTAATTCACAATAGCGCAGTTTTTTCACTTCCCAACACTATATCTCAGGTCGGATATCATTTAACCGAGTATGCTCAACTCGCATATTTTCCGAGTTAGTGTTGTTGCTTTACATGCATTTTGTTACCCTACCTAGTGTTTTTTTGCAACTAGGGTACAAAGAAATGTGGTGATTGGAAAATCGATATCATGCACATTGCAAAAACAAAATTTTGAAGAAGAAAAAGATTTCGCTTACGTTTTTTCGCGGTTAAGGTTCGATATGTCCCCGGAATAAAGTCCACAAAAAGAGCGAGAGCTGAATGTAGTAAGAGAGTCAAAACATTGACCGCCATATCAACAAGAGCGCAACAAGTTAAGGATGGGCTAATAATAGAAGGTGGATTCGTCGGCTCATTACCGACCTTGAGATATGGCGCAAGCCATGACTGTTTTAAAAGCTATCAGGGTACGGGGATACGAGAAAAGGATCGCAATCTGCGGTCCAGAGACTCAAAAAGATAAAGGAAAGCAGTATGGAGTAGCAGCTGAAATTATAATGCAATTGCGAGTAAGCGAACTGTTACGATGAAGAGACAATCATGATTTATCTATTTGGTTAAGAATGAAAACTTCATCGTTCGTAAGTGTTAAATAGTGGTCAATTGGTTGGTGAAAAGTAACCTACAGATGGCACAGCGCCGAAACTAGTTTATCTTCAACCCAAATTTGGCAAAGGATGGCAAAAAGTCATTTCAATATAAACGAATCTACAAAACGCCAAATATATAGAGCTCGACATGTAAAAACTCTACACTCGAAAATTTAGTTATGATAGAAAAATGTATAAAAAATTTGTAAATTAAACAAATTTAGTTTTATTACGCGGCCAAGCCGAATGCCCTGTTAGCCTAACCTATTAATTTAATTACTAATAATAATAAATAAATAAATAAAAATAATCTATTCTTCGTTTTTCTGTTCTTATACCTAGTTACCAAATTTAGAACAGAAATAACAATTAACACATAATATGATGATAGTGAGTTCATTTCATATCAGGAACGTTGTGGACTTAACGTAAGTACCAAAAAAGCTGAATTTCTTCTATTCCACCAAAAAGAAAATTCTAAATTTCAATTTGTTTTTTTTTAAATTAAGTCTCATTCGGTGCTAAAGCCGAAACTTACGGCTGCAATATTCAAGATGTTTATCCGACCGATTATACCCTATTATTCTCTGTTGTGGTCGAATGTTGTAATGTTAATTATATTACAACGATGATAAATAAGGCAAAAGACCGCCATGAATTGCTTTTACTCGGGAGAATATGATATGTAACATGCCACCGATGCTTCTGTAAAATACCTAGTTCACAACTAGACGAAAGGGATAAGACAGAGCATATAGTCATAGAATGCGTCATAGGTGCGGAAATAAAATTTTTAAAAGATACTTGCGATCATGGCTAATTCAATGCGAAGACAGCTTCAACCGGAATAATGAATAGGGGATGAATTACTGGTCTAACCACTGCTTTCACAGATCATTACATACTGTGAGCGAATTATAGCTATGCACACATTTCTTGTCGTTTTTATATTTATATTATTTTTAAATGCTTTGTAGAAGATAGCTTCTATCTAGGTTAAGATTTTATTCGTCCTTTGTTAAAGAAAAAGTTTTTCAGCTGCTTTTGAAACTATACACTTCAGTCAAACTGTGACAAGTTACTAATATTTCAAAACTCAAAACCTGTAAAATATCTGAAGGACTTTTGTTCATTTGTTAAGAAGGTATACACCTTATGACAAGCTTACACGATCAAATTGGTGATCAAATTACATTTCAGTGTAATTTGACGATTCGCCCTCACACACATCAAACAATTTATGGAATTTCAGTTTTTCGTCTTATTTATTTTTTGTTAAAACTAATTTCACAAATTCTATTTATAAACAAAATGCACCGAGGTAGGCAATTTGATCCAACTGCACCTTATATGGTCCACCACGCTAGTCAAACAAGCATCAAAATCGACGAAAATCAAAACTACTACTACTACTAGTTCGGCTTAGGATATATGATGCAAGCGCCAAATTAGTATAATTATTCAATTCAAGAAATAATATTTTTTCTATCTTATTTCTTCTGCGGTGCAACAAAAGCAAGTGCCTATTAGTTATTTTTTTAAGAAAAATATCCATTAGGGATCCATTAAACCGGTTATGTCTATATTGTTTCAAAATGTATAAATTAAAATTAGGATTCTTCTAAATAAATATATCTGATTCAAAAGTCATATGTATCTGAAAAAATTTTACCAACCTGCCTTAGCTTCCCCTAAAATTAAGCCGTTGCGTGGATTCAATGCAATGCAGAAAACTGAGGGCACTAGCAGTCTAAGTTTGTGAAGCATTTAAAGAAGTTTTTTCCAAAGCCTTGATGGGCCATTTCCGCAAGAGCGGGGCAGCTAATGGCTGATGGAGTGTTCTAAACTTCCCACTTCTCCTTCATGTCTGCAGCTCGGCAAAACTGGTAAGAAATGAAATCCATCGTGAGCCCATCAGACAGTGAACAGTCATAATGGAGTAGCCGTTGATATTTATTAGTGGCCTAAACGTTCTAGCGGTCGATCTGATTTTTTCATTTTCAGTTAAGTAAAGCCGATCTTAATCAGTGCTTATATGAAGATAGGGGAGGATAGAGTCAAGGTTGTCCGAAGTTATTCCATCTCTTTCCTAGCCAGCTTCGGAAAAGTGGGCGTGGCACTCCCATACACACTGAATGCTTCATAATAGTACGAATATATGGATGTATATGAAATACGCAATGAAATGGAGTATTAAAACTTAGTACGGAAATCTTATATTAAGATCTATTTATATATATATAAATGCATCAGTGTTCGTTAATCTCGGTCAAATCGAAAACGGCTTGACCGATTTGAATAATTTTTTATAATTTTGAAATATTTAGGTTAATTAAATTCATACGAAAAATAATTTGTTACATGTGTTTAAGAAGCTAACTGTCGAAAATATGTTTGAAGAATTGTATTCATTTAAATTAAAAGGGCTAACGAAATATGTATTACAATATCTCAATTAATATTGTTTAAGAGCTTTGCCGCCTGTTTGAAAACTTTAATTTCATCTTTTTTATTCGTTGTGATAACCGATATATTAAAATATGGGTAGCAAACTAAAAGATATTTGAGAACACTTTGATTTAAAAAGATCTAAGAAGATAAAACTAAAAATATTAAATTAAATGGAATTAAATAAATGAAATATTGCAAAGTAAGTACCAAACGAAATGTCTTTGGGGAAAACTTTACTAGAACAATATATGTACAACAGTTAGCAAGACAATGATCATCAAAATCAAATACAAAGAAGAGAAAACTTTATGAATTATTATATTTAACTTTTATGTAATAAAGGTTTAGGCAAGTTTAATTTATAATTAATTGGTTTTTAAAGTCCCGTAGTGATTGGTAAGAGCTATGCTCAAATAAATTGTAGGTGAGGCGAAGCTCACCAGATCATCGTGTAGTATACTTCAATATAATATAATAATTTGGCGTTTACAATATAGCTTGATGTTTGGCCAAACTTCTCCTACAATTTGTGGTGTGCCTTGATATGTAACATGAAATTGAGGCATCTACAGCTTTACGCCAACTCCGAATGGCGACCGCTATTGAAAAAAAACTTTTATTATATAACTATAATTGTTTGATGATATAAACTATAAAAAAGAAATTTATTTTGTTCTTATTTAATCAGTTGTGCTATTGGTGTATTGGAATTGTTTAATATAAACGATAATTTAGTGAGATTCCAAATCATGCCTGTTTGGTCAGAATTTTTAGCTAAGTCATAGTTCCAAAACTCTTCGTATTTACTTCTTTAGCACCACTAAAATCTATAACGGTTTTGTTGCTGCTCTGGAAGTACCTTTGTGTTCGGGAATCGTTCTAGCTTCACTTCGCTTTAAACGAGTATATGCGAAAACACTACTCGTAGTAGATACTGATCGGTTATCTTACAAATTATTCTTTTTCTTCTACTATCCTATCCTCCACTACTACTGAAGAGAAGCGACTTCGTCTTGGTCTGCGTGCTGAGACAGGACCACAGCCATTAAACTAAAACGTAGAAAATTGGATACTGAAGAGCACATGGAAACACGTGTATACTTAAAATGCTCGTTTTGTTTTAATTCAATTGAGTTTATTTTTTTTACTTTTCAGGTGAATTGAAGCTGAACGAGAATATTCCTATAGCGAAGAAAGGAAAAACTAGTTGAAATTAGCAAGTACTCAGCTAACCAGTTCTAATAATTCAAATATTTGCAAAACTTCCTCAATATTTGATTATTCACTCACATTCGCTTCAAAATTAACGAGAATATTTAAAAAGAAGCTAACAAAAAATTGTAACAAATATAATGTAAAATCAAACCAATTTAAATATTTGGGTGATTCTTAAGGTGTTATAATGTGTCATAAATCATAAAGTCATAAGATTTTAGATTTCAAAAATTATGTATTTGGATTGCATTGAACAAAACAATTAAAATTAACCAATTTTGCTTTTTTTTTAATTTTATGACACCATGACACCTTGTGAATCACTCAATTATATTTTTCTATAATCCTCTATAATTTGTAGTTATTTTAAGAATATTTTAAATATTATTCAATTCTTCTCAATTTACGTCGTTGAGTAACCGCACCACACGAATGCTTATTATTCTTTAGATAATTTCATTTAATATTATTTCACCTTGCATAATACATGCATTCGACCCGTTTTAATGTAACCAACTGGCAAAAGAACGCTCCAGCTTGGATAAAATTCGTGAAGCATGTGTTATTTAAAAACGGAATATAGGTGCGCAAATAAAAATAGATAAGGTGATAAACTGCAATTTCCCATGTATTTTCTTACAGCTCATTCACAATAGCGCAGTTTTTTCACTCCCCAACACTAGATCTCAGGCCGGATAAATATCATTTTACCGAGTTGGCTCAACTCGCATATTTTTCCGAGATAGTGTTGTTGCTTGACATGCTATTTCTTATCCTACTTAGTGTTTTTTTTTGCAATTTGGGTACAAAGGAACGGTACTATTGGGCCCGTTTTAAGGTAACCTAGCTGCAAAGGAACGCTCCAACTCGGATAAAATTTCATTTCTTTGCAAAATCAACCATGTTAGCCTCTTTCATGAATGTTGCGATTTGTTTAGTGGTATTTAGGAACGGAAAATAGTTTTACCGGCAATTTTTAGGTTTATGTAGTTATATATTTACAAATACTATGCAAATAAAAACGAATTAGGTCTTAAATCTAAATTTCCATGTATTTCTCAGGGTTAATTCACAATACCGCAGTTTTTTCACTTCCCAACACTATATCTCAGGTCGGATATCATTTAACCGAGTATGCTCAACTCGCATATGTTTTTTGCACCTAGGGTACAAAGAAATGTGGTGATTGGAAAATCGATATCATGCACATTGCAAAAACAAAATTTTGAAGAAGAAAAAGATTTCGCTTACGTTTTTTCGCGGTTAAGGTTCGATATGTCCCCGGAATAAAGTCCACAAAAAGAGCGAGAGCTGTTTGTAGTAAGAGAGTCAAAGCATTGACCGCCATATCAACAAGAGCGCAACAAGTTAAGGATGGGCTAATAATAGAAGGTGGATTCGTCGGCTCATTACCGACCTTGAGATATGGCGCAAGCCATGACTGTTTTAAAAGCTATCAGGGTACGGGGATACGAGAAAAGGATCGCAATCTGCGGTCCAGAGACTCAAAAAGATAAAGGAAAGCAGTATGGAGTAGCAGCTGAAATTATAATGCAATTGCGAGTAAGCGAACTGTTACGATGAAGAGACAATCATGATTTATCTATTTGGTTAAGAATGAAAACTTCATCGTTCGTAAGTGTTAAATAGTGGTCAATTGGTTGGTGAAAAGTAACCTACAGATGGCACAGCGCCGAAACTAGTTTATCTTCAACCCAAATTTGGCAAAGGATGGCAAAAAGTCATTTCAATATAAACGAATCTACAAAACGCCAAATATATAGAGCTCGACATGTAAAAACTCTACACTCGAAAATTTAGTTATGATAGAAAAATGTATAAAAAATTTGTAAATTAAACAAATTTAGTTTTATTACGCGGCCAAGCCGAATGCCCTGTTAGCCTAACCTATTAATTTAATTACTAATAATAATAAATAAATAAATAAAAATAATCTATTCTTCGTTTTTCTGTTCTTATACCTAGTTACCAAATTTAGAACAGAAATAACAATTAACACATAATATGATGATAGTGAGTTCATTTCATATCAGGAACGTTGTGGACTTAACGTAAGTACCAAAAAAGCTGAATTTCTTCTATTCCACCAAAAAGAAAATTCTAAATTTCAATTTGTTTTTTTTTAAATTAAGTCTCATTCGGTGCTAAAGCCGAAACTTACGGCTGCAATATTCAAGATGTTTATCCGACCGATTATACCCTATTATTCTCTGTTGTGGTCGAATGTTGTAATGTTAATTATATTACAACGATGATAAATAAGGCAAAAGACCGCCATGAATTGCTTTTACTCGGGAGAATATGATATGTAACATGCCACCGATGCTTCTGTAAAATACCTAGTTCACAACTAGACGAAAGGGATAAGACAGAGCATATAGTCATAGAATGCGTCATAGGTGCGGAAATAAAATTTTTAAAAGATACTTGCGATCATGGCTAATTCAATGCGAAGACAGCTTCAACCGGAATAATGAATAGGGGATGAATTACTGGTCTAACCACTGCTTTCACAGATCATTACATACTGTGCAGTTCCTGGCATAGCAAATGTAACTTACCAGGGGTGGAAGAAGCTGTGGACAGGGCGTTATACATGCGACATTAACCGAGAAACGATTACCGCCTTCATGACCTTCCGCCCCATAAATTCCCTAATCAGAGTTCCACCACTACTTAAGGATGAGTAAGTGTTCCAACTACCTAACCAGAAACCATTTAGTTAAACTACAACTTATACAAAAATACTGAATTTTGCAGCTCACTAACCATTTTTCACCTGACTGCTATAATCACGCAGTTACATACCTTTCCTTGTAGTCTAACCCTAATGATTACCATCCCAGCTGATCTAGGCAGGGCAATTTAGCATATTTCTATTATCAGTGTAAAAAATATATTATTCGGTATAATACAACTGCAATATTATCAAAAATAGAAAAAAAAAATTGATCATACAATTTCATGTGAAAGATTGATTTTTTTTTGCTGAAACCGGATTTTCTCAATTGTTCACGAATAAGATTAGAAAAACTAAAATTCATACGAGCATATCACTTGCGGCTTTTGTGGTTAAACGCAAAGAGACAAAAATCAAATGAAAAACAAATAAAACAGGATTGTTCAAAAATTCCGCATTGAAAGCTGATCTAAGTTTTCTTGTTTTTGCTTACCTTTAGCCTCCGCAAATCCACATGATGATATCACGATTCCAATAAGGCAAGCAAGATTTAAAGCTCTCCACACTCTGTTGCTGATCATTTTAAAGTCGAAATAATTTAACGCTGCAACCAAAATTTAATAAATTCGTGTTAAAATTATTGATATTATCACAATATATCAAAAGTCGGTAGTTTCCATCCAAAACGATATAGAAGGAATATTGAATTGATGATGACAAAATCTAAAGCAAAATTACTGCAGTATAATTTATCGAAAATATGTCCTCGATCAGGATTTTCACAATTATTAAGCACTTCACTACTTTTAACTGTAACTAAGCCCCAGATTTTATATACATAAATATTAATCCGAGAAACCTTGTATTAATGCCTCATAAAGGCCTCACATCAAATACACAAACAATCAGATATTTTTATTATCAAAGCAATGAAGCTTTAAGCTTTAATTGAAGGTAACCAATACATATTTGTATAAGTAGCTAAGTACATATTTGAAATTCATACAAAAAATATTACGAAACACTGGTCAATCATTTTATTTTCTAGCAAAATTATTTGTTCTTCAAACGAAATGTTTGCGAATATAAAACATACTCGAGGCAAACAAACGGTTCACATGAATAGACAATAGCGGCTCAATCACACACCTAAAATCACGACGATAGCGATGAACGAACAAACATGCGAACACTTAGCTGCGAATGGAAATACTAAATAAAAATAAAAACTAATGCCAACACACACGCGCACTGACGGCTGTAACAAAACGCGACCGACCGGCTCTCTGGCTTAATGCAAACTGACTGTTTGCTGCTCGTCGCGGATAAGGTGCTCACTGGCCGAAGCCGTAGTTGTAGCCACAGACCGAGCCGCACGCCAAGTCTGGCAAGTCCAACTCCCTACCCTATCTGGTCTGGCCAACAAATCGCAAACATGCTGGCATCTGTGCACTCACATGCATTGCCGTGTATGTATGTATGCTTGCATACCCTGCAGTGAAATCTTGTGATGGTGAAATTCAATTTGGATTTAAGAAATCTTAGATCTGGGAAATTTAGGTATATATATATGTAGGTATAAAGTAGTATGAATTTCACCTTTGATATACCCTATTTACATACATACATATGTGCGTTCAGCGATTTTTTTTCAGAGCTATTCCGTACCTTTTTCCTTCTTACCTCAAATATGTACTTTTTTCACAATGAAACAATGGCAAGTGAAAATAAATCATTGGCATTTTTGATATTTGAAGTTTACATAACGTAGTTATCGAAATTGTCGAAAACACCAATGGTTGTTTCAGTATCCAAAACTTCTATTTTATATATTTGATATGCGAAAATAAATCATCGGCATTTTTTGATACTTGGAGTTTTCATAATGAAGTTATAGCAATTGTCGAAAACAACAATCGATGTTCGGTAATAGTCTCAGATAATAGTACAGAATTGTATTTGAATGATGTTTCAGCATCCAAAACTTCTGTTTTATATATTTGGGATGCGGACGAAGGTGTCTTTCTTGAACAACAAAAACAAGTTTCTGCACATTCACTTGTCTACCTTTCTTCTATTTAACTCAAAAAAAAATTAAATATGTAACATCTTCGATTTCAACCAAATACAATAAGTTATATTTATTGGATTTGTTTTTAGGGAACCATGAATTAATAAAAAAATTGTATAAAACTTCCCCACATAATTACTAAGTGGATTATTTTTTTAAAAATAATAGTTTATTATTAAAAATTGCACACAAATAAGAACAGTGGCTTTCAAAAGTTTACTGATTCAATGATAGATGGTAAACAGTGCATATATACATACATGCATATTTTAGTAGATCGTGTGAGTTCCCCCTTGCATCTAAATTCCCCTTATTACCGGTATCGTAGTTACATCATAATTGAGCATTTTTCTTGTTCAGTAGATAGCTTTTCATATTTAGTATTTTCTATACTCAAAAGCATAGATATATATTGATGTTTTAGGGCGATATTTTATGCATCGAAATTTTTCGTCTTAAATTTCGAAATCGAAGATATCGATGGGTTATCTAAGTTGAGTTGGAGACTATCGAAACTTTGCGATAAAATTTAGCGGTTGGTCGTTTATTTAGAAAAGTGAAAGAGCGCGAACATTCTATGTTAACTATAAGCCGACTAGATATATATGTATATATGTATATGTAAGTACATACAAATAATAATTATACAAAAATATCCTGTGGTAAAAATGCAATTATAAAATAAGGTCCCGCAGAAAATTGCTAAAACTTGTAAGTACGGGGTTTTTATTGGCCTTCAAACGAAGACCAACCACAACCTGCAATCATGTACGACGTTGACATAACCAAGGACCTTAATAGAATATTTAATTTTTTGGCGGAGAAGCAAAAATGGTTTGTGATATTTTTCCAAAAAATGCTGAAAAATTTCGCTTTTTTATTTTTTTTCTATTTATAGAAAATTCAATGCGTATATATACATATTTCGAAATATAGTCATTTAAGGCTTATGGTAATGTTAGCAATGATAGTCATATATCAATGTGTCAATGGAAAAATAGTTCATATCATATTTCTGAGTCTATTAAAAAAATCTGTCATAATTATAAATCACATTATATTATTACTGAAGCTCAGAAAACTCCTGAAATGCGGCTTAGATTAAATCAACACTCACTAGGAGCTATGTACCTAGACATCAGTCTGAGCCGAGTTAATTTCCTGCAGGGTGAGTACACATGCACTTATAATGGCATACAACCGAAAATATGTTACTGCTGCTTCGGCTAAAACATATGTAGCAGTAAGTGGAAATTCTTATATTTTTATTATCTTTTGTTGTAACTTTAATTAATGTTACCTGGTGGTGAATTCTTCAAGTTCACCTGAGCTTTGTGTATACATAAATATATACTTAGTTAGATCGCTTAAGCCAAGCCAAGCCGAGCGAGAATTTCTCACTAGAGCATATGATCGATTGCCTGATAAACCGCAGTTCAGCTAAAGCCCAAAAACCGAACGCCGCCCTCTACCCAATGCCAATGAGTCAACTTCGCATGGCAGATGTGGTTGAAAATAAGGAATATGTATGCGTAGGTAGCTATATACTATGTTCTATGTATGTACATATATACATATATGAATGGCTGTGTAGACAGACATGTGGAAAAATGTTTGCAATGCTTAACAGGCATTATTTTTAAGAATCTTTTTCAACGCATTTTAAATAATCTATGAAAACTCTGCCTCAACAAAAATGTGTGGTGTAATTTCGTTGTTTACTTGTAATATCAACGGGCCAACCAGTATTCCGCTAATATGCATGGACGAGAAAACATTTTTGAAATGTTTTTTCTACACTCAAAAGTTAACTGACTGTGCTTGTAGTGGAAACTGCAGCAAATGAGCTGAAAAGTAAACGAGCATAAACCTTTACGCATGCGTAAACGTCGTTAAATGTGTAAATAAGATTTTTGCAATATTTACTTTTATTGCAAGAATGTCGTATTATGATGGTATGAGTACACTCAAATCCGAGTTTTGAAGTACTAATAATATTTTTTGGAGTACGATTTTTATATATGTAATTATATCGAGCCCTGTACGCAGAAAATATGTAAGAGTCAAAAACAAAATGTTACAGGAGAAGGTTTTCTTTTTTAACTTACTTCACATTCATCTAACTTATTACCATGAAATTTAATATATAACTATTTAAAAGTCCAAGCCATGTATTCCGATGAATTACAATTATATTAATTAGTATTTTATATCTGCATAACGCTAATTTTGGGGCTTACCAACACATGTAAACAAATTAAAAGATGTTCTCTGAAATTATTATTATTTAATATTATAGAAATAAAATCTATTAAACGGCGCCTTCCTCTTAATGTTCTGAATATAATTGAGCCAGTCGTTCTGTATTTAGTTCTACTTTTTATGTTTCTCCTTTCCTTTATACGACTATTTCTAAATAGTCCTTCATATAAAATCATTACTACATACAAACTTACATAAAAAACTTATGACGAAAGCAACCAAAAACTGTATTTGCAGAAAATTGTCTGTCAGGCCTGTTCTACATTTCGATTCGGTTTGAAAAGTAAACTTGCATCAATTCCGGCACATTTTGGTGGTGGTGTTCTTGATTCCTACTGAGTTCGGATAGATTTCGAATCGTTTTCAAATCAATTTAATTCCGATTCGATAATTAGTTTGAACAACTGTTGTCAATAGTTTTCATTATTCATTTATTGCGTGTTCAAAACAACTAAAAATATTAGCTGAGATTACGTGTGGCCATATAACTAAAGCTCGACTCCAAGCAAGTTTACTCTATAAAGAAATTTACATTGTAAAACCTTCTTAATTTCCTTGGCTCTGCTTCGAATTAATTAATGAAGTTTGTTTACATATAGAATCATTAATAGTACTATCATAGGGCTTGCCAACATTCGCCGAGTCTTTACAAAAACTGTGATTCAAATTAAGTATTTCCGCAAAACGACATTACTATCGATTGGCATTGGCAGTAGTGGAGCTATTTTAACGAGTACGACTGGCTCTCCAGCAAGGCCTTCGGTGGGTAGCGCCTTTAGCATTACCTCTGTAGCATCGTCATCGGCTTCGTCGATGGCGTAAGTTCAAACAACCACTTCGTCGGCACTCACAACGGAAGCATTAGCAAAGAATGATCGCGCACAAGCAGCAGCAACTGGAAGCGTTATTGGTGTGCAGAGAGCAGCACGTGGCGATTCACCAATTTCGTCAGATGGCTCCACAACGGTTTCGGCAAACTCTTCACCTGGTGTGGATCAACAAATACAAGATAGTAATGTGGGGATAGCTAATCATAAGTCGAATAGCGCAAATGATTCAACACACTTCAATCCAATAAATGAGGTAAACATGATAGTCCGAAATCATTATGCATATCATCTTATTAATTTCTATTATCATACAGATGTATGCCACTCGTCATGGCAACGGCAATATGCACCCAACGCTCTTCCGAGTGGCGGTGGAGGCGGCACACCCGTTAGATCGCGTATTTTTATGTTTCCGTAACATTTACTAAGGCTCGAACAAATATACATAAAACGAATAATAAATGCCACGAACATGAACGTTTAAGTTCGTATATTATTTGTGAAGCATGGCAATATGGAACTGAAGTGGAATCAAGAAAAGTCGGTTTCATGCTGATCGTTTTCTCTGTGTTTATCTAAGTAGTTTTTAAGTAAATAGTAATTTTCTGATATAGATTTATCAAACTAATGGAATACAGATTAAAGCAATAAAGACTTATAAATTTTCCCAATATTATGAATTTTTATATATAAAAGGTTTGGTTGTCAAACAACACATATGTATATTTGAGAAAAACTTTTCAAACCGCAAAAATGTTGTCGGAATCGAAACCAAGAACACTATTCTATTTCGATTTCGAAAAATTTGATCAAAATCGAAATGCAGAACAGGTCTGAATAAGATCCAAGTTGTTACTCACTCGTGTTGAGTTTGGATAAGTTTTGGACATTTTCCTAAACGTAACGAATGCTCAAAATTATTTTGTATAAAAGAAAATGCGTAAGTCGTTAAATTAAATTTATTAAATTTTATTTTCGATGCAACTGCTACAAAACAAAGTTAGACACTTTACATATATTGTTCTGTGTTTAACTTTTCGTAAAAATTACTTAAAACTAAGAAAAATCAACTTTTTAAGAGCCATTTGTGACGTCAATCCTTCAAACGAGGCAAGTATGAAGTAACGGTAGTGCTTTTGTCGACACCTTCTTTTGTCTGCATCGTTATTCAACAATATATTTGCAAAATCACTATTCGGTAAAATCAGACCTTCGAGCCTGCTGGCCGAAACAGACCCAGAAAAAATAAAACTGATCAATGAATTTTTAGTAAAAACCGAATTAAAAAAATGTATATAAATATTTCTACTTATTCATTTCAAAATTAACTGTATCCAAAATTGTATCATCATCTTAGTTTAAGTCTAATAAGTGTAATTAGAATAAGCGAGCCGAAGGCCCTAGACGCTAGTGCTCCTCTTATAATGTAAGCGAATGATTTATCACTCGTCTTTCAAATAATAATAATATAAAAAGTTTCACTTAGAAATATTTAAAATATTTTTAAAGTAATTAAAAATTACTATCTATAGAAGATTGGTTGACTTTTAATTGTTGGATTTTAGTATATATCAATCATGTCATGAAATATGGTGATTTAAGGGGTAAACCTGAGGAAAAGCACGTATGTATATTGTTCGATGGCAAATTTTAATTTCAATTTTTAGCGTTGTCGCCAAAGGCATGAGATTTTTACACTAGCACATATTTTTTCACAAGGCAGCGTCAGCTTATGTACACGTCGCGACGTGTAAGAAACCGCACTAATAGCGTGATGAAACTTACCTCACTTATTTCGGGTGTAGATGGATCCCCTTTTTTAATTTTTAATTAAAAGAGAACTGGATGTAGGAGTCTTTATTTCTATCCGAAATAACAATCCCTGACTTTTCCTTTTTAAAAATAATTGCATAAAAATAATATGTTGGCCGCGACTACGCTGTATGCAGTCCATTATGAAGGTTCGTGGCACGATGATTTTCGTAATACAGCTGAATAATTTGGAGACATTGGATAACCATAAGATGACAGTGCGCCACTAATCAAGAATGGAAATAAAGGTATAAATTGATCACGCTATATATGCACGAGATTTGGAAGTTTTTATCCAGGCGTTCAATGGACATGCTTAAGGTATCATTACAGAGTAAGATCAGAAAATGTATTCAACTTACAGAAACAATATACCGACTTCTTAAAATGTAGTTGAGAGAATAAATATTTTTTTTTTGTTTTGTCGATTTAAGTGTTATTCTATAGGTATATACCTTCCCAACGACACCTTATACATTGAATTCTGGCCACTACCTAAAAAGATATAGATCTAAATTATTTTGGTTCAGGTCTCTGCTATATAATGTTTTGGTATACCTGTATGTATGTGTGTATCGTTGATGAAATGGCGCATATTTTCTTAAAGTTTAGGAACCGTAATAAAAATTAAAAATCTCAAAATACTATACAAAATTACTCTCTATAGAATTACATGCAGTAATTTTAAGTTTTTTCATCTTCTGTAAACAAATTTTATTGTAATTTCAACAACGATATGTATGTATAGAGAATGACCGAACTTTGGAAAAGGTTAATAGGTAATTTCTTTACGTTACAATGAAATTTCGGGTATAATTTATATTTATAATTTATATTATTTAGTATATTTTTTCAGGCTAAGTCGATCATTTTGAAAATTAGTTAAAACCGAAAATGGGGGAATTCAACAAAATCGCAAACACATACATACATATTATTTAACGAAAATTCGTAATAAATTACCAAAGAACCTTACCAAATTAACAATGAATTTCAAGTACATAAATGAAAGCATCAGTAACGTCTAAAATATGTTCCGTCAGTTTCTAAAGCAGTTAAAAATATCCGTTTAATTTTCATCACGGAATTGATATGATAGATTTTTGGTTTCTAATGCGGCATTCGTCATTTGAAAATTTTGCTCCAAAGAAATCAATCTAAAATTTTAGAATTATGAGATTATAACAAATAGCTAAATACTCGTAATGTTTGATTATTAATGTTCTCCTCTGTCTCCATCTTTAGGCTTAAACAAAAAAAAATACTCGTATCTCATCAAATGATCTACAAATTGAGGCGGTACTATGACATTTTATGGCTAATATGTACAGATATGTATCGTTCTACATATGTACATACTTATGTACGTATACGGAAAAAAGTGAAATATAAAATGCACAGAATGGGCAACATAGCTATGCTTTCGATCCGCTCCAATCGTCCATATATAACGTAACATTAACCATCAGTTCACTAGCTTCCGTATGCCAACAATTGGCGAACCGGGCACTGCACTGTGCTGCTCATTGTGTTCAGACAAAACGGTATATCACGTGCAGCACGTTTTACTAAAAATTTTAATTTCACACGTTGTATGTATGTATCACTTAATAGAAGTATAAAGTGAAGTCTATATTTTACGAACGAGCTAATTTTGAGATCTACTATACGGATTTGTGCGAGATTTCTTTCAATATAATCTGATAGAGATCATTAGTACTTAAAATTAATATTTTATAATACGTTTTCAAATTATTTAGTTTTAAAATTTTCTCTATGCCATTATTAAAGGTCTGCACAAACAGACGCGGTATGGTACAGAGCGGTATATGCGGTATCAAAGACATGGCGGTATATGGGAACACTCAAACAGACACGGTATTGAAAGTGCGGTACACCGCTGTTATAAGCGCATACATATATCGTAAGCAGGTTTCTAATTTTGAGCTAGAGTTCTATCCAATTAACGGGTGATTTTTTAAGAGCTATATACAATTTTAAATAAAAAACACATAAAATTGAGAAAATTGCATAAAACCTTTATTTGAACGGTCGATATAATTTAATGTTTGAGTATTATTTCGTGCAAATGTTGGCCGCGGCTATGACTAAAATGCTCCATCCGCTGAGTGGTATGTGGGCCCGTCTTGGCGAAACCACAAGTCTTCCATTTTTGGCAAAAAAAGTTTGTTTTCATCACAAGGTAGCGCTCACCATTCACAATAACGTCGCGATTCGCATCAACTTTTCAAGAGCCCATTCACCAAAAATTTGGAGTTGTGGTAGGTCGTTCGTCTTCAATTCTTGCACAGCTGTATTCTGAAAGACTTCACACCTAAATCCTTCCGCAAAATTTTCCACGTAGTGGCGTAACAGAAATATTTTCCTCAGTTCGCACACTACGTAAGCGTGTTGGAGGTTTTATATGCAATAATGTAAATTTGATGCGAAATTTAATCACAATAGAACGAATAGCCGCCTCAGTGTAACGATAAAACTGGCCATAAAATGGAAGAAGCGCGCGATGAACATTCTTAACGGATCACGCACTTTGATGAAATTTTTTATGAAAGTTCAATAATTTTCAAGACATGAAACGGGCGTGAGCTGTCAGATCTAGTGTTGCCAAAAAGAAAACAGCTAAAAAATCCCCCGTTATATTTTCTAAATATTACCCTTTTCTTTATAGAAACAAAAAAAAACTTTTTTATTACAAAATAAATAACATAAAATTTGGGTTTTTCCGCCACTTAAATATATTTTTAAACACGAAAATGCCAAAAATGGAATGGATGTGCCCATCGTAAAAATCAACTGAAAAAATATAAAGAAGACAAGATAAATGCGCTTGAAACTGGAATGATGCCGATTTATTCAAACACGTACTGCTCCTCATTTCATTTCTATAAACGAATTATATAGGCCTGTGCCAATTGATAGATAAGTGAGGAAATTTTACATTTCTGCTGTGTCAATTCATAATATTTTACTGCTGGAAATTTTGTACAGTTTGATGCGGACGAAAACTAGCGAGTTAAGGCAGTAATTAAATGAAGCAATTATGTATGCATAAAATATTTGTCTTTGCTGATTTTAATGCCTCTGGAACTGAAACCCATGCATTAAGTAGACTTTTTAGCAATATTAGAACAAAAAACGCGCCAATACCGTGTTGGTTATGGTTATGTCTGCTGTCAAATTTTTCACTAGCTCTGGCGGCTCGGAAAATTTTGATTCACCTGATAGTTGTCAAAAATTTACTTTCCAGGTTACTTGTTTATCAATTGGCACAGGCTCTAGGACAATAATGTTTTGTGTCGTACCGACCTGTACCGTACCGTGCCTGTTGGAGTGCTTTTGCGTATATCGTAACCGCATATCGTACGGAGTTATGCCGCTCTGTACCGTACCGCGTCTGTTTTGGCGAAGGAATGGCAGAAATTTCCTTAATGCGTTGCCCTCTCTTTCTACCTTCATTGTAATATTAATATGTTTTTCCACATTTGAATTGCCCTATTTAATAATATATACAATACAAATATATATTTTTTCGGTATAGCAAAAAGAGAGCCATTATTTTTTCAATAGACGGATTTAGTAATCTGTATCTCGTGTTGTAAAAATGGGAACGGCAATTTTGTGATTACGTGACTCAGTGTTGTTTGAACACGCATTAAATATGAAAACCAGTACAAACCAAAGTAAAGAGAAAAGACGCCACATTTTCCAGTTTTTCTTCGATAAAGGCGGGCAAGTTAGTCAGCTGGAAGGCGCTCTGGAAGGCAATTACAAAAAAATATCGATAAAATAATGGACATCGTCAAGTCTGACCGTCTTATAATCACCGTTTCGGAAGTTGGGAAGGTGAAAATCGACTGTCCGAGTTTTTTGCCAATAAGGGCGAGGGTTTCTATGAAAGTGGCATTATGAAATTACCTTCGAAATGGCAACAAGATATCGGACAAAACGGTGCATATTTGGTCATTCTAACTATTAATGTAAAACAAAAGAATTTTGTTAAACATTTTTGAAGGGGTTGCCGCCTTTTTAAAAAGGTTTCTTCACTATACCATTCACCAGTTAAAAATGTTGAATGCGCTAAATTTATTTCAATCCATAGAGGTTTTAGTTTTGAAATTATTTTGAGGGATTGCGAACGTGGTAGCTGCGCGAAAGTTAGCTAATAGTCACTAAATAAGATAGCAGATACAATTTCTTACTCGGCCTTAGTTAATTATAGATATAGATATATTGTTTTAATGGCTAATCATTACTTAATAATAAATAACATGCAAAATTTTATGAATTATCATTGTAGTAATCAAAGTGTTTTATACCTACTTAAAAGTCTTCAGAAAATAAAAAAGAATTATACGCCCCTCAACTGCTTATGCTTCCCTTGATTAAATTTGCAAGTTAACAGAGCTGTTATTTAAAATGTCTGGTTAAATGATCTAAGAAAAATTCGAGCTAGCTTTTGCAAATCCATCGAGTGTTTTAATGCAGGATATGTGCACTTTCAGAAAATTAATATTTAGTCTGGGCTGGTCCATTGAATTAAATTTCATAAAAGAAAAACATTTACTACGTAATGAATTCGTATTATGTAAATAATAGGTTGTCCCTTTTATTGCAACATATTTCCCTACTTATATAATCGTTTGTGAAAAATTTGAGCCAAATTTCTTTACTTGTTACCGAAATATCATTTAATATGATGTATATTAGAACGATTTCCCTTCCTTTCCTCCCTTGCCAAGTTTGGTTTGGAGACAAACCGGTTTCCACGTTGTGACATCTTCAGTGTAATTTTTCGATCAAAGAGAAACATCATTTAGAAACTGGAATTGTTGCAAATTATATATGTATTATACGACTTTAGTATTTTCAGTACTAGCTTAACTTAACCAATGCCTTATTAATGGTATATCTGACCCAACAGCTTGAAACTAAGTTTTCGTTTTCACCAAAGCAGGTTCACTTATTGTGAAGATTCAAAGAAAAAATCACCAATGCTGCATAGTGAATAGCCCAAACGTGCATATCAGGTATTTTTTTACAATTATTATATGTAATTTATCCAGCGTATCATTTGGGCCTTTGGTTTTTACAAATTTTCTATAAAACACGATATTTTATTGTAGTATTTTGCTACATTATTTTTTGAGCAACGGCGAAAAATTAGGAATGTGTCGGTCTAAAAGGGTATCGTGGCAAGCCCGTCAACTCGAGTTTCGGATGTGTCTTCTAAACGTGATAATTTGCAAACATAAATAACTCTGGTTGACATGGAAATCGGCCATGGTCAAGCACCCTTCATTTGTAGAAATACTTGAAAACCTCTTTATGTTTCGAAACCGAGAAAACGTCATTATTTTAGCGATATTTTTGTTTTGTTTTGGTGACATGGGGTAAACGACCTTTTAATTAAACTTATTTGTCGTCACAATTTTCAGCCACTGTATGTGCATAAGTGTATTGATACGTAGATAGATATAAATAGATAGATATATATATATACATATATACATATATTATATTTACATAGACAATGTACACATACATAAATGTCTCGTGGCCCGGTTTCTACGAAGACTGTCACCACAACTATTTGCATAATGAATTGCAGTTTAAAAACAGTTAAATGAATTCGATACACTTTTCGTTGACGCTTCTATAAAAAACGTTTTATGGCTAAATTGATCGCAATACGCGTCACCGTGAGCAGGTACGTAAAAACAAGGTCAGTCAGTTTACTTTGGCACTCCAGCAAAATAACCAAAGTAGCCGTCAGTCTGGCTAATAAGTATTTGGCACGGATGCGTTTGCAATAAAAATATATACACATATGTACATTAGACCATATCACGATGTATGGATCGGAAAAAAGTTCAATTTTTCCAATCGATTTTGAACATTCACTTAAAACAGTTAAATCTGTTTTTTTCTATAACCTTTTTGTGTGGTGACCGATTTCTATAAATGCTACTTTGTTGTAAACCTATTAAAAGCCTTCATACTTTCCACAGAAATGATAATCCTTCTTTAAACATTCTGGAAAGTATATTTTAAAGCTTCGTACTATTGACCACTGGGTGCCGTTTTCAGAAAAAAAGTTATAACAGTTTAGTTTGACACTATAGGGCAAATCTTTCAAAATAAAGAAGTTATAGAAAAACCCCGATTCAAGAGTCGAAAATAAATTAAATGGAGGGTATCCATAGATATATCGTAAGTGTTTAAAATCGCTTGGTATAAATTTACATTTTTTTTGCTTAGGTCTAATGAACGTGGATACATAAACGCATATAAAATATTATGCAATCTTGGAAAAAATAAAGCAATAAATACTTGCAATTGATAGCTTTTTCAGCTTTTAACATAACACTTCCAAATACGCATACTCGTAGTAGCTTGAAGAATGTGTAAAATTTTGTCGGAACGTACAATTGGCTTTAAAAGTCAACATCCAATATGAACGTTTTATTGGAAGAGTTCAAATATTATAATATAATATAAGTACACATATGTATATCATGATAGATTTTGTTTGCTTACAAAATATTGTTTTTGTGAACATTAAATAAAAGTAATTACGACCAAAATAAATTCATTACCGCTAATTAATCAGAGATTAAATAATATACATATCTACGTAAGCAAGCTAACATTGAAAACCAGACGCTAAGGTTCACTGGAATACAAAAAAAAGGTGACATTTACATAACATACTCCGTTACTAGTGATGTTCCGCTACGAGTTACAATGAGTTAATACTCGACACTTTATTCAAGTACTGAGTGCTTTTTGTACTCAAATCTTTCATTTAAGTACTCAGCTGGGATCGAGTATGCGATTAAAATATTTGCTTGATTTTACAGTTTTACTGAATTTTTTTTAGAATCAGTCCGATAAACGTAAACACTGAGCGCTTCTATTCGCTACCTTTATGGTATCGATACCTCTATTCGATGCTGTTAAAAAGTTAAGATATTGAGTACTGGGTGGTATCGGAACAACAGGATCTCCAACTAATTTCATATATGGGAAATCTCAACGTTCGGTCGTTACGTTCGGACGCTTCATCAGGCCATATATTTTAATTTATGAGTACAAATTCAACAACAAAATGCTCTAATTTTAAGATAAATAGGATAAAAGTTTAAAAGGAAACAAAGTAGAAAAACAATCGACCTTTTTAAAAAGTACTTTACGTATCGCAGATCACAATCTTACTTAAAGTACTTTACAAATGAAATAAATTGTTAGTAAAAAAATTATACGGTTTTATTCGATAAGAAAATAAATTGAACAGCGAAGTTACTTTTTTAGATATTTATCTACTCCTATGTATATTTTCTTACCTTTGGATTTAGACATATGACAATATTTTACACAAAAATGTATACTCGTTAAAGAGGTGCTTTTAACATAACTTCCGGTCACTGAAACAAAATTCTTAGTCAACTTTCATCATGCTGTGTCAAATATTGGGAATGATCGGCTCATTTATTACAGGGTTCGGAAAACATGCAAGCACAAATACTTTCCGAAAGTTTTATAATTAGAATATCAATATACTTACCACTCAGAATTCAACAAAAACGTGTGCACTCACTGAAGAAAATGTCACAATGCAGGATTGCTTTACTTACTGCTCGCAACAAATGTTTTAAGAAAATGTTACTATTAATTAAATGTGAAATGGTAGCTCACATTAATCCAAAGCATTTTTTTTTCAAATATGTTGTGAACAGTAGAATAATTCGCAAAAAACAAACAGTAGTCGTGTATTGGACATGAAAAATATAAGAATGGGCAACGCGTCATATTTGAAGTGAGTGAGCGGTGAAGAAAATATCCGAAAACACCGAAAGAAGAGAATAGACACACGCCATCTCTTTGTCGACTTTAAATCCGCTTTCGACAGCACGAGAAGAAGTTGTCTACATGCTGCAATTTCTGAATTTGGTATCCCCGTAAAATTAATACATAAATGTAAATTCCCTAGGACCTCTCGAAAGGAGGTTTAATCTTATATTGGAAGAATCAATTCGAGGAAGGCTTCCTCTGCGTTGGAACGAGCAAGTGGAAATGGACTCAACATTATATGGTATTTCCAATTGGCAACCTTCTTTCAAATCATTTTCGAAGTACTCGTAAGGTAGTGCTAGGGTTGTTTCAACAGATACGTTATTTCAATTGCAGGTGGCAACCCTACCACGTGTAGTTTAGAGTAAAGCCTTTTCAGTCCTATTGATATGTCTATTGCAGCAATTAGTTTAACTCATTAAATAGTTTGAATTTAATTTAATTGAAATTTTAAACACCTCAAAAGTATTCTCCATGTTTGTTCACACTAAAGATTTCTGAACACTCTTTCGTTAGACAGTCATATCTGATTATGTCGTATAACTTGTGTATAATTTAATATACAATTCAACCTTTCCAACAAATAGCAATCCTCTTAAGAATGTTTTTAAACTTCCTAAACCTCCTTTGTCTGACACCTATATTATGATATACATATATTTAAATTACCCAAATCTCTTAATTCATGTTTAATTTGACTTCGGAAACAAGAGCCAAAAATAGTTCAGAAATTAAAACTTTTCTAAACCATTGATATCCATTAATTGAACTAAATCTTTTGCCAGGTGGCAACTATTTCCATCTTCTAACCTGTTCTAAAAGATAGAAACAATCCTTGCAGCCGATTGTACATTATGTCGAAATTTGAGATGGATCGGTGTTTTTGGGCCCAGAACAAACGATACACTTATGCAGATAGGTTATATATATAACTATACGATTTACTTACGTAGATAGGTTATATATGTATATGTATACTTATGTATGTAGATAGGTCACTGTTAGTTGCTGTTTTACTTTGCAAGTATCCAAAATAAAACTTCGTGTAAAGGCCACAATTAAAATCTATTTTATTGTGGCGAAGACTACGGGTCTTTGAGTTTAGGTGAATTTAAGATCCGGGTACAAATACAAAGATTTCAATAATTAAAAATACTCCGAAGCCGCAGAAATGGCAATTAGCGGTCCTATTGCTATCCTTGTCTACTATATATTACTAACTGTGTATGCTATACCAGACGGACAGAGATATACTACATGCCCTTTCTAGCACTCTTTTATATCCTCCGGCAATTTCACCTTTGATTTTACATAATTGAAATTTTCAATTAAGAGTTTTGCTTCAGTAAAACATTCTCGATCGCTTACGGGTCACCACATCGGTACTTAACGATGTCAACCTGGCACCTTATCTCTACCACCAACTAAAACTTTCAAACATTTTATGTAGTCTTCGCATATAATTAATATTTAAACGAATGTGTATACAATTTTTAAGACCAAACTACTTTTTGCGAGTCGTAAAAACGCAAGTAACCATACCACACGAATGTTTGTTTGTGTGTGTTTGCCTATACAAACAATTTCACATATGTATATCAGGTATGCAAATCACGTCATGAAGATTTAATGATTTATATACTTATGTACACATACACATAAGTAAGTAGCAAAGACAATTCGGGGTAACAAAGTGTCAAAGTTTTTATAAACAGTTTTATCAGAAGCATGCGTATTTTTTTACAAAGTACATAATTCGTCATTCAATAAATATTATGCCTTTTATGCTTATGCTATACATACAATGGCTCACAGCCAAAACGATGCAGCAACGAAATGAAAAAGCGCTTAGTAAAAACTCATGTTTATATTGCGAAATACAATTTTTTTTACTAATTTATTAATTTGGTACATATATGTTAAATCTTGTAAAATAAAACAAAATCGCTAAAATTATTTCTTTTTTACAAACCTAAAGTAAAACATGTTCGTATAACGAAATGCAAGCTCACAGCCAAAATTATGCACAAATGTTTACCGTTAGCGGCGACAACTTGGCGTCCATTTTCGAATGCAAGTAAATACTGTTGTAAATGTAAGCAATCCTGGAATAGTATTTGATAGTTTTGACATTTTAGTATTGTCATTCATAAAGTGTAGTTCAAAATGGGTCGCCAAACAAGTCTTGAAGTGCGGGAATTAATACTAAAGCATTATAAGACAAAAAAGGCAAAAGTCAACGCAAAATCGCGAAAATGTTGAAACTGAATCAAGAAACTATTTAACATATCACTGAACGTTATGTTCGTGAAAATCGTGTCGCAAATAAAAAGAAATCGGCTAATAATAAAATATTTAACGAAAGTGATTCCCGTTGGATTGTATGGAAAATATGCCGAAATCCCCATTTAAGTGCTCCAGCTTTAGGCAACGAAGTGGAAAAATTTCTTGGGAAGAAAAGTCATTTGGAAACAATACGAAGAGTGCTCAGAGAAGCTGATTTCAATGGCCGCTTAGCCTGATATAAACTATACGTCAATGCTAAAAATCGAAATGCAAGGTTGAAGTTTGCAAACGAACATTTATATGAGTGTAAGCTTCTGGAATACCGTAATTCTTGCAAATGAGAGTAAATTCAACCTGTTTAGATCGGATGGAAAGAGCTATGTATGGAAAAAAGGAAATGCTGAGCTACAACCGCAAAATCTGCGTAGCACCGTAAAACATGGTGGAGGGCATGTAATGGTATGGGGATGCATGTCGTCTTCTGGAGTCGGAAATTTGGAACTCATCAATTGTACTATGGACAAGAGTGTGTATCTGGATATTTTGAAACGAAATTTGCTACAAAGTACCTCTAAATTAAATATTTCCGACAACTTTTAGTACTATCAAGATAATCATCCGAAACGCTCAAAATTGTAAAAAGCTCTGCTCCCCTCGTATTCTGTGATGGGTGATTTTATAAAAAAAAAACATTGCAGCTATTTTTATCTACGCCATATAGAATTAAAGTAAATACATATCCTCACACTTGTTGCAGTATTTCCTAATTAAATTAGAATTCGTTTTCTAAGTTCGTTTCTTAAGTCTTTTGAATGCTATAAATGGAGCAGGACGGTACAAATCGTACGAATTTATACAGTTCACGTCTTTAACTAAAGTCAAAAGTTAGCTACTTAATACAGTATCTAGTGCATTAAAGTGTGTCGTAAAGTTCTAAACAAAAACAGAAACTTGCTTCTGATAAATCCAAAAAAAAGCTGTCTGTTTATATCGGAAAGTTCTAGTCTACCTTTATTCTTTGTAAAATTAAAATATGTACATGTTTGTAAAGAAAATAAAAATTAAACACTAACATCAACTATAACTAATACATCAAAAATTTAAAAAATACATTACTATTAACAACAGCGCTGTGATGTTGATGCTGTGTTGCGAGTCATTCGTATTCTGGATAGCGCTATCACCATCTTTACTTCCAGTTTTATTGTTTTCTGTTTTTGTTGAAAAAAATTAAGTAAAATCAATCGAAAAATCGATTTAAGGTGTTCGAAAATACTATCTAGAAATTTCCGTAGACATTTTCTATTTCCGTGGAATCCTATGCATGAACCGTTGCCATTTTAGCCTTTTCCAGCTAAATTTATAATTATATATAGTTATTCTGTTCGACCTTTTCTGTGTTTGTCTATCACTAACATTGCGATTTATTTGGCGGTAGGCATAAAGGCGAACCTTAATTGCAATATTGAAAGCGGCCGCCATATTCGGGTATGTAGCATGTGCGTGTAGGATGATGGAGTCGTATGTACATGCAAATGGGGAAAGTCTCTGATTGGGAGTGGGCAGAATGATACTTCTGCACCGGGCTCAATCTACTCACAACCTGGTGATTTCCTCTAGGTAGCTCCCGAACTTCCGTTTCGGAGTGATCTAAAGTGAGAAGGCGAACCTTGTGTGGTCACTCCGACGTTTTCGATTTAACGGCTCACCAGGGTTTTGCAGCGTCTGTTCATCAGTGGGTGTGGCTGCGAGGAGGCGTCTGACTTGGAGCAAGCGGCTCGTTATATAGAAGTGTTCTAAATTAAAAATGCCCCAGAATCAGGATGTGCGCTGGGCTTGGTACCCCCACGTAAAAACAGCTTCCAATGAAAAATTTCAACAAACAGGAAAGCTCGACGTCCAAAAGCTGCAATCACAACAGACAGCCGGCCTTTCGCCTCTGCACTCGCCCTCCAACTCTCTGAGTGCAATGTTCCTCAAACAGATATCTGCGCGTAATGGGACCATATTTCTCGCTCTTTACTCGTACGTACCGTTGCTGAAGAGGTCATTGGTTTTCAACGAACCCTAAAAAACGACTCGTACGATGAAGAATACCTCGCCGCCATGAAAAAGAGACATTCTGTCTACAGGGCTGTGCGTTACCCGACCTGGACGAAACTTGAACGGAAATAGTGCGGCTAAAAAACAAGAAGGCCGCTGGTGCTGAGAGCTATTCAAGTGCGGCGGCGAGAGGTGGGTAAAGTGCATGCAAAAGCTCATTTGCAAAATATGGTTGAACGAACGCATGCCAACTGATTTGAATTTAAGTGTGCCCAATCCACAAAAAGGGCGATCCTGCAATATGCGTCAACTACCGTGGGATCAGTATTCTTAGCATAGCATATAAGGTTCTGTCGCACGTATTGTGTGAACGACTGAAGCCCACCGTGAACAAACTGATTGGACCTTTTCAGTGTGACTGTGGACCTGGCAAATCCACCATCGACCAAATATTCACGATACGTCTAATCTTAGAAAGGCCGTTTGAAACCGAACGAGGTTTTAGATAGGGTGACTCTGTTTCGTGCGACTTCTTTAATCTTATGCTAGTAAAGATAATTCGAGCTGCAGAACCCAGTTGGAAGTATGCGACATTCTGCGCTGTGCAGAGGTTAACTTATAGAGGAACTATTAAAATTATTATATAGTCATTTAAAGTTATATTCAAGCATTACTTAAGGCTCTATCACCGTATGCAGTTAAATCTACTAAGGAGAAGTGTAGGAAAGAATAAAATGGCATTTGTATATTCTACATGTGGGTATTAAACTATTCAACCAAATAAATATGTTTCTTTGGGATGGAAAAGGAGAAATAATTAAAAGAAATCAAGAATAATCAAAAGTAATCAAATATTGTTAGATTAGTTTGTTGATTTTATTGTATTATTTTAATACACAAATTGGTCTAATCATTATGATTACCGATCCCAAGTAATAGTTTCGTTTACTAATCGTAATACAAACTTAACAGCTCTGTTTGAAAGGCAACTAAAGTGACCATTTTCATGACGTTTCTGGTGCTTATGTGCATGCCATCAATTAACATAGAACTATACGAATGGACAACAAAAGAATAGGTGCTACCATGTTGAGCAACGAGATAAGCAAATGTAACGTGTTGTCCATTTCTTTAGTTCTATATTCTTTGATGGCATTAAATTTTCTTCTTTCATTTTCGGTACCAGCAACCACAAGCCAATTTCGGCAATGGTTTGATGGCCTTTTCCTGCCCCACATTCAGCGTTTTTAAGTACGTCCCATGATAATATTGTGCAAAAGAGTTTTTAAATTTTTATAAAAGTAAAATATGTTATTTCTTAATTTTTTATGAGTTTAATTTTTCAACTCAGTTGGACCCTAACAATAAAAGATTGACAGCACTAAGACTTCCTCTCCAGCAGATCTTTCAATTAGTTTTTCGAAAGCCAGATAATGTCTTTCAAGATAGCCAGAATTGTTCTCGCAAAACTGCGGAGAGTTGAAGGACAATTATTAAAGTTGCCCTGTAAGTATGCATTCTTATTTGATGATGTGTAAAAAATTCATAGCCGATTAATAGTGGTTTAATAAAAGTAATTGAAAACTTGTAAGTATTTTTTCTAAAGCTTTTTTTTTTACTACGTCACTTTCCCAATAAAGGCGTGATTTGATTTTATTTATAGCTGTTATCAGAGTTTGTTAAAACTAAGGTAACAGTAGAAAGATAGCTATGACATCTAAGGTCTTAAGCTATGCTGTTACAAACGAATAGTTATTATATAAGCTTATATTAAATGTGTAAGTAGGTATATTTATGTTGTAGATATACGTATGTAATTATTGTAGATTGCTTTGTAGGTTATTTAGTATTTAAATACGTGATACTGTTTATGTATGTGTGGTGTTTTTATATTTGGTGATAAAGGTTGGATAATTTTAGAAAATTGAGGATTAGTTGCATGTTTACCAGGATAGGGTTTGATAGGAGGTGGGTAGGGGTGTCTTGTTTAAATATCTGTTCTCTTAGCTGTGATAGAGCTGGGCAATCATCAAGAATGTGTTTTATGGAAGATTGACTGTTTAATTGACATGTGGGGCATGATGGTGGAGTGGTTGTGTCTATAAGGTGTAAATGAGTGAGTTTAGTGTGGCCTAGTCGGAGTCTTGTTATTTTTATTTGGTCTAATCTTGTAAGTGAACTTTGTGTATATTTTAGGTAGTTACAGTTTATGTGTTGTTTTTGGTAGATTTGTTGATACCAGTTTGAGGCCAGTGATAGGAGGTTTTTGTGTTTCACTTGGAATTCGTTTTTGATGTACAGTTTGATGTCCGCCACATTGAAGTTTGGTGTAGTTATAAGTGGGAACCGAGCTGCTTTTTTAGCAACCTGATCTGCTAGCTCATTGCCTAAAATGCCGGAGTGTCCGGGTATCCACAGCAGTTTTATTTTTGGGTTCTGTTTGATCAATAGCGATCTGATACTTCTGGGGTAGTATTCATGGTTGTTTATATTTAGAATTGAGTTCAACGATGAAAGAGAGTCTGAGCAAATAAAGAATTTTCCTCTTTTATTTTTCAATAATTGGATTGCTTCTAAGATGGCAATAATCTCTGCTGAGAATAGGGTGCTGTACAGTGGAAGAATTCCAGATTTGAGCGCGGTAGAGTCGGTAGTTATAGCGAAAGTGGGAAGATTATTAATTAGTGAGCCGTCGGTGTAGTTTTTGTAATTATCTTTGATTTTAAGAAATTCCTGTTTATATAAGGTTTGCGGCGTGTTGGATTTGCTATAAATTCTTAGGGATGTATTTACGAGGCTAGTTGGTATTTTCCAGATGGGTTCTGGGTTATTAATTTTTAGGGGATAAAAGGGAATGTTGAAGGATGTGCATTTAGATACAGCTCTGTCGAGGACAGACTGAATAGTTTTTTTACGTTTACGCTTCCGTTTGTAGCTTTTTATTAATTTAGTTAGTGGTGTGTCGGAGGAGTGTAGTAAGGTTTTAGAGATTTTAGTTATACATAAGTAATTCGTATTTGTTTTTTATAGTGCAGATGTTTGATTCCAAAAGCATGTTTTTGATTGGTGTGGTTCGAAATGCTCCAAGCGATGTACGTAAGCTACGTTAAAGGTAAGATGTGTAAATTTAAAACTTTAAAACCGTTTGCCTGGAGTGTTTGTTCTTTATATGTATATGTATTAGGGCGACATTTTTTACATCAGATTTCCCTAACCACAGCCCCTACGTCGATACTGATGTAGTCGACGAGATCATATATAAGTTCTGGTCCCGATTGGAGACGGTTTATATGTAATATCTTTGGCCATGATATTCCCGATTGAGGCGTGAGGTTGAAAAAATATCGTTCGTTACGTTTTACGATCACTGTAATAAACATATATAACTCCATTGCAGACAAAAAGTAAACGTATGTGTTTTAAAGTTCCATCTTTTCAAAAATCAGATAATTTTGGAGAATAAGAGGTGTATTCCATACGTGGCGCTAAAAACTTTTCGTCACATATTAATGAAAAGTTATCGATAGATGTGCAAATTTGTATGTATATTTACATATTTGTGTGTCAGCACTTCACACACGTATTGCTTGAATCCAATATCTCTCTGCTTTGTATTTATTATGTATATGTATATGTATATGGATATATGTATCTAGTTTTCCGTGTAAGTTCTTAGGTAGGCAACTTATGTAGCTGAATCGTATTCAGTAAATTACCTCAAACAATGTGGCGAATACTTGTAATAGAGTAGAATTCATCACGGTAACGCACAAGTAGACTGCTAATAATAACACATCGACCAGTGGCCTGGAAACACAACATGATATTCACTCATCCACAAACACTTCAAGTGGTTTACTAGACAAATTCTATGGTGTTATGGTCGATGGGTCGATGTGTTTGTAAATGAATGTATTAATGTGCATACATATGTACATATGTAGGTGTTAAGGCACCTAAATGCGAATAATCGGTTGAAATATATTAAACTCAGATAAACTGTTAGCTGTTCGGTTCTATTCTGTTATGCCGATGTGGGCAGGTGGTTGCAGGCCTTTCAATTCATTGAACATGTTGGTATAACTAACCGTTCTCGGTTCCAGAGTGTTTTCCATCTAAATTATCGCATCGTATGCATTTAATATTGAAATATACAAACATACATAAATGAGTTGCTGTACATTAGGGTTATGGTGTTGAAACGCTTTGGTGTTTGAAATTCTGTAGTAGCAAACGATGGGCTCTTGAATAAAGCTCCGAAAGAACACCCTCATTTTGTTCAGTCATTCACAAAGTCCCGCCACACCTAACGGCATTTTACTGTTTTGTTAATCGATCGAGCGAGCTTGGTAAAGTGTCATATGGCAAACAAAAATTAAAAGTAACGAAAAGTCTAAGTTCGGATGCAAACGAACTTTAAATACCCGGTACAAGTTTTATTTCAAATGCAATAAAACCAGTGAATCTAAAAATCTTTATTTTGAAAAACTAAATGACAGTTTTTTATTTAAATAAAAACTAAAATAAATTAGTATGATTTTAATGTATGTGTTTATGTGCAGTTATATGCTTAAGAAAGCATTGCTCTATTCGCTATATTAATATATTATATTTAAAATATTTTTTTAATTGTACATACTTATTCTTTATTATATTAAACTAATTCCATACTACACTTGTAAAATATAATATTTTTCTTCTAAGGTATAAGTAAATATAAAATTTACTACTGCTATTCTCAAAATTAAAATAGGGGAATTTAGTCAAAGACAGAAATCCAAATACTATCGTCCAACCAAATTTGAAAACGAGCAGTCAATTTGCCACCGTGCAGGTGCAATTTAGGCCTAAAGCGATCTAAAACTGCTTTCCTTAAGAAACTTTTTTATTCTATTCTCAGTAAACTTTAGGCATAGATTAAACTCCCCGAAAATTATGACTTTCTGATTATAAATGTCACAGTGGCGGATCCTGGGATCCCCCCCCCCCCCCCCCCAAGGGCTTTGCATAATATTCAACTGTAAAATGATGAGTGAGTTATTTTAAATCCGAAAATATTTCAATTTCCCTATATATCATGAAACGTCATTGCAAGAATATATAATATATACTGCATTAGCTGATTCACTTGGAGGACAACTTGTTCAATTATGTGAAACAAGATGGGTGCAACGGCATAATGCCGTCATTCAGTTTGCTGCAAAAATGCCGTTGATAGTAGATGCCTTAACCAAAATAAGTGAATGGAAAAACAAGGAAACTGCGGGAAATGCGCCGGTCCTTATTGCAGCTGTGTGCAAATTTGACTTCATTGTCGGGCTCTTCTGCCTGTGTGATGTATAGTCGCTTACTCATTCACTCAGCGTTATACTCCAAAAAGAGGATATCGATTTGGCTAAAGCATCGACGATGATCAATGCGTAGCTTGAATCGTTCCGAAATCGGAGGAATACGGCAGATGAAAACTTCAAGAATATTTATTCAGATGCAAAGAAATTGGCAGAAGAACTAGATGTCAACGAGAGAAAACCAAGAACATGCGGCCGACAAACAAGACGCGACAATTACAGCACGTCAACTTGTGACGATTACTACGGGTTCTCGGTGTATATTCCTCTGTTGGACAGTGTCAGCGAAGATCTGAAGACTCGATTTTCAAAAGAAGTTTTGGATGGATTCCAATTAAGTTTGCTGCTTCCGGGAAAAGTCTGTACCCTAAATACAAATGAGATGGAAAATCTGATCAACTGTTTAATTACAAGATTCAGTGGTCTTCTGAATAAAGACAACGTTGTTCAACGTTTAAGGTTCAAAGGCGAATTAAATCACTGGCAAAGCCATTGGCAGCACCAGCAAAAGTTGAAAACAAAGAAGTTGCCGACCTCTGCATTAGAAACATTGAAGCTGCGATGTAGACATACACCCGGTAATTCACACTTATCTTCGCATGTTCTGCACATTTCCTGTGACAAACGCGAGTTCTGAACGCTCCTTTTCCACTCTTCGACGTATGAAAACATGGCTCAGGACGACTATGTTGCAAGAAAGATTGATATGTTTGGCATTGTTACATACACATGACGACATTGAAGTCGCGGCTGAAGAAGTCATTGACAGATTTGCAAAAGTAGGCCCGCATCGTCTTGTTTTATGAAATTCTTTTAAGCAAATGTATCTTATGCACAGAATAATTATTGACTGTAATGAAATATACTCAATCTACATTACTGAAAATGTATTGTTTTATTCATGAAGTAGTTTTCTTATCGAGAAATGGATTTTTACTGATATTTATTTAGTACATTGTCACTTTCAGTAATACTATTTTAGTATGTTATTCACGATAAATGTTTAAAAATATTATAGACATGTTTTTTTTTAAATTTTCTAGATGCTCTGGATCAATTCCAAAATGTATACCCGAATTCCGCTTACGTTTTTTTCGCAGTCAGAGCTCATATCGTCTTGTGAATAATTCGAGGCAAAACTGGGGTTCAGGTCCCTCGATTCCAAAAAAATATCAGCTCAAAAGTATCGAGTAAAAAATATTGGTATCGAATGGCAAAAGTATTGATATGGTATCGTATCGTATTGAAATTCATGATCTATTCGTATCTCATTATCTTTGATTCTACTATTAATCGACATTCGCAGTGTTAGCTTTCAAATGATATGAAAAGTGTGTATTTGCAAGACACTTGATTTTGTGAAAATCTTTTTTGAGTACAATAGGTAAAATACCATCCTAACCGGGTGATTAGAAGCGACCAATGGATACAATAGCAACTAACCTGTTTTCTCTAGAGTCAGTGTTTTTCGCCTAGTTCTTGATTTTTGAGAAATTTTTTTTTGCTGATGGTGTCCCACATTTTCTTCCATACAAAGTGTGGTCGACAATTTCTTTTGCCCTCCACAGGTTTGCGAATTGTACCGCTTACAGCTCTGCGATACGAGTGCGATTTTGGCTGCAAATGTCACGTGAGCTTTTCCAATTGGTCAAGTGATAATTGGGTAAGGTATTTTGTTTTCAACAACAGGTTTTGGAAGATGTTTCTGTTCACTAAATGACGAGGCTGAGATACAAGTTTAAGGAAGAGCTCGCATATTGCTTCGTATATTCCAAAACGTAAAGACTAATAAGTTTTAAATGTTTATTTATTTATTTCTTTTAACTCTTCTGTTTTCTCGAGAGAGTGAAAATGTGATGTATATTGGAGCGATTTTCAGTCATCCCTTGCCAAATTGGGTTTGGATACAACCCGAATATATCAACACTTTTACAAATAAAGTTATAAAAAGTCTTGTTACAATTACTAAGTGATTGAAGATTAATGCTTAATGCTTAATGCAAAATAAATAATAAAATAATTTATTTAATACATACGTCTTAATTGTAGTATTAAAAAAGGGCCGATAATTTCACCCTTTTTTTACTGTTTTTAAATGCGTTGCAGAAAGAAATGGGGCTCCCAAAAAAGTGAGGTTAAGCTAGCAACATCACCTTTATTTCATCATGATGTGTACATAATTTGTAAGTGTTGGAGCTGGTCACCTTTACGAAATGACAAATCTGGCCACCTTTATGCAGTTAGACATTTGACGTTTTGTTTTGATTGGTTTTTTCTCACTCTCCACGTACTTTTGGACTTTTTTTCGCTCTCCAACGGCGAACATTAACTGCAGCACTTTTCATAATTTGGTTAATTTAAGAATAAAATAAAATTGTGAATGAAATAAACAAAAAATGAATTAAAACGAAAATTGGAGAATCATCTGTAACTGAGGCAGGTCCATTCGATAACATTCTTACGAACTCAACATTGGTGCCTCCTGTGAGGACCTGAAGCGGTTACTGGGGCATCCATCGTTACATAACCTAAGTAACACGAGGTAAGTGCTTTGATATTTTGTGCTTAGTTAGCTCGAAAATGGCTGAAGGAGAAGGCGAAATCAACGTGTTCGAGCTAGTGGAGGAGCAGAGGGCTCTAATGCAGTCTATCCAAACAACTTTACGAAATTTCAAGAAGGATTCCTCAACCCGCAAATCGGAATCTTATCATCATGCTCGTTTGGAGGCTTTAGCTTCATATCGCACCTAGTTTCGTGCAAATCATCGAGTTTTAGTTCGCCAGTCAAAAAACGCTGAAATACGGAAGTTACATATATATAGATGCTGGAATTTGTGAACAGTTTGAAGAGACATATCTAGACGTGGTAGTCTGCATTCGGGGATCTCTTACGAAGATGTTCACGCCATCGGCTGCGGAAGTTGAGCAAACACCTGCCTTAAACACCAATAATGCAACCTTGGCATCGAACGGCGTACCTCTGCCAGAAATTAAATTGACAACATTTAGTGGAAAGTTCGTCGAATGGCCCGCGTTCAAAGAAATATTTTTGGATCGTGTACACCAGAATGCGAGTTTGAACAATTTACAACGTTTCCACTACCTTAAGTCCACTTTAACGGGCCTTGCTGCTCAAGATATTGAACATGTCAGCCTTGTTGGGGAAAACTATCTGGAGGCGTGGAAAATGTTATGCGAGCAGTACGATAATAAGCGCATTTTGTTCACCCACTATATGGACATCTTGGATCAACAGCCAAACGTGATTCGAGACGAACCTACGTCATTGAAGCAATTTGCACAAACGTGCCGATCTTGTGTCAGTTCTCTCACAAAGCTGCCGATGTTCAATGCTGTTCCTCGGTAGATCTTATGGGCTTCATTTGCCCTAGCTCCAAATATTCGTTTATCGTATTGATATAAATTTCTTTTAATTTGGCGTCCTTCGATAGGCCTCTACTGGGATCCTTTCACCGATGAGTTTGAATTTAAATTTGATTTTAAGTTTGAAGTAGAGAACCCAACCAAACGTACTGTGTTGTCCAATATCGCTAGATTATTTGACCCGCTTGGATAGGTTAATCCTGTTATTATATCAGCCAAGCTTATCTTACAGGAATTGTGGTGTAGCCGAGTTGGCTGGGACAGCCCTTTATCGCCGGAGCTTCATAGAGCTTGGAAGGTTTTCGGCGAGGAATTTCACCACGTATCCCAACTTAAAGTCCCACGTTGGATTCAGTTCGATCCCACAAAGGAACGCTGCGAGTTGCATGTATTCTGCGATGCCTCTATCCATGCTCATTCAGCTGTCGCTTACCTTCGAGGAACATCCGAAAACGGTAAGAGCTTCGTCACAATTCTTACCGCGAAATGTAAAGTGAACCCTATCAATCCCAAGATAACGATTCCACGCGCTGAGTTATGTGGAGCGGTATTGGCGTCTAAACTGTTAAAGTTCATTATTAATAATTTTTGTATTGCAATTAATCATTCTAATATTTTCATGTGGACCGACTCGTCTATAGTCTTACATTGGATTCGAGGGGACCCAAATCGATGGAAAGTCTTCGTATCGAACAGAATCAACCGAATATTAGAAAACACAATAGTTCGGCAATGGCGTCACGTGGCATCAGAAAACAATCCAGCAGATATATCAAGCCGAGGAATTAGACCATCACGTCTTGTACATTGCGACTTATGGTGGCGTGGCCCTTCATTTCTGCAAACTTCCGTTTCCAGAATGACCGAAATCATCGCTAAATACCCATGTTGCACCTCCAAGTGTTGATATGGAAAAACGGTGTGTAAAGGCTTACCTATGTAAATATAAAGGAAGACGTAAACGAAAGGTTGTTGTTATACAAGTGGAGCAGCTTTTCATTGACATTACGAGTGATAGCTTACTGCATTAGATTTTTTAAAAATTGCCGACCTAAGCTGGGTCCTTCCAATAAGGGTTCGTTATCAAACATTGAACTACAGCGCAGCGTTATATGCATAGTAGGAATGATTCAAAGCGAAGTTTTTCCGGAGGATTGGCGCAATCTTTCCAGAAATCGGCCGCTTCCAAACAAAAGCGTACTTCGATCTCTTAACCCCTACTTCGATTAACAAGAAAGAGTTATACGGCTCGGAGGACGTTTGAAAGAAGCGTGGTTGCCGGTGGATAGAAAGCACCCCTATATTCTGCCGTCTAAGCATCCTGTAATTGAGTTAATTGCAAAATATAGCCATTTGAGCACTTTACATGGAGGTGTTTCTCTAACTTGAAATCATATTTGCAGGACATTTTGGATTTTGAATGGGCGCAACGTTGTTCGACCCGTAATACATAAATGTATCGCTTGCTTTAAAAAAAACAAATCCGAAGCCGTGCGTGCAGCGCATGGGGAATCTGCCAGCGGACAGAGTTCGACCTGCTCGTGTCGACTATGCTGAACCTTTTAACATACTGCCATCTAAGGAAAGAGGGCGCGTGTCAATAAAGGGTTATATTGCACTTTTCGTTTGCCTAGCCACTAAAGCGATCCATCTTGAACTTGTAGGAGATCTCACAACGGACGCCTTTATTGGAGCTTTAAACCGATTTATTACCAGAAGGGGCTTATGCTGTAATATCTATAGTGACTGTGGAACAAATTTTATCGGAGCCAATCGTTAACTTCAAGCGGACCGTATAGCGTACCAACATTACATAAAGAACCAAGTTTATCCCATTTGGTTGAACGTGAAGTTCGTTGGCATTTTATACCACCATCAACCCCACATTTCGGCGGACTATGGAAGGCTGGAGTAAAATCCGTTAAATATCACCTTAAACGTACTATCGGGGAACAAAAACTGACATATGAGGAATTTAGTACCTTTTTGGGTCAAATCGAAGCTTGTTTAAACTCGAGGCCTCTTTGTCCATTGTCAAACGAAATCGACGACTTAATGGTACTTACACCTGGCCACTTCCTGGTGGGCGATTCCTTGCTGGCTTTGCCTTTTGTAGAAAGAAACAGCTTGAACCTCACAGAACGTTGGAAACATGGCCAGAACCTAGTCCATCTATTCTGGAAGCAATGGAATAATGAGTACTTATCGCGCTTGCGACGGCGCCCAAAGTGGTTAAAAACAAATCCTAATTTAAAGGTTGGTGACATTCAGCCCGATTCTAAATATTCCCGGCGAGTTCTATTCTCGCGGATTTTATTTTTCTCGAGAAAAAAATCCTCCATTTCTAAACTCCCGGGGAATAGACTTTCCCTCAAAAATTCGGGAGTAGGAAATTCGAACTTCGAAACAGCTGTTTTATACATTTTTGACAGTTCTCCCGACCGCAAATTATTTGAATATATTTGTTTACTTTCAGTAAAAGTTTTAAGATTAGTGAAAACCGTAATAAAAAATAAAAGATGCACAGTATAGCTTTCCGAATGGTTGCAGAGGAAGTAGAAGCTCAATCAGAGGAACAGATTCAGGCACAAAAAGCTGTAAGGAGGCATTTGCGTGATAAGGCAAAACCGCTTGAGTTGCCGCAATCCTTGTGAGTACAATAACGTTTTTTCATGGTATTTTTATTATTTTTAAATTTTTTTAGGTTTGAGAAGTACTATAGAGTAAATAAAGTTACTTTCCAATATTTGCTAGACGTCTTGGTGTCGCACACGCCAGCAAGGAAAAAGGAATTTGGTGTTTCGGCTATTATAAAACTTAGCGCATCTTTACGCTTCTTTGCTGAAGGTGGATACCAAACAGGAATTGGGAAAGATGTAGACGTTTCTCTGGCTCAATCTACCTTCAGTAAAGTTCTCGAAGAAGTAGTGGAAGTTTTCGAAACACATTTATGTCCAAAGTGGATCAAGGTGTGTAAATCTGAAGAAAGACGGCAAAAATCGCGAAAATTTTTCCAGAAGCACAGTATTCCGAGTGTTGTGGGATGTATTGACGGGACCCATGTGCGTATCATTGCTCCTTCTCAAAATCAGCATTTATACTATAACAGGAAGGAGTACTATAGTTTAAATGTTATGCTTGTAGGTTACTTTATTATGATTATCAAATTGCATTTAACTACACTAAACGTATCTATAGATGTGTGATCACGAGCTTCGGATACAATATGTTGATGCCTCGCATCCTGGTGCTTCTCACGACTCCTTTGTGTGGAACAACAGTGCATTAAGAATGCACTTCGAACAGGAGTACTCGCGGAATATAGGTCACTTTTGGCTTCTGGGTAAATTTTTATAAATTTAGTTCATGTGAAATTAGACGGCAAGCTATTTCATCTAATTTCTTCATCTAGGAGATGCCGGGTATCCATTGGAACAATGGCTTTTGACGCCCCATAGATCTCCAGAAGAAAATTCCCCTGAAATGAAGTTCAACGAAACTCACTCGAAATGTCGCAATGTTATTGAACGAACTAACGGAGTATTAAAAAATCGTTGGAGATGTATTCTAGGAGCAAGAGAGTTACATTACACTCCAAAAAAGGCAGCGAAAATTGTAAAGGTGTGTTGTGTGTTACACAACATATGTATACATTTTAAATCATCGCCAATGCTAATCGAAGAAGAGCCAACAGAAGTTCCGACACAACATAATGAGAATACTGAAGTCATATCTCTGGTATCCCGCCAGTACTTAGAAGCAGCTCAAATCATTAGAAATAGAATTGGAAACAATCTATAAAAAAACATAGTTATAGCTTACAACAAATATATACAAATGCAATCAATTTTATTATTTTCAACATATATGTATTTATTCATAACAAATTCATTTTCTTATTGCTAATAAATATTACTTAAAAATCATTCATTAAAAATACAGGTAACGTAACGGTTATATTTAAAAAAAAAATATCGTTATAATTGCATTATATCACATATAATCGATATTTACTGCTATTTAGTTTTTGAATAGCCCCTTTAATTCCCCTATTTCCCGCAGCAATACATTTCTACCAGTTTCGACTCAATTTCCCTGAGTCTAAGCCTCTCCATAGCTAAATTGTGGCGTTTAGTTTCTTCTAGCTCAGAAAATTTCATTTCCTCCATCGTTTGGAAATAGTTTTTTTGTAGAACATACAAGCTGTCAAGCGTCCGACATAAGTTATTCATGCCTTGCTCTTGCTTAACTACACCGCGTTTTATTGCATCGCAAATTTCGTGCTGAATAATGAGTTCTTCAGCTAACACATCAGAAGCAGAGGTTTTTTTCTTTGGCACCTCCTTTCGCACAGGTGTAGGTTTACAAAATTTCGGTGATTCTACATTGTCTTCGTGTTCGCTATTAAAATAGGTTTCGATTTGCTCATCTATCTCCTCAAGTGCTTTATGTCCTATAGCTAGTGTTTCTTCTTGTTCAGGTACTGCTTCTTCTCTTTGGCTCGTCTCAACCCCGTCAAATAACGTCAATCCAAAGGATTTTGCAACACCTATCACCGATTCTTTCATCCCGATCAAAGCGAATATCGCACTCTCGGAGGCAGAGAACTTGTGTTCAATATTGGGACCACCACCTGTGCTTTTTTTTGCCTGTTGTTATTAGCTGCTTTATGCCGAACGTATTTCTTCTGATCTGCCCAAACCTTAGGTATTGCAAATTTACATATGTATTTGAACAAATTATAATTAGTATAACTACCTTTTTCCACTCTGCGACACTTTTAGTTGGTGGTGCCCTTGTAAAATCCTCGCGCAATACCAGGATTACCTTGTATAAGGTTTATAAGGATCTCCCCTTGATGCTTATTTGTAGTTTTTGACCTAAAAAACATTTCAATATTGTTTTCTATTAAAAAATTTCAAAAATACTTACATTTTTGTGTTCTTCTCCCTCACACTTTGCTGGCGGAAAATTTGATTTGAAATTCGCCCTTTTATTTTCATTCGTAATAGATACTTTTTCCCCGAAATACATTTTCCCTTTTTCGAAGTTCGTTTGGAATAGGAGGAAAAGGAAAAGAGAAAAAAGAAATTGAGAAAACTCCCAGGGAGTTTCTATTCAGAATCGGGCTGATTGTGTTAATTAAAGACGAAAGATACCCGTGTAACAGATGTCCGCTGGCTAAGATTATTGAATTGCATCCAGGATTGGATAACCTTGTTCGAGTTGTTTCTCTTAAAACTCAAAACGGGATAGTGAAACGCCCTGTAGTAAAAATATGCCCTTTACCCATACAAGATAACTGGAAGCTAATAGCTGACTATGCGCAATAATATCATTTGCACTTGTTTTCCTCTGTTACAGGTTAGGTTTTGAAGTCGGCTGCATCGCAAAGAGGATTGGATGATCATCGTCGGGCAGATATGTTGGAGCTGGTCACCTTTACGAAGTGACAAATCTGGCCAACTTTATGCAGTGAGACATTTGACGTTTTGTTTTGATTGATTTTTTCTCACTCTCCACGTACTTTTGGACTGTTTTTCGCTCTCCAACGGCGAACATTAACGGCAGCACTTTTCATAATTTGGTTAATTTAAGAATAAAATAAAATTATAAATGAAATAAACAAAAAATGAATTAAAACGAAAATTGGAGAATCATCTGTAACTGAGGCAGGTACATTCGATAACATTCTTACGAACTCAACAGTAAGATTTGTTGCCACTTCATGAAAAATGGAAACGAAAGTTCTTTTAAATAAGTATCTTAGAAATATGTGTGTTAGAAAATATAAAATTTTTTAGCAATTTTACAGCGACTATTTTCAGGTTTTACGAGGGATTTTACATAGAAATTTTATTGTTGAGATCTTCATATTTTTTTAACTCGTCAACTATCACCGAATTCATTGATTTTCTTGAACGCAAATAGCTACGAACATTAATTCCAAATTCATAGAGTGGAATAATTCAATCTGCTATAATAGCTCGGAGTTTTATACAGATTTTATACAAGTAATTGACAACGGAGAAATGTTTAAAATCTTAAAAACCGTTATACCGAGATCGAAACGAGTCCCCATATAAAATTTTTCACTGAACAAAGATTGGTTTCTATCATGTAGCTTTCTAGCGATCGCCAAGTTGGGCTGTTGTCGAAATTCAAATATTAAAATAAAAATATACGCCTTGAAAAGTACTGGTAAACTAACTTACATTTCATTGAGGATTTGTTGTCTTTTTGAAAATCGTAGTAACAGCTTTAAATTTGTTGTTTTTTCTGAATTAAGAAGTTCACCTTCGAAAGGCTTTTTTGACTTTTTACCAAGAGAAACATATTAAAAGTAAAATTTTATTAAATTTTTATACCAATCAAAATTTACAAATATTCGGCCAGAGTTCGACCTTTTTTTGGCGAATCCGATCCGAACTTTATTGGCCGAACATGGCCGAAGTCGAAGCCGATGTTCGATACTCATTCCCATGAAACTTAGCAAGCTTGCCACCACTATAATTTGGTATTCGGTCAACTAATAACTTCCAATTTAACAAAAGCAATTTACATAGAGAAAACTACCTAGCGTCGAGTAAATAACTACCAAGTTCGGTGTGAAGACCCCCTGGTAATCGGCATTTAATATAATAATTTGGCGCTACAATTTGTGATGTGCGTCTTGATGTTGTACCATAAATTCTGGGACCTACAAATTTACGCCAACTACGAATCTGAATTAATTCCCATCAAAATTCTGCCGTAGATACTCTTTTCTCTCTCAAAACTTGCAGTTTCACATACAGCTGTTATTTACATCCATAGCGCAAAATGTAAAGCTTTGGAAATGCGATCGCAAACGATTGAATGTTTTTAGTTACTGCTTACAAGTTTTATTAAACTTATTTCATATTTTTAACATTCAAATTCCCGAATGGAATTTTCTTTTGACCTACATACATACTATGTACAGTACAATCAGCTGTTTGTAGCCATCTTCAAAATTAAATGTCATTAAATGCCACTACATTGTATGTGCTTTCAATTTTTCCAACTTTGCGCGCCGAGATCACAGAACATCCCAAGGTATTGGAAAGTATTGGATCACCATTTTCGTGTCCGAAATAACCCGGACTTTATTTTAAACAAAGCGTCAAAATGTATACCAGCTGCTATTTGTTTATCTCCAAACGCAAACTATTTTGAGAAATATCGGATCGATCGCAGGGATGCGGATGCCTAAAGTGGATCGTAATTGTCTCCTTCTCCGTGCCCGGTTCGGGTTATTACTTGTCGGTTACGTCCGATTGTAGAATTCATAAGACAAAACTTGAACATATTACATGTCAGGCAATTGTCAGGTGTATTAGCTGCTTATATTAGAGAAGCGAGACCTTACTTTTTACAATCTCTTTTCCTTTCTTTCTTTGTATGGAGTGGCACAAACTGAAGCTCTGCTTTCCAATAAAAGGGATTCAAGAAGGGTGTTTGTAGTCGTATTGAAATGGAAATACTGTTCTAGGATGCATGCTGGCAGAAAATTTTTTTCACCACTTCTTAAATTCTCTGGAATGGATCCACTTAGGTATAAATAAAATGAAACAGCTGATTTCTGGGGAAATTAAAAAATTAATTTCGCTGCAAGATAAGCTTTTCATTCAAAAATTTACCAATAGCGTTTTCTTTTCCCCATATATGGGTTGTGTTCATATTTCAAAATATTGCCCTTGAACCAATAAAAAGTCCAACATTTTCTACTAATACATATTGTATATATATATATATAAATATATCCATTTGCAGAACGACAGGTAACCGAAATGTTACAATAAAAGTGATCGCCAGGCAGATAACTTGTACAAGCTTGTACCAACTTGCAAGTAGAGAGCGCAATATTAGGGTTTTATTTTCCCAGAAAATAATAAATATGAGTGATTTATTAACGAAAGACGAAGTGATTTATAAACGAAGAAGGGGAAAACAAAAGAACCAAGTTCATTAGACAACGTTCAGACAGGGAAACTTTTGTCGCGGCAACTCGTTACTTGTAGGAGAGAGAGGGACGGGGAAAGGGGAAGGGCACCGAGTTGCTCGGGCGACACGCTTTGTGTTCTTATTCGTCTCAGTCGGCGGCTAAGAAATTCGACATTCTTTTTCATTTATAAATTCTTTCAGTGGTTGCAGTTTTGTTGAGTTTTAAGTAAATCCATACGGTATGTTGGGAAATGAAATTTTGTTATTTTTTTGCGATTAAATATACACATGTGTATGCATATACTATACATATTAACGTAAATTATGCTAAAACTTCGTTTTTCAACTCACATTTTACTTATAATCACAAAATTCAGAATGTGTAAATGCCGCTTAAGCGAAGCGTACAGAAATTTGCGAAAATGATATAAAATGAAATGCCAAAAAATTCTCAGAACAGAGTTGCTCTGTGTGAACGCGACGAGCAACACCAAAAGGGAAATCGCCGATAATAAGCAACAAAAGTTTCCCTGTCTGAACATAGTCTCGCGCCAAACTCAGTATCTTCTGTCTTTGAGAGAGTATGACGCCTTATTCTCTGAATGATTTTTACTGGGGTCTCATTCAACAACCAGCACCATTTTTTTCAAGGAAAGAAAACGCCATATTTTAACCTTGCCCTAGTGCTGCCATATTTACAGCTATAGCTCAAAATTATAGTTTTGTTGATAAGATTAAAGTCATTGAAATTATCCCCTAGTAAATTATTTTTTTTTGAATTTCAGATTTGAACTAATAGATTATTTTTTATTACAAAAAAAATGGTTGCAGCTCTTCTATGCATTCCAGTAGTCGCAGCAAATGTGAAAAGAATATTTCCCAAACAATTTGTTGTCTTGTTTTAAGAACTAACGATCTAATAATCTAATTCTTCAGATTATACTAAAATTTAGGTATCGAATATGTTTAAAAAGAAAAACGAAATAAAAAATCAATTTATTTAAGGTTCCATTGTGTAAAGAGTGTTATTGTGTAGTTATTAGTTGTGTAGTATGTTAGTTATTTTATTTTGATTTAATTGTTTTTTTATTGGTGTTTCATAAAATTAAAAATCCTGATTTTCTGAAAATATATTCTTTTGAAGGTTAATTTTTTTGTTACAAGTGCAGTTTTTTTATGGGGGAATTTACAGTTTCTTGGAAAGAAAATCAGCCTAGCTAAAAGGAATTTTCAACGTTTTCTCCATGTGGTTGGAGGGATCATCTTAATAAGATCGTATGTTGATGCTTGCTCACATAACTGCAAACATATCGGGCAAATTTTCTATTCTAATACCTACTAGATTCTTAGATTTCTCGACACTTTACGAGAAGCTATCTCTCGCGAGTACCGCTTTCTTGCTTCTCGTGTATCGCTAATCTCGTACGACTCGCGAGCTTGTCGATACTCAATTTCATTGAACGCATTTTAATACTTGGCACTTGTGCTTACTGTCTAATTTTAACTTTAACCACCATCTGCCCTTTGTATACGACCGTATAAAACTTTTGAATTTGAATTTGAATAAAAAAACTAATCATCGAAAGGATCTGGGTTTCGGTAAGACGCATTTATTTTGTCAAGAAAACTCAAGTCACTAACATAACCTCAATTTTGCTGCGTGCCGACTGTCGACTGTGGCTATATTTGAAGGTAGCAGGAAAAGGGGAAAAATTAGTACAGTTTTCATTATTTTTTGGGTACTATTTGTGGATAAATTTTGTAAACGAAAATTCGCAGAAAAATATAAAACTATCAGGACTATGATTTTCACGAAATTTGAAATGAAAAGTGAAAGAAAAACCAAAGACGAACCTATCGAAATTAATATGTTTGCTCCATTTATCTTTCTATTTTGACCGGAAAGAATTTAGTTGGCATCACTCTAAGGCTGGCATGCCGAAATATTCGAAATTACAACAACCACCCCTTAAGTGACATCAACTTTTTATTACACCATGATTATTTTTCATATTTGTTTACAGTTGTTATACAGTTTGTTATTGACCGTGTGCAAGTATTCTGGGTAGTAAGTAGTATATATATTTACGATGTTTTTCTCCCATTGCATTTAATTGATTTTCTTGAAAATCGCATGAATATTGTGGAAGCAATCTAAAAAAAAAGGAATGAAGATCCACCAGTATTGATTGAAATCTCATATTTTCAACTGAAATCGTATACGAACTCACATTACAAGCTATTAAGTTGTCATATATTCCTCGATCAAATATATGTATGTGACTTCATGCAAACTTAAAATAAACCGATGGCATCATTTTGTAATATGAAATAAATAAATTTAAAAAAAAATCTATACTTTGGGTACGGTTTAATTATTTGTACAAAGGTTTCGAGTTATATTCCTCAAATGCGTGACCCGATCTTAAATTTTTTTTCACGTGTAGTAATGCTGCCATTTTCGATAATTATTTAGTTAAGAAACTCGTTTTGAAATATGCACCGTTTTGCATATTTCAAAAATAAAGGTAAATTAGTTACTCTTATTGTGTGTTAACTAAGTCAGCAGAGCTATAAATTTTTTGGTTCACACATACTTAATACTTTCCACAATTAGTATTTAGTACTTTTATTGATTCACTTTAAACTAATAATTAACAATTTATTAAATAAAATCTCTCTAAAAATTGTTTTTACTTTAAAAAAAAATAATGAAACTCTGAAATATGGACAAGGATAAAAGACAAAAGAGGCTAGACTAAAACCCAGTTGAAACACGTTCTTTTTTTAAACGCACGCGAATATAATTTGTTCAAGAAATGTTATATGCCCTACAAAACAGTTACAGCGGGCGAGCCCAATATCCCATTTTTAAATGGGTCACCAGGGGTCTGTGGAGGGGTTAGAGGGGTACTTTTTCTCTAAGGGGTGGGTTTTGGGTGGTACGCCTTTGTACAAATAACTAAACATTCCCCAATATTTTTCCACTTATAAACGTTTAAAATAGATTACCAATTCTTTTTATACATAAGGAAACCATTACAATTCACATCAATTCAATTCAGTTGAACGAACTTTGCAAATAAGTCCAGGCCAAGTCGTCGCAAAATCTTTTCTCAGTCGGAATCTTTTCTCAGTCAAATGAACAATGGATACTATAAATTATAAAGAAATATCCACAAGTAAAAGTACTCTAAAGATAGCATCAGAGGTAGAGAAATATGTTGGGGAAAAAACCAACCATGAAACGGAAAGAAACGTGCTAAGAAAACAGTTATCATGGACACATTTGCCGAAAACTTTATAAACAAAGATTATTCAAAGACGAATTCATATAGGTGTATTTACTATAGCTGCCGATTTGATTTTTTTTATTCACCTAAGTACGTGTGTTTTGTTTTTGCGTATGAGCTTTCAAAAGCCGTAAAAGCAAAAACAAAATATATGTAAATTTTGACAACTTTCACGCAAAAAAAAAAATAAAATACATGGGAATTTGTTAGTTGTACTTATAACACCAACTTTTACGAATTCGCCTTGGATTATTCATTGTGAAAAAAATCATTATTTACGGGTGACAGTAAATTTAAAATTTTTTGCTCAGATATAACCTCTTACGTCTGTCGAAAGCTTAATGAGGAGCTTAAAACGTGATTTAAGTTCACTTTGTACGCTCATATGTAGCTGATCACAATCACCTAATTTAAATGACATTGAGTCTAGAGTTATTTGGAGCAAAGACCAAAAAAGCACCGCACACATAATAAAACAGAGTTGGCATCTGCTTCTGCTTGAATTTAGCAAAATCCCGACGCCGTTCTGTCAAAAGTTGGCAGAGTCGATGTCAACACGGTTGCGAGCTGTGATACAAGGAAAAGGTCTCCCATAGCCAAATTTTTAACTAATTTTTTATGAATTCCAGTTGTGTTCCTCTATAACTTTGAGTCTGAAGTGCTATGTTTTGTTATAAACATTTTCTTTTTTTTCTGTAATTTATTGAGCTTGAGGCCAGATTTTTATTAGGGAATAATATGAGAAAACAACGATTTTTCAAAGTTGCAGAAGTGATAGTTGCTAATGCGGAGATCACCACATTTTTTTTTATTAAACGTAAATCTTATATAAGTTTTTTGTTAGTAGACAGTTGATGCGCATCAAATATGCTGCTTAAAGTAAATATCTTGTTTAATAAAAATGTGTTGGTTGATTTCATACTGTTCCATTATAACTTTGAGCGACTGTATGTGATCGTATACACAAGAACCAATTCGACGACTTTTTGATGGTTAAATTTTTATATATTTGTATTAAGCTCCAACAACGTTGGATAAATAGTATAAGGAAACCATTAAAATTCACTTTGATATTTATTTCAAACCCAAATTCTTTTCAAAATCATCTATCAACTTGTTTGTCATTTGTATGGCTTGTGACTTTATTTGGTCCATATCTTTAGTGTAACGTATTAAATTCATTTTCATAGAATTTCTTAGCACTTCTATTTCGTTAATACGACTCCGACTACGACGATTTATGACCATTAAATTCTGAAATATACAAAGAAAAAATTAACAACTTCTAGTTCAAATTTTCGTTCATTTAATACCTCTAATTGTTCATTTTGATGGGCAAGTTGCTTTTCTAAGTGGCGTAAACTAAGTTCTTTAAAACGCATTCGTAGGGGCAAAGTTCTTTGAAATGGATTTTTTTGTTGAATATTCCTAAAATAGAATGGTGGTATTATATCCATACTTATTTATATGTATGTATGTATGTGTAATACATTTAATAAAAATGTATGGTCCGTGTAACGTACCAGGCGTTTCCTTCAAATTGTTTATATTGCTCTTTTAACATTTCCAACTCAGCTATTCGATTTCCAACATCATATTCCTCCCAAAATTGCTCCAAAGAATTATGCAGGCTACGCATCAACTGTTTTCTCATTTCACAGATTAATTCTTCTTGGTTTTGTACTACATGCTTCTGACGTTCCAGTAAAACTGCCGTGAACTTATCCAAATGTGTAGGCCTATCACAAAAAAATAATACGTTTAGAAATAAAGAGAATTAATTAACACTTACATATTTTGCGAATTCATGAATAATGATCAACTGAGGAATAATTTTACAAAAATTGCTAGAAAAAATTAATAATTTTTTAAAAACTCGCGAATTCAAATTTTTGTTAATACAAAAACACCGCAATATCAGACAATAATGTATTTTGGCAACGTAGTCTGACAAATTGCTGGCATTTTTATAGAACATTCTAGAACTCTTGTCCAAATGCGCATCAATTTATTTGCGTACACGTATACGCGCAATGGGAGAATTGACACAAAAATTGCCGAAAAACAGAAAATAATATTCTTTTGGTTACCGTTCCCTTTCCCTTTCAACCCTTCTCTTATACAGAATTGTTGCATAACTCCTCTTCCGTCTATACTTGCCCCGCTGACAATCAAAAAAACAGATTTTTTCTCGGGTTACTACTTTTTCTTCTTTGTTTCATTTTTGGTTGGATTCGTAAAATGTTCTTCTTTGCGCACACATTGCTATGATTTGCATAATTAGACGTTTAAGCGAACTCCATGAAGGGTCTGCTGTCGCTTAGCGCGTATGGTCGCCTGCCACATTATCATATTGGATGTTTTAGCTTTTGCCTCATAGTTCGAATCCCAGCTTTTTTTCGTGCCATGTCTAATTTTTATGCATTTTTTTTCTAAATTAAATACGATATATTTATTAACTTTCATAAACTTTTGGAAATCTTGTTTCAATTACCTTTATTTTCTAATTTTATTGCGTTACAAATGAATTTACGAAATTATCAAAATATATATTTAAGATATTAGATATAAATTTTTATTTATAAATACTGGTATAATAATCAAAATAAAAACTTATTCAGATGTACATATATTTAACCGATTTACATAATTTTAGCAAATTAAAATAAAAGTATTCAAGTTTTCTTGATGTCACTTGCAACAAATACCTATCAACCAGAAAATGTTCCCGCAACATTGAATTTCTGCATTTGTCTGCTTTTTTAAAAAATTAACATTTCAATTCCGCAGCGAAAACGTTTCAACTCTGTTAAGAAATAAATAAAAATGTTCGACCTGAGTCGTTTGTACCTTCTCATTGTTTGATGTTATCTGGTTACAGCAGGGTGACGAAGGTATAATCTCGCACCTTTTGAGTGTTATGAGGGATTCGTTGGATCTTGCTTACATTCCAATGGTGTGGAGGAGAGCTAAGGTAATTTGTATACCAAAGGTAGGAAAAAGGGATACTCACTAGCGAAGTCCTTTAGACCAATTAGTTTAACCTCCTTTGTACTCAAAACTATGGAGAAGATCATCGATAATGAGAAGGAAACATCTTCACCCCAGTCAGCATACATACAGGGCGGGATGATCTACGGATACTGCTTTGTACCAACTGACGACGGAGATACAGAGTGTTTTCGACTTCGAAGAGACCGTTATATGTGCTTTTCTGGAAATAGAGGGAGGTATGCCAAGCGCTAACGAAAAGGAACGTGCACTCATCCATATGCAATTGGATAGAGGCACTACTTAGGACCAGAACAGCGGAAACAACTGTAGCGGGCAGCGTTGTGCAGCTAAAACCCAGTAAGGGCTGCCCACAAGGGGGAGTAATCTCCCCTCTTCTGTGGAGCCTGGTAGTGGATGAACTGCTACAGTTGCTAACTGACAACGGAATTCGCTGCCAGGGATACGCGGATGACATTGTCATTATAGCAAGAGGAAAATACGTCAGCACATTATGTGATATCGTACAAAGAGCGCTAAATCTTACAAAGGCATGGTGCGACGGGGTGGGGCTCAATATCAACCCACAAAAGACTGCCATCGTACCATTCAGCAGAAAAAGGAAACTACTAGGGATGAGAACTATCTCCCTGGCAGGGATTGAAGTCAGCATGGTAAGCAAGGTGAAGTACCTAGGTCCACAATAGACTCCAAATTACTCTGGAGGGAACATGTCGATGCGACAACATCCAAGGCAACCAAAGCAATAATGGTGTGCAGACGTCTAGCGGGAAAATCCTGGGGCTGCAGCCCAAATATGCTTAGATGGATGTACACTATGATTGTTAGGCCGATAGTAACCTGTGGGGCGGTGGCGTGGGTATCAAGAACCTTCCTTTCAGCGGTGAGGAAATCACTGACAAGGCTCCAACGAGTAGCGTTTGTGTGCATAACAGGAGCTATGCGCACGTGTCCGACTAGAGCACTAGCGGTGATCCTAGACCTAAAAAAGCCACTCCACATAGTTATAGAACAGGCAGCAAAAAGAACCCTACTGAACATTGCTAAGGAAGGGTATGGGAAAGGGAAAGTCATATCGTCTAAGAAAATGGAGACGCTGAGCGCGCGGCTACCACTAGCTCAACTCCCCAGGGACGATATCATCAAAGTTACAAATTTTGAAAGGAATTTTAAAATTGAATTAGGAAACAAAGCAACATGGAACGACACCTCCCAGCTAGAAACCTGCACTGGTACACTGACGGTTCTAAAACACCGGAAGGCATAGGAGCTGGGGTCTTGGCCCCAGAGCACACATGTCGGTACCAATGGGAAGGACTCCAAGCATCTTCCAAGCGGAGGTGTATGCCATCCTGTTATGTCCAAAGGAGAAACTACCGCAATGAACGTACAATCATTCTGAGCGACAGCCAAGCAGCTCTCAAGGCGCTAGCCTCGTATGAGGTGAAATCCTCACTAGTGCTTGAATGCATACAGAGACTTAAAACGTTAGCAATACTAAATCACATTCAGCTCCTCTGGATCCCAGGCCATCGAGGCATAGAAGGTAATGAGGAAGCTGATAGATTAGCAAGGGAGGCGGCTCTAAAAACGCTTTTCCTAGCGATAGATAGATAGATATATATTAGAGGATTGCACTTCGACCTTAAAGATCCATTGTGCCCTCTGCTCTTTATAGTACCTCGTCTAAACCCAACTCCTTTATAAAGTCTAATATAATAGTTGCTGGCAACGAGCGTACATGCTCCTCAGCTGGGCTATGTGTACCCAGGTAGCTTTGGCGTCTTCTCGAGATAGCGTCACACTCAAGCAACAGGTGCATCGGGGTCTCCGGAGCTAAGTCGCAAAAACGACAGTACTCGTTCGACCATATTCCGAGCCTGTGCAGATGACCTCTCAGCCTGCAGTGTCCTGTGAGAAAGCCTGTCAACATCCTCAGACTATTCTTCGAGAGGTGCATAAACTGCTTGAAGCGTTTATGGTTGTAACCTCCCAGTAGACACTTCGCCTGACGTAACCCCGGCTCAAACTGCCAGTGATCCTCCTTCAAGTTGTTTTCTTCTATCCTAAGCTCTTCCTTGATAGTGTGTTGTCCTATCGCTAGGAAAGGCTCAGGTCCTATAGGCGTTTTTTGAGCCGCCTCCCTTGCTAATCTATCAGCTTCCTCGTTACCTTCTATACCTTGATGGCCAGGGATCCAGAGGAGCTGAATATGATTTTGTATTGCTAGTGTGTTGAGTCTCTCTATGCATTCAAGCACTAGTGAGGATTTCACCTCCTATGAGGCTAGCGCCTTGAGTGCTGCTTGGCTATCGCTCAGAATTATTATACGTTCATTGCGATAGTTTCTCTTCTGGTTGATCTCTGCACATAACAGGATGGCATACACCTCCGCTTGGAAGATGCTTGGAGTCCTTCCCATTGGTACCGACATGCGTGTTCTGGGGCCAAAGATCCCAGCTCCTATGCCTTCCGGTGTTTTAGAACCGTCAGTGTACCAGTGCAGGTTGCTAGCTTGGAGGTGTCGTTCTAGTGCGGATACGCTCCATGTTACTTTGCTTCCTAACTCAATTTTAAAATTCCTTTCAAAATTGGTTACTTTGATGATATCGTCCCTGGGGAATTGGGCTAGTGGTAGGCGTGCGCTGAGCGCCTCCATTTCCTTAGACGATACCCTTCTTTAGCAATGTTCAGTAGGGTTCATTTCGCTGTCTGTTCTATAACTATGTGGAGTGGCGTTAGGTCCAGAATCACCTCTAGTGCCTTAGTCGGACACGTGCGCATGGCTCCTGTAATGCACACACACGCTAGCCGTTGGAGCCTTATTAGTGATTTCCTCACTGTTGTAAGGAAGGTTCTTGATACCCACGCCACCGCCCCATAGGTTACTATCGGCCTAACAATCATAGTGTACATCCATCTAAGCATGTTTGGGTTGCAGCCCCAGGACTTTCCCGCTAGACGTCTGCACACCATTATTGCTTTGGTTGCTTTGGATACTGTCACATCGACATGTTCTCTCCAGAGTAATTTGGAGTCTATTGTGAGACCTAGGTATTTCACCTTGCTCACCATGCTGACTTCGATACCTGCCAGGGTGATAGTTCTCATCCCTGGTAGTTTCCTTTTTCTGCTAAATGGTACGATGGCCGTCTTGTGTGGGTTGATATTGAGCCCCACCCCGGCGCACCATGCCTTTGTAAGATTAAGAGCTCTTTGTACGATGTCGCATAAAGTGTTCTCGTATTTTCCTCTAGCTATAATGACAATGTCATCCGCGTATCCCTGGCAGCGAATTCCGTTGTCAGTTAGCAACTGTAGCAGTTCATCCACTACCAGGCTCCACAGAAGAGGGGAGATTACTCCCCCTTGTGGGCAGCCCTTACTGGGTTTTAGCTGCACAACGCTACCCGCTACAGTTGTTTCCGCTGTTCTGGTCCTAAGTAGTGCCTCTATCCAATTGCATATGGATGAGTGCACGTTCCTTTTCGTGAGCGCTTGGCATACCCCTGTATGCGTGGCGTTGTCGAAAGCTCCCTCTATATCCAGAAAAGCGCATATAATGGTCTCCTCGAAGTCGAATGCACTCTGTATCTCCGTCGTCAGTTGGTACAGAGCAGTATCCGTAGATCGTCCCGCTCTGTATGCATGTTGACTTGGGTGAAGAGGTTTTCTTCGCAGAGTTTTTGACCTTATCTCATTATCGATGATCTTCTCCATTGTTTTGAGTACAAAGGAGGTTAGACTGATTGGTCTAAAGGACTTCGCTAGTGAGTAATCCTTTTTTCCTACCTTTGGTATAAAAATTACCTTAGCTCTCCTCCACACCATTTGAATGTAGGCATGAGCAAACGAATCCCTCATAACATTCACAAGGTGCGAATTTATACCTTCGCCGCCCTGCTGTAACATCACTGGCAGTATGCCATCAACTCCCGGAGACTTATACCGGTCAAACGAACTCATGGCCCACCTCACTGAATGGTGGGTAAATATACTTTTAGCCATCATCCAGTCAGTTTGTGGTGGTCTCGATTTCCGTGACCAAGGCTCCATGTCAATTGCGGAGGCATCCGGGAAGTGAGTCGACAGCAGAGCTAGCGCCCTTTCCTCTTCACTAGCGGTATACGTACCGTTCGGTAGTTTAATGGCTAGTTTTGTCTCTATTTTCTCTTTTGCTAGAGCTCTGTAAAGTCTTGCTGCAACTGGAGTGGAAGCAATGTCCTCACAGAAGCGTCTGAAGCTGTCTCTTTTTGCTTTTCTTATCTCCTTACTGTACTTCGTTAGATTTGCTGCGTATTCCTCCCAGCATCCGGTGCGTTTTGCTTTGTTGAATAGCTTCCGCACCGTTTTCCTAAGGGAAGAGAGGTACTTAGACCACCAGGGTGTTTTTGTTTTGCATTTTGGTTTTGTCTCGGGGCAGCTGCAGTTGAAGGCATCCGTGACTATGTCATTAAGCCTTGTTACCCTTCTTTCTAACTCCATACAGTTCGTTCCCCTTTTCCCGATTTTGTCCTATGCTAGATAAGTTTAGGCTAATTAGGTTACTATATTTCTCCCAGTGAGCCCTCCTGGGATTTCTCATGGATTTGCCCGCCATAGACTTTACCTTCAGATCAAACTGGATGATTCTATGATCCGACAGAGAAGGTTCCGAGGAAACCTCCCATTTCGAGACCACATTATCCGCCAGTTTATTACTGAGAGTAATGTCTAGTACCTCTTCTCTGGTTCTGGTGACAAACGTCGGTGTATGCCCGACGTTACATATGTCCAGATCATTACTTAGTATATATTCTAATAAAGACTCACCCCTCTTATTGGTGTCGGTGCTGCCCCACTCTTCGTTATGTGCATTCGCGTCACATCCGATGATAAGGGGTAGTTTTGCATCCTCACAGTACCTTATTAGCTGTTGAACCTCGGGCGGGGGGATAGTGTTAGTGTCCCCTGGGAAATATGCAGCGGCAAGTACTATATCTTTGGATACTCCATCCACCGCCAGTCTTGCCTGAACTGCTACCAAGTCCCGAGTTAGGTGGCTCTGTAATGCAAAAGTAATCAATATTGCTCTTAAGCACTACACATGCTCTGGGTCTTTCAGATGAGAGATCCCAAATTACCTTACTATTTGACTCCTGCAGTCCCCTTATTTGGCCCTTGTAGACCCACGGCTCCTGGGACAGTATTATACCCAGATCCTCCGAGGCGGACCTCCTAGCTATAACAGCCGAAGCTGCTCTCGCGTGGTGGAGGTTGATCTGGGTTACTGTCACGGACGGAGTCATAGTTGTGGCTCGTCGATCTCCGAGAGCCTTAATTCGCTCTCGCTGCCTCTGTCTAGCTCGAGCCTACCTAGGTCGAGTCCCTCAATCAGTTTCTGCGTCGTGGGAACTTCCGCTGCTTCGATGACCGTCCTTGCCGGTTCCAGGAAACTCGCAGGGAATGCCAGAGACTTGGCCGGTGCTTCGGATGGTTGGGCCATTTCCGTAGACACCTCTTCGCCCTGTACTTTTCCCGACGCCGCATCTGGTTCGCCCGCGATCTTTGGTCGCCAGGGCCTGACGGTGACGAAGCTGAACCTATAATTCAACCTGAAGCTGTCTCGCTTCAGTCTGCTGAACGACCCTTCATCCATCCCTAGTTTCAGCCTGATACCATTGTCCTCGATACTGCTGCTGATGATACGCCATGCTGCCCTATGGCATGTTCTACGGATTTATCCGCACTCCTCGGGAGGAACCCCATAACCGTATGCGTTGCGGGTATCTCATCCCCCCTCTTCGTACAGAGTTTCGGTCCTTTCCAAGCCCCGAGTCGCGGTGCCGCCTCCACAAGCCAAGGCGCAGTTTTTTCGTCCTTGCAGTCTACAAGGAGTAGTCCCGGACGAAAGTACACGCCACAAAAGGCGAGCGGGTAGGTCCACCCTTTAAAAACCTCATCCATAATCGCCTCTTGCAGATCAGTAAGGTCTTCGGAGCTCAGCGTTACCACCGGGTAGCCTTCGGGCAGTACTGCCAGCCGGATGCCTTTGAGAGCGTCCGAGTAGCTAATAGGCTGCCCTGTTCCACCCGCCGGTTCCACTGGGTCCTTCCCTACCTTTGTTTCTGCTGAGCCCGACGATGGGGGAGGTGGGTGTGCCCGCTGCCGTTTTGAGCTCGGTGCCTGTGGCGTGATCTGCCCGCTCCTCCGCTTATCAGCGGGTGCAGGTATGTCTTGGATGGTGGTATGCCCGCTTCTCCGCTTTACAGCGGGCGCGGGCCTGTCTGCTACTCCTTTCCCGCTCGACCGCTCTAGTGCGGGTGCGGGTACAATTGTATTTCGCCTGTATTGCGCACTAGGCCCCCCGCCCTTCCGTTCTTCGACGGGTGCGGGTGTTTGGTCTATTTGCGCTCTCAGTACCGCCATCTCTCTGGCGGTCTCCGGAGATTTGCCCTGTTCCAGGTAGCGTAGGTGCCACTTTACACCTGAGCCAGACAGCCCTACTCTTCTGCGGTCATCTAGGGCTCCTGGTCTTCCTCGGGTAGGTAGAAGTGGAGGTTTGCCCCTCCTTCGCTTACGCTTACCTTTGTGGCTTTGCACTCTGCCTGGCCCGAATTCCGGTGAACGGTGACTGGTGTGTGCCGATCTACCTGGATGCCCGGAGACCGATCCGTCCGATCGTGTCTCAACGGTCATGGTAGACGAGGCCGGTGATCTGGAGCGATGCCTGGAGACTGATCCCTCTGATCTTGCCTCGACAGGTTTGTCACTCCCGTTGCCCATTGTTTTTCGGCGGCGTGCTGCTTCTCTGCTCGTGGAGGGCCCGTCACTATCTTCCCGAGCGTGCTCGGCAAAGAGGGCTGCCTCTGCGGGGGAAAGGTCAACTGGGAGGACAGTGCCTCGTCTCCCTGTTCTCCCCTGGTCTTCCTTCTTCTCTTCCTCATTTTTGTTTTTGTTGTTGGTAGTTGTCTTCATCTTTTTCGTACGACCGCTTTCTCGCCAAGGCGATACTCACGGTCTATCTATTTGAGTGGGGGTCTCAAAAAAATTCGCCGCGCCAGCGCCCCTTGCCGCGGTGAGGCCACGTTACTCCTCGAGGCGTGAGTCGATGAAGGTGGTGATTGTCTCTCGGTGAATGTCGTTCAGGACTACCTGGTAGGCAGCAGGGTCCAGTCTGTTGGTCGTGTGCGACTGGATCTCGGCGGTCATATCTAGGAGATGGCCCCTGACATGTCTCGGAGTCGGATCCTTAGCAAGCAGGTATTCGTTAGGGTGGCCATTACGGTGGCAACCAACGAGGAACTGCCTGGCGAGCATAAAGTTGTGCTCCCTAACTGGGAGCATTGAAGCCTCATGTTGTATATGGTCTACCGGAGACATCAGAAGGCATCCCGTTGCCGTCCTGAGTGCTGTATTCTGGGTAGCCTGTAGTCTCATCCACTGGGTCCTGCTCGTCCCGGGCGACCAAATTGGAGCGGCGTAGTTTAAAACCGACCGGCCAATCGCCTTGTATGTTGCCAACAACGTTTCTTTGGGGATAGAAATAAGTTCGGACCAGTGAAGAAGCGAGCAAGTTCTGAGAGGTAACCATTCACTTTTGAGCACATGTCATCAATTGCATTGCCGGGGAGAGGACGCCACCCTGTGGTACTCCTTGTTTAATTCTTCTCGGTTTAGATGTTGAGTCTCTAAAATACACCGACGCCTGTCGACCACTCAGGTAGTTCGCGGTCCACCGCTTCAGACCCTGCGAGAGAGTGGATGTTTCAATGTCTTCAAGTAGCGTTGAATGGTTGACCGTATCAGAAGTCTTTGATAGGTCCAACGCCACTAAGACAGTGCTCTCACAGGGACGGTTACGATTGAGGCCTCGAATCACCTGGGTGTTTATGACGTTTAGTGCTGTTGTTGTGCTGTGCACCTTCCGGAAGCCGTGTTGATGCTTAGCCGGGCTCAGATGGTGTGTAAAATAGGGAAGCAGCATAGCCTCGAGTGTCTTGACCACTGGTGAAAGGGAAATCGGTCGATAGGATTCTCCCTTTTCGGCTGGTTTCCCTGGTTTCCACAGCGGTAGTACCCTCCCAGTCTTCCAGGTCTCTGGAATGATGAGGGTAGTCATAGACATGTTGAACAGTCTCGTAGGGTATGCTACTCCCTTGGGGCCCAAATTCTTTAGCATCAACATGCTTAGTCCGTCAGGACCAATGGCCTTGGAGGCTTTCGCCTTCCCGATGGCTTCCGCAACCTCACTACATGCGAAGCCAAGAGGCACGCTTGGTTTTGGTAATTTGCGTAGCCTTCTGGACACCTTCCGTTTGGTCCTATCCACCGAAGGATGCAGTGTAAACTGTCGGCTGAAGTAGCTCGCGCATCTCTTCGGGTCCGCCGAAGCGCGGTCACCGAATGAAATCTCCACTCGATCATCACGCTTTGCCGGATTGGACAAGGACCTCACGGTGGTCCGAAGCTTGCCCACACCTGCCGCAAAGTTGCAGGACTTCAGGTGCTCCTTCCACTTGTTCCGCTTATGTTCGTCTACCAGGGTCCGAATCTCCGCGTTTAAATCCCTAATGCGGGGATTTTGGGGATCGGACAGGCGAAGGTGGTCACGTTCGTTGGCTAGCGTTGCCGCTTCCGCTGGGAAATTCGGACGAATCTCCGCTATTCTTCCAGCGGGAACGAAGCGGGCCGTAGCGGTCGTGACCACCCTGCGGAACTGTCGTTCGCCAGCGCGAACATCTGTTGGTGTGGGTAGGGTACCGAAGGTACTCTCAATGAATTCCGCGAATCCGGACCAATCAGCTTTTTTAAAGTTGATAAAAGTCTTTCGATCCGCGGAGACAAAGTCGAAAGGTCTGTCAATCGTGATGATTATGGGTAGGTGGTCTGATGCAAGCGATAGCATTGGTCGCCACGTTATGCTATTTATCAGACCTGCACTAGCTATTGTTAGGTCAGGCGAGCCGCTACAACTACCCATAATCCTGGTGGGGACATCATCATTCATCGTGCAGAATGTCGAATCGTCTATCCGCACAGCCAGATCATTTCCCCACCGATCTGCTGGCAGGCTTGAATGCCAAAGATCGTGATGCGCATTAAAGTCACCTACTACTAATCGGTTTTCACCTGTGAGGAGCGCACCTATGTCAGGATGATATCCTGTAGGGCAGCAGGTGACAGGGGGTATATATACATTGAATATTTCGAGCTCGACATTACCTGACCGGATAGCTATGCCCTGACATTCAAGGGTAGTATCCCTGGGGTTAATGTCTACTTCGATAAGACGATATTGCACTGTGTTGTGTGTGATAAATGCTAGGCCACCTCCATTATCATCGACTCTCACCAGGCCAATGCCGTAATAGGAGCCCAACCACCACAAATAGCAGATGAGGAGTCGTTGCTTACTCTGGCACAATTAAGATCTGGATATTGTAGTAGACTTAACTCCTACCTATCCAGAATCAACCCTGACATACCCAACACATGTCCTGCATGTGGACATTCTCCGCACGGTACCAACCACCTATTCACATGCCCGCTCAAACCTAATCATCTAACCCCCCTCTACCTTTGGTCCAACCCTGTCGAAACAGCACGTTTCCTGGGCCTTCCTCTAGATGCGTTTGATGACAACGTCCATCCACTCTTCACAGGGCGCCAAAACAACAACAACAGCAACAACAACAACATCAACAACAACAACAACAACAACAACAACAACAACACAAACAACAACAATGGCAGCGGCAGCAGCAACACCAACAACAACAATACCAACAGCATCAACAACAACAACAACAACAACAACAACAACAACAACAACAACAACAACAACAACAACAACAACAACAACAACAACAACAACAACAACAACAACAACAACACCAACGACAACAACAACATGCTGTCTGATCGACAAAGAGACGACTAGCGGTCCGCGGAGTAAGAACAAGTAATAATTTTACTGGATAGCGTTTTCGTACGCCGAAACTATCAAGAAACAAGCAAAAGAGACAATTGAGCGAGCGAAAATGACAGCTGAACTTGCAAGTTTTACTAGATTTTTACCAGATAAATTACTACCAGCAAACATTTTCCAGTAAGATAAACAAGTGATTGAAATTATTCAGTTGATCACAAATAGGAAACAATTATAAAAATTGCTACTTTCTTTGCAAATATCTATTGTCAGACGTACATTATGAATTGCGGAGATATTTTATTTTAAGTAAGAAAAATCAACTGTAACGGAAGTTCTGTTTTCGTATTCACTATCCAGTAAAAACTGCAAGAACCAGTAATAGTTTTACTGGATAGCAATTTTGTACGCTAAAACTAGCAAAGTAGGGGAAATTAAGAAAGCGAAAATGACAGCTGAACTAGCAAGTTTTACTGGATCTTTAGTGGAATTTGCCAGTAAGATTAACAGCTGATTGAAAGTATTCAGTTGATCACTAGTAGAAAACAATTACTAAAAATGTTTATTATTCCCCTAAAAAAGGGTGAAAATTAGAAAAAGGGATTAAATATTTAAATATACAACAAAAAGGAAATAACTTGCAACTGATTGCATACATTCAGTTGATAACAAAGAATTATTAAAAATGTTAATTAAAAAAGAAAAAATTTGCAACTTCTTACTGGTTTTGCGTTTTCTTTCTTTCTTGCACGTTTCGTTCATTGAGAGCAAATTTTGCTTACGCCCTGAAACTTAGTTACTGGCTAGTACTGGATATTTTTTTTTACTGGCGAGCAGGTATACGGACCTATTATTAAATATCGTATAAACTAACATTTACTTCATTCGAACATGCATACATATTTACATATAGTACATATGTATATGCATTTATGTACACGGTATGCAAGAATGATAGTACCACTTCCAGTTGAGCACGCGAGTGAATAGGTGGGCTTTTTCTGTGTGACAAAATCTGAACATTAAAAATAAAATAATTTTGTAAAACAAAATATAGCAAGTTTTGTTGAATTCTGTGGTGTGTGACTAAGTATTGTGGCACGGCAGGTTTGGATTAAAACCACCGGTAAGCTGCATTATTCTTATACTTTTTGGTTAACTTGTATTACTATAGTTTTCGTACAAGCAGAGTGAAACGTTTGAGCGGGTGTAGAGTGGGCGACGCCATGGCGTCGGCAGGATTAGTGGAAGATGAAAACGAAGGTGAATTAAATGAGCAAGCCGCATTTAATTCTAGGCATAAGAGAAAAAAGAAGAGTTTTAGTGAAATAGAAAATGTGTGGCCAGTAAACGACATTCCCATGGAAAAGACAGTAGAACTTAACGAACCTATAACGGGATTTAATACGGTGAAAGAAAAAATAAGTAAAAAGGCGGGAAAAGCAACATACGATGCTGAAGTAGCAAACAGCGAAAATACAGGGGCGTCCAGCACAGATGCGGAAATAATTGAAGGTAGAAATAATTTGAGTTTTAATAAGGAGAAAGTAGTAAGGGAAAGCCTGTTTTACAATGAAACACAAAAGGGTAGAGTGGGTGTACTCTTTGATACGTCCAGAGCTGAAACGGTTCAAAATAAGAGAATGGTAAGGAATGGACTTTATCTGTGGGAAAAAATAAAGAAGTGCAGTATTGAGGGGATATACACTATTAAAGCGATCGGTGTGACGCTATATAAAGTATTTTTCGAAAATGCGTTCTTTGCAAACAGGTGTATTAAAAATGAAGCATTAAATAGTTTGAATATTAGGGCGTTCATTCCTAGAAGTTTTTTAGAAACCTATGGTGTCATAAGGGATATTCCCACTGAATACTCTGAAGAGGATATTAAAGAGGGTTTATCCTCAACAATCAAAGTGACTTCAATACAAAGACTGACGAGAAAGGAAAGCAAGGAATCCGACAGGAGAGTACTAACTTATTCGGTAAAAGTGGGTTTTGCTGGTGACAACATTCCCAAAGAAGTTATCTTGAACTATACCATCTTAGAAGTTCAGCAGTTTTACCCAATTGTTAGGCAATGCTACAAATGTGGCAGGTTGGGACATACACAAAAGGCATGCAGGTGGGAAAAAGGTGCCTTAAATGCGGGAGAAAAGAAGGCTGCACATTCGACTGTGACAAACTGATTTGCATTCTATGTGGTGATATAACGCATACTGCTTTCAATAGGGAAAACTGCCCTGTTTGGGAAAAAGAAAAGCAATTGGTTAAGATAATGACTTTGAAAAAACTATCGAGAAGAGAGGCTTTTAGGGAATATAAAACGGTGTCAACAAATAGATTTGAACTCCTGAGTGATGAGCACTTTCCGGCTCTTTCGACGGAAAATAATGCTGTTATGAATAATCAAGAGGATATCAATAGGATTTTAAGACCAAAAACATTCTCTAAGGTGCTTAGGAACAGTAGACCTAGGGAGATGCAGCATCAAAGAAGTCCTGACAGTGGAGGTTGTGAACATAGAAGGCCCAAGCAAAGCAGCCAAAACAATGGTGTTGCCTTTAACAGGGAAAACACACATATTGTTTCGGAAATTGAACGAATAACAGTCGAAATGACGAAGTTTGCCAGAGATGCTTTTAGGAAGATAAACTACCCAGCTGGGGTTAACGCTTTTGTGCACTTTAGCGACAGGTTGAGAAAACAATTCTTAGTTTTGGATGGAAAACAAGGAGATATAATAGAGGGGATGGCGACTGATATTCAGAATGAGGCTGTTACAATATAATTGTCAGTCTTTGAAGAAAAACAGAAATAGTATAGATTACTTTGTGAACTACAAGAATTTTGAAATTGTGTGTCTCAGTGAGGTCTTCTCACGCGATGACACGGAAAAGTACAGAAAAATAACAAATTTTGATTTAATTGAGAAAAAAAGAAGAGATGGTTACGGGGAAGTGGCTATAGCACTCCGCAAATCAATAAAATTCGCGGAAATAAAATACACTTCTGATCAAGATGTTTGCATAGTAAAAACGAAAAATTTAACTTCAAACCTCGTAATTTTTTCTATATATTGCGAACCGTACATGAATCTTACTGCATTCAAATGTGCAATTACAAATCTCTTTAACAAACTTGAAAGTTACCAGAATGTTCTGATCATGGGCGATTTCAATGCAAGGTCAAAAAAGTGGGGAGACAACACTGACAATGCAAAAGGCAAATGGTTATATGAGTTCTCCAAAGCATCGACCTTAAGATGTTTAAATACTGGAGATTCCACCTTCAGAACTAATCTAAATGATCCAGGAAAGGGCTCAGTACTGGATTTGACTTTTTCTAACCTATCAGCTCAAACAAAGTGGGAAGTTTTGCAATGCCACTTAGGGGGCAGCCATCATTATCCGATTTCTATAAGTTGTGACTTTACAACGATCAAAAATTCTACCTTTTTTTCAAAAAAGAAACTGTTAGGCTCGTTGGGTTCTGTTGTATTGGAACCATCAACGACTGACATTGCCAGGACTATGGCAAAAGAAATAAAAGACGCCAACGTGACCTTGGGGGACAGAACACCGAAAACGTGGTGGAAAAAAGATCTCAATAAACATTTTAGGCTTTTCTCAGCTGCAACAAAGAAGTGCTGTAGGTATCCAAATGCGGAAAACTTTAAAAGAGCATCCGAACTCAAAGAAGTATGGAAAAGCGAGGTTAGAAAGGCCAAAAGTCAAAATTTTATGGATAGCGTTGAGTTGCTCAATAAACAGCCAAATACCAAAGAAGCCTGGAGGTTTGTCAACAATGTCAAAGGTAACCCGAAAAGATTAAAAAATCTGAGGTGGATGGAAGAGTGGAATGGCCAATTTTTGCAGAGATTGAAGAATCAAATTGTTGATGACTCCAAACCTAATACAGATCGGGAGGATGTAATGCAAGAGTCTACCAGGGTTCAAGATTTTACCATAAATGAACTAAGCGCAGTATTAACCCATTAACAACCATTGTACTCGCTTGTGTACAGAAAATCAGTCAAGTTTAGGCATGTGGCGTAACTCAATGCTAAGTATTTGCACACAAATTTTTAATCATATGCGTAGTTTTATTCCTAGAAACAACAAAAAAAATACATTCGCTTCACGCGAATTCATAACGGCACTTTTTGTGGCGTTAACTTCTGTGCGGTTTTTTCATATTGTGTGATTTTGTGTCTTTAGTCATTATTTTGCTGTTGATGAGCTATTATCTCTCAGTTGTTAGTTTTAAAATTGTGTGTTGTGTGAGATAAGACTAAAGAGATAAATTTTACAAAAAAAACCCATTTGAAAAACCTATTCTTATTTGAGGTATGTGCCTTTTAAAAGTTGTGTACCCGCCTAGGTACAATGGCAAAATGTGTAGGTGAAATAAAAAATTGTATCTTTTGGTTAGGATGGCTATTTCCACTTCGTGTATTTATGGAAAGAGATATAAACAACTTTCACAGGCTTTAGCTGACATCGCGGATGATGATGAGGCAGATGACGTCGATATCGTTATGATTCCTCCTGATGTCGATGTCAATACTGACGAAGAGGAAGGTGATGAAGATAACATAAATGAAATAAACTTGCCTGGCGACGTTCCTGGATGCGTTGAAGTATTCAATAACAGCATAAACTTTGACAGCGAAGATGAAATACCGCTTGCCCAGCTACAAAGCATGGGTGCTGAAATACGTTCTGTAAGTCCTATTTGGAACAACGAAGCATGCAACTTGACAATGGATTCGACTACTATATACTTATATAGAAAATAAGATGAAAATGAAAATGGATTTGGATGGTAAAAGTCCCGTTGAGGTATTTGAGACACTGTTTAATAAAGATGTTGTACAACTGATCATAGAACAAACTGATTTGTATGCTTCTCAAAAAAATTCGCATAAATTTATATTCGACGAAGATGATCTAAAAGCCTTTTTAGGCATTTTATTTTACTCTGGTTACCATTCAATGCCAAGAGAATCTATGTACTGGCAATTGGATGAAGACACGTTATCACCTCTTGTAAGCAATAACATTTCTAAAAACACATTCATTTTACAAACAATAATGAAATTGACAAGTCTGATAAAATGGCAAAAACTCGCCCACTGTCGAATCTATTATGCGAAAAGTTTCAAAGGTGGGGTTTTATGCACGAAAAGCTTTCAATTGACGAGGCAATGGTAAAATATTTTGGCCATCATTCAGCGAAACAATTCATCAAAGGAAAGCCCGTAAGATTCGGATTTAAAAATTGGATGCTCACAAGTAGCTGTGGGTACTTGTACCAATTTGATACTTACTGTGGTTCTAAAAATGTTGATAGTGATACAAGACATCTTCCCCTTGGATCTCGAGTTGTGTTCGATCTAATAAAAACCATAAATAACCCAAGCGATCATATTATCTATTTTGACAATTTTTTCACAAGTCATGAACTTCTACGTATGTTGCGTGAGAAAAACTTCAAAGCCGTAGGAACAACGAGAGAAAATAGAACTAAAAAATGTCCTTTGAATCCAAAAAAATATTTCCAAAAACAAGCAAGAGGATATTTCGAGATCAAATACGACCACAATAATAAAATATTGTTTGTCAAGTGGAATGACAATAATGTCGTAACTATGGGAACTAATTTTGATACGGTTGAACCGTTGAAATACGTAAAGCGTTGGTCAAAACTGGAACAAAAAAAGATAAGTATACCTCAGCCAAATTTACTTTCAAATTACAACAACGGTATGGGCGGTGTTGATCTACATGATCAGGCCGTAAATGTATACAAAATTGGGATTCGAGGCAAAAAATGGTGGTGGCCGCTGTTTACTTCGATGATGTGCTCCACAATGGTAAACGCTTGGAAGCTGTACAAAGACGTGAATAATAGTACCAAAGATTTGCTTGAGTTTCAACGTGACATTACGCGATACTACCTACGACACTACACATTGAAAAGATATTCTAAGCGCGCGTTAGCTCCAAGTGTTTCTACAGCTGGAGGAGCACATTTTCCAAAGAGAATCCTCAAGCCTCTTAGATGCAGAGTCTGCCATAAACGAATCAGGTGGATTTGCGAGCTATGTGGTACTGTTTTGTGCGTGGAACGCGACTGTTTTAAAATAGCCCACTCATAAATATTTTATACACTTTTGACCATTGTACTCGTGTGGGTACAGCAAAATTTTCGTATATGTATGTAAGAAAAAAAAAAAAAACAAATTTTTTTTGTTCATCTCTGCGATGGTATAAATCAATAAAAAACTGAAAATTTTAAATAAACTTATTTTTTGACTCCTTGGTTGTAAATGGGTTAAAGAAGAAGAATAAAAGATCAGCAGGAGGTCATGACAAAATTACGTATGAAATGATACGAGCTTTGTCTGAAAATGCCAAGGAAAACCTTCTAAAGGCTTTAAATGAGTCGTTCATGAGAGGGAAAATTGATGAGCAATGGCGTATTGTTAAAGTAATCCCGGTTGCCAAAGTTAATAGGGATCTAAACAACTATGTGAACTACAGACCGATATCCCTGATTTCAGTATTTCTCAAAACAATCAATCTTATAGTAAAAGCAAGAATTGACCCCTGGTTAGCTAATAAACAGTATCTACCTAATAGGTGTTATGCTTATAGAAAAGGCAAATCTGCGTCCATGTGCGTAAACGTACATAATATAGCAATGTATAAAGAAAGATGTTTGAAGGTAGCTGCGATTGTGGCTGATATCAGTAATGCTTACAACTGCGTTCCAACATCATCTCTTGTGGAAATTCTCAATCGGACAAAAATAAACAAGAAGTACATTGAATGGATAAAAGCTTTTCTGCAAAAAAGAACTCTGGTACTAGGTAATAATACCATAGAAATCAATAATGGGCTGCCACAGGGTAGCTGCCTCTCACCACTTTTATTTAATTTATATACTGCGGAACTGCATGAAATCGACTTCCTCATAATGGTCTATGAGAGAGATTTTGTGACGCTGGAAAGAAAATTAGAGTTAAAGGTAAAGACATTTGTTGAAAGATGCAAGGATCGAAATTTAGGAATAAATATACAAAAGACTAAGGTAATACATTTTGCAAAAGGTAGCAAGAGAAGATTTCAGGTGAATGTTGGGAATCATACAATTGAACAGGAAAACCAAATCAAATTTATAGGAAGAACGATAATCTCCTCTCTCACTGTGACTGCACATTTTGACAATTTAATAGAAAAAGCAGTTGGTAATGTCAAGCTCATTAAATGCTTAACAACAATTAGAGCTGGAATCACACCAAAAGTAGCTATAAACCTGTACAAAAGCCTAGTTAGGTCAAAGATTGAGGTAGCAAAATCGACCACGTATGATCTTCCAAAAACGGTAGAAAATAAGATCAAGACCTTCCACATTCCCACGACAGTCGGTTCTACGTACCGGAATGACCCGGGTTTCACCCGGCCAAGGACTGTTGTTTCGGCGATCTAACCCTGTTTAGATCGGCCTACCCCATAAGTTGTCTGTCTCTCCTGGAGCAACTCCTTGCAGCAGGGTTGCTTCACCTCCTTCTGGTCAGGGCTGGCATCGAGTCAAACCCTGGTCCAGAAACCTATTTTTGCTGCGTTTGCCAGAAAAAGCTCCATCCGAACTCCACTTCGGTAAGGTGTAATTCGTGCGACGGATGGAGCCATCTTAAGGTCTGCTCAGGCCTTAAGACCCACAAGGAGTGGTCCACAAACTATGTGGCCCCATGTTGTTCGCGCCCTATGGCGCCCATAGCCTCTACGGCTCCCCTAGTTGCACCTAGTGCACCGGTGCCTAGCACCGGCAGAACCTCTACGGTTCGCAGGAGCACACAACAACATGGTCGCTCCCCTCCCCCCCCCCCCCCCCCCCCCCCAACCTAGCTCCGCCCCCCGTGTGGGGAATAGCCAGCAGCTCCTGGTACCCCACACAGTCTGTTCCGTGTGTCAGGCTATGATATACCGGAATGCGGCATCAGTCAGGTGCAATTCGTGCCAAGGCTGGTGTCACTTTCGAGTGTGTTCTGGCCTGCGCACCACACGTGAATGGTCGGGTGACTACCTGGCTCCCTGTTGTAGAGCCTCGCAACCGCACGCGCCAGTGGCGGCGCTGCCAAACAACACCATAAGGCAGCCCAACGTGCCATTGCATGTGCAGCAGGGTCCAGGTGGGCAACATCACCCTTCCCTCACACCCCTCTCCGCGACGACTCTACCGAGGCAAACGAGACTCCTTCAGCTGAACTGCAATGGGCTGCAGGGCAAGATTGAGGAGATAACCGACTTTATGAGTCGGCATAATCTGTCAATAGCTGCGATCCAAGAAACGAAACTGCACAGCAACTCAACTCTGTTGAGTTGCAACGGCTACAATGTGCATCGTAAGGATCGCGAGCGAGGTAATGGTGGTGGCTTAGCATTCATCACCCATCACACAGTGCAGTATCGTCTTATTGAAGAAGACATCGACCGCAGGGACACTACCTTAGAATGTCCAGGAATAGCTGTCCGGTCAGGCGATGTCGAGCTCGAAATATTTAATATTTATATACCCCCTGTCACCTGCTGCCCGGCAGGATATCACCCTGACATAGGTGCGCTCCTCAGAGGTGAAAACCGATTGGTAGTAGGTGACTTTAATGCGCACCACGATCTCTGGCATTCAAGCCTACCAGCTGATCGGAGGGGAAACGATTTGGCAGAGCAGATAGACGATTCGACATTCTGCACGATGAATGATGATGCCCCCACCAGGATTATGGGTAGTTGCAGCAGCTCGCCTGACCTAACGATAGCTAGCGCAGGTCTGATAAATAGCATAACGTGGCGACCTATGCTATCGCTTGCATCAGACCACCTACCTATAATCATCTCGATTGACAGACCTGCTGACTTTGTCTCCGCGGACCATCGGACCTATATCAACTTTAAAAAGGCTGACTGGGTCAGGTTCGCGGAGTTCACCGAAAATGCCTTCAGGTCTCTTCCCGCTCCCACCGACGTTCGAAAAGGCGAACATAAGTTCCGCAAGGTGGTTGCGTCAGCTGCGGCCCGCTTCATTCCGGCAGGGAGGATCCCTGAGATCCGTCCCAACTTCCCGGCTGAAGCGGCCGCTCTAGCGAACGAACGCGACCACCTTCGCCGCTCCGATCCCCGTAATCCTAACATTCAGGATTTAAACGTGGCGATTCGGAGGCTGGTTGACCAACACAAGCGGAACAAGTGGGAGGAGCATCTGAAGTCCTGTAATCTGGTCACGGGTGTTGGTAAGCTTTGGTCTACCGTGAAGTCCTTATCCAACCCGACGAAGCACGACGACCGAGTGGAAATTTCATTCGGGGATCGTGCCTCGTCGGACCCGAAGAGATGCGCGAGCTATTTTAGCCGACAGTTTATACTGCATCCTTCGGGGGATAGGACCAAGCGGAAGGTGACCAGGACGCTGCGCAAATTACCGAACAACAGCGCGCCTCTTACCTTCACTTGTGGCGAGGTAAAGGAGGTCATCGGGAAGGCGAAAGCCTTCAAGGCCATTGGCCCTGACGGGCTAAGCGTGTTGATGCTGAAGAATTTGGGCCCCGCGGGAGTTGAGTTCCTCACCGGGATCCTCAATTTGTCTATGGTCACCCTCATCATTCCAGACATCTGGAAGGTTGGGAAGGTGGTCCCACTACTGAAACCAGGGAAACCGGCAGACAAGGGTGATTCCTATCGGCCGATTTCCCTGCTTTCACCTGTGGTAAAAACACTTGAGGCCCTACTCCTCCCGTACTATACATACCACCTTGGGTCAGCTAAGCATCAACATGGCTTCCGGAAAGTGCACAGCACAACAACAGCACTTAATGCCATAAACACAGGTGAACCGTGGTCTTAACCAAAACCGCCCCTGCGAGAGAACCGTCCTAGTAGCGTTGGATCTGTCGAAAGCTTTCGACACAGTTAGCCACTCCACGCTACTAGCTGACGTGGAATCATCAACTCTCCCGCAGGGACTGAAACGGTGGACCGCGAATTACCTGTGTGGTCGTCAATCATCGGTATGGTTTAGAGATACAACATCGAAACCAAGGAGGATTAAACAAGGGGTACCGCAGGGTGGCGTCCTGTCCCCATTACTGTTTAATCACTACATCTCCAAGCTCCCTCAACCGCCAGAGGGAGTCACGATTGTCTCCTATGCTGATGATTGCTCGATAATGGCAACCGGCAATGCAATTGATGATCTGTGTTTGAAAGTGAACGGATATCTCTCGGATCTTGCCCAATTTTTCACTAGCAGAAACCTGGCGCTGTCCCCTGCCAAGTCCTCGGCGACCCTTTTTACCACCTGGACGAAGGAGGTCAGGCTGGATCTTAACATCCACATCGATGGCTCCCCCATTCCGACGGTTAACCACCCGAAGATTCTGGGGGTGACTTTCGACAGCCTGCTCTCCTTCTCCGCGCACACTACCGCAATCGCCAATAGAGTACAGAGCCGCAACAATGTCCTCAAGTCGCTCGCCGGCAGCTCTTGGGGCAAAGACAAAGAAACGTTGTTGGCAACATACAAGGCGATTGGCCGGCCGGTAATAAACTATGCTGCGCCAGTTTGGTCGCCGGGAACCAGCAGGACACAATGGACGAAGCTGCAGACCTGCCAGAACGCCGCACTCCGCACGGTGACGGGATGTCTTCTGATGTCGCCTGAGGAGCATCTCCACCAAGAGGTCAATGTGCTCCGAGTTAAGGAGCACAACCTCATGCTCAGCAAGCAGTTCCTTGCTGGATGTAACCGCTCGGGGCATCCAAACGGGCACCTGCTTGCCGTGGAACTGCCCCCCAGGCACATTAGAAGACATCTACTAGAACTAAAGGACGAGATCCAGCCACTCATCACACAACCGCTGGATCCGGAGGCGTACCGGCGGGTCCTAAGCAACATCCACAGAGACACAGTCACGAACATCATTGACTCCCGCCAGGCAAATGCAGTCATCGGAGCCCAACCACCACCTGTAGCAGATGAGGAGTCCCTGCTGCCCCGCGAGTCCCGCGTCACTCTGGCACAACTACGATCTGGATACTGTAGCAGGCTCAACTCCTACTTATCCAGAATCAACCCCGACATACCCAACACATGTCCGGCATGTGGAGATTCTCCGCACGACACCAACCACCTATTCACATGCCCTCTCAAACCCACTCATCTAACCCCCCTCTCCCTCTGGTCCAACCCTGTCGAAACTGCACGTTTCCTGGGCCTCCCCCTAGATGAGTTTGACGACAACGACCATGGGTGAATCCGCTCTTTACGGGGCGCGACTAGCCGCTACAACAACAACAACAACATCAAGACCTTCCAAAATAGTACCCTACGCAGATGTCTTGGACTTACTCCTTCTACGCCAACACATAATATCTATCTTCTAGCCAATGAATTCGAACCTAGGGAGAGAGAAAAGTTACTAATCTTTAGAGAACTTACGAAGTTGAAATTTATAAACAATGAGGTTTACAAAAGCATTGAACTTCAAAATCCAATAAAATCGAGCTATTCTTCCACCTACTACCAATTTAAAGAAATTTTTGAACAAATCATCACTGATACTTTCTACAATAAAAATAAAGATCTGAAAATAATAGGTAAAACTACTGTCAGAAAGAAAGAAGAGATTCCGAACGAGCAACTTATTGCAGAATACAGAAGTAAAATTCAGAAATATAGGGAAAACAATATCACTATTTTTGCTACAGATGCATCGGGAGGAGAGAAATCCATGGGATGCGGAGTTTACAACGAGACAAATAAGCAAAAGTTCCTGTTTAGCATTAACTGTAAAACTTCGTCAACGTTTAGTAAATTGTGGGCTATTGCAAAAGCAATAGATATAGCTGGCGAAGACGAGCTGCGAAAAATAGTAATTTTAACAGACAGCTTAACAGCGTGTCACCTACTAAAAAAAGACGATTCGAACAACTATATTATAGCAAAAATCCATTCCTCTCTTAATAGAAACAACATCATCTGTGATATAGTGTGGATCCCGGGTCACGTCGGGATTGAGATAAATGAAGTGGCCGATACAATTGCAAAATGGGCATGTGATGCAGGTGCTCCTCTGAAGGTACTTTTAATACCAGATGAGGCCCTAAAACAGGCAAACAATTTATTAAGGGACGAATGGAATTCCAGATATGTGATAGAATCGCAGCAAAAAGGAAAGACGTTATTTGAATTTTTCCCCAGTATCCCCAACAAACCATGGTACTTGAACCCGGTACTTGAGGCTAAAGAAGTAAAAATCATCAATAGGCTATTAACTGGTCACACATATGACAAAGTGTACCTCCATAGGGTAATGATCATCAATTCAGATAGTTGTGATATATGTCAAACGGTAGATGATTACACTCACGCAATCTTTGCTTGTAGGAAACATAGTATTATAAGAAATAAGCATGATGCAGTAAAAGACCACACAAATTTTACTGAACTTTTAAAAAAAAAATGACACTGCAGTTCTCAAGGAACTGTGCGATTTTATTAAAGACGCGCAAATTGAAATTTAGCAAGATACCAATTGTACATAATACATAAATATGTAAAAAACAGAAAAGCATCAGAAGGGACCAACTGAATATATCGCAAATTTTGTTTTTTATTTTTTTTATTTTTTTGTTTTTTATTTGTTTTTTGTTTTTTGCTATCATGCTCATTACACAAACTGGCTACAAATAACTCGTAAATGAGTCAATCAAGGTGATTGTAAATCACAACCTAAGTGGTCAAGGCTAAATAAACCACAAATCCAAGTTGTTATATACTGCTATGTAAGCAATCGATACTACAGTAGGGAAGATCAAAATCTGTAAAGCTGTTTGCGGACTAACTACAAGCTGTTCTTCATCAATCAAAAGACCTGTCATCTGGATGCAGTTGTTGTTGTTGTTGTGGTTGTTGTTGTTGAAGCGGCTAGTCGCGCCCCGTAAAGAGCGGATTCACCCATGGTCGTTGTCGTCGAACTCATCTAGGGGGAGGCCCAGGAAACGTGCAGTTTCGATAGGGTTGGACCAGAGGGAGAGGGGGGTTAGATGAGTGGGTTTGAGAGGGCATGTGAATAGGTGGTTGGTGTCGTGCGGAGAATCTCCACATGCCGGACATGTGTTGGGTATGTCAGGGTTGATTCTGGATAAGTAGGAGTTGAGCCTGCTACAGTATCCAGATCGTAGTTGTGCCAGAGTGACGCGGGACTCGCGGGGCAGCAAGGACTCCTCATCTGCTACAGGTGGAGGTTGGGCTCCGATGACCGCATTTGCCTGGCGGGAGTCAATGATGTTAGTGACTGTGTCTCTGTGGATGTTGCTTAGGACCCGCCGGTACGCCTCCGGATCCAGCGGTTGTGTGATGAGTGGCTGGATCTCGTCCTTTAGTTCAAGAAGATGTCTTCTAATGTGCCTGGGGGGCAGCTCCACTGCAAGCAAGTGCCTATTTGGATGCCCCGAGCGGTGACATCCAGCAAGGAACTGCTTGCTGAGCATGAGGTTGTGCTCCTTAACTCGGAGCACATTGACCTCTTGGTGGAGATGCTCCTCAGGCGACATCAGAAGACATCCCGTCACCGTGCGGAGTGCGGCGTTCTGGCAGGTCTGCAGCTTCATCCATTGTGTCCTGCTGGTACCCGGCGACCAAACTGGCGCAGCATAATTTATTACCGGCCGGCCAATCGCCTTGTATGTTGCCAACAACGTTTCTTTGTCTTTGCCCCAAGAGCTGCCGGCGAGCGACTTGAGGACATTGTTGCGGCTCTGTACTCTATTGGCGATTGCGGTAGTGTGCGCAGAGAAGGAGAGCAGGCTGTAGAAGGTCACCCCCAGAATCTTCGGGTGGTTAACCGTCGGAATGGGGGTGCCATCGATATGGATGTTAAGATCCAGCCTGACCTCCTTCGTCCAGGTGGTAAAAAGGGTCGCCGAGGACTTAGCAGGGGACAGCGCCAGGTTTCTGCTGGTAAAGAAATGGGCAAGATCAGAGAGATATCCGTTCACTTTCAAACACAGATCATCAATTACATTGCCGGTTGCCATTATCGAGCAATCATCAGCATAGGAGACAATCGTGACTCCCTCTGGCGGTTGAGGGAGCTTGGAGATGTAGTGATTAAACAGTAACGGGGACAGGACGCCACCCTGCGGTACCCCTTGTTTAATCCTCCTTGGTTTCGATGTTCTATCTCTAAACCATACCGATGATTGACGACCACACAGGTAATTCGCGGTCCACCGTTTCAGTCCCTGCGGGAGAGTTGACGCTTCCACGTCAGCTAGTAGCGTGGAGTGACTGACTGTGTCGAAAGCTTTCGACAGGTCCAACGCTACTAGGACAGTTCTCTCGCAGGGGCGGTTTTGGTTAAGACCGCAATTTACCTGCGTGTTTATGGCATTAAGTGCTGTTGTTGTGCTGTGCACTTTCCGGAAGCCATGTTGATGTTTAGCTGACCCAAGGTGGTATGTATAATATGGGAGGAGTAGGGCCTCAAGTGTCTTTACCACAGGTGAAAGCAGTGAAATCGGCCGATAGGAATCACCCTTGTCGGCCGGTTTCCCTGGTTTCAGTAGTGGGACCACCTTCCCAACCTTCCAGATGTCTGGAATGATGAGGGTGGCCATGGACAAATTGAGGATCCCAGTGAGGAACTCAACTCCCGCGGGGCCTAAATTTTTCAGCATCAACACGCTTAGCCCGTCAGGGCCAATGGCCTTGAAGGCTTTCGCCTTCCCGATGACCTCCTTTACCTCGCCACAAGTGAAGGCAAGAGGCGCGCTGTTGTTCGGTCGTTTGCGCAGCCTCCTGGTCACCTTTCGCTTGGTCCTATCCCCCGAAGGATGCAGTATAAACTGTCGGCTAAAATAGCTCGCGCATCTCTTCGGGTCCGACGAGGCACGATCCCCGAATGAAATTTCCACTCGGTCGTCGTGCTTCGTCGGGTTAGATAAGGACTTCACGGTAGACCAGAGCTTACCAACACCCGTGACCAGGTTACAGGACTTCAAGTGCTCTTCCCACTTGTGTTGGTCCACCAGCCTCCGAATCTCCACGTTTAAATCCTGAATGTTCGGATTACGGGGATCGGAGCGGCGAAGGTGGTCACGTTCGTTCGCTAGAGCTGCCGCTTCAGCCGGGAAGTTGGGACGGATCTCTGGGATCCTCCCTGCCGGAATGAAACGGGCCGCAGCTGACGCGACCACCTTGCGGAACTTATGTTCGCTTTTACGAACGTCAGTGGGTGTGGGAAGAGACCTGAAGGCATTTTCGCTGAATTCCGCGAACCTGACCCAGTCAGCCTTTTTGAAGTTGATATAGGTCCGATGGTCCGCGGAGACAAAGTCAGCAGGTCTGTCAATCGAGATGACTATAGGTAGGTGGTCTGATGCAAGCGATAGCATAGGTCGCCACGTTATGCTATTTATCAGACCTGCGCTAGCTATCGTTAGGTCAGGCGAGCTGCTGCAACTACCCAGTTGCAGTTCGTCAAACCTGGTTCATATACTACATTTGAACCTGTCTGTATAACAATGGCCGTTATGAAAAGCTTCTAACAACTGAAGACTAATAACAATTCAAAAACGAGTCATCGACAAACTCTCAGTGCATACGGTTGTGCTCTCTCTGTCTGGATTAGTGACTATTCATTTACTAAAGAACATTTGTTGTTATTCTCATATTACACGTGTTTTCAGTGCAATTTTTTTTATTGGTTATTTAATAACAACCAATATGGTAGGGGGTATATCCCTCTATGAAAATAGGTTTAAGGATCTCGATCCTGATCCTATACCAGGAACTAAAGTTAAAAATAAAAGAAAAAGAAGTAGTGAAACTATCCTTCCATTAGATGTACCATCAGATGAACATATCCCGCGATATGTGGTAGCAAAAGCCATTGGATCGAATCCCGATCACGATGTGCCTCCACTTGCGTCATATGTGTTCCAAATTGAAAAAGGACTACAACAAATTTCTAAAGAATATACCGAAGTTACCGAATTAAAATCGGGAGACTTATTGATAAAAACGAATAACCTCAAAGCGGCACAAAAATTCATGAAGGCGACATACATCGACTTAATTTCAGTTAAAATCACCTCACACATCAATTTGAACTCAACACAGGGCAGAATATTTTCCAGAAAAATAATAAACATATCTGATGAGGAATTAACCAAACATCTAGGCAACCAAAAAGTAATATCCGTCAAAAAGATCCTTAAAAAAGAAAACGATAACCTGATCCCTACAGGAGCCGCTATCATAACGTTAGATCTCATTACCCGACCAGAGAAGCTAAACATCGGCTGGGAAAAAGTGGCAGTGTACGAATAGATTCCGAATCCTATGCGCTGTCTTAATTGTCAGAAATTAGGGCACACAAAAAAACACTGCAGGAATATTGAAAATTGTAGAATATGTGCTAAACCATCACCCCACCAGGATTTTGATCAGACATTCTGCATCAACTGTAACGTCGCAACTCACTCCTCATTTGAAGCAACATGTGAAAGTTTTCTAAAGCACAAAGCCATAGATAAAATAAAAATCAACAATAGGTGCACCGCCAAGGAGGCTTGGAAAATATATAACCAAAACCCAGATTTCCACAAAATATTACCATACAACCAAAAGAGAAAAACCTTTGCGGAAGTAACTAAAAATTCATCCAAGCAAGCAACAGAAAATAATAGACTATTTCATAACCTACATCCAAACAACTCTACCTTGAAACCACCAACAACAAATAACCAGACTGATATCGATACGGAGGAAATAAACATAGATCCAACACCCAACTTTAACATGACAATAACAACCCCAAACATTCAAACAACAACAATAACTAACCAATCAACAACAGATTTACACAAAACATCTGCAAGCAATAAAATATATACAGAACAAACAAGTAATGAAATTGATGATATAAGCTCCACATCGTCTCAAATATCTCCTCAACAAATTCTTTCACCTACATCCCAATTTTTTAGTAAATATCCTGAAATAAACGCCATAATATCACCAAACACTTATAAAAAAACAGTGCTAACTAAGAAAAATCTAAATAATAACTAAATATACATACATATGAACTTTGAAACAAATATAAAAATTTTGCAATGGAACGTTCAAGGCTTCATGAATAATAAATTTGGACTCGAAAGGTTAATTTGCAAACATAAACCGGATATTATACTTCTTCAAGAAACACATATTATTCATAAAAATAGAAAAATGTTATTTTTACCAGGAAACAGAGCATATTCCCATAATAAAGACTATACCACTGCAAAATCCGGAATTGCAATGTTCATCAAACACAATATTATCGTCACACAACACATAATATCACAAAATAGTTTTATTACACCAGTCAATCACCATAAACAATGGAACTAATTTATATATTACCAATGTTTATAAAAAAATAGACACCAGATTAACAACAGAAATGGTAGAAGAAATATTTAATAATCAATCAAACTCACAAACTGGCAGAAGAGAAGGCCATCAAATAATAGCTGGGGATTTAAACGCGAATAACACCTTATGGGGTTCCGCCTGCACTTCCAGAGCCGGAACAATCTGGGAAAATTTTGCCAATGATCGTGAATTGGTGATTCTCAATGATGGCTCCCCAACACTTTTGAATACCAGAGGGACACTTACTGCAGTTGATGTTTCCATGGCTAGCCCGCAAATAAGTGGCTTGTTGAAGTGGACATGCCTCCCACCTGAAACATGGGATCATTTTCCAATACTAATAACAAATCACGATACCAGCAACAAGAAACAGTTTATTTCAAAGTTTTTGGACACAAAAGCAAACTGGCCAAGTTTTGCTGTTAAGGCAAACACATATTCCACACAAGTCTCTTGTTCTAGTAATGTTAACAGGGAGGCAGCCCTAGTCAAAAAAATCATTCGCAGAGCAGCAAATGAATCGATACCAATCACAAGGCGTACAGAAAGTAACCGGAACAACACCCCATCATGGTTTACCACAGCAATTGTCAAGCTTATAGCAGAAAAAAATCAATCCTGGAAACAATTCCACAGAGAAAGAACTACGGAGCACCTAATCCTTTACAAAAAAATTAGTGCTAAAGATAGAAGGGAGTGCATACAAGCAAAACGCGCCACGTGGGAAAAATTTGTTAACACCCTCAATCCAACCATGGATATTAGATATCTATAGGGAAAAATTAAAAAAATTAGATGCACGCGTACCTCGAATTTTCCGTCAATTATCACAGCCACATCCACCATTTCGCATCCCAGAGATATCGCCAACGCCTTTGCCACATTTTGGAGCTCAATTGGATCTGAATAATCTTTTCAAAAAAACATTGTGGAAACCAAAAAGAAAATTAAAGTTACTGCCAGTGTCGGCCAGGAAACAACCTGTCCAATAACATTGCCCGAAATTGGCATGGTTCTCAAAGACAAAGGAGTTATATCCACGCCCAGTAGGGATAAAATCACATATGCAATGCTACGACATTGTCCAACGGTGCTAAAAACAAGACTATGCCGACTCTACAATAGCATCCTGCGCAAAGGGACTTTCCCCCATGAGTGGAAACACGCAATTCTGGTACCTATCCCCAAGCCAGACAAAGCACCAAACAGACATCGCCCCATCTCGTTAATTACGGTGCTATCCAAAGTACTTGAAAAAATACTTGCAAAAAGAATTTGGAAATACGGTAAGGATAGTATCCTGCCAGAGCAGCACGCATTTATCCCAGAACATGGTGTTCACACCCTCTGTCATAGCTTAGAATCGAAAATCAAGGAACGCCTTGAACGTAAAAAACATTGCCTGATTCTATCTGAAGACCTAGAAAAAGCTTTCGATCGAGTGGTGTTGACACATGTTATCTTGGAACTGCAATTATGGAATGTTCCTACATGGCTAGTAAAACTAGTGGTGTCTTTTCTGAGTAAACGTAGTATCACAGTACGTGTTGATGGCTATTTCTCCGATACGTTTAATTTAGATAATGGTATCCCACAAGGTTCGCCATTGTCAGTCATCCTGTACGCAGCTAACTCTTTGATTCGTGGGCTCAAAAACATTGAAGGCATCGACTTGGTTGCACTATATGCAGATAACATATTTGTTGTAGGGTCCGGGCATCCCAACGAAGTCGAAGAAGCATTAAAAATAGTAGACACAAAAATAGATAGATGGGCCAAAAGGACAGGTGCGAGCATTCCTGCAGGCAAAGCGGAAATTCTACACGTTTGTCGTAAACAAGGCTGTGACGCACGATATATAAGACTACGACAGTCAAATGTGCAAATAAAAAATAAAATGAGAATTCTTGGTATAATATTTACAAAGTCACTATTATGGAACGAACACATAAAGCAAGTAGTCTCCAAACTAAAAAATATCAATAATTTACTGAAAGTTGTTTGCTCCAGATATAAAGGTCCGCACATGAAAACGGCTTTAAATATCTGTACAAGTTTAGTTATGGGAACGCTACAACATGGTATTACCATATATGGATGGTCATCTACTGCCAACATCAAAAAAATAAATTCCGCTATGAATAATTGCTACCGAACAGCCTCAGGACTACTTAAAACAACTCCACTTGAAGCGCTAAGATACGAAGCGAGGTATGAATTCGATTCAATACTACATAAACGTGCAGTTAAGCTAGGTTCGAATGCATTGGTATCTAACAAAGCTGCACTCGCCCACTTAGCCCGAAAAGTAATTAATGGTGCTGATATGCCAAAAATAAATAACAGGTCCTCAATTTTTAACATCGTGCATTTTATGAAATCGACCGGCTTACCGATCATCCCGTGTATGTGCAGCATTCGGTGCCAAGGGCAAACTAACATAACGATAGACGTGAGTTTAAACAAACGAATGAAGAGAGACACGAATCCTCTAATATACAGAAGACTCTTTGCAGAAAAAGTTCAGCAACTAGCACCAGATGCCATCTATTATACAGACGGATCGTTCTCGGAAGGAAACTCAACATACTCCGTCGTTAAACAATCGAATGGCACCATCTTTGAAGTTATGAAACAGGCTCTACTTCCAAGACAAGCGGACATCTTCCATAGTGAACTTTGTGCTATAAGTTCGGCTGTGGGTATAGCCAACCTCGAAAACGATAATGTCCTTATATGCTCTGACAGCTTAAGTGTCACCCAGTCGATACGTAATACTGAAGGAAAAAATTTTAAGTTTGTATTTAATGGTCTCAATATCCGAGGTAGAATTAACATACTATGGATACCGGGACACTGTGGAATCCCTGGAAACGAGCTTGCCGACCGTATAGCAAAATACGCATTACATTTACCTCTGGTCGCCGAAGTCCCACCCTAATATACATTACCTTTAACTTGCTTCAAAGGTATTAAAATGGAGAATTATAAGAGGAACTGGAACTGCTCCAACCGATTCTTTGCCAAATGTAATAAAACAGTAGTAAGACCCAAATACAATCCTTCTTACTCCCGACAACAATGTATTACTATCGGACGTATCAGAGTCGGAGTTACTCTGTTCACAAATAAACGACTTTTCGCAAGAGAGGAGGCACCACAATGTAGTACATGTAACTGTGATCTCACGGTGTTACACATCTTTGGAGAATGCCCAGATATTCAGTTTTCTAAGCCGTTGCATGAGATACTAGACTGTAGTAATGCCGAAACTTTTTCAGATATATATACAGCGCTATTGAAAAAAGGAGTCCACAAAGACATTTAAACGGTTATATCTATTATCCTTAATTCACGTCGCTACCTCCGACACTATTTTACTTATTACTACCTAAAATGTTAAAAATCGGTGCTAATAGTATTGTAACTCAGCACCATTCCATATTATATAAATTTATTTATATCATATGTTGTTTAAATAAATAAATAAATAAACAATTCAAAAACTTACATACTTACATATCTTTGTCTAACTGCCTATGAAGGCGTTCGTTTGAATACGTTGAATACAAATATGTATATGCACACGATAGCATTACCAAGTACTTGGTAACTTAGCAGAATTACTCATCAAACAAAAGTCGCGATAACAACGAGAAATTGAATACCCTGGCCTTATGGGATCACTAGCCCGGCCATCACAATCGTTTTGAAAGCCAAAAAAAAAATGAATGATAGTAAACCTTCCTTACGCAGAAAAATTTCGTTACTGAATAGTTTTTTTTTACTGGAGAATACATGATTTAACTATATATAGTAGATGAGCCTTGGGAGATTATGAAAACATAACTAATGCATTCAACCAAACGCATTTAAAGAAGCATAAATATGTATATGTATGAATGTATGTATGTGGGATGAGCTAGGTCGCAGGGTTCAAAATAGAAGGTGCACCAACAGGGATCAACTTAAAGCTGTGCTCCAAGAGGAATGAACGAAAATAACTCCAGATGTTGGTCGTAAACTGGTTGAAAGTATTCCTTATAGACTCCAAGAAGTGGAAAAGCAAAATGGATACGCAACAAGAAACTAAACATCGCACTGATGTATTACAAACACAAGCCAAAAGGAAGTGTGTTGCCCGACTTACAATGTGGCCATATTTTTAATGAATTTTTACATTTTTGTTTTTGAGCGTCGTTATGTTAATAAAATAGAACTAGTACTAGCTGTGAAATATTGCTGAATAAATAGCTTTTAAAACCATTTCTTCTTTTTTGAAAACAGTTTACATTTCTTTAAAAAAATATCACTTCAACCTATTGCATACTTTTGCCCGACTTTGGATGTGAGCCACTGTACATATAATATAATCAAATAAGTATGGTTCCTATAAACTAACATTTACTTCATTCGTGCATATGTACATACATACATACATACATACGTATGTATATATTTAATTCATATACCGATGACTAGCATCTCAATTTTCAGGCCGGGGTTTGTGCAATACGATACATAGATTAAACGCATTACTTACAAACCATGACCGAAAAATTTTGATGCATTAACGCACTGATGTATTTTTGATCAAAATCTTTTGCATTTTGAAATACGAATCTAACCTCAATTCCGAAATCATTTGGCGGCAAGACTCATCGTATTCCTCTCGCACTCCTTCAGCAAATTTGCACAAACGTTGGTGCTTTTCTTCCAGTCGCACATCTGCCTCAACACGTGCGGGTACATTATCCTGATTAGCTCCCCCCAGGCAGTTATTATCACTTTCACACGCTTCCATTTTCGTTTACTTCTATATCAGCTTTTAAAAACGGGAGAAATACATTTGAATTTTTCCGTTAGAACTGTAATTATGACGTTAAACAACAGAAACTTATATGCATCCGAATTATCGCCAATCTCGCAAACAAAGATGACCCGCAAAGCTATTGTGCAAAGTAAACTTTCATACCAAAATTCAAATGATAAAAATTTTTCCCCTTTCGAGGAACTTACTCACTCGTTACTTCTACAAACGAGTATAATTAAGCTACATTATAGCACACAACTTCTTTCATGCGTTCAACCAAATGTGGGCTCTATCTTATACCGCGTCTAGACGTGCGGCAAGATTTCAAAAATGTTTCAGCTGATATTTTTTGGTGGTTTTAAGACGGTGCGGTGTTATAAGGCCAAGGTGTCCCACTTGCCCTAATATGCAAACCACGAGGAATTTTCCAATGACACTTCAAAGAAACGTTGTACTAAAATTCCTTTTACTAAAACTATGACTTAAACCCATCAGTTAAATACGCACCTTAGTTATTTGTTGTTATATTGTATGCCAGTTGTATAATTCAATAATAAATTAAAATTTTAACTCAAATTTTTAGAAATAAAATATTTAATTTATCTTTCTTTTTCCATGATTAATATTATTGTTTAACAATGAAAAATGCGTTCATAAATTTATTAACATTTCACTATCAACAAGCAATCGAAATGCAAATGGCCAATGTTTGCTGTCAGACGTGCCTTTATAATAGGTTAAATGCCATAGAAAACTCGGGCGAACAACGCCACCTTGAATTTTTATTTGTACTAGAAATGTTGTATGCCCAGAAAACAGTAAGTTGGGGCGGACTTTACAATCATTTTGCAATATGCGGGAACTAATCGAAATCGTGGAGCGCGAGCACGTCACGCGTAGTTACCTTTTGTATTGAAGTAAGAACATATGGCTTTATTTCTCATATGTAAAATTTTTGGTATGGGTTTATTTCTCAACGTGAAGTGAAATAAAGCCATACGGTTTTATTTCCTATGGCTTTATAACACTGCACGTTTTAAGACCACCAGCTTCCATATTTTGTTGTTTGCATTTGGTGGGATAAATGGGAAACTTACCTAAACTTACTTTCTGCTGTTTCGACTTTGACTCGTATCCTACCCTTACACGGATTCACCTCGATATAAACTTGAAAAATTATACATATATGCATACATATGTGTAAAGTCCATCAATTGATAACCGACCGACTGATACGTAGCGTTGTGAAAGACAGAAAATTGAGCTATTGTGAACGAGCCCTAGAAAAATATATAAGAAACTCCAGTTTAACACTAAAACCTGACGGTTTGGACCTGGTTTTTATTCCATAATTGATGTATGTATATTTGAACGATTTTCCGTCATACATTGGCAAGTTTGGTTTGGAGACAAACCGGTTTCGGCATTGTGCCATCTTCAGTGCAATTTTTCATTCTGTGCAGTTACTTTTTCGTATTCATTGGATGTTACTATTAATGATAGAAAACCAGACAAGCTGGCAGCGTACACACCACAGCGGGTGCTGCCACAGGAATAGCGAGAAGAAAAGGATGGTGATAACTGTACTTGGGCGTTTTATTTGCACTGTGACTGCTAAAAAACAAAGCTCGTCACTTCATATTTGTTATTCTGTGTTTAATCTTTTGTAAAAATCACTAACTTTAAACAATCCGACAATCGCAATTTTTGTCGACAATCTTTGTCGTTTGCACTAAAGGTTGTGCGATTCACTAACTTAATCTTAACGAAAAACACAAAAAGAAATGGAAAAAAACAAATGAACACGTGCTGCCGAATACAAATTTTGGCGCGTTCTTATTATATTTGATTAAAGTGAAATAAGATACTAGTTTATTTCAAACCACAAACATTTATAATTGTTTTTTATGTATTGCAATGCTCCATTGTAGCGTAATTGCGGACTCTCCTCTGAGTGATTTGGTAGAACAGTCATCAACTCGACTCTAAGGAATCACCTACAAACATGCCATGGTTTTCGTTTTCAAAATTCGGGCCGTTATGAATCGGGCTCCAGAATACTTAGCTTTTATATTAAATTTTTTTTAATTAGGATCATTTATCCATTAAAAATAAACTATATTTCTGTTTTTATACTTGAATCCTTGAAAAAAGTTTGCATTAACCATTTGCACATTAATATGGTGATTGACATAAGAATCTTCATGGATCTTTGGCGCCAAAATTGATACATGAGTACATTCGACGATTCCAATAGTGCCTCCCACAAAAGGTGACGGCACTGAAGCAAACATTTCTTTAGCAGTTTAACGCTCCACTTGGGTCATAGGAAACCTGTCAAACTGAGAAATTAGGTATTCAGCCAAGTCTGGAGTTAACCAATACAGCTTCTGAAATTCTGTTGCATTCAAATGAAAGGGATTGTCCACATCACGGAGTAAACGTCGATCCACTCTTAAAGCGCTTACTTCTTCGTCACCTCTTAATAACTCACTTCCCAAATATTCAAACGACATTATTTAATGTTCCTATTTAATTTCCAGAAAACAAATCACTGAATTTTTAATTTATTTTTTACTAAAGTGTAAATCGCGAATATTTCTTTTATCGATTGAGTTAACAATATCAAGGCAAACGACAACAGCTCAAAGAATAAAAAAATATTGTAAATACAAAAGCACCGACAAACTTAAAAAAAAAATGTGTCTATTAGAGCAGCAAAGTAAGCCGGATATGCTAGAATAACATCATTTAGAAACCTTCAACGACGTTTATTGATTTAAATAAAAACAAAAATAAATTAGTATACATTTAACGTACCACAACCATTTTCCAAAATTTTCATTTATCTCCCTAATTAAATTATTCATACCAAATTGCTAACAATTCGCGGTGGAATTCGACAAAGAAATTTCAAAGATATCGGTATTTTCTCTATGGTAGACGATACCATTCCCAAGATTTAAGATTTCATGTATTTCTTTCTCAAACCCAATCTTGTCTATTTAATTTGAGCAAATTATCTTGTATAGTAAATAAATATCAGATATCTTTTATGTTTGTATTTTACCCTTATATGAGAGATGAGGTTTTTGTAACATTTATAGAAATTTCAAAATTGTTCTTACTTACAATACAAGACTGTAGGACAATTATTTTATTCAGAGTAAAAAGAAAAGTGATTACAATAGTTGAAACACTAATATTGAATTTAATAAGTTACAAATTGCCAATTGAGTGGGGAAACGTGATGGTGTATATCTCTTCGCCCTTTTTTAATTCATTTTTCTTTTGCTGCCACTCACAACAACGCAGGGTTGTATAGATGGGGCTTTTCCCACAAGACGTATACTAAATTTTGTGGGGTTTCGGAGATACATGTACCTATTTGCTCTATAGTGGGCGGTGCTAAGCAAATTGTCTTTAATAATTTAAAAAAAATCGAATTTTTTGAGAGATGAGCATGGTTTACTCAATAGTCGGTGGTGCCACGCCTGATACCAAATTTTGTTCATGCTCTTTACTTAAATATTGCGTTTTTTATTTTTGTAAATTATTGTTATATGATAGGGGGTTATGGATTGTTGTCCGATTTTACAATATTGGAAATTTTGCTTGAAATGCAATTTTGGTGGAAGAGTTTTTGAGATATACATATGTACCTATTTGCTCTAAAGTGAGCGGTGCCAAACCTATTTCAATTTTTTGTTTAAATTTTGGTATTTGGTTATGCAGCTTCATTCTGCATATTAAATTTAAAAAAAAAATTTCTTTAACATTTGCTCATATGGGGGTGGTTTTTGTGCGATTTCGCTTATTGACTTCTAATGCAATATATGTTACAAATTTAGTAGAGTGTGGTCAAGTAAGTTGTCTGGAGATCAACCTTCTTTTCTAAAGTTAGCCTATTTTCCACAACCAACCCAATCCTATTTGTCAAATTGGGACAAATTTCTTTACTGGTTACTGATATATCGAATACCTTTGATTTTCACAAAACACCGTCATGTGGGCGTGGTTATTATCCTATTTCACACAACTACAATACAAAACTACCACGGGTCGAGGGGAAAGTGTATACCAAGTTTCTTTTAGATTGCTCAATATTTAATCGAGGTATCCGCTGCAAGGACAGACGGACGTACAGACAGACATGGGTTAATCAATTCTATAAATTTTTGTAACCATACATATCTATGTCCATATCTATCGCGGTTGTTTTATGCTATTACCCCACGTCTCAATTTGTGATCAACCATCTCATGAGAACTGTCAATTTAATATCATGCGGACTGTTATCGCAGAGGAAATTTTTTACGTGGGCATTTCATCGCATACGATTTTATTTCAAAAAAGCTATCGAACGTGCTTTCTCTTGCAAAAAATTAAATTCGAACCAGAAAATCTTTGAAAAATATTTAGATTTCTCTTCGCAATGATGTTGTCACCGCAAAGCTTTCGTTTAAATGGAAATATAGCTGTCAAAGCGGAAAAATTACAGTTCATTGCATGCAATAGTTATCATGGAATTAGCTCAGAGATCTGCTAAAACTGGTATTGCTTAATTGGCACTATAATCACTTAAGCGATTTTGGCCGAACATCTCCTACAATTTGTGGTGTGCGTCTTGATGTTGTAACACAAATTGAGGGACCTACAGTTTTACGCCGATTCCGAACGGCGAATGTTTTTTTGTGATTTCATGGCAGAAATACACTCGGAGGTTCGCCATTGCCTGCCGAGGGGCGACCGCTATTAGAAAAAAATGTTTCTATAATTTTTTGAAGTTACTTGACCCGGTCAGGATTTGCACCTGGGACCCACCGAATGAAGCGCGCACACGCTACACATTCGGCTACGGCGGCCGCCTACCAACGGGTCTCCATTTGCAAAATATCTTATGAGATGATTCACATGAGATCGGGGTTTGCATGTCGAGACACGGGCCTACAAAAACCGGTTGGGTATACATACATATAAGAAATTTGAGCCCAATACATTAGTTTAATTAATTATAAGTTGCCATGTCTACTCGGGAAAAATTTACCACAAATTTAACATTAATTTTTATCGAATATCAAAAAAGCTGGAACTCCACAGCACGTGTACGCCACGGTGTACTGAATACAGAAGGTGACGCCTTTAGAAGTACCGCTACTTTGGTTTTGCCGGGTTTGACAATTCTCAACTTCAACTAGACAAAGCTTTTTTCACAAATTAAGAAAAAGAGACACTTTTTTAGTATTTTGCGAATTTATTTATTAAATGTCTGCCTATAAATTCATATTTTACACTTTAGAACAATTAGAACACGTTTTTCAATGAAATATTGGAAGTTGTTCAATTTTCTCTCTCCCGTATTCTCGTTTACTAAAGGCGAGATCTGTCATTTCACCGCGGGAAGGCGCAATCTTGTATTCTATCATTCTTGCGTGTACGCTTATGCGTATGCGAACGCTTGGCAGTTAAGTAGAATGCATGTGGTCTTGTAGGACAATCTTCATAACTACGCGCGCTAACACAAAGAACGTAGGCAACCAACTTCAATGGGTTTGAGTATACGTAACTACATATGTACATATTTTACTAAACAATTTTGGTAGATTAGTAAATAGTTTGTTTTAAAAACTTCACAAAACGATTAAAGATATGTTTGAATGTCGCACAAACTTAGTGGAATGACAACTGTCAACCGTTTGCAGGCACATGCTGTGGAGTTACGCATACGCTTGCTAGGGATTTCCATCTTGAGCGTCGGTCATTACTATTTGCTAAAAAAGCTGTGTTAGAACAGATATGCCCGGTTGACACCACGAATTTTCCCTGTTAAAATATAAGTATCTGTTATCAGCTATGTGTTCGTGCTCAAACAACTAAATACGATAACTGAACAAAATCAATAGACGTTAAGACGCATATAATGGCAGGTGTATATGTGGGATAAGGACTAGTCGTTAACGAATTAGAAAATATACAGCGTTATTCTGAATAGAAACTCCAGGAGAATTTTCCTGTATTTCTTAAAGCAATTCCCCAGGAGTTTCCATTTAGAATAGGACTGATAGTTAGACGTAACAGAATTACAATTAGGGAGTTCACAAGCCGTGTTATTTGTCGTATTTCTTTAATCGTGTTATTGCAATACAACAGTTGTAAACTTGTTGTTTTTGTTTCACATGTAAAATTGTCTTATTTCAATACAACTCTGAAAGGTATGTTTAGTGTTTTATTTGTGTGTGTTATTCGATCAGCTGTTTCTGTTTATCGTCACTTTTTTTTTATTATTTTTGCAAAAGCGGCCAGTGAAACAATTGAAGGAGATATATTAAAAAAAAAATAATGGAAAAACATCTAAATGACGAGGTAAGTGATTTTGAATAAAAAACAAACACATCTGGCATTTTAATGTTTATACTTTTATTTCGTTTTGTTTTCTCTTCTTCTACTCAGCTGATTAATTGCTTGAATACGACATACAATTGTTAACGAAATAGCACAGTGCGTTCACACGTTCCACTGTTATTTCAATAACGGACTAAATATATCCAACACGGCTTGTGAACTCCCTAAATTATTTTTCATAATTTTCAATAAAACAATTAATTTTATGCCGGTATTCTGTAACTCAGTCTCATCTCAAGTCACTAAATTTGATACTTTCAATTAGAGACATGATTTTTGACTTCAGATGATTTTGGTATTCAGTAAGCAACAGTCTCAAAAAGTTTGTGGTGAAAAGCAATAGAGACAATCAGCTGATCGTATGTTCATCTAAAGATGCACAATTAACCTCAATGAAAATGTGGTCATCGATAGCATACACTACACTTTTTGAATTATTTGTTAACAGCATTATTGCTGTTTGAAAATTAAAACAATATGCTTATCGTATCACTAACATTGAAAAGAACCGTTCAAAATTCCTATTACTGTTCCGATTATATAAAATATGTATACAAATTAGAACTATCAATAATCGACAAATGTACGTTCTCGTACATATGAACACTCGATCAAAATGGAGACTGCTTACTGAGTACTGGCATTAATGTCAGGTATACACGTTTCTACCGTTGGCCACGACGTTGTACAATGCGCTGGATGGCTGTTTTGTATACGCTTTTCAACGCGTTGTACAATGCGTCCTACAATTTTATTATTCTTGGATGCGTCGTGCTGAACACCTGGCACTACACATTCCACAACACGTGCAATTTCCTGTACGTTTCTATTAACTTATCCAATTTTCAATATTTACAATGGGCCCGTATTAATGTAACCGAGTTGCAAAAGAACGCTCCAACTCGGATGCTATTTAAGAATGGAAAAAAGGTGTCCCGACAATTTTTAGGTTTATGTAGTTATATATTTACAACTACTATGCAAATAAAAACGAATTAGGTCTTAAACTGAAATTTTCCATGTATTTTCTTCCGGCTCATTCTCAATAGCGCAATTTTTCACTTCCCAACAATACATCTAAGGTTGAATATCATTTAACCGAGTTGGCTCAACTCGCATATTTTTCCGAGTTAGTGTTGCTGCTTTACATGCAATTCGTTATCCTACCTAGTGTTCTTTTGCAACTAGGTTACAAAGAAACGGGCCCAATGCTGCCATTGACTTCTATTTAACAAAATATTACCTGAATTAAAAAAGGAAATAAAAAACTGATGCTGTACAACTTCACTATACACGCTCCAGCACATTGCACAACCGTTGACTCCACCCACCAAAAATTAAAATATTTTAATCTTCATCCAACCACTGATCCAACCGTCCCATCGGTTGAACCACCATACTATAGACGGTACTGCCGTATGTTCAACATTGACATGTTGATACAATGGTTGAAAGGTGTATACTCTGTATAAGTATTCACTTAATTTTGATTATAAAAACGCACTGTAGGTTTAAGGGCATTCCGGAAAACATTATCCAGTTTGTTATGGCAACCATTTTCAATTATCTGAAATAATGGGCCCGTTTTCATGTAACCTAGTTGCAAAAGAACACTCCAACTCGGATAAAATTTCCTTTTAGTTACTTCACAACACTGGCAATATCTGTCATTAAACATATGATATGTTTACAAGAATGATAGAATACAAGATTGCGCCTTCCCGCGGTGAAATGACAGATCTCGCCTTTAGTAAACAAGAATACGGGAGAGAGAAAATTGAACAACTTCCAGTATTTCATTGAAAACGTGTTCTAATTGTTCTAAAGTGTAAAATATGAATTTATAGGCAGACATTTAATAAATAAATTCGCAAAATACTAAAAAAAAGTGTCTCTTTTTCTTAATTTGTGAAAAAAGCTTTGTCTAGTTGAAGTTGAGAATTGTCAAACCCGGCAAAACCAAAGTAGCGGTACTTCTAAAGGCGACACCTTCAGTATTCAGTACACCGTGATATGTTTAGTGGAATTTTAAAGAAGCAAAACAAAATGAGCAATTCTGAGGATTCTGTGGTCTACCACCACCACGCGTATATTACCAAAAAAATCGGTGTATATGTACATTTGGTATGTTAGCAATACAGTGACATTCAGGCAACTAGCAAATTTTTTTGCGGTAGCACCGTCAGCGGCATGGTCAACTGTTCCAAGCGTTACTCGCTTTTTAATATCGATTAGTCATGAACATATTAAATGGCGAGAGGGCGGATATTTGTACGAAAATGTGGACAAATTTGAGCAAAAGAAGCGTATCCCAGTTGCGATTGCGGCGATCGATTGTACGCACATTGCAATTAAATCCCCAAAAGACCATAAAGAAATGTACTTAAATCAAAAAAGAACGTATAGTATTGTGTTGTAAGCTGTGATAGATGTCAATAAAAAGTTCATTGACATAACTTGTGGTGAACCAGGATCGCGCATGATTACCATGTTCTAAGAAGGTCCAAACTTTTTCTGGATGCAGAAAACCATTACGAGGATATGTTTCCGAATTCATTTTTTATAATCGCAGATTCGCCATATCCGTCAACGAAATGGCTGGTTCCACCATTTAAGGACTACGGAAATTTAAATGCATGCCAACGAAAGTTCAACGAAATACATTCCTCAACACGGATGGTGGTTGAAAATTCATTTGGACTACTGAAAGTGCGCTTTCGAAGATTGCTAAAGTTTACTGAGCAAACGGACTTGAAGACAATAATCAACATCGTGGTCAGCGTATGTGTTTTACATAACATTTGTATTTCTTTTGACGACTTGTGCGATGTCAACGATGTGAGTGATGAAAATACGCTTGCAGTTGATGAAGGTTTTGAAGAATCAAACCTCGACGCAGCCCTTGACAGAAGGCAAAACCTTTTTAATCATTTAAGACAACAAAATATTATTTAAAAATTTCACTGTACATATATATGTATTTATATCTTTAAATTCACTAATAAATATATTGACAAGAATTCATTGCATTTCATTCAACTTAAAATCTATAAAACTAAAACAAATTCACAAGGAGTATCACATTCTAATTACAAGTAAAATAAAAACTAAAAGCAAATTAAAAAACAAAACACAGTTTCAGTGGAAACCGTTTAGTGAATTTTTTGCAATGTTTTTGATGTAAATTCTTCGTGCTCGTTTTTATAAAACCCTTGTACATTCTACAGCAAAATGTTACCGATATTTTTTGAAAATTTGTTAAGATGATACTTTTGCGCATCATGTAACAGAAATCATGAAAGTGCATCTCAAAAACCCTGTTGTCTCCTCACGGGACCATCTCTTTCGCCTTTTTTCTTGCATTCTGAAATAACAAACATGTTTTAATTCATAATTTTATGTGAAATATACGAAGCGCAAATTTTACTCACCCTTGTTCCATTCTTAATCGTTTTGTTTATGTATCCATAAAACAAACAAGTTTTGACAGTTGATTGAAATTTTCCAAGTATTTTTCCAGAGCCCATTCACAATAGAGCAGTTTTTTTGTTTCACAACACTACATCTCAGGTCGGATATCATATAACCGAGTTGGTTCAACTCTCGTATTTTTCCGAGTTAAAGAGAAATTTCCCGAGAATTTTATGAGGGCTCATTAACAATAGCGCAGGATTTTTACTTCATAACACTGGATCTCAGGTCGGATATCAAATTACCGAGTTTGTGTTAATGCCTTATCTCACATTAACACAAGGAAATCGGTGATGGGCTACCATCTTTTATGTTTACAGATAGGTGCGAAGAATTCGATTGCTTCTTTATGAGCGTTTGATAGCTTGATAAAATCATTTGCAGGATGGCGTCGTACAAGTATGTTCATTACATTAAAGCGGTAATATGTCGGAAATACTATGGAGAATGTGTTATTTCATTGCCAAATACATATCCATTCACAGTCTAACCGAAATAATCTCAATTTTTGGTTCCAAGCAAGAATGCAAACGACAGCTGATGGCAGGAAATAGGTATCAGGCAATATCTCCTGCCATATATTGCCATCAGTAAGCGGGCTCCATTGTCAAAAATTTTCTGGCATGATTATCATGATATCGGGCATTGCCTGACATGCAATTTATTGTGCTGGCAGTCGGTTACGAAAAACTCGCCTGGATAAGCATAAAAGCTTTTGTATAAAAAACAGTGTATTGATATGTAATCATATCATGAAAACAGCTCGATTTCGCGTACTTAACTTTATTTCGGAAGATTCGAAATTATCGTAAGTGCGTGTATATTGCGCGTGTGTGAAGACAAGGCTTAAAAATACGCTCTGTTCTAGCGTTAGTAAATAAATTTCCTTCTTTGAAACAGGGTGGGTGAAAAATTTATTTTTGCGGAAAAACCCTTTCAGATCGTTGCAACCCTGCGTTATCGTCGCCATTTGCAATTCATTTCGCTTGTGTTCTGCAATTACATTTTCTGTCGTACGCTAGAGGAAGCCGCTAAAAGTACTTTTTCTTGAAGCAAATTTGTAATCTAATCGTCCATCGAAATAACAAAAGTGGTTGAAGCAGGATTTTTGGTGTACTATTGTGAGAAGTTGAAGTTCTAAATTTCTACAATAGATAAATAAATTATTAATTTGCCGGGAAATTAATATTCTGCAGGTGAGTACCGAAAATATGTGAGGAAATAAGTGGTAGAATGGCGATGGTATAGACAAATTTTTTGGTGTAAATTATTGAGGCTTGATGGCATTTGCACAGAATCGCAGATGCTATTGTACTTGAGAGTATTTATTAAAATATTCTGAAATGTATTTTGCTGAGTTTTTCTTAGCAACCCGCTATACACGAGTCGTCTCGAAAAATGTGGATAGTGCGCGCTTTAAAATGCAATGTGTAGTGAATTGCATCGATTTTGATGTGTGTAGGATCGGGTGCGTTTTCTTTTTCGCATACAAAATTCTTAAATTTCATATACGCTTTTTTACATTTGATTCTCATTTACGTACTGTTATGTTGGTTTGGTTTTGAAATAGCTCGGCAATTAGAAGTCAATATTAAGATAATATGTCTGGCTTATGTGAAGAATATAGTGGGGCGAGTAAGAGAGTGACGATATAATAAAAGCCGTTGTGAATGGATGACAAGTAAACTCAAGATGGCGGCTCTCAAATTTGATAGATTAAATAAATGTCCCACGTACTATCACGGCAATAGAATGGAGTATTCGATGACTCGATAGTTGTCTTTTCGTATTCACTATCCAGTGAAAACAAAGAAGAACCAGTAATAATTTTACTGGATAGCGGGTACTTACTCAAAAATTTTCATGAAACCAACAAGATAGGGAATTGAGAGAGCGAAAATGACAGCTGAAGATACAAGCTTTACTGCAAAACATTTTCATACAACGTGATAGCACAAAGAAATCAATGTATTTTGTTTTTTTTTGCATTTTTTGTGGGATAACTGTCAAAGTGTCATGTATTTTGTTATTGCTTTTACGACTTTGACAGCTATCCCTCGGAAAGCAAAATCAAAATACATATACGCACGGCGAGATAAAAACAATGCATTGAATTATGAATATATGAATTCGCCTTGCTTTACTGTATAAATTTCCATCCATAAATTGGCGCATCAAGCGTCAACGAACTGTCAAAATTTCTCATGGAAAATTTCAGCGCGTTACGTCCTGAAGTTGGATGCGGAAGGTAGAAGTGAAAAAGAAAGAAGATAAAATTTGAAAAAGAGGAAAGGCAACTAGAATAAATCACATAGCAACGCATGGTGGAAAGAAATCGGAAGGGGACACATATTGTGGTACTACTAACTCTCTCTTGAGAATTTTGACAGAATTTCTACGTCACATCAGATTTTGTTTACAAAAGCCGTGTTTGTATGTATTCCAGCAATAGTTGGATTCTTTCATACGTGTTTAACAATATTAGCGTGTATAGCGTCCTCTTTCCTCTCCACTGGTAAATCTGGTGTGACGTCACACTCAATTTACTCGAATTTCACATCAATCATCTCTATGCAGAGAAAAGAAGGTGACGACAAAAGCACTTCCGTTACTTCGTACTTGCATGGTTTGAAGGATTGACATCACAAATGGTTTTAAAAAAGTTAATTTTTTGAGTTTTGAGTAATTTTTACAAAACGTAAAACACACAATTATAAATGTGAAGTGCCGAGCTTTGTATTGGCGCATTTGCAGCGAAAATAAAAGCCCAAGTGCAGTTATCAGTTTCCTTTTCTTCTCACTATTCCTGTTGTATGAAAATCTGTGACGTGTACGCTGCCAGCGTAGAAAACGCAACGCTTGACGGGCATATTTATGTATAATTTTTTGTATACTAGTATATGATAGTTCGTAACAAATGCGAAGTTGGAGAAATTGAGAGAGCGCAAAAGACAGTTGTTTTGAAGTTGCCGGTAAAATTTTTACTCTTAACAATTTACAAGTACGAAAAGCAGTTGTTAGAAAGTAAGTATTAATTAACCCTATAAGGTCATCGCTATTTTTATAACGTAGAGGTCATCCCTCGTCGATTCGACGACGGCATTACTCAAAGTCCTTAATACATATATTATCCTACCTATCAAAACCTACTAAAATCAATATATTCACATTACCTGGTTTATATATCTTCTAAATAAAACAATATCAAACAGTTTTTCTTAAATCTTTTATTAAATAAATAAAATTTTCACAGCTCTGATTCATTCGGCTTTTGTACAAAATACAAACTAAGAAACTTAAAAAAACTAAACAATTTAATAACATATTTTCACCGAATGGTATTTTTTCATAAAGATAATACTATTAACTGAAAACATAAAATACTTTACGGAATGAAAGTTCGCATTTTGTACAAGAATCAGAAAGTTCTATTTTATGCTCACCACAAAGACTTTTACATTTTGCACAAAATGATTTCGTCATCCGTCTCTTAGCAGGCGGACAAATTGCGCAAATCTTTCTCTTTTTTGTTACATTTTTTTTGGCGGTTAGTATCTGTGGCATTTTCATCAAAAGAAACACAACTTTCAATATTTGATCGCAACGACGTAGACAATGCTGGTACTTCAAGTCTGTTTGTCAAATTACTTTGAATAAGGGCAGAATGCAATTTTTTCATAAAAGCAGAACGACTGAGAGGTTTTTTATATGTTTGAAATACGTTGTGTGAATAAATAATGTAGCTGTTAATAAAAGCCATGTTCAATATACCAAAAAATTGACACATTGGCCATCGGTTGGTTTTGCGTGAACAGCTCATGACACTACACATTTGGTCAAAGGTATCAACGCCTCCTTTCGTTTTGTTGTAAAATTCGATCGTGTAGGGTTTATTTGATTTGGGGTTTACTGCTCCTTCCTCATTACAGGATAATAATAAATATATTACCTTACTCGGCTTCGGCTTATATGATAGAAGCGTCAGCTCATTATCATAGCAAAACATTGACGTATTACACTTACGACCTTTTACATTTTTCATTTCACTCGGAATTTCTCGCTTATTAGAACGTAGAGTTCGAACCATTGTCAGCTTATATGGTTCGCATAACAGTGATTTAGCAAGAGGAATCGAACTAAACCAGTTGTCCATGGTAACGTTTCTATTTGAACCATGAACAGTTTTAGTCAACTCTTTTACGTAGTACTCACCAAGTGGAAAGGTGGTTTTGTTTGATGCTTTTCCCAAATACGGCATAGCATCAACCATGTACTTTGTACCGCTATCACATATCATGACCATTTTGAGTCCATATTTTGCTGGCTTGTTTGGAATGTACATCCGGAAGCTACATTTTCCCCTGAACGCCAGTAGTTGGTCGTCAATCGTAAGGTATTCTCCAGGCATATAATTTCCCCGGCACTTTTGAATGAACATCTCCCAAATGTTTCTAATGGGGGCAAATTTGTCTTCAACTATTTGAAGGCGTGCAGATTTATCGTCGAATCGAAGACACGACATAAGAAATTTGAACCTTGCTTTTGTCATTATCGAAATATATGTTATTCTGTCAAACAATTCATCTGCAGACAGGTGCTGATCTTTCTTGACTGCTGTTAGTACCAAGAGTCCAATTAAGGCAGAAATTTCATTTGAAGAAGTTACTTTTCTTTGAGCTTCATCCGTAGTTGCAAGTAAGATGGACTGCCGATTAGCAATTTCAATGTTTGTCCATTGAACAATTTCCTCCACGATCTCTGGTGTAATGAACATTTGCAAGCATTTCAGTGGGTCTGTTATATTTTTGCAGTGGCGTGTTTTACTACATTTAGACCATAACGATAAGATTTTCCCTTTTTTGTTGACCACTTATGTTTATTTTTGTCCCGTAAAATAGATTTATTAAAATTAATTATATTTGACTTGGCTCTCAATAAATGTAAAGGTATGTTATCTTCATCTATGTCAGTTGATTCTTCTGAAGAACTTGCATCCCCTAAGCTTTCGTTTTGTTCGATTTCTGCATCAGATTCTAGTTCGCTGTTGTCTAACTCATCGTCAGTTCTTTCTTCTGAAGAACTTGCATGCCCTAACTCATCGTCTAATCCATTCTCGTCGTCGCTCATTGCAAGAAATTTTTCAATTTCTTCGTCAGTATAAATTTTGCTGCCACTCATCTTGTATTACAACTGTACAAACCAAACAGATAAATAAACAAGAAAAATAACTTCGGAACGAAAAACTCACACAAAGTTCATCGTTCGTCTTTTCGACTACGCCTGTTTAAAAAATAGATACTAACACAGATCGTACGAAGCCAACCAACTGCAAACATGAACAGCTCAACAGCGACTAACGCTGTAAAAAAAGAGGCACTGTACAAACAATGGAACAGTGCGATAACGGTAAAATAAAAACTCGCGTCGTCGAAACGACGAGGCATGACTTTCCAGGGTTAAGAAGTCGAAAAATGAATAAAGTGATTAAATACAGCTATGGACATATATGTAAATGGAATTTTTTTTATATCTTTCTTGGGTTACAGTATCGTAAATATTTTTATTAGATAACAAGTGTTTGGGCTTTTCTAAAGGTTTATTCCTTATATTCAATAATAGTATAAACTGAAGTTGCAATTCATTGCTAAAAAAAAAATTGATCAAAATACGAAAACTGTAGCGCAATGAGCTGGACACATAAATGGCACAACCTAGAAAAAGAGGGAAAATTTAGTTCAAATTGCATTTTTATCAATTTTGGTCCGTACACACATTTTTATTGTTAATATTTTGTGCTCTAGCCTTTATTTTGGATGACTGCCTCACACCTGCGACCCATACTTTCTGCGAGCTTTTGGTACAGCGTACCAAGCTTTTTTAACAGCAGACCAGAGATCGTCCATATTTTAATAATTAGCTTTTGCAGTTTCTGCCTTGACATCATTCCATAGGTTTTCAATGGGATTCAAGTCAGGGATTTGGGCTGGCCAATCCAAAATATCGATCTTCTCCGCAGAAAACCAACTTTTTACTAGCTTCGAGGTGTGTTTGGGATCGTTATCTTGCATAAATTTCCATTTGATTGGCATGGAATCGTAAGCAAATGGCTACATATGGTTTTTCAAAATGTGCAAGTACTGAAACTTGTCCATTGATCCTTACGAGCGGACCTACACCATGCCAAGAAAATGCTCCCCAAACCATAATATTTCCGCCACCGTGCTTTAGCGTCTTCTGAGTGAACCTAGGATTATATTCTTGGTTCTTAGGACGATGGATTCTGCCATCTGGTCCAATCCTGTTAACCTTTGTTTCGTCACTGCACAATACATTATTCCAAAAATTTAAGCATTTTTCTTGATGAGGTCTGGCGAAGATCAACCGTTTTAAAATATATTTTTTTGAAAGGAGTGGCTTCTTCCTCGAAATGTGCCCAAACAAATTTGCCTCATTCAATCGTCTCCTGACAAGTCGACAGGATATTTTTAAACCCAAAGATTTATTAATATCGGATGCTACTTGCCGGGATGATTTACATGGATAATTTTTGACCATTACTATAGCAGCATCCGTTCGCGCATCCGTTTTGCGTGGTCTTGGCTTCCGAATTTTGCCTTTGACCAATACGTGGGGACTCCCCATACTTGATTTAATTGCGTTGTATACTTTTTTACGAGAAATTTGCATTACTTTAGCTATTTCGGCCAGTTCTTTCCCTTGTTTATACATTTTCCAAGTTATTCGCCTTCTATTGTGGTATGCTTTACCGATCCCATTTTATATTATTTCTTACACTAAAATACTTTTAATTACTTACTTTTCAACAACACAGTAAATGATGTTCTATTAAAATCTACGCGAGTACTACTTCTGCAAAGTAATTTGTGCCATTTATGTGTCCACTCAAAATAAGCATTGTCTACGCAAAATTGATAACGGAAAACAAAAAACAGACCATAGCGGAATATTTTGGCGGTGCATATGCCGAAGCTTTGCAGCACCAAATTGAATGCAAAAGTTTTACATTTTAATCAACTTTCAATTGAACAATTTTACCATTTATATGAAATCAAACTTTGTGCCATTTATGTGTCCATAGCTGTATATAAACGTACATACATACAGCAGCGAGCTTTTTAATAGTAGTGTGCTCTCTAAGTTTGATTAGGTGTTGATATACATGGTTTTTTTTTTACAAGTTCAAAACATATGTTTTTTAACACATCTTAAGCGAAATTATTGTACACAAATTAATTTGGTTAAGTTGATATTTTATTGTTGACAGCTTTTTTTTCTTAACAAGGTACATAAAATTGTGGTGCAAAAAAATATCAGTATTTCAGTTTATTCCAAGTTAATTCGATTTAATTTAATAACTACATTATTACTTAGCTGCATTGCCTTCATTTTATATGACTGCAACACATCTATCCCTCATGGAGCAGACAAGGCGGCGATATCTTTCCAATGGAATGTTATACCACGCTTTTTGAACTACTTCCCACAAATGTGTTTTATTTGTTAGTTTTTCTTTCCAAACGGCTTTTTTAAGATCAGTCTACGTTCTCAATAGGATCGAGGTCGGGAAATTGCGCTGGCCACTCATAACTTCAAGACCATTTTCCCGAAACCAATCCTTTCACACTTTATTAGTATGTTTTGGATCGTTGTCTAGTTGCATGATCCATTTCAGTGACATTTCGTCTTCGGCATAAGGTAACATGCTGTTTTGCAAAATATTCACATATAGATATTGATCCATATCCTTTTCTATTAGCCGTATTGGACCAACTCCTTGACGTCTTACATATTCCCTTGAGCCTTTTCCATCATATAGAACAATTTTTCTCTCGTTAGACCATAATATTTGTCTCCACTTTTGGAGTGGCCATAACATGTGATCGTTTGCAAACTTGAGTCTTGTCTATATGATTTTTTTTCAAAAGGAAAACTTTACGAGGACTACGAGCAAACAATTTATTGTCTCTAAACATCTTCGGACTGTAAGTACTCCACATGGCAAATTTAACTCATCTTTAATTTGCGTAGCTGCCGCTGATTGATTTGCTCGACTAGTCCCTAATATGCGTTTCACAAGGGATACAGATACAATTTTTTTCGAAGATGTTGAAAAAAACTTAAACACTGCTATTATTGTGCTCGCCTTGAAAACAACCTTGCGTCACAGAAATTAAAAAGTCGAAATATAAAGCCAACTTAACGTTATTCGAGCGTTGTAGTTTCCGAATATTAGTGTTGGCAAAGGCTTTGACAAAAAGAAAAATTTTAAAAACTTATAAATATCAAAACTACAGTGGTAGACAGTATGTTCCACATGGCACTGCTATTATTTTGCTCGAAAAAAGCTGCAACAAAAACTTTCATCTTACTGGTTATGCGTTTTCGTGCGTTTTTTGCTTATTTTTCTTACTGAGAGAAAATGCCAGAAATTTGATAACTGGATATTTTCTTTTTACTGACTTGTATGTGTACGGACTAGTAAGAATTTGCCAGTAAGTAACAATTTTATGAAGTTTATTGTGTACATAAGTATGTATGTACATCACTAAGAGGCTCATAATCTGTGTGTGTGGGCGAGGAGAACCCAGCCTTTTCAGCCGAAATATCTGCAATTAACACCTATGAGAGGAAAATTATGAGTTGTGAACCAATTTCTTTTATTTACACCTGAATTTTTTTATTTTTGCGCCAAACTAAAATAGCTGTAACAAAAACTTGCAACTCTTTACTGGGTATGAGTTTTCGTTTTTACAAGCTTCTCACACCGAGCAAATTTCGTTTAAGCTCAGAAATTTCGTTACATGCAGGTTACTGAAGAATATGAAAACACAATTTATATGAGAATAAAGGAAGTTACGAAGCATTCTTCATGTTTCCAAAACGATTGTTCTCAGCTGAGTATAGAATTTTACAGTCCGCGTCAGAATGGTAATAGTGAACATAGTATGTTAAAAATATAAGGTAAACCTGACGAGAGCCCAGCAAAGTGAATTCATACAAGGTGGTGTCAACGCATTTTTCAATTTTTGGATATCAGAGAATAGATGATTAGAAGCGATTAGTTTTCGTTTTCAGTATGCCATGGGGAATGAAAAAGTAAAAATATAGTGGAAGAAGAAGTTTCTTTCATATTTTCAATTGTTTAATTTTTGGGTATTTTTCTTTTGTTTCTGATTTGATTCACCCCAGAGTTTCAATTCTCTAACCCGGAGTATTAAAATGTACACTAGGAAATGTAAAAAGTTATGCACATCCAGATATAAAAAGAGAGCTAACTCATAAAAACAACAAGTTTTTTAGGAATCTGAATGCTCCTGTTTTGATGGGCGGAATCAGGGCTTGTTCGTTTCACAAAAGGAGCTTACAAAATAACTTAGCTTTGAATAAGAGATCTATTACTGAATCTGTTATATTGGTAAATTTTTGAGTTAGCTCTCTTTTGATCTAAGTGTGTTATACATATGTACCATCATAACTGTAGGATAAGTGTATACCATTTTATACATTTTACACCTGAGAATAGTTAAGAAATGGGAGCGCGGAAATCATAATTTTGTTTGGAAGATAAACTTTAAAACACAAATTCAATGCCCAACGAATTGAGCTGACGAATTTCCTTATAATGTTTTTGTCATGGTATTTATACTACAATGTTGAGTTTACCGGTAATGTATTATATGTAACTTTTGTGTATCCCCCTGGATTTCATAGCAATATGGGTCTGAAAATTTAATTTTTGGAGGTCAGAGCTTGAAGTTGGATCGTAATATTTTATGGACTACAGCGCGTTTATACCGCAAGCAGTATAATGTGTACATTTCCCTCCGTTTAAGGTCAATAACCTAGTAAGACAACAAAGAAACCGACAAGTTTTTTGTGACAATTGTGGTATCGAGTTCCCATATGGCATATGGCAGATAAGTTTTTGTTTTGCTCAAACTGAAACAGCAGTAAAGTTGCTCCCTTCACAGTCGAGTGTTAAAACAGCGACGGCAATAAGCGGCTATTTTTCAAGAGCAACGTAAAGATATGTAAGTGTTCGAACTCGCAGCAACGGTACTGAGGCGACCACGTGGAGCGTATTTGTCTTTTCACTGTTCAATGCCACTCATATAACAGAGAATTTAAGATACGTGAGACTTCAAAATTATTGTATAATAATACTTTTAATTACTATTTTTTCTATCTCAGATCGCTTCTTTATGAGAAGAGTGTCATTACCCAAACAAACCAATCAATCGAGAAAATCGGCTTTGAAGTTTTGAATTTACATATACAGTCATAGTAAAAATTAATACATATGGGTCATTGTGAAAAATTTGAAGTATCATATTAAAATAAAAAAATACGGGTCGATTATTTTTCAATATAAAACGCGAAAAAAAATGTTTTTCCAAATATATTTCATTCTAGTGAGCTAATATTCGGAAGAGGTCTTACATTTTTTGACACAGCATAGAAGAAGAGGTAGCGGTCATTTCTGCATTCTTAACTCAATTTTGATTTTTGGCATTATGACACTCTTCTAGTAACATTGGGGTGCCTCATAAGATAAGTTTCGGTTTTACCACTAGATACGTGTTATAATACGTATTACGTTTTAAGACTTCCGCCAAAATATTCCGAAAACTATTAAGGTTTACGTGAGCTGGATTGTTTTGAAAATATCGAATTTAAATTGTTTTAACATATTAAATACAAAATAAGAGATGATAAAATAGAGTAAGCTAAAAAGGTCTGCGTAGAAATATTTAAACATTTCAACAACAAAATGAGATTTGCGGAAAAAAGGCTGAAATGGGTTTATTTGCAAAACCAAAAAATATTTTTCCAACGATATACATATGTACATACATATGTACTTATGTACATACATATGTACATATATATATGTATATATGTATGTATATACAGCCCCGGTCAACTAATTAGTAACGATGTCCTGATAATCAGTTCTTATCTGCTTTGTAATGAATTAATTCATCTTTCATAATGGATCCAATTATTGAAAATGTTCTTTGGATTTAAATGTCAAATTTTTTTATTTACTTCCGTTAGTTCGGGAGATTTTCCCATTACTTTAAAAAATATTCGGTCACATAATTAGCAAAGGAAGATTTTATTTGGATTTATTGTCACATATTTCATAATTTTGGATTATGCAGTTTTTGTTATAACCTAGGATATGAACTGTTAGAGCCATAATAGTGAAATACCGCAACGACGGAAAGTCGCATGGCGAAATCGCGAAAACTCCAAACATTTCAAAAAGGATGGTTTTCAAACGAACGTTAAGATCCCGAATAAAGTCGATTAGTGAAGACAAACTCAGTGCATGAATCTAAAAAATTCCCCAAAAAACCGTAAATGAAATTCGTGTTAGTGTTTTTGCCGAAAACAACGCTTCTCCATCGGTAGAAACCGTTAAGAGGCGTTTGAGAGAAAAAAGTTTATTTGGAAGGATTTCTCAGAAGAAACCCTTGCTATCAGAACGAAAGCGCAAGAAACGATCAAACATCGCGATTGGTCTATTAAAGAATGGAAACTAGTGATTTTTTCCGATAAAACAAAAATAAATTGACTTTCACCCGATGGAAAATCTTCCGGTCGGTGTCCCCCATTGAACGCGTATGACCCGAAATATACCCGCGCTACGCTTAAGCACGGAGGCAGTAACACTATGGTCTGGGGTGCTGTGCCATGGCGAAGAGTTGGACCTATTTCAAAAATTGAAAGCCGTATGGATCAGCACCAATATCTTTCAATATTGGGTGATGTAATGCTTCCTCTTTGCGATGAAAGCATGCCCGTTACATGGATCTTTCAACAGGACAATGCTCCGAAACACCACTCGACCAACAAAACAGTGAATGGTACAAAATATAAAATTATTAGACTAGCCTTCATATAGTCCTGATCTGAACCCCATTGAGAAACTCTGGGAGCACTTAAAAAAAAGTGCGAGAAGTTAATCGAGTCAATGCCCCAAAAGGGGTTTACAACAAAATATTAGTTGTACTATTTTTTGGATTCATAAAAATGTTAACATCAACTACGTACAGTGGTGATTACATAAATAGTACATTTGCTTAGTTAGCTAGCGTCTACCAGGAACGGATAGCATAGCGTACTACCGTTGCAAATATTGCGCAGCTGTGCTTTGCTAAACGTTTTAGTTATCAATTTGAAGTGTTCATGTAAATAGCACACTCTCGACGTTGAGTTATCTTTCATCTTAGTTTCTAAGATGGGGAAGAACGGTATGTAAACCAAAAAAATTTATTCCATTTTCTTGCTTAATTTCCAGAATGGGACGCGGTAAGCATTGCACACCTGAAACAAGAAAAATAACAAAAAAGAAGGACGATGAGAAGTCAGAGTATGAATAGCTAATTATAGAGTAGGCAATAAAATAAATCATTTTTGTTTAATCAGTAAACTGCATCAGAGTATCATTTCTCGGTCGGGTTTCTAATATTTTCCGTTTTTTACTATCGATGTAAACAAACAGTCTATTAGCTATTCATGAAACTTGTAAGTTTCTAAACTTTTCCGTTTGGATCTCTTATGGAAATTGACCTTCTCAGAGGATAAATGCTGTTAATTTCTCGGAAATTTTATTGTAAGGGAGCCATTCCGTGTGCCTGGGTAGTCTTGCCATTTTAGATTTTTTTTTTGGTTGTATTAAGCTTTTTTATTTTCTTTTAGCCGGGAATTTTTTATTTAGCTTCTAGCCGTTTCTAGCCTTTTCTTCAAAGTGTAAATTCGATACTAATGAAGTAAATATCATCGAAATGCAATGGAAAAAATTAAACTTATAGCAGTGGAAAAATCTAAAATTTTTACTGTAGAATTTTGGGCAGAGAAAATTCTTTTGGTACCCTTTGTACAATAGTTTTTTGTTAATTTTTTGATCTTACCTTCAACAATGCAAAAGTCGTACGCATTTTTAGTGCTGTGAACATTGTTCAAACAATAAAAAGAAATATAATTATTGTTAGAATGTTAAATGCAAATTTAAATATTAAATGGCTGGAATAAGTGTTGTCACGATTTCGCAATTGAAAAAGATATCGGCGTAACTGTAGGCCCCTCAATTTGTGGTACAAAATCAAGACACCCACCACAAATTGTAGAAGTTCGGCCAAACATTATCTACATTCTATGATGTAACCGCCAAATTAGTATGTATTATTATTTGCTTTAATAGAAGGAACACTATTAAATTTTAAATTAAATTAAACACTTTAAAATTGAAATATCCAAAAAGCAAATAAGTGAATTTAAAAAATAAAATATTATCAAGCTTTTAAATTAAGCTCATCCATTTTTAACCGAGTCACTAAATCACAGTAGGTAGGATAGTACGAACAACATTCGTTAGACAATGATTGAAGGTACCTTAAAAAACTTGATATTGTTATTACAAACATTGGATGGAAAGGATATTGGGAACTTGTTGCGCTTTAAATTTGTCTGCCAATCAAAACTCTAGACCGGTTGCAAATAGGCCCATACATACAGTAACATTCACATATGTGCTCATATCCCCAAAAATGTTTAAATTTTGCGTAGTCCCCATAGTAAATCAAAAAATTGTTTGAAACATGCAAGTATACAGTCAACATTGATCTTAAAATTTCATCTTCGTGAACAATGCTACAAAGGCAACACTACCTACCTCCAAATGAAATGTAAAGTTCCAATTAAAACAAATGGAATAGTTTAAAATCAATTTTTAAGATTTGTTAAAATAAAATTTACAAATACTTATAATACTTAATAATAAACCACGCAAATGATTAAAATTTGTGTACTTTAATAATTATGAAATTGCACACGGTTTGAATTGAAACCCATATGAGCGGTAAAGTTTATGGTTAGTCAAAATGTAATACTTGCCTGAGAGAACACCATCTATTCGCATGCCTTCCAAAGCTAATTTTTCTAACACCGCTCCCTCTAGCATGCGTCCCATCGAAGCAGTGCGTTTCATGGACCTTTCCTTAGATGATAATGCGGGTAAGCTGGCCTGGCTGGGTCCAGCTAGCCACAACAACAAACAATCATTTGTCCTACTTATAAGAAGTGCCAAAGTTTGGAACGTATTTAATAATTATTTTTGGCTGGAAAGCTACAATCTATTTCTCAGGAGATGCTTAAACCCATTAGAAATATTTATTGACAAATCATCCGCTAAGCTTCCGTTTTGATTATAAAGTTACATAAATGTAATTAGGATATTCAGAATTTTCTAGCAAAGTTAACATCTGACATCATTAGCGAGATAATACGACCCCAGTTATTCTCATTTTGTGTTTGAATTTCAACACGTAAAACGCAGCGAAAACGTTGTTTTTTTCTTTTTCTACAACTTCTTCCGATTTTGACGCAAAATAAAATCAGGTGATGTGAGATATGAATTTAGCACAACCATTATCTGACGGCTACTATACCTGGTTTACAAATTTTTATTTAAACAAATTAATATTCGATAGATAAACCCACCAGTAAATTCTGATTATATCGGTTTGGGAGAGGCCATTGTGAGTGGGTATAATTTGGTGTAAAAATTTTTATTAAGATACGCAAATTGTTCTCTACGCAACATATGTACATATGTACATGAGTACCACTTTACGAACTCTCAGAGAGGATACTGTTGTTTTGAGTATTAAGTTAAATTTAGTATTTTTATTGTTTACCATATTTTCTGCTTAAGATGCTAAAGAAGCTAGCGAAATGTCCCGATTTGCGTACCATCACATGAAGTGCTTATCACATGTAGGCTGCTTTAGTTAGGTACATATGTGCACATTTTCCAAGCATGAAAATGGTATTATCGCTGAAGACATAATTTTTTATTATGCAATGTAAATGCATACGCTAAAATGCCATCTTTATTCTTTTCAGAGCCTTCAAAGGTTACAAAAGGGTTATAAATAGTTCGTCAATTAGTCAAGACAGCGTCCGCGCGCCAAAAATGACTAGTAAGTACGCTGATACGTTTGAATGTGTAATCATTATCAATTGAGTTGAATTGGGTGCACAGGGAAATAAACTAGAGGGTATTTTTTTTTTAATAATTACATTAAATAATTATTTAAACATTATTTTGTTTTGTTGATTTTCAAAAATGAAATCAAAGTTGGAAATCAATTCGCTTCAAAATATTAACCAAGTCGAGTTCACATAAGATTGTGGCTCACCTACAAAAATAAGAGTTGCATGTATTTTGCTTTTGCTTTTAGTATAGCGATTGTCAAAATCAGCTGTCTTATATGAATTCGCGCTTCTTGTTCTTAACTTTAAACCCTGATTTCGTTGATGACATAACAAAATATTAAAAAGTTTTTTTTTGTTGTTAAGTTCCCAGGACAGTTGGTTCTACGATACCGGAACGAACCGGATTTATATCTGGCAAAGGACTGTCACTTCAGCAACATTCCCCAAAATTGTATGGCTAATGTTTAATGCTGTTACAACCACAACAACAACAATTTTTTGATAGTTTGTTACGATGCAAAGTATGCTATTGGTAGCAGAATTTCAATAAAACTGAATTAGCTGTTACCACAAGTTACCAGACTTCCAAAACTTGGGAAAAGGTGGTTTCACAGTTAGAAATTTTACCAAAATACTAACTAACGAACTCCCAATTTTTTGACAATTAACAAAACGATACATAATTCGTATTTTTTTATTTTGATAATGTTTGAAACAATTTATTCTTTTGTTACACACTTCACCCAAATTCATAAAAAATAATTACTTTAATTGGTTTGTAAATCTAAAATTTGTATGAAAATACAAAAGGTGGTACAGCTCTTTAAATCTATTTGATTAACGTTTACAATATCAATTATATAAGTAAGAACAAAGTTAAACATCGTTATTAATATGTAGCCCTGGTTTTAACATTTCTATTAAAGTTTTTTTTTATTGATATTTTTTATTTTGCTACTTTACATCATTAACACCATTTTAATTTTCCAACTTTTTATTTGGCATTGTTTTCTAATTTAAATAACACATCTACTGCGTTATGAATAATGAATGCTCAATGAGTACACTACCTAGATTACTTTATAATTTTCTAAACACTAGAATTTTCCACTGGGAAGCATTGACAATCAAAAATAAGTAAGCAAGTGCTATCCTCGGGCTTGCCAAAGTCTTCATACCTTTCATGAATATATAAAAATTTTCTAGCAATGTATTTAGTCCTAGTTGGCTCAATCGCATTCCAAGGAAAGCTATAAATGTTGTCTACAACCAGAACCTAATCTTGATGATTTTCTCAGTTGATAAGTGACGGGCCAACACAATTTCACGGGTTTTTACTGTCTAAATATATGTAGAAGTTTTAAAGCAAACCTCATATCTGAATACTCAGTTGTATGGGAGCTATAAGTTATAATTGTCCGATCTTGATGATTTTTGTTGCCTAACTTCATGTTCTTAGCTGCTTTGGTGTAGGAGTTATAATGGAAAACTTCATATCTGAACAATCAGTTTTATAGTAGTTATATAATGAAATACTTCTGCATACCAAGTTTCATTTAGATATCTCTAAAACCGACGGACCAGTTTGCGTTCAAACAGACAGACAGACAGACATGGCTAAATCAAATCAGCTCGTAATCGTGATCAGGACATTTTAGTTTACTTGGGTATGGGCCCATCTCTTCTTATATTTACAAACATCGGACCAAAGTTATAACACCATTTCATCTTCAGGAAAGTTATAATGAACATGTGATGTTACGGATATAAAAATAACACCTGGCTATATCATGTTTATTAATATTTTATAAAGTGTAGCTTATTTCCGAATCGAAACCATATACATACATACATAGATCCAAATTTCAAACTCTGTTCAAAATTGCAAAGTTTTTGAACAGAATTTGTAGAAATCTTTCTGGTATGCACTTTTATATTATAGCCTATTAAAGGTTAATTTAACAAGTGCAAGTTTAACAAGTGCAAGTTTAAATTAGCTGAAATGTCCGTTAATTTTTGATAATTTTTTTACTGTCAGTGTCATTAAATAAATTTTTTATAAAAGTTTATCTCCAACACGATATATATCGTATATCTACATCCACGTTTCAAACTTTGTAGAAAAAATAAGAAAATAAAAAAAAATGTTTTTTCTTCACGGGAATTGAAACTGCGCTATTGTGAATGAGCCGGAAGAAAATACATGGGAAATTTCAGTTAAAGACCTAAATAATTTTTATTTGCATAGTATTATTAAATATATAACTACATATGTCAACCTAAAATTTATTTGCACAACTATTTTCCGTTCGTAAATAGCACTAAACCAAGCGCATCTTTCATGAAAGATGCTAACAGGGTTGCTTTTACAACTGAAGGAAATTTTATCGGAGCCGGATCGTTCTTTTTCAATTCCGAAACAATAAAACGAGCCCATAATAATAGTAACATCGAATAGTCTGAAAATCGAATAACCTAAATTATTCGAATAGTGTTTAACAAGAGCTCTGCTGAGGATGTTGAATAAAGCTTCCCAAGACAGTCAGTCGGTTATACGATACCGCAACGAACAGGGTTTAATATCCGGTCAAGGGCTGTCACTTCAGCAACATTCCCCAAATAGTTGTGTAGAATGTTTTATGGTGTTACAACATCAATAAAACGTAGTTTAGCCCAGATCCTGCATTAAAAGTCCTGTTATGTACTTTACTTGCCATTTCCTCGCAGTACTTTGGACAACATTATTATACTTAAAACTTGCTTTTGTAGCTTTCCGATACTCCTTCATTCTAAGTAGGTATTCTTTGAGAATTTTCTAAACAACTTAATATATTTTGGGCTAACTTAGCACTGTAGTTCTTATTCACGATTACAAATCTATACGTATTATATAAAATTTATTACAGGATAATGCTTTTAACGATTTGGGTTTTAAAGTAATGAAACAATTCGTGTAATTATTATTTTTTTTTTAAATTTGCGAAAATTGATGGGCATACTTGTTTTTTCTTTTATTTTTTGTTAATAAATAATCGCAAAATAAATACCCAGAAGATGTTAGCATTGACGCACAAGAATAGCTGAGTTGTTTGGTTATGATATGCTCTTATGGAATTCGATAACAACATTTTTTGTTAGATATTGATCATTTTCATGATTATATGAAAACCCATTATTTTTAATATTAGGATAAAGTATTACGTAATACACCTAGCACTAAAATCTTACATAAATACGGGAATTTGGGAAATCAAAAATTGGCCGCCTCTGCTTTCTTATTACCTAATAATTCGTTTCGCTGCAGAAAAGGCTGTTTTTTAATTACCATAGATTTCGTGTTGAAAATGAAAATTTGTGTGGAATTTTCATTTCGGATTCAACTGTATCTGTGTGATACCATAGATTTCGTGTTGAAAATGAAAATTTGTGTGGAATTTTCATTTCGAATTCAACTGTATCTGTGTGATAATTTATGTGGAGACACTACAACTAGATTAACTTATTTTAAATCATATTCTTAATATCGTATTTTGGTTTGCAACTCTGCATTAATGCCAAAGCTTTTATTTCTAAATGCAACCATGTAAATGTCATTTTTGTTAATTCTTCATTCTCTCTTTCTTTGTATTTTCGCTTTTCGCAAATAAAACGATATAATGCTTAAAACACAAGACCGGCGAACGTCCGCTGTCAAAAATAGAACATACTGACATATATGAGAATGCACACAACCAAAGCGAACAACAACTTTCGTCCGACGAACATTCGTTGCAATAGACTTATTTCTATTGCCGTCGCTGGCGGCAGCGCCAAAATGCAATCCATTGTGGCCCTATGTTTAATATACTCATGGTTTTTAAATCGAAATATTTAAATTTCAACACAAAATATTATTCTCTCTTTTCCTAATTGAAAATCGAAATTTCAATTACGTGCTGTCATAATTAGCTGTTTTCGTTGTCGCCGTAGTTGGGCTTTACTAAGCGAAGTTTTTGAACGAACGTTGCTGACGTCGTCGCTCTACTGAGTGAAAATTCGCCGTTCGTTGGTATTGTGTTTCAAGTATAATTTTTGGTCTCGTTCTTTATGGATCGAGCCGTACCAGCGAAAACATCGTTTTAGTAGGATATCACTAGGCATCTACATATACACACATATAATATGAAAAAGGCCTGACTTATGATGAACGAAAAAAATCTTAGACTAAGCAAAACAAATGAAATACGTGACATTATATTTGTACTTATCATTTTTTTATGTTAGAATCTTTGGTTTTTATGTTATAATCATCCGATTTTTATTCGAATGTGTAAAAAAATCGATTTCAAGAAAAAAATTATTTATAAAGCCTTTTAATATTAAGGTATGCACGTATTTTACATTTATTGCTATTTGTTAGTGTTAACAAACATTGTAATAATAAATAAAATTTTAACATACACTTAAAAACGCACAACCAAATATAATTGAAATAAGTTCACATGAGCAATTTCTTTATAAAGTTAGAATATTAGGGCAATTTTTATTTGTTTGGCAACAAAATGGTTTTTATAAGGAATATCCAATTAATTAACAACATTTTTTCGATGATATTCATGATTAATTAAAAGAAAACAATGTAAAGTTAACTTAAAGCGACTAATTCATTTTCACCTCTAACGGTAGATTTCCTAACAACGAGTCGTTCCCCCTTTAGCCTCAATAACTGCCCTAATTCTTGAAGGCATGGAATTCACTAGGACCTTAATTGATTTCCTTATAACGGGACCATACCAAACCAGTTCTAAAATCTTTTTAAATTGACTTTTATTTGTTGGCTTCTGTTTAGCAACTTCACACTTCATTATGTGCCATAAGTGCTCAATAGGGTTTAAATCTGGCGAGTTTCCTGACCAATCCAAGCGTTGAATCCCTAGATCGTTAAATATATACTAAACATAAAAATACGAGCTGAATAGGATCATATACACCAATATTGTATAGATGTTTTATACAAGATTTGCTTCCAATTAAAACTCACCCATTTTGCACGTTGGCATGGCGCTGTCGCAGTCATCCTGGAAGATTAGGCGATCCGTATACGAATAATGCTCTTCAGTTGCGGGTACTAAAAAATTGTTAACGGCTGTCGCATATTTTTGTGCATTCATTATTTCATCAACAAGGTGTAATAGTTGCTTTTTGGCAGGGCGTCTTCGATATAAACCCACATCTCTAAGCCGTCGGCGTATGGTTTCGATACTTAAATCCACTTGGTGAAAATTTCGCATATCCGCCCTTATAGAAAGTACACTTTTCAAGCGGTCGCTTAAACTTATCCGCCGCATTATGTTGTCTGTTCTCTCAGTTGACTTTCGAGGACAACCTGATCCCTTTTTACGCTCCAACACATCACTATTATCTTTTCTTTTTTTTTTGTAAAAGACGAACAGTAGTTGAATGGCTACACCCAATTCTAGCTGCTATTTGCCGAGAAGATAACTTTTCTTCATCTAATGCCATTATACGATTTTTTTGATTAACTTTTCAAATACACAACCAAAACACGACTATAACTGAACAGTGTGCAACCCAATTTCATAAAATATAATTTATTTCTCAGTGCTACTAGATCTAGTAGAAATTTTTTTTTCAAATTTACAGTTATATAGCTGAAGATAGTCTACCAAAGTGGTGGTGCGTTTTTATTGACCGCAAGTGTATATGTACATAGTAGATATGTGCGACGCACTACACGTGATTTCGTTTTTGAATTATGATAAAATATCTCATTTCACCTTAGTTTATTGACAGATTTTACAAGACGAAATTATTTAGTTTCATCCTATTTTAATCATAATCTAAGAAAATAAGGCATAAATTACGACAGTGTGTCGGGGCTTTTAGTCACTTAGCATATTAATATTATCCATAGGAATTTCACTAGTCTGAGCATTGAAAGTAAATTTTGTGGCGGTTGAAATCAACTAGGACGAATACATACTTCCATATGTACATACATACATACATACGTAGGTATGTGTGTACATATGTACGTTTATACCTAAAAACACATAATGTATACATGAAATCATTTATATACTTCATAATTTGATATTACAGAATTTTAAATTTACGTGCATTCAAAGGTATTTTTAGTATAATGTTTCAGTGTTACTATAAACCGGGTAATCTCTAGACAAACCACTCTAATATACAGTATTAGGGTAGAAAAATGTAAAAGTTTTTGAAGTATTCGCGTTGTTTTAGTTCCAACATCAATCTTGTTTTGGTATCGCACTATAGTTTTTATTTGCATATCTATTTTGTAAATGTGACCTCATTTGTTTTGCCAATTCCAAGAAACTTCACTATATAGTCAATAGTCGTTTCTTTTGCCATTTCCTTGGGTATTATATGTTGGGTCTGATAGGGTGGTAGCCCTTTCGAGTAGTAGTTTCCTCGAATGGTATTAGTCATTTCTAAAAATCCCATTTTTCTAAATATTAATTATATTGAATAAGCCTAGTGACAATTTCTGCATGGAAAATATATAGTTGTTCAGGTTTCCCCCGTATCATCATATCGTTGTATACTGTCTTAAGAATTCTTATTTTAGGCCGATTGCTTAATTGCTTCGAAGTTAAATAGAAGTACTGTTTAATGTGGTATAGTTGTTATTAATGACAATAGGTGGCATTCCACTGAGGCCAGCTGTATTAGCTTGTCTTGCTCTGCTATTGACAGTCCATCATTGTAATTTTGTTACCATGGAGATAGAGGAATGAAAATGTGTGGGCAAAAATGGTCAAACAATGACATGCATTCACGCTAGGTGCTATGAGAGTCTTTATGGGAAGATTGTGAACATGATGATTACAATATGTACATACATATATGCATATGTAAATACATACATACATATGTATTCCGGCAATGTCATTCGAAATGCTTTACCAGCGGACTTAGAATTAGGGCGTGTCTACAGGAAAAAATGTCATACTAGGTATTGTACCCTTGTGTAGAATATAGAGATGTGTATGCTTTGAAAAAATTTGTGAAAATTCTTGTATTTGTTCAGCAAATTATGAATTTCGGGTGTTAATATGTATGTACATAACTTACCGGGTTGTGGGACTCAAATGCTAGTCTTAAGCTAAAAAATATGTAATATCGTACACTATGTATGCATTCACGCATATGCATGTATATATGTGTGCATGTAAATAAATGTTTATTAATTGTAGTTATATTGTTTATTACTGTGGTGATCAAAGAGAGTGAAAAAAATGGTTTTAATCCATCCATGTTATTTCATTTAAGTGTGGACAGATATTTTACACATGTATGTATGTACATATATTCATATTAGCACACATTCAACTCTTTCCAATGCATTTACAGTGGTGGCCACGAATTTAGCACACACCATATTGTTTTTAGTAGGATTTAATTATTTCGCCTCTCCTCTAAAATCTAGCAGTAAAATTCCAGTTACTAGCTGCAACTGTCTCAATTACCATATCCCGTTACTTTTATCGTAATATTTTTCACCAATTGTAAAATATACGGGAGCGTTATAAACAGTTCGCGTTTAAAGCTGGACACGAATTTAGCACATTTTTAACTTTGGTGAGATCTTTGGTGAGTCTGGATAATAGAATTCGAGATAGTGGTGTATAAAAGTTTGAGAAGAGTGTAAAAATAGTTAAAAAAATTAGTTGATTGAAATTAAACATGGCGAAAGGTCAATGGTGTTCAGAAGCAAAGAGGGAGCTAATCGAAGATCTAAAAGGTCAAGGGAAATATATTGCAGAGATTACTCGCTTATTGAAATGTTCCCGTAAAATGGTGTATAACTCTTTACAACACGTAAAAACATTTGGAACCACAAAAAACGTCAAGCAGGCTCCACGAGCGTTAAAAACGTCACCAAAGGAAGATGAGATAATTCGAAGAATGTCTGTTAAGGACGCGTTTAAAAGCTCCAAAGACATACAAAAGGAATTAGAGGCCAATTACAATATTGTTGTGTCCTCCAGAACGGTTAGACGAAGGCTAAATGCTCAAAATTTGCGAGGGTGCATAGCACAGCGAAAGCCTCTTGTTTCAAAAAAGAATTTAAATGCCAGGTTAGCGTTCGCAAAGGAGCACATGGAAAAACCATTAAGTTTTTGGAAAAATGTGCTTTGGAGCGATGAATCAAAGTTTTGTAGATTCGGCTCTGATGGAAAAAAGTATGTGTGGCGTCCCCAAAACAAGCAACATGATCCGAGGTACACCATCAAAACCGTTAAACATGGTGGGGGACACGTAATGGTTTGGGGAGCCTTTTCCTGGCACGGTGTAGGCCCCATAGTAAAAATCGACAATAAAATGGATCAATATCTGTATAAAAATATAATTGAGAGCCATATGATACCCTTTGCTGAGGAGAATTTGCCTTTACAATGGCATTTTATGCATGATAATGATCCTAAGCATACTTCGCGGTTGGTGAAGAGTTGCTTAGAGCGCAATAAAATTGATGTTTTGAAGTGGCCAGCTCAGTCTCCCGATCTCAACCCAATTGAGAATTTGTGGAATGACATAGAGCATCACGTCGAACAAAAAAAACCGAAAAACTTAGCAGAATTGTGGACCGAAATTCAAAATGCTTGGAATGCAGTACCAAAGAGACGATGCGAAGTTTTGGTTGAAAGTTTAAGTAGAAGATGTACTGAAGTTATCAAAAATAGAGGATTTCCAACCAAATACTAACTTAAGAATTTTTTTCATTGAAGGTAAGTTGATAAAAGTGATGCGAATTACGTGATCTGGTAAATGTGCTAACTTCGCGTCCAGGCTAGAATAACTTTTTTTTAATTTTTCTCTTTACAGATGACGAATTAATAAATATAATACTATACTAAAAATGTGAATTCAAATACTAATTTTAAAATAATGTTTATGTTTAAGATTTAAAAAAAAAAAAAAAAAAAAAATTTGAATATTTGGTTTCAAAACAAGTGTGCTAAATTCGTGACCACCACTGTATGTAGATTGTATATAAATGAAACAACGTTTATTCCAATAAATAAAACAACGTTTATTCCAATCTAATTCAGTTTGATCAAATTACTTTGATATGCTAGTTCTACAATTTTCGGATAAGAAAAAAAATTTAAAAGATTAGTTCCCACTTTGTCATGCTGTTACGAAAATAGCCTCCACTTTATTAAAAAAAGAACACCACAAAAAAAAAATTGTGGAGAAATCGCCAAAAATATTTTCTTTTGAGATTGCAGCCGAGCTTAAAGCAAGTTTTGACATACATACATCTAATCTACAGAATGCTACATACAAATTCGGTTTGATATTGTGCAAAACCATGTCTTCAATACACAGATTGAATGAAGTTCTAATACAAACAATGAGGTTTTAAAATCTAACGGTTATAAAGAAATTCATCATCTCCCCCTCTCTACTGTAAATAATACCACTACCTATAGAGCTAAGCTGCGATAGGGATCACTGCGAGATGTATGAAAAACGTTACCTAGGGTTGAGAAATGAAAACAAGACGAGGCGCTTATTCACAGAAATAGAGGTTGAAAAACGTCAGTGTAAAGAGCTTAAGATGCCAGTCGACAGGAAAAACGAACGAAAAATTTGACCACAAGGTTCGCCGACTTGAAGGTCCTATTGAGCGTATTGTGCGAAAGACTGTCCAACTGTCATCGAATTGATTGGACCTTATCAGAGTGGCTTTAAACCTGACAAGTCTACCATCCACCAGATATACGCTAAATCTTGGAAAATCCTCGTAAGCAGGGGATCGATACACCGTATCATTATCGGTTCGAAATCCGCTTTTGACATCAGGTGATGTCTGAACTTAGTATCCCTGCAAAACTGGTGTCCGTCAGAATTGGGAAGGACCTCCAAGGCATTTGATTCCAATTAAGGTTTCAGACAGGGTAACTCCCTATCAAGCGGCTTATTTACACTTATGCTGAAAAATATAGCTCGAGCTGCAGAATTAAACCCTCAGGCGCCATCTTTTATTTGGTGTATATCCGTTGAAGTGTTCGAGAGAAAGATTTGTGAATTCTTACGTCTGTGCGACGGCAGCTACCACAGACGATGAGCTATATAGGCTTCATAGAAAGTAGACATACAGTGTGTTCAAAAAAATATATTCACCTACGAAATTTTCGTTAAATATACAAATTCTAATACGCGTCCACTACTTCCCTATTGTCTATAATAGTTGGCCATCGCCTTGCAAAACCTCTTAGTTTTCTAGCATAATCCATAGTTATCTAGCATTTGTTGTAGACATTTTATTTAAAATTAAATAAGGAAATATATAATTGTCAATACAGTTTGCTACTATTTTCGCGGCTAAAACTGTATATACATACATAAGTACATATATATTCAAAAAAGCATCAAGTTAGAAAGAGAAAGTACTTTAATACAATTAATTGATTTAATAATTAATATGCTTAAAATACATATGTTTTATATATAATACAATATATATTGAAAATAATTGTAGTTCAAGTTTGCATTTTTATTAAACTATTTAGCTTTCAAAACAATACCAAAATATTACCATCATTGTATTGTAACTATAAATCCATATGTACTATACATATTATAGCAAGGTCTCTTATTTGATGCTATTGTTGTATGCGCTATTTTTTTAAACTGTTTTATTTTGATTACTCTAGATTTGAACCGAAAACTGAGCTTATAAACCAGGTTTAAAACTATAGCAAATACAACGATAACACCAAATAAGAGACCTTGTGAATTACCTAATTGAATTTACAAATAGCGAATATTCTTATTCAAAAAAATACTTTGAACGAATGAAACATTTTCTTTTTACCAAAACTATTAAATTTTATTATAAATTTTTACTATATGTATATTTCTCGGTCAGTGTGCGAATAATTTATTGGTACAGCTGCGAACTTTTTAATAAGAGTGATCTCTATATTTCGTTAGGTGTTGATGCACATGTTTTTTTTTTTTTTTTTTACAAAATTTATATTCATACGTTTTTTAACCCTTCCAAAGCGAAATTTCTGTACACAAATTAATCTATTTAAGTTGATATTTTATTGTTGGAAACTTTTTCTTAACAAGGTACATATGTACATAAAATGGTGGAGCAAAAATATAACATTATTTCAGGTTATTCCAATTTAGAGATAATTACAACAAAAATAAAAGTGAATTCGATTTAATTTTATTAACTAAATTAATATTTAGCTGCACTGCCTTTATTTTTTATGACTCCTTGACGTCTAACATATTCCATTGAGCCTTTTCCATCATATATGTAGAACAATTTTGCTCTCGTTAGACCATAATATATTTCTCCACTTGGAGTGGCCATAAGATGTGATCGTTTGCAAACTTGAGTCTTGTCTATATGATATTATTTCAAAAGGTGAACTTTACGAGGACTCTGAGCAAACAATTTATTGTCTCGTAAGCATCTTCGGACTGTAAGTACTCCACATGTCAAATTTAACTCATCTTTAATTTGCGTAGCTGTCGCTGATTGATTTGCTCGACTAGTCCCTAATATGCGTTTCACAAGGGATGCAGATAAAAATTTTTTCGAAGATGTTGAAAAAAAACTTAAACACTGCTATTATTGTGCTCGCCTTGCAAAAACCTTGCGTCACAGAAATTAAAAAGTCAAAATATAAAGCCAACTTAACGTTATTCGAGCGTTGTAGTTTCCGAATATTACTGTTGGCAATCGCTTTGGTAAAAAGAAAAATTTTAAAAACTTATAAATATCAAAACTACAGTGGTAGACAAGGTGGAGCTACTATAACAACTTATTAAATTTTTTTGTTCAAATCAGCTTAGGGATTGTCGAATTAAAATATTTTGTTTACATTGTCATGGAAACTGATTTTTATACTTTCTTATAGAAATAGCAAATTGGCTACCCAAGAATGATAGAAGACAAGATTACGACAACGCCGACAGCGTACACGTCACAGAATTCCTCTGCCAAGAATAATGAAAAAAGGAGGATGATAATTTGACAATAACAAAGCAATTACAAAGAATTTGCGAACACACAAATACACACAGCCACAGCATCATCAGCGGGAAATTTGAAAAAACTGCTCTTTCTATCTTTGTTTTTGCTGTTGCTTGCACAATTCAAAATGCGTCAATTCATTTTCTTTATTTTTAAGATAATTTTACACAACTATTTCAAAATTATCGTTTATCATAAACAACACGCAGCACAATCTGTGTTTCTCAGTCTGTATTCGTAAACAAACACTCAGAACATCTTGCTACGTCATTCTGTCAAACGAAGCAAGTACGAAGTAACGGAAGTGCTTTTGTCGTCACCTTGTTTTCGCTGCATCGTGTTGGCTACCGACTATCTAGGTACCCAAAAATCGAAAATAAAATACATGTAAAATTAGTTTTTTTCTAGTAAACTCGCCTTGGTACAATGATATGTTTGTCTTGGAGTCCTATGTGTTTTCAAAACAAAAATACCAGTAGGTATATAGTTCTTAAAATCGTATTTACTGTCAAATTTGGTTCATATTCGTAATACATATGTATATTGCAATCGTTCTTCACATGTATTACCTCAACAATTATTATTTATAATATTACAGTATATGACGTTTAATAAAATCAGGCCAAAAAATAATTTGATTATTTGAAATGGATGAGCACACCATACAACAAATTGTAACAATAATAAAATAAATAGATTTTGTGTTACCCAACAACAATTAGCCACACATTCACTTTAATAGCGGCAGACTGTCGTACTTGAATTGTGTTGGTAGGATATAAGGAAAGTGGTAAAAGGCGACAGCAGCTCACAAGCCGACTGTGGTCCATTATCTACGCATTTGCCCAGCAAGTCGTTGGTTGTGGGTTCAAATGCCAGTGGAGTCATGAAAGAAATCTAATGAGATAACTATCATTTCTACCACTCCTGACTGTTGGTGTCATTTTTCCAAAATACTTTCCTTGAGCTCAAAACTTAATATTGCCGTTTAATAAAATCAGGCCAAAAAATAATAAATAAATATTTTATATTTATACTAAAATTCTACATCACCGTTGGAATGACTTTAATATTGCTGTTGTTCTTATTAGTTAAGATTAGACAATGATCGAACATCGATTTTTAGAGCCGAACCAAACCGAACCGAACATTTCATTTGTAAGAAAAGAATAATAATAAAAAACTTGATGCTCGACATTTAATAATTACATGTTGTAATGTAAAGATCATTGGCTATCGGCATATCCACCTTGCAATCGATTCCGTACAACGCTATAAAGCTGTCCCAGCATTGAATAATTGCTCACTAGACACACTCGATGGAGGAATAGATATATTTTAACGCAATTAAAGCAAATGTTACAATTTCTTGGTAGCTGTAAATAAAAAAATCTTAAATTCGTTATTTTATGAATTATTTCTTCTAGTATTATTGCGGCCACCGTAGCCGAGTGTGTTATAGAACAGCTTTTGGGGAGACTACGATTTCTGGGGCGCCGCGATTTGATGACTTATTCTGGCAGAACTCGACGAAATAAACACTTTTTCAATAATAAAAATAAAAAAAATTGCGATTTGATGAAAATAAAATTTCTTTATACAATTTTTAAAGTACTAAAAACTTGATAAATTGTTCTATACATTATTCATATATTTTACTACGTTGGTTTGTTGGTAGTGAAAAAGTTTTGTCTTCTCGGACCTCAAATTATGATATTTTCTTTTCGTTCTCATTTTCTGTACACATTTCCCTTCAAACTTTTTGGACGGACTTTTGAATGAAAACAATGGGCAAATCGGTAAAGCCGTTTTTGAGTGGTGCACATTCCTAAGAACTAACTTTTTTTTTTTGCTTAATCGGAGGGTAAGTTATTTGAGACCAGTCGGATCACATTGTAAAGAATACAGTAAACATGCCCATTCCTCCATGTATATGATTTCTTTCCATATCTGAAGCCAGTTGAGCAACTAATTTTTAAGTTTTAGTTGGCAAACATATTTCATTCCATAGGAAAAAGGTGAAAACATTTATCCGATTGATATTCGTTTCTATTGTTAACGACCATTATATCTTTTTTAATAAATTTTATTTTATTTCTTTTAATAGTATTGTAGTTTTATATATTAAATGATTTAAATGGACGGTTCTTTTGTTAATGGGTTATTTAGACAATCAGAACAATAAATTGTATTAATTTTTGGTTACCTTAACAATAATTGCATTAAAATAGATTTGCTTTATTTTTTCTTAGATTAGTGTCATGCATTTTTAACATTAGCCATTTAACTTAGACAGTCATTTGAATAATTATCCAAAGGAAGCGAACTGCTGTTGGTTTTTACATTCTAACTTGTTTGCCTAACAAATTTTCCACAATTTGCTGAAATTCTCATACCTAGATGTATATACCACGCCATGAGTATATACTGCATTTGCATAAGTACAGGGTATATGTACACGTTAAAGTTACTCGCGAATAGGTAGGTTTTTATGGCTACGCCTCGGAGTGCCACGTACTGACTTGGTCTAAATTTTAAATATAAATAATGGGAAAACATCAGCTGATATTGACATAGCTAAGTGGCCACTACAACGTACTATATTGCGGTTAAAATCACAAGACAAGCAACGCTGTCGTCTCATCAAATATTCAAAATTAGAAATATCAGCTTTTCGCTGCATAGTTTCTTCAGAAGTTTCGTTCCGGACTGCCCATCGTACAATTAAAAATTCTCATAATTTGATTACGAAGCTCCTTGATGGGACACATTTTCTAACAATTTTCATTTCTCCAAAAGGGGGTCGACCACAAAAACAAAAAAAAAAAGCAAATGAAAACCAAATGATACTGTCAATATTAAATGCAACTTTATTAATACCTTCTCTTCTCCACACAATAATGGTGCGTGCATTCATTTATATATGTACGTACGTAGATATATACATACATATGTATATACATATATATGTATATATACTCAAATTATATGAAAATACAGGTACTCAGAGGTTTTTGTTGTGGCCGTTCTGGCCATTACAGTGGTTGCGTGGTACCCGAGCGTATAACTTCCCCTGTTTCTATATATCTAGGAAAGAATTTTTAATGATCTATTTATTTGTTAGATTTTTATTGGTCAGTTTGCGGCAGCATGTACATGTCCTGTCTCGTGCACTTTATTGTCTTGTCTATTTGATGTCTGCCCCTGTTTTTTGTTGTTTTTAATAACCGTTGTCCACGTCTAATGTTCATTTTCTGTCAATGTACTATTGCTGATCGGGTCTAAATTTTTGTACTTGCATAGTGTTTGTTCTGGAGTATGAGATGCTAGTAGTGGGAGTTAATAAAGTAAAGAACTTGATTCTGATTGGCCGATTTCCGGTTGCATTTGATGGGCCGTCTTTTCGAAGACAAGTATTGCACACGCTTTAGCTAATAAATAAAGGGTTTTGTCTGGTTAGAACGCTAGTAGTTATAGACATTTCATTGGAAGTGGTCAAAAAAGTCTTCCTGTTATACTTCTCGATTATTTTAGTATCCTGTGGAAATTTGTGATAATTGTTATAAGTATTATTTGTAATGTTTAAAAAAAGAAATTAATACAACTTTGTCGATCTTCCGACGTTAATATATCTTATAGTAAGGTAAAAAACATTATGCGTTTCTATGTATTGGGGAAATAAAAAAGTTAAATTTGTTAAAGTGCCGAAACACTATTTCTATGTGAATATTTCATAGAATTTAAATACACCACACATTAAAAATGCTGAAAAGTAAGAAACAAAAATATAAACGACATGAAAGAATTTACCAACATTTACATTATTTGTTCAATTGATTACACTAGTTTACAGTACATTTGTTGCCGAAGAAATTTTAGCTGTTGCTAACTACATATAATATGCTATTTTCAAAAATATAATTAGAATATTTTTATCAGCTCTAGTTTCTGAGTTTCAGCTATGTAGGTATTAGACAGAAAAAAACATGTATTTAATAAGAAAAACTTTATTCAAAGAAACAATTAATCATTGAGTTCTAAAAAACTTCGTTTTAAAGCTTTTCTCCGATGTGTCGACTTTGGAAAATGACGTATTAGAGACCAACAATAGTCAGACATCATATTTGTATCCCAGAAACCCTGCTAGCGCTCTTCCATGACGCGTAAGTCTTGATGCATACGCTCTCCCTGCTCTTCGCTCATATCTCCTAAATTTTTCGGAAACCTGTCCAGGTGACTATGGAGAAAGTGGACTTTTATACTCATATTGCATCCCATATTTCTTAATTGTAGCAGAAGGTCTTCTACAAGTTCAACATAATCACGAAAGCTGTCCAAGCCTTTAGTTCTGACTCAGTCACAGAATTTCTAAATTGAGTATCGTTCGTAAGTTGTCTAATTTGAGGGCCATCAAAGATACCGGCTTTAATCTTTTCCATAGTGAGCTGAGGAAATTTTTGGCAAATGTAAGAAAAGCAGTTCCCATTTTTATCTAGTGATTTTACAAACTGTTTCATGATGCCCAGTTTTATGTGTAATGGTGGAAGGATAATTTTGTCACGAGATACTAATGAATTGTGGACTATATTGTGCTTTCCAGGCTCCATATTTGCTCTCAAGGGCCAGTTTTTTCTTACCCAATGTTCTTGTTTAGCTCTACTGTCCCAAAGACATATAAAACAGGGAAACTTGCTGTAACCACTTTGTTGACCGAGAAGAATGTTGACCATTTTTAAATCGACACAAATTAGCCACTTATGGTCATTGTATTTTATTTTGTTCAAGACTAGCGAAATGTTACAATATTCCTCCTTTAACTTTGTACTGTGGGCAATAGGTACCCCAGCATATTTATTTCCATTATGTAATAGAATACATTTTAGGCTACGTTTTGAACTGTCAATGAATAAACGCCAGTCATTTGGTTCGTATTGCTTCAAGCCCATTTTTATCAACAATTTTTTGATATCTGAACAAAAGGTAATGCCATCTTCTTCGGGAAAATAACACCGTAATTCTGTATCTCTTTCACGATAAAAACTTATTTTAGTATCCGAGGATAGCAAATTTTTTTCTTTTAGTCTTGATGCTAACAATTCTGAAGCTTGTTTAGAAAGATTTAAATCTCTTACAAGCAATTTGGCTCATTAGACATAGCTTCAAAATCAGGATCATTTTGTGATGAGCTTGGTCCTTCAATGTCTTGCTCTAATGGTTCATATATATTTTTAAGCTTTGAAGAGTGAGGTGAACGCTGCACTGGACGTTGAACACAACTAGTACTTGGGTATTGCCATTTAGCTCGATTTTTAGTGTTTAAACCGTTTATGTTCACACTACAAAAATAACAGTCTATGAGATGATTTTGTGGTTCTCGCCAAATAGTCGGTGTTCCAAATTTAAAGGCACTTCTTTTACCACTTTTCCATAATCTTAAATATTCCACACACGATTTACAAACACAATTGGGAGCCCAAGACTTCTCATTTTTATCCAAGAGCATCCCAAAATACTCAAAATAGGTATTTGTAACCAACTCTGATATAACTTTTCTACTATTGTTAAACACATATTCTCCGCATATATAGCAAAAATGATCTGGATTGTTTAAACAACGTCTCCTTGAACTACTCATGACGCAAAAACTAGAGAAACTAATTTTAACACAGTAAAATATGCCTGTTATCGATTAATATATATGATATAAATTAATATAAATGATGAAATCAAAAACAAAGTAACTCGAGCTGCTCAAAAAATTTTGAGGGTAGATTTGACAAAAACAAGTGATGAGTGAACAATATCAACCACAGGATTCGCGGCAACAGACAAAAAGTTTAATAATGTAAACCAGTGTTATTCTTGTAACAGATTATTGGATTGTTGCAATTACATAATCTTATAATTTTAAATTATCAGATGATTTTACTATTTTGAGGTCGGAATTTTGGTTTCAAAATATGTAGATAAATATTCTATTTCAAAAATTTTATTAGCGCGATGTTTATTTTTTGTTTGTTTGTGAAGTAAAAATTAAGTCAGCAGCTTTTGATAACAATACAAAAATTAACCAATTTCGGTCTAAATTTGTACCGATTGGCTACTTTTTCTGATTTGGTTAAAACATAGGTATTTTAATGAAAACATTATATTCAACATATATTAGTATATATGACAATATTTAAATTAAATACATTTATTCCATAAATTCATTCATTCATTCATATGTATATTGTCCAGCCCGTGACAAATAGTACAACTTATATTTTTTCCAAATATAATGAGATATGGAAATTTGGTGTTAAATTTATTAATCTGTTTTCAAAAACCAGATATCGTTAGCTGATTTCATTGAAATACTTAAACAATGTCTCAATTTTGTATAAAATTGTCCCATCCGTGACGATGGGAAATAACGGAAAAATTACATGAAATAATTAAAAGAATTAACTGAAATATAATTGATAATTTTTCAATTATTATTCAAGTATTTTCAATTACTGCAAATTATTTGCAATCTTATTCATTAAATTTTAGGTTTCAAATCATTCAGAAAACCAAATATGCTTATAAATAAGTAATAAAAATAGAATAAATACTAAAATAGTCTCTTATATACATACATAAATATTTAAACTAATAATAATAAACAAATAATAATAATGTTGCCATCTATTATTGAAATTAAGAACTCCCTTTCATTAAAACAAAATTCCCCAAAGAAAAATCGGTTAGTCGTTGTTTTCTGTGATTATTTACGATATTAGTAATTGAAAACACTCTCAATTTGAGCGGATGATGTTCACGATGCGTGCATATACATATGTATATTTATACATCACGTAGAGAAAAACATTTGTCCGAAATCGAAAATTGCGTATATGGATTATGGAGCATTTTGGCTTAGAGCTGTGCCTATATGTATATCATAATTATTTTTGTTATTTTTACCAATTGCGTTGAAATGGGGGTAATAAGTGATAGACACTGCTTCAAGTTAAAATTAAATATCTCTACCCCTTACCACTGATCGGAGGAAGTAGAGATAAACAAATAATTAAGTGTTTCTGGAGTTTTAATCGGTTTTGTTAATGTAAAATAATGCCGAAAAAAATAGATGTGAATTTTTAACGCGATTTCCGCACGCCTTCCTGGAACAACTTCGAACAGACAGACAAGCACTATTTTGATATATACATGTGTACATACATAGATACATACATATATAGAACATAATTTTAAATTTTTTCAAGCTGGGGACAATCAATCGTTTAATCTCGATAGTATTGCCTGCTTTATATTATTAGGGTACATATCTTTAGGTAACCTGTTGTTTTATAAACCCGCGTTCAGTTTTCTGTTCGAAGTCCTTCTGTTGATCCTATATCATATTAAAAATAATGACTTAAGAGAATCAATGCATATTTATTGTATGTGTAGCGATGTGTACCTTTACTCGGACTGCCGCAGGTTGGAAGAGACGCTCAAATATCTTGCAAATTTATAAGTTTTGTTCAATATTATATGCCTATATTTCATGGCTGAAAGTTTCATTCGTTTGCTGATTCCGCTTTCGGTTCTTTTGGATATACGTTATCCTATTTAAATGTGCATATAGAACGTATTGAATTTCGGAAACTTGAAAATCAATATATCTTACCTTGTCGCAATAACAACTAATAGCCCAAAGTGACACGGCATGCAAATAGCCGTTCTTGGTTCGATTCGTTTCGGACAGAGCAGTTTTTTGTTTGATTTATTGAGAATTGAATAATTTTTTGTTATATTAAATTGAATTCACAAATGTAGGAAAACCAAAACAAATTGTTAATCTTAATAATTACAAAATGTAATTTGTTTACTTTAAACATTCCTGAATAACATATTTATTTACTTAAATGCGACTCGACCCTGAGGTAAGTCGTAATTTTTACGCGTAGGGAAGGCGAAAGGTTGTGTTCACAAAATATGTGGAAATTTATTTTAAAGTAGCGAAAGAATAATATAAATCAGTGCATAAAACAAACCGAAGTTTCCGGGCGAACATAAAAAACCGTTTATTGTTTTTCTCATATTCCCCTATTAATCTATACACTTTTGCATTCGAAGAAACAAATCGGTTGTCGAAACATTTATTTCACTTTGAAGTTGACATATGGTTTCTGAATGTCTCAACGGTCTCTTTAGAAGTTGGAAAACGCTCACCACTTTGTTCTAAACGAACGAGAAAAGGGGAATATGGGCAATGAGTCAGTATTTTGACTTTTTCCCATTGTCAGTGCTGGCATTAATATAGTTATGGAAGATTTGACGTTTCCTGTCATTTTTTCTGATTTCTATTCAGCATTAAGTGTTCTTTGATCCTCAAGAGCAACAATAGCTCCGTGAACGAGTCCACTCTTAAATTCTGCAAACCAGTCATAAACAGTGATTCTTTTATGGTATGTTTTTACTAAAAGTCGAATGAAGCGTTTTCGAGTAAATGCAAGAAATAAAAATGAAAAATAGAATTTATCGATAATATCGAAAATACATATACGCTTGCTTATTTGAAAATCAGGAAAAACGATCGTCGAAGAGGTAGAACAAAAAATTGGGCTCGTATTACTATTGTCGATATAAAATTATTATTAATATAAGGTCAAAGTGCACCGCGACCTTTGATTTGAATGTTTTCGATGAATTGTAGCCGGGCTCCGCTCCTAGCACGCGTTCTCGCTCCCAAGGAAAAAATATTGCATTTTATGCACAGTTTTGTACATATCATATTGAAAAAATACTATATAATATGGTTTGCCACTTGGCGGCCACCGTAGCCGAGTGTGTAGCATATCCGTGCTTCATTCCTTATGTTGAAACATTCATATCATTTCATAGCTCACAATGGTCAAAGTGGGATGCCAAAAATATGAAGATATTGCCAATAATATAGGCCGTACTTTTCATGCGGCTTTGCATGCTTTTTATACGAGTATATTTAGCAAACTGAGCTAACCATAACGCAGTACTGTTTGAGGTAGTTTTTCTGATACGAGAAAAAACGGGGAAAGCAGGGCCAGTTCGTGAATTCGATTTGGAACTTTTTCTTTCTTTGGATTTCGCACGTACATACATACATATATATACTGTCTCGGTCAACTAGTTAGCAACGATGTCCTGATAATCAGTTATTTTTGTCTGCTTTACAATTTGCAATGAATAAATTCACATTTCATAAAGGATCCAATTATTGAAAATGTACATTGATTTAAATGTAAATGTTTTTTTTTTATTTACTTCCGTTAGTTTAGGAGATTTTCACATTTCTTTAAAAAACAGTCGGTCACATAATTAGCAACGGAAGATTTTATTTGCATTTATTGTCAGATATTGCATAATTTTGGAAAGATTATGAATTTTTTTTTGTTTTTAGAAAAATACAACAAATTTGTTACATTCCAGCGTATTTTAGGGTTTGAATATAATGGGCAAATATAAATTATGCGACGGAACGATGAAAGCTATAATAGTCAAATTCCGCAACGAATCGACGCAAAATCGTAGGGCGAAATCGCGAAAACTCGTAAACATTTCAAATTTCAACGTTGTACACTATTTCAGGAGAAATAGCACCGTGAACAAAGTTCCACGAAAGCAAAGATCACGAATAACTTCGACTAGGGAAGACGAACTCATAGTGCGTGAATCTAAAAAATTCCCCCAAAAAAACGCAAATAAAATTCGTATTACTGTTTTTGGTGTTTGCTAGAAAAAGGTGTATTCGGAAGGATATCTCCTATTGAAAGCGTAAACATACCCGACCTACGCTTAAGCACGGAGGCGGTAACGTTATGGTCTGGGGTGCTATGTCATGGCAAAAATTGAGGGTCGTATGGATCAGCATCAACATATTTCAATATTGAATGATGTAATGCTTCCTGTTTGCGATGAAAGCATGTTCGTTACATGGCTTTTTCAAGAGATTAAATACCGAAGCGTTAATTATGTGACCGAGCGGTTAGGACTTGTTTTATGTAAATATTTAAAGAAACGCAATATATTTTAAGTATCTTTAAAAATGAAGTTGTATCGAAGAAACATTGCTCTCAGCGAAGTATGTACCGTGTAATAATTAATAGCCTTGAGAGATGTTTGGAGTTTTTAATAAAATAAATTTCGATATACATAGGTGCGTTGTTAATTAGTCGACCGGAGCTGTATGTAGTTCTGAAATTATTTACGTTTTATCCATCTGTAAAAGAGCAAGAAATCAAACTACTTTTATCAATTAATGTGTAACCACAATGCGAATTTTATTAAGTATCTATGTAGATAAAGATTTCTTTTACCTAAAATGGTGTCCTAGACATACCAACTTGCACCAGCATCACATTTTAAAATCTAAATCGCTTTGTTCTTAAAAATGAAGCGAAGCTATCATCTGGGATATAGAATCACTTAATCATATGCGTACCACTCACTATCTATCTGATTTCCTAATGATCTTTTTATTTTTTTGTTTTTTTATTTTCAGAGAAAATGAAGATGAAGCGTGATAATAATGACGACGGTCCTCATGCCGATAAGCGCAGTCGTCGCAATGATGATCAAATTCGTATCCTTATCCCAAGTAATGTGAGTATCTCAGATTTAAACTGAAATTAGACAGCCAAACATGTACAATATTTATATTTAAAATTTCAGATTGCTGGTGCAGTCATCGGCAAGGGAGGGCAGCACATTCAGAAAATGCGCACTCAGGTAAAATATTTTAATATTTTTATCTCAATTTACAAGTAGACAGTTCTGGCAAGCTCCGTCGTTCATTTCTTCCATCTGTCCCTTCCGTTACTTTTAGATAAACCAGAAAATACCAGAAACGTTCCTTTTTATTGAAATATCCCAACTCTTGAATTATTAGCAGTTTAGTAATGTCTCTAACAGACAATCAAATTTAACAATAAAACTCGTTGCAATTTCATGTTTTGAAAAAAGAATAATAATTGCTTAAGTAACCACTATTTAAAAGCTAAATAACTTTGGGTAATTCATCTAATATTCTATCTCACTGAAGTTAGAACCTTCTATTTCTAATCACACTAAACAATTATTTGTTAACTTATATCCATGCTGTGCTTTTTATTGGAATAATGCGCACCAGTTATGGACTAAACAGTATAAACGAGTGCCAAGTCTTACTTAAATTTAAGTATAGGAACCTTATTTATTAAAAAATATAAATTTAAAATATTTTATTAGTTTTTGTATAAGCCAATGCACTTAACCTCTTAACTAAATGAAACATTTTTCTCTCTTTTCTCTTGTCCCACTCTCTCGTTTTATGTAACTGTGTCGTACCAATTCGACTCGAAATGAAACGATTCGATTATACAAATATAAAAAAAACCAAAATCGAAAACGTTGAAATATAAACGTTGCCGTGACTGCCTGATCGATCGCCCATCTACTGCCTGATTTGATCTGCCCTGTACTGGTTTGGTCTGAAATGTGTTTCTCAACGGCAACCCAACAAAAATACAAACTGTAAATTAAAAATAAACTGAACGAAATAAATGCCCATTCGTCTGACCGATTGCCCGCCCGCCTGCCTGCCTGCTCGTTTATTTGCTCGCCCGCCTGCCCGTCCAACAACTGAACTGGCCCTGGTCTGATCTGAACACCATCACCACTAAAAACACCACCAAACAACTGTTTGACCAACATCGATGTGCCCGCGCAAAACGTATAACAAATCTATTTAAACTCTTTTAAACCAACAACTTATCTCAACTTCTGAAATCCATTTTGAACACCATTGTGCCGTGTTGTAATTATGACTGATCGTGTGTCTGTCATATGAAATATTAAAAAAATAACCTAATGGAATAAACCGCATATGAAAATTGCTCCATAAAATTATATTTCATCTGCGTACCAATTCACACAAATGTGAATATAATTCTCGTGGTCAATGAAAATTAAAATCGAAACACATTTTTTATATTGTGTGTAACACGAATTGACTGACCAAATAACTATTTGTACCGCTAAACCATCACCACTATTATGCGTCACCAATAAATCAACTTGACCAAATGTTAATTGTAAATCTAACACTGCCAACCAACCAATGCAAATACAGTACAAAGCCACTGTATCTGTCGACGACTCTCAAGGCCCCGAACGGTAAAACTCTTAACCATTAAAATATCTAAAATTCTTTATATCTAAATCGAGTGATTATGAATTATCAAAATAGTATACAATATCAGTACATTAGACCTAGGTTAGATATCTATGTTGAACTTTTTTGTTGTTCCTTTCTAAAAATTTCATATTATGTACTTCGTTATATCGTGTATCTATCGTACATCCGCATCTCGAATTTTTAACACAACTTGCATTATAACATTGTAACTGATTGATTCTTATTCTTATAGTAATGAACGTGGTACATAGGCTTCTTGATGTCGAAATGTACTGTATGTATTTGTATATATACAGTCAAAATTTAATTATACATACATACATATGTAACTATATACATACATACGTACATATCAACATAATTTGTATTATATCGTCCCACACTGAAAAACTTAAGAAACACAGTAGCATTTCAAGCGATATAAGAAGGGACATTCTCCCATATGTACCGCCAAGCTCCAGCAATCGATTTTGACCAAAATCCCGAAATATTAAAGTCGATGTTGTGATAACAATTTATGAAGAGCATACCTTCAAAAAACTAATTATTATTCCATATTTCATATGCCAATAGTTGAATTGCATTATACGAGATCATTTAAAAACTTGGACTTCACTTACCAAATAGTCATTATCGCCTGCAAATGTCACTGAACTTCCTTTTTCCCAAATCACTTAATTATAATAAACGTATTAATCGAATGATTTCATTGCTAAAATTTCTACCACAACTCATCCCCAAAACTAATCAAAGCTGGATATTGTCCGATAGGTCATAACGGTTTGGAATCGGTATATATACGTCTGTATAACATTTTTTGTATAATTATACTCCACTTTGCTTTGCTGTGCCTTCCAATAAAAAAGTAAATCAACTCTTATGTCTAGACTTACGTTGCATCCCGTTTATATTACAATAATATACATATATTATATGTATACGTAAGTATAAATGCGTGAAAACATATAGAAAGAAGAATGATGGATATTTAGGAAGAAAATCACTTTGTTAACAATCTCCCCCGCAGTTACTACATTGTGGAAATTTTTTGATGTTTCCTCAAATCGTGTTATAAAATGTTTGTATGTTTGTTTAGGTCAATTCTTTATTAATAAGTAAATTTTTCCATGTGCCCATTAACAATTGTTAATGTAATCATTACTAACCTTACTTTGGGTAATCAATAGGCGAATCAATTTATGAAATTAATAACCGCTGCAGCGTATCAAAATGTTTTTTTTTGTTGTTTAATTTTAATCTAAAGTTGACAGTATTGCTTTTGTATTCAATAGAACGTTATAATAGGTGGCCAAAGGTTATGAACAAATATATTATTTGCGCAAAATTTGGTGATAGTTAAATAAACAAAGCTATCAGGTTATACACCTAATCCGACCATTGATAAAATTATTGTCTGAAGATGAATCCTGAACGGTGTGCATCTTTTAATGAAATAAAATAACGTTTAGTGATGACATGTATTTGTTTTTTAAAATGATCTACTTTCTTCCGGTTTTCTAATAGCACCATATTAATATCATCGGATTTGGAGTCAACACTGCAGATCGTAACCGAAATGCTGAAGTATTTTGAAGAGGTAAGCATTCGAAACACTACACTTATCAGATATACATTCAGACATGTTCTGTATTTCACTTCCGAATGTATTTGCGTATTGTGTCTATCTAAAATTGCCGGCTGAAGTGAAATTTCCGAGTCCATGTGAAATGCAGAAAAACATATTTTCCTGAATATTTAAAATAGATAATATTTTGAGTTTGCCGTTTTTCTCTTGTTTTTAATTACATATTTGTATGAAATTTATATTTTTTTAGCGCGATGATGAGGTTGATGTACGACTACTGATTCATCAAAGTCTAGCCGGGTGCGTTATTGGCAAAGGAGGTCAGAAAATTAAGGAAATACGAGATGTAAGTAAAAGAAATCTTAACATTTTTTAAAACAAAACATTACAAAATTGGCAATTAATTATTCGCAGGGCAGAAAATGCATACAGATGTGTCATTAAAAAAATTTAAAGGAAAATATTTTTAGTACAATTCGCATTTACATGCTCTTAGTTTCGTAGTAGGAGTACATGCGAAAAGTAACATTTAACAAAATACTAAAATTTACAATCGACTATTATACATTGTGCCAAGACGTTACCCACAATTGATCGACAAAAATACATCCAAATTCATTGTATTGCCTTCAAAAATTTTCGGATATACATATGTATATTGGCTATTTCATTTGGCTTAGATGCAGAATACCGCCCTAAGGCGTTTTCCAGGCAAACGCTGAAAGCTGTAAGTTTTGTGTTCTCAATCTGAAATAGCAAAGCTTACTCTAGAGTAACTCGAACAATTTTCTAAAAAAAAAAACTTTGGGTCGGTAGAGTAGACATTTACATATGTAAATGAATACTTAAGTCATTTTCCGGAATAAGCTATAGTTCTCGCAGAGAATTCCAATTTTCAAGTGAATACCGTGGTTATTCAATGATGTTACAAGATGATGTATTATCGTGAAATTCATTTCCACAATTATTCGGACATAATTCTTTATATAATTTATTGACTTAGATTGTGCGGGTTTTGGCTTAGTTAGAAGGCACCATTCCGATGTTTGTTGACTTGGCTGGTTTGTATATTAAACTCGTAAACTCATGCCACGTGAACAGTTGTTGCAATGTCATTTATGAACGTGGGATTGGAATTGTTTCGTTCACGTATCTCTTGCTCTACTTTGACTCGAGTGAGGTTTTAAACAAAATTTAGATGAAATCGAAAACACACGCAGAATTAATTGACAAATTCTTGTTCCTTTCTTTGACACAGTGATTTTTCAAATTTCAAACAATGACCTAGTTGAAGTTAAAACATAACTTTCATTAACCTCTCCCTACTCTGAAGACTATTCTGTTTGGCTGTTTCTAACAACTTCGCTATATTCGAGTTCGTTTGAATTTCAGTAGAATTTTATACAGCGAATTTTCGATTAAAACATATTTAAAAATTTTAAAGGCACAAAATTTAAATAAACTAAATCTGAGCTAAAGTGCAATTTGGGAAATAAAGAACAATATTAGTTCTTTATTTAGAAAAAATTAACAAAGGGCGGATAGTTAAAATAAAGGACAGCCGTTAAAAATAAAGGGCGAATGGTCACCGTACGTACGACAGATTTATATCCGGCCAAGTTCCATTACTTCAGCAACATTTCCCATAAATTTATGCCGTTACAATACTTTTTTAAATTTAACTTAGATCGAAATTGGAAAATTTATAGGATTTATACGAGATGAATATTTGATTACTTCCTCGCCACATGTTGACAAAGAATTTCGTGCATATTTTGCGTTGTTAACATATTTTTGAATAAAATAAAATGTGATCAAACTCTTAAACCTGGCTAAAACTTATATCAACTAAAACTTAAGTTGAACATAAGATTAGGTTTCTTACAAAATTTATTATTTCAATTCTTAAACTGTGTTATTTTAATTAATGCACTCATGGAGAAAAGCATTAATATACGTTGTTTTGACTTGTTTATTAAATTTCCATTAAATTATTTTTTATATTAAAATAAGTACATACGAAATTTAGATAAATTTAAGATATCTTCATCAATATTTCAAGTTTTTTTTGTCGGAATTTAAGAACTAATTTGGATATGCTATTTAATAGGCCATTCAATTTTATTATTCAAAAGTGCAGGTTGGAATTGGCTACAAATTACCTTCGCACATTGTCAAAAATCAACGGAGTGAAAAACTATAATGATAGTATAGTGAAGTTGTGGTGGAAATATGTTAACTAAATCAAAAAAGTAACCCAAAATTATAAAATCAATATTGAAGTCGTTCTTGGAACAAATTATTTTTAAATTAGAAAAATATTTGAATTGAATACACTCATATGTATGTATGTATGTACATCACATATGATATTTTAAGTAATATACATATATTTATTTAATGAATGAAGTATCTTAAAGGATTATAAATTCCTGATTTTGATTTAGAACTTAACCATTACATACAGGCCTGCTCTACATTTCGATTCCGATCAAATTTTGTCTATTTCGATTCCGAAAATTTGATCGTTTTGAAATGGTTTGCCTCTGACTAGTCGAAATGAAAAGTTATTGGCATATTAAACGCAAATGTTGTTTGCCAGCAAGCCTTTTATATTAAAAAATTCATATTATTGGGCAGATTTATAAGTACATATTTATTGTTCTAATTTGTATCCAATTAGTTTGATAAATCTGTATCAGAAAATTTCTATTTAAAAACTACTTACTACTACTTACTTACTATTTAAACACTGGGAAAAAGATTAGCACGAAACCGCCTTGTTCTTGATTCCACTTCAGCCCATGCGCAATACCCATCGAAAAGTTCCATATTGACATGCTTCACAAATAATATTCGAACTTGAAATATTCATTCATACAATTTTGCTGCTAAATTAATGCGTTTTGCGGGAATATTTAAATTGAATCACGTTTTTGTACAGATTCTATTTGTAAACAAACTTCATTAAGGATATTAAGAAGATATTATAATGTAAATTTCTTTATAGAGCAAACTTGTTTGGAGCCAAACAGATTATCGGCTGGGAATGAAAATGATTCGAAATCTATTCGAACTTAGTCTGAATCAAGAACACGCATCACCAAAAAGAGTCGCATTGCATCAATTTTACATTTTAAACCGAAATGAATGCAGAATAGGCCTGATAATGTTTTTCATATTAAATTACTTTCATATAATGAATTTAATTAACTAAAAAAAGAAGAAAATTAATTATCTTGAAATTCTTACATATACTTTGAAATAGATGTTACATGAACAGAAAAGCTGTAACAATTAACTGTAATAGTTTTTTTGAAAAGCAAAATTGCCAAGGCGAATTCATATAAGGAGGTGTTGAGTAAGCAGCTGAGTGAATTCGCTTGCTGGACTGAACTTCAAAACTGTGTGTTTGTTGTAATTCTCAGCGAGTGTACATTTTTGTTGTACGCTCAACACCACCTGATATCATTTCGCAGTATTCTTTGAATACCGCATTATGAATCGATACAAAGAAAAAAAAGTAATCTTCGAAGTATTCAATTTTAATCTATTCCTAAAATATATCCACTTCGACATCTTCCTCTTGATAGAGTACGTACGATATTGAGTGAGGCAGATATTTATTTGTGTATGTGGTCTGTGGTATACTCGCATTAAGTACTGGCGTAATTTTGTTTTTTAACTTGTGGTCCAGCAGGTTTTATTTTATTTTATTTTTTATTTTTGAATGGAGAAGTATTTTTTCTCAAATTATAACAAATAATTCGTTCATCATATTCTTTGAAATTCCTGTACTTGTACACAGTTTTATTTAAAATAAATGTTGGTTTATCTATAAGCGATAGCTAGCTCCCGCGTACCAAAGATTGGGTTTTCATAATTGAAATAAACATTTTTACAATTAAATGGCATTTTTGTAAAGGTGGGTTTAGTTACCTTGCAATTCATATGTATAAAACACATTGTTTATTATTTATTTTGAAACGGGAGAAAATACCCACACCCTGCGAAAATCAAATTTTTATTATGGACACAATTTTTGCATATACTGTTTTAACATTTTTTTGTTAATGTTTAATGTTTTAACCAGTCGTGAAAAGTTGTTTTGATGGTACTTCATTACTAAAAGCCGAAAATCACCATTACTAGTGTTGTTTTAGAGTTAAACCATCCATAAAACGGTATCAAAGTGGATTTTCATAGTTAGAACAAATATACTTTGTGGATAAGTCGTTTTTGTGAATTTTTCAAATAAAATTTTAGTTCGTTCCATAACAGAATGCATATACATACATATATTAAAATTTCAAACCGTGCAAAATTTTTAGAAAACTTTTAGGTTGCCAAAGTAAAGATGAAGCCAACTTTAAAGTTTGCATTTTTTTTACATAATATTCAATGGGATATTTACCAAAAATAGCTGCAACTAACTTAGAGGTCAAGTCTATCACGACTATGATTAAGGTACATTGTTTTTAACTGCCCAATGCTTATTAGATTTGAACTATGTCTAATCATAACTATGAATTTTTATACATTTTTTTATTTGCTAATAAAGTATACATGATTAATCACATCTAAGTCGGGCTATAAAAATATTTCTATTCACACCTGAAGCAAACTTTTCTAATATCAATATCGTAACATATGTACATAAAGTATGGATTTTCTATTCTGGCGTCACCAATCGGAATAATTTTTCCTAAAAGTGCTTCTCATCGCATTCACATTATAGTTGCTAATTTCGTCAAAATCGGATCAAAAACAGACATTATCTGAATAACTCGCCTCTAGCGTCGTACTGCCATTATAAGTTTACAATTTTATTAAAATCGTATTATAAATACAGATTTTGTTAATAGCCTAGCACCTAGCGCAATTATTTTTCATAAAAGTATTTTTCATTTCACCAGCACCATACCTTCCTCCGGACCATAAATACGGATTTTTTAGATTAAAATATAACCTATGATCGTGCCACGGGTTTAAGGAATATACTGTCTAAATTTGGTTGAAATCCGTTGCTTCATATATCTATATATATAAAAGAAAGTCGTGTTAGTTGCACCACTTATAACTCAAGAACGGCTGAACCGATTTGGCTGAAAATTGGTGGGGAGGTAGCTCAGAAGCAGGGGCAGGTTATAGGATATTTTTTATCCCGTTACCGTGGGACGACAAAAAAAACGGTAAATTTGATTTTTTTTCTTCGCCCTTCATATATTTTGCTTTTGCTTTTTTGTATGAAAACTAAAATTTACATGTACTCTGGCGGCGAAAGGTAATATCGATGTAAATTGTAGTGACATCTAGCGGAGAAGGGCAATATCCATGTAATTGGTGTGAATTGCCAATATTAACATGTATTTTGTTTACTTTTACGAATTTTGTTGGGTGAAAAATTGACAGTTAGAAATTTTGAAGTTTACCGGTTTTTGTGTTTGTTTCGAGTGTCTATAAATATTGTGCCGATATTATTATCATTTAAATGCCGCGTCCAAGACGATCAAATCTTCCCCGAAAAAGCCGTAATGCAACTAGGATGCAAAACGTTGCGAATGAAAGGACTGAAGAAGTACAAGAAATTGCACGTGAAGAGCGCCGCTTTAGTATGGCTCGACTTCGTGCTTCTCAATCACAAGAGCAAAGCGAGGCAGTCCGTGCAAAGGCTCGGTTGGCTATGAGAAATCATCGAGCAAACCTAAGAGATCAACATCTTGATAATTTTCGACGCACAAGGAGAAATTTATCAAGTACTGATTTGAATCGAGCAGCGTTTCGATATGATTGCAGCACTGATTACTGCTTGCATACTAGCGTTCGCATTGGGCCAATGGATGTGGTTTGCGAGTATTGAAGTTTTCCGGAGAAACGCCAAGATTGTGCTGCCTTAATGGGAAAGTGAAATTGCCATTATTGACTCCCCCACCTGAGCCATTGCACTCATTGCTACTACATAATTCAGAATGAGGTCATTAGTACACTACATTCGTTCAAATCTATTGACTGTGCAACAAATGCAGATGATGCCACCAACTATCCAATTGAATTTTTAAACTCCTTGGATGTGCCTGGCTTACCACCGCATAATTTACGACTAAAGGTGAACTGTAAACTGTGCAACGGAACGCGTTTGGTGGTAAGTAAATTGATGAACAATGTGATTTACGCGACGATACTCAAAGGAAAATTTGAAGGTGAGGAAGTTCTCATTCCGAGGATCCCGATGATCCCAACCGACATGCCGTTTGAGTTTAAACGACTTCAATTTCCGATCCGTCTTGCATTCGCCATGACCATTAACAAATCACAAGGCCAATCCTTGAAAGTTTGTGGTCGAAATATAGAAAATCCATGTTTTTCCCATGGTCAATTATATGCGGCATGTTAAAGGGTCGGAAGACCAGCTGCGTTATTTGTTCTTGCACATAGTAATAAAACTAAAAATATCGTCTATCACAAGGTGCTTCACTGAAGAGTGCAGCCTATGCACTAAAATACATGGCCAATAAAGAATCATTACAATAATTGATTTTTGGTACTTACTTATATTTATTATCCTAATAAAAAATTTAAACTCTTAAAATCAAGAATCTGCTCATTTATTGCTTCTGAGGCGGAGCAATGTTCGCCGGGTCAGCTAGTAGGTTAATAAAAACGGCTCAGCGGCAAAAACGTTGTAAATATGTAAAAAAAAACTCACCATATGATCAGTTGTTTGAGTCACCGTATGCATCTATATACATATGTATGTATGTACATACATACATATATTTTTATATACGAAAACATGTTCCATACTTATGATTTTACTTATAATTGAAAGTGAACAGTTTGTAGTACTATAATATATTTTATTGACCTTTTTTGACTTATGTACTCTGCATCTGATTTTTTTTCTGATCCGGCACGTAACAATGTTTTCAGCTGCCCTTTCTTTGTGCAACTCAAAAACTGAGGGATATTGGTATTACTTTTGTAACTGATGAATGTTTAACAGGTGTTGCCGAAGTAAATGGCTCAGTATGTGTTTAAGGAACGTGAAAACATCTGCCCCTCGTGCTCATTTTTATATCCCCATGCTTATTTGAGCGTCTCTTTAGTTTTACCGTCAAAGATGCATGAAGCGACAGATGCGCTTGTATCTTCTTTGTCCTAATTGATTTCAGCAGTGCGTTTTGTGTATGACTCGTGGAGCGATGTTTTTTTCTCTAAATTTCTAAATACATACTGTGTGTATGTACATATGTACATACAGATGTTGGTACTTACCTTGATTCGGTTGACAAATGCACGCAGAATCGTACATCTGCTTCAGACATAATTTGGTAGTACATGGTAATTCTCGACGATAGATTAAGTAGATTTTAATGTTTAGCCGCAGATCAAATGACATGAAAATATTATATGCTGTTGAATGCACATGCGCAAACGGTTTCTTCGACAACTGTTGAAATGAATCCGGATGCGTTCTTCCTCTTTTCCGCTCCAATTTTCTTAGTTTTGTAACAAAGATATGTACCAGTTTGTGTTTGTGTTAGCATTTGTGATTTGAAAATATTGTTTACTTAATTTTACAATCAGTCCCGAAATAATTTCTGATATATCCCACATTTCATAATAAATAGAATCACGTAAATTTTTAATTATTCACAGTACGACAAAATCAAATTTTTGGTACACGTTAAATGTTAACAGAATATGAAAATAGGCTGAAAATAAAGAAATACGTGTCTCGGTGTTTGGCTGTAGCACGTCAGAATTTTGAGAAAAATGGACCGTGGAGGTTCACTTCTAATGAAAAAAAATGTAAGAATTAAATATTAATAAAATAAAAGTATTACATTAGAAGCGAACCACGGTCCTTTGAAGCTTAAAAATCGATTTTCTCAATTTTTTGACGTGCTACAGCAAGACACGTATTTCTTTATTTTAAGCCTATTTTCATATTCTGTTAACATTTCTCATGTGTACCAACCACTGTCGTACTGCGTTATTAAGCGTCAGATATATATGTAAGTACTTAGTAGCAATAACAAAGCAAATTGAAATTTTCTTTCATGTTTATTTCATGTTCAACCCTAAACAAAACGTTATACGGAACGGTTGACTACATACGGATTGTTTTCGTAAGAAAATTAATAGCAATAATTTCCAAGTTCGAATTTCAAAAAAAATTACAAATTTCTCAAAAGTGCTCGACCTTTGAAAAAAGTTGCTCCACTTCACATTCTGACTCGAAGAAAATGCACGCTTACATCTTATAATTAAATTGAATGGTTTTTAAACTATATAAAGCTTGTACAAAGTTTGATAAAATCATTTACACACATAAATACATATGTATACTTATGTTTTTTGTTTTTATAGTAAACAAAATATATTTTAAAAAAAGTTAGGCAACAAAAATGAAAAACATTGGAAAAAATTTTGATTTTCGAATGCTATCGCAAATAAGCAAACATCAAGATTTTCACTTTTTAATCGATAACTATTGGAAAGATGACAAGAGTACCCGTGAGTTTGGTCAAATTGTGAAAAAGCCGCATTACTGTACAGTATATATTTAGTAGCAAAATATAAAAAGCAAGGAAATTTTGAAAGGTCAGTAGGATGTGTAAGGCCAAAGAAAATATCTGTATTACATGCAGAGAGAAGGATTGCTAGATATACATATCAATGAGGATCCAAAAAAAATCTGCAATAGAGCTGAATGATAGAAGCTGAGATTGTTTTTGCCCATCCACAAACTGAGACATATAATTTTCTATAAAAAAAGGTATCATCAATCGTTTCCAAACGATTTATGCGTTTCCAATACTCGGAAGGATTATGCTAACCAATACGCTGATTTCTTGAACTGGATTATTTGCACGGATATTTAATCTGTTTAGGGCGGAAGGGCGACCCAATGAGCGTTGCTATTTAGTGTTTTTTTGTTGTTGAACAAAATGGATTACTTAAAAGTGGTAAATGATAAACTGACGTAATCAGCTGACACATTAAGGCCCACTCGCGAGCAAGCAGGTTATCTATTTAGCTCAAAGTTTACCGGTTAAATTGATAACTTTGATTGCACAGCAGTGGGTTAGGCATCAGGATCATGAGGAAACCATCCAATACGTTGGCTCCAACTCCTTTAATGAAGTTTTGGCAAAGCGAAGCGATCACTTCCATGAGATTAAAGACCAATCATTTCGTTGTTGTACAAGAACCTGCAAAACTTATTTCGATTTTAAATTTTAATAAATTCATCAAATTAAAAGAAAATTTCAAAAAAGAAAAGTACATAGAAAAGTACACATAGTACATACATACATATGCAGGTTACTGTATTTATTTGACGCAAGAAAATGTTTGGTGTATGAAATTACTTAACTCTGTGTTACTTATCTCTTTGTTTATAAATTTAAGTCTGCATTTCTCGCAAGTGGGCCGTAAGTCTTTATTTATAAATTTAACTGTATGTATACGAAAATGTTTGCCTTGATCGAAAACATTAATCGCTAATTGTAATGGAATCGCGCCTGTACAATGTACAAAAATGCCTCCAAAAGTCCTGATCTCAATTCAGCAGATAACCTATGTGTTTACATAGAAACAAACCTACGCGAGCTTCAAATCAGAAGCTATAATGACCTTTAAAATATCCTAAAGGATATTAGAATATAGTCTAGGATATTTACAAGTAGTGAAAGTTTCTTTACGTTGCTTAAGTTTCAGTATAAAAAGAGTTATTTAATATAATTTTTTATTATTGGCATGAAACAGCTGAGGAGATATTCAACTTTGAAGATGAATGCCATGAATGTACAATTTTTTTTTTTTTTTTTGGTTCACTGTATGTATCTACATCCATATGTATAGCCAATGTATGCATTCGTTTATTCCTGAATTTAGTGGCTGTGTGATACCTGCGTGCTTACGTATCTACTTGGTCAAGAAACCTGGCGGGAATTGGTTAACTAACGCAGTTGTATTTAATAAGTGCATTTGTATAAGTGGGTGTGCACATATACACACATAATTTTTGTGTCTGTGTATCTGCATGTACGCCTCTTCCTGCGTTTTGAATGTCCAGCGTGTATTGAACGACAGCTGGTGGACATGAGCAATAATATTCGCTCGAAACATCCAGCCTCAAAGCTTGCGTGTCTACCTGACTGACTTATTTTATCTACATATGTACATATGTACATATGTATATGTATATCTAGTGTGTCATATAATTACATACATGCATACATATGTATGTATGTGCATATATACAAATATTTTTTTTATATATATTCTATGTACGTAAAGTGCAATTGCCCCTGCTCCCCTTCTTTGTTTTTTTTTTCAAAAACCAATGCATTTTTACTAGCCTATTGCCAGTTTTCATTAAAATCCCTTTACTTGAGTTCCTTATAAACATCAGAATTAGTTTTTTTTCTAAAAGAAAGTGACTCAGATTTTATTTTTATGTCAGCATATGTACATTTGTAAAAGAAGTACGTATGTACATAGATGTACTTATTTTGTGCCCTACTAAATTTTAATTGTACTACTTTCTGATCTCCTTGAATTTCTTGGGATGAGAGGATACACGAAAGGTTTGCTGCGCATGAAATCATAATCATTGAACTCAATGAACCTATTTTTCATTTCAAAAATTCGTTGTTTTCGACTTTTCTGTTACACTCTCTCCCGTTCGTCTGGCTGCGTGTCGTGGTATGTGTTTATGCAGCCGCTGCTGCTAAGTGGTACTCGTACTTTTATTTGGAGATTTTTAATATACATGTATTTGTATAATGTATACAGGAATTTATGCTTACAGCAGGTAGGGAGGGAGGTTTATATGGACATGCATACATATGGTGATACATTCATACTAAGTAAGTTGGCAGATATTCAATAAAAGACAAGAAACGAGGTACTGCGCATGTGTTTACCGAACACCGGTTCCGTTGCCAGCATGAGTTGATTGTCAGTTTGGTTAGTTTTATCCTTTTTATCCTGTGAGCATGAAGTCACCCTAGAGAGAAGAGAATACATCCCGTCATTGGGTGCGTGCGAGTGTGCACATATGTACATATGTTGTATCGAATGAATTCATTTGATATATGTATATAGTATAAGTTCTATATATGAATGGATGTGTAAGAGCGTTCACGTGCATTTGTATTGGAATTTATAATTTGAACCATACATAGTAACGTATTATATGTGCATATACATTGTATGTACATATGTACGTATGTATGCATGTATCTTTCCTCGTTATATACCAGTAATGGAAAAGGAGAATACAAAATTGTACCAACCAATTGTTTGCAAAAACTTTACCTAATTGCTTTCTTATAAATGATAAAAGACAGATACATATATGGATTGGAATATGCAAGTTTAATGATCAATGTCGGAACGTTCAAGCGTTTTATGGTCCTGCCTCCTCGGCGGACAATTGTGCCCGGTTGGATAACCGTTTAAAAACTTGAACTCAGCCCTGCCTAACAATTTGAAATACCTCCGCTGAACGGGTATCTAAAACACTCAGGTTTTCAGCGCGCACTAAGACTTGTAAGTTATCCTTCCATTAAATAAATATGTATGTATATTGGGTTTATTAAACTAATATCGCAAAACAGTTCCTTTGCATAGAGACAATTCTAGATCCTCTTCTTGCTACGTCTATGATAACATCTCGGTCTGTAATTTTGGTTTGGAGTCACCTACAGTGTGGACACGAGAATAGTAGCAAAATATATTGACAAGTTGTCTTTCCTTATGCAATTTTAATTAACAAAAATATAGTTATTCCTATAGGCACTTTCTAGAAAATGTATAAAAATTCCACAAATATAAAAAAAAAATTGCAACAGCATTTTCCACTACAAAAGTAAATGGGAGAGGTACTAAATTCTGCTTTTCAAAATTCTTTTGGATGAAAATTCTGTAAAAATCAAAAAAAAAATTCTGTCCAGCCTAAATTCTTTTGGTTCAAAATTCTGTATTTAAAATTCTGTATGATCAAAATGATGGAGAACTGAAATTCTGTATATTAAAATTCTGGAATCAAAATGCTGTAAAAATATAACCAAATAAGCAGATAACCTGATAAGCACGCTTACCTGAATAGCACATTTATTTTATGAATAATGGAATTCCGATTTTATAGAATCAATGGTATATATACATATGTACGTCAATTAAAGAAAAATTCAAAAATTCATTCAAAACAAAAGTTATTACATTATAATGGCGAAACAATTATTATATTATTAAATTTTTAGCAATTCGCTTTAGAAAAGAAACATGCCTTAATATAAGCCTTTTTTTTTGTTATTCTTTTAATTCTGTTGTTTGCTTTTACAGCCTTCTTCGTTTGACTTATTTTGTGACCATTTTGAAATTTCTGAAGCTATAAATACATACAAACATATGTACATTTGCTTTATGTAAATCTGTTTTGATAATATAGGAAACCATATGGGTCAAGACAAGTCATGTATTGGCAGTATTTTGTTTTGCAAAACTCTGTATTGAAAAACCGGAAGAGCATATGGATAAATAAAAAAAGTGCGCACTTTTTTTATTTATCCATATGCTCTTCCGATTTTTCAATACAGAGTTTTGCAAAACAAAATACTGCCAATACATAATTTTGATTTACAGAATTTAAAATTACAGTGTTCCGCAATACAGAATTTTAACAGTACAGAATTTTGATTTACAGATTTTTGAATGCAGAATATTGAATACAGAATTTTAAATACAGAATTTTGAACCAAAATCATATTGTACCCAACCCAAGTAAATGTTATTCACGTTCTATACGAAAGAAAATGCGCAACATCGTCAACAAAAAAGTATCAAAAATCTACAAGAAGTTTTTAACCACTTGAAACTTAAACTATTATAGTAAAATTGGCTACAAAACTGCACACCCGAAAATTTTCTAAAAAATTGTGATTTTAAAAATAGACACTTGGATGGCAATATTTTTTTGTAATTTGTCGAATTTTTATAAATATTCTAGAATATTTCAAACTTCGACTTACTTATTTTTGTTATTTTTTTTTGTTATAGAAAATTGTTAAAATTAAAAAGAGGAAAGACAAAATTTTTAATCACAGGCGCACATATGTATGTATGTATGTATGTACAAAAACAAGGGTTGAACGGATTTCAGAGTTGAGAATCCTGATTGCTTGATTTACTATAGGTTAATCTCAATTCCGCGACTTACGACTTTTACAATAAAATTTAATTAAAGTATTTGGGCTAAAACAAAAACTTTGCAATTTCAACACGCATTACAATTTAATACTAATTTCAAAGGAATGGAGAGTACCGAAAGTACCTTTTGGTTAGAATAGTGTTGTAAAAAAGTATGAATGTACCTAATTTCCATTACTGTTATGTATGTATGTATCTATGTATGTATGTATGTATGTATATATGTACATATCTAAGTATACATGTATGTACATATTTACAATTGTGTACATGTATGTATATAGGACACTGTATGTATGTATTTACCATCCTACTGACTCTTCCTGTCATTTTGTGCTGCTTTGGTCATTTCTCAGTAACGTTCTCCCTTATGAGTTGCGTGCGCGTGGTTATTAACAACAGTCGGTTATACCTATTGTCAATGCTGACACAGCATTTTGGAATTTATGAATTCAGTCTAACTAGTTCAGTATTAAGATTGGTCGCGTCAACATCTTCGTTCGGCATTTTTGTTAATCGTATCGTCAAGTGAACAGGAGGGATGTCGGCCTTTATTTTCGGTCGTCGCTCTTTACAGTTACAGTCAGTTGTACATATCTGATTATTATTTTTAGTGGACGCTGTCATTGTGAAAATATTCCAACGTCATTTTATAATTTAATATAAATAATTGGAATAATAATGTTATTAAATAACATGAAATTAAGAGGAAAAGGTATGTTTAAAATGTGAATATATTTGGTTCTACATGTACATGCACTGACAACAACTAAGCTAACTTGACCATTTACTATTCGTTTCGTTCATATCCTTCTGACGATTTTCAATTGTATTCCATTTATTGCTATATTAAGTGTTCGAGGAGCTCAAGAATTGTTATATGTTAGTTAGTAGGTAAATACATGCCTGCCGATTGTGTGTGCTACTCGTGTTCATGTTCATAATTAATAAAATGGGTTTGTTTTTCATGTTAATATGGAAGTAAATGTTGCTTGCGTTAAATGATTGAGTGAATGTTGTTGGTCTTTATTGGAGGGGGATTAAAACGGCTTCCTTATTCATTTTGTAAGGCTCTGACTCAACTTTTCAGCTTTGTGAGGATATTGTGTTTGTGCTTTGTGTAAAATTGTCGCCTTACATTCCCTCTTCGTTTTTTCCGATTGTAACTGTAGCCTATTTCATTGGTCAATAATCTATTGTACCATATTGTTGTATCGCGTGGTGTTAAGCCTTGCAGCGAAAGGGGAGAGAACATGATTTTCCATCACCACTTCGATCAACTCCAAACATTAGAAAATAGGGTTAAAAATGATGCAATCCTCATTGTGTTCAATTACATGAATTCAAAAAGTTTTGCTTTAACGTCGATACGACGTTTTCCAATCAATATATTCAATTTCAATAGTACAAAAGATGAAACTGTTTTACTTTAATTGTTAGGAAACTTTAGTAAAGGATCATAAAAAAACTTACAACTCACAGCAACCGTCTACATATGTACGTCTATAACAATTATACACATGCATAAATACTAGAGCTCTTGCTAAAAATCGACTATCCGAAAACGTTTTTGATAGTTGATAGTCGAATAGCAACTATTTGATTAGCCATTCATTTTCAAGTAGTTGGAAAATGGACTAACTGAAATTATTCGAATAGTGCCAGTTACTCACAACAAATTCAGAAATGTATTATTATAGTTGAAAACGAGCTTTGTCAATAAGAATGTTTGATTCAAACACATAAAATACAGCTATTTATTGAAAGAAAACAACTAGTCGAAAAATCGAAAACGAACGTGTATTCGACTAGTTGTTTATGGGCGGTTAGTCGAAAAAGTCGATTAACAAGAGTTCTAATAAATACATAGCTGAGAACTTCTGATATACTTACTTAATTGTGAATCCGCACAGTCTCTTATTACTAATTAAGACTTTCCACTAGCGAAAAGAATTTAAAAGCTACATACATGTGTATGTATATTACATTTTTTCTACTTTTTGTTTGTTTCTGTTTATTATTATTTTAGTTCTCTTAATATTTGTCGTTTTTATTTTCCGAGTTTGTTTTCTTTAGATAATATTTTTTAAATTGATTAGGTAGAAAACTTCCATCTGATTCTGTGTTACTTGTTCATTTACTTGGTACAAAATTGTATCCAGATTTTTATAAATAAATCCAATTCACATTCTATGGTATTATTGATAAAAATAAAAGGACCCATTATTTCAAAATTAGATGAACAACTTATTTATGGAAAATTATTGTAGAAAACTTATGAATTGTGGCAGTTTAAATCGCGGCCAACACATGAAAAAGAAAATGAAGAAATCGGGGAGAAAAAAATCATATTTCACAGGCTTTTTATTTAATGTTGTACAGCTTAATGTAAACAAAATCATTGCCAAAGTAAAGTTATTGTAAATTAATTTTTGGGCAGATGTAAACAAATTTTTATTGGTGCGAAGTAGGAGTTTGCTTTATATATGTATATATAAAATATGTATGTCTTTCTATGACCAATCACCAAAAAAAAAAAACACTTCAATTTCAAAATTAGTGATAAGATGTGATACTGAAACACTGAACGTTTATGTTTGAAGAATTAAATTATTATCCAAGGGATATAAATTTATTTTTCTGGAAGCCAATACATTCGATTATATCAGTTTATATTTCTTCAACTATGTACTACTTATTGGTTATCTTTTATTCTAGAAAATTGGATGTCGTATTTTGAAAGTTTTCTCGAATGTTGCACCCCAAAGCACAGATCGAGTGGTGCAAACCGTTGGCAAACAATCCCAGGTGACTGAAGCCATACGAGAGGTGATAACCCTGACACGAGAAGTGAGTTTTATTGGAATAAAATTATTATAAGGTGAAAAATGTGATATTTATTGTTAATCTTTTGCAGACGCCCATCAAAGGTCCAGTCCATAATTATGATCCCACCAACTTTGATCGCATGTACGCCGATGAATACGGCGGCTACGGCTCTGGAGGTGGCGGTAGTGGTGGCGGTGGCGGCGGTGGTGGTGGTGGTGGTGGTGGTGGTGGTGGTGGTGGCAACAACCGTCAATCGCGTGGTGGTCGCGGTGGTGGTGGTGGAGGCGGTGGCGGCAATGGTGGGGGCGGTAACTTTGGCAATGATCGTGGAGGACGTAATGACCGCAGCCGTAGCGGCGGGCGACGTGATAATCCATTTATAAATCCATGGGCTAATGATGATGGCTTTGGTGGCGGTGGCGGTAACAATGGCGGAGGCAATTTTGGTGGTGGAAACTTCGGCGGCGGAGGTTTCGGTGGCGGTAACTTCGGTGGCAACGGGGGTGGATTTGGTGGGAATAACGGCCCATCTGGCGGAAATTTCGGCGGTAATGGTGGTGGCGGAGGCGGCGGCGGTGGCTTCGGTCCTGGCAATCAGGGCAACTTCGGAGGTGGTAACCCAGGTGGCGGCTTCGGTGGCAATCAAATGAATAGCGGAGGGAACTTTGGTGGCGGCATGAATCAAGGAGGCGGATTCGGTGGTCCAAACAACAATAACGGTATGGGATCTGGTGGTGGTGGTGGCGGTATGGGATCAGGTGGTGCTGGAGGTTTCGGCCCTGGCCCTAATAACAATGGTCCTATTGGTGGTAATTCTGGAAATCTTCCAAATGGGCATGATCCTAAGAACAGCACGCAGGTTACCATCCCGAAAGATGTAAGTAGATTACACGAGTGCATGGGTATTGTTAATAAATTATATTAATGGAATAATTTACAGTTGGCTGGTGCTATAATTGGTAAGGGAGGCGGTCGCATTCGACGCATTCGCAATGAGTCTGGAGCCTATATAACTATTGATGAGCCATTGCCTGGTTCAACTGACCGTATCATCACCATTTCCGGCAACCCCAAGCAAATTCAAATGGCTCAGTATCTTTTACAACAGAGGTTGGTGTCCAACACATCCTAAAAGTATGAACACATTCTCTAATTCATGAAAATATATAAAATATTCATATTCATTATAATTCGCAAGAAAAAAAAACAATTACTAATCAGTTAACTAATATTATGGTATATAGTATAAGTACTAAAGTGGTGAGTGTGGTCAAAAGTGTGTTATTTAAGAAATGGGATAATAAAATAGAAAAAGCTTGTGTTACTACATTTTTCGCTCAACTAATCGCTGTCAGATACATTTTGTGTGGAAGACTAGTGATTTTGTTGTTTTGTTTCACAAGTAACAATAAATCCCTTGTCTTCTTACAAAGTGTATTAATGCCTTCATTCACATACATGCTTGAATATATATATACATATAGAGGAATTCAACTAATCGGTTATGTTCTCAATGGGTCTGTTCCAGTGTTTACCAATATTGTATATGTGTCCAATTCAAATGTTATAATACTAATAACTTGTGGCCAAGTTCCTTAATATTATGTGATCGCTTATGTCTTATGTGCATTTATTTGTTGTGAATATTCCTAATAACACGACATTATATTAACGATAATTTATTTTATTTTACAGTGTGCACGAGAACAATGGTAGACGAAACTTCTAAGTCACACGTCGCCAAGCTGGGGATGTCAGAATACAACCATGTTTTTGACAAAAGATTATATACGCAAAAAATATTACCTTTAAGACTTACAAGCTCCTTAAATTTCGTTAATACTACATTTAATTTGAAAAAATATAACAATCTTTGTTTTTGATTAAACTAAACGAAGAATTAACAATTAAAAGACCAAATAAGCAAACAGAAGCTCTTAAAATTAAAAAAAGAGCTGATATTTTTTTCGAATTCCCATCGGTTATTTTCTTAATTATTGTCATAACAGATAAGCCCATAAAAAATTCCAAATGAGTGTAAGCGGTATGCAATACGGGTACAACCATACAGTTCGAGTCGTTAGAATATCCCTTTTAGTTTTAAATAATGTGGTTTTAATGTATCTTTCTATCTTATATCAGAGCTCCGGTCCGATTTGTTCTAATAAAATAAGTGAGTTTATGAAGGGTGGAAATATTTATGATCGATCCCCCTTAGGGCAAACGCAATCACTGGCTTTAAATTGTTACAAATAGTGGAGAAATGATAAAAAAAAGTTTCTCAACGGCAACTTCACTTATATTTACGTACACAAGGCTTTGTGTCTTTGATGTTTTGGTAAAAATATTGAAACTTTTTTTTCTTTACCTTGAGGGATTATTTCAGTGGTTCGGACTGTGTTGATGAATGATGAACACATATTTTAAATAAAATTGAATTGCGAAAATAGAAGCACCATGTATACCAAATAGATTAAAAACTAACTGCATTAATTGTAAGGACAACTAAAATTACAACAGAAAGTTTGCGTAGTGTTTATCAGTTTCATTTGTGGAAACGTGTGCGTACAACAATTTACTAACAATATTGTAAAAGATGTTATTATACAGATATTACACAGATTCACGTGTAACATTTTTCGGTCTGCTATTTTTCTTATCGCTATTTTAATAAGTACATATATAGAATTCTTATTCTATACGCATAAAGCGAACTCTTAAGATTTCAACAAACATAATAAAGATACATATATACATAAAGTATTATCTTGCTCGTGTTAATTTTAATTGGAAATCCATTCCTTTAAGTAAGTACTAATGTGGTCCAATAATAAGGCCAGATTCTGCAGTGTGGTTGTTTTTCGTAAAGAAGAAAACCAACATTTTAGAGAGTTATTTTTTTATTTATTATTATTTTTTCATTTGTTTATAGTGTTATTTGGTGTCGGATTAGACTCGAGTTTATGGCAGAAACTTAGGCCGACCCCGAACTATTTAAATTTGCTGCACATAGACAATTTTAAATTCAACAGTTGTATACTGTAGAAATGAAAGGTTATTCACATCTCCTATAGATATAGCCGAATTGCAACTTAAAACAGTTGCTCTTAATTAATTTTTTAATAAGTTTATTAACTAAAAACATTGCAAATACTTTTCATATGGCGTTATAGAGCTTTCGCTCTTTGGTTGAGGTTTCCTAAAAGGAAATTTCCATTTTTCATCTCATTTGAAATAAAATTATCCAAATCACAAAGAAAGCTTAAAATGAAAAAAACACATTTTGTTCTCAGCTGACCTTCATCAATCACTCAATCAATAGCCCGCAGCAGTTGGACAGGAGCTTGAGACTGCCCGAAATTAATAGCTCCTAGGCTACGAGAAATTATGCTGCCTATTGTTTTTGGGAAAGCTGTTTACGAATCTAAATTCAAATTTCAAAAGTTCAAAACAACGGATCAGTATGGCGAGCATTAAATATAAGAAGTTAATAGATTTTCATAAAACTTGGTATTAAAGAGGGGTTGCAGTCGGTGATAACGGATCTAAAATCAAATTTTCGGCACTAAACAATTGTATTGTGTTAATATTAAAATCTGCAAAAGACGTTAAAGTAATTTTCTCTATTCCAAGTCGAATTCATATCAGGTGGTGATATACGCACAAAAACAAAAATTTACCCTAACAAATTATATTATTATCGATAATATTGTCAGCGTGGATTTCTTTGAATGACCGTGTAAAAAATGCCTGACCGTATTGAAAATGAGTTATCAATTGTGCACACACACACATTCCTGCAAACGATGAGAAAAGCGAAGGCGTGCTGTTTATTCTTCCTTCAGTGTTAGCTGTGGAGCACAACGAACAAGGAATGGGTGTTCACAAGAGAAGAGGTAATTTTATACCAGTTGTCCATACAAAAGTAATCGTTGCAATAGAGCCAACAATAGTTATGTTTTCGTATTCTCCAGTAAAAAACTATCCAGTTACTTGCCAGTAACTAAATTTCAGAGCGTAAGTAAAATTTGCTCTCAATACAACAAACTTGCAAGAAAGTAAGAAAACGCACAACCTGTAAGGAGTTGCAAGTTTTTTCCTTTTTGTTTTATATTTAATCACTTTTTCCAACTTTTGTGTATTTTTTATGAAAATAATAAACATTTTTAATAATTGTTTTACTTTCAATCTTACTGCCAAATTATTAGGTGCGTACACGTACAAAATTATCCAGTAACTTGCCAGTAACTAAATTTTAGAGCGTAAGCAAAATTTGCTCTCAGTGAGAGAAACTTGCAAGAAAGTAAGAAAACGCAAAACCAGTAAGAACTTGCAAGTTTTTCTGACAGCTGATTCTTATTTGGCGCGCAAATCAAACAAAAAGAAAAAGTTTACTATTTTGCAATTTAAAAACTTATTAATATTATAAATCTATTGTAAAATGGAAAATAATAACAAAAAAAGTATCGAAATAACATGTTCTCCTGGCACCACCATCTTCGCAAACACACGGATTCCGGCCCTCTTCCTAATATATTAACATAATGAACTTCACAAACATTTTTACGTATATATATTTACTCACTTTTTCCATTTTTCACCTTTTTAAATTAAAATAATTGCAATTTTTAATATTTGCTTTCTTTTTGTGATCGACCAAATACTTGCAATCAGCTGTTTTCCGTACTGGCAAATTGTTACGAGTAAAAATTTATCCAGTAAAAACTTGTAACTTCCCCTCCAAAGAACTGTCATTTTCGCTCTCTCAATTTCCCCAACTTTGCAAGTTTCTTGCAAGTTTTTGCGTAAGAAAACGCCAAAAGATGATAATTCGTAACAATTGTTACGAACTATCATAAACTCGTACGTAGAAAAACACTACTATTGCTAGTAGAAATTTATCCAGTAAAACCTGCAAGTTCAACTGTCATTTTCCCTCTCTCAATTTCCCCAGCTTTCTTGCAAGTTTTGGCGTACGAAAATGCTATCCAGTAAAAATACTGGATAGTGAATACGAAAATACAACTAATGTATTGAAAAAGGTTTTCATATATTCGTTACACAGTAAAATAATTCAAATAAATATTTTTTTTTCCAAATGATCTGATGTATGCCTCTATTTCGCGATTCGCCACATGATAACCATGCGATACATATCAATTGACGCACAGAATCGATTCTTTCTTGCACAACAACCGTTTGTGGACGGTCTTCATAAAATTAGTCCTGAAAGGATTGATGGCCACTGTGAACTCGTCGTACCAGTGCTTCGCATTGGCTAAAAGTGTGGTGCTTCAACGCCAAAAGTCGAAGTAAGCTGATCAATGCGTTCATTAAGTAAACACACATTCTAAGTGTCTTTCCAGATATAAAATGCGAACTAGTCCAAAATGAGTATCTTATAGGTTCGTGTCTAGCCTACTGTCATATTTCTAATTTAGGATTGTTTGTATAAGACAAACAATTAAACCAAATTTCATCGGAATTGGATCACTATAACTTCCGGTCACATGGCTGGCAGGCGTAGCAGTGAGCAAATACTTGCTATGAAATATCTTCTTTTCTATATGAGAGTGGAGCTTACATAAAATGATTTCAGTGTTCATTCCGGGAAAGGTTTATTCTGGAGCGCAAAATAAAACTCATTTCATAAGTGTTATTTATTGAAGGAAAAATAAAACACAAGTACTTAGGTATTATTTTACGAGCTAATATAGAAGTTTTGAAATGATTCGTAAATTTCATCAAAATCAAGACAATAGTTCTATTTTCGTATTCACTATCCAATAAAAACCAGCAAGAACCAATAATAATTTTACTGGATTTTTACTGGATAAATTTCTACCACCAAGCATTTACCAGTAAGATAAACAGATGATTGAAAGTATTCAGTTGATCACAAGTAGAAAACAATTATTAAAATTGCAAACTATTTTCCTTAAAAAAGATGAGAAATCGAAAAAGTGAGTAAATAAATAAACGTACACTAACTTTATGAAGTTTATTGTGAACATATGTATATTAGTAAGACGCCCAGAATCTGCGTGCTTGCAAGGATAGTCCTGCATCTTTAGCCGCAGTGACTGCAATTAACACTTTTGAGACGTAAATTATGAATCGTGGAGCTATTTCTTTATTTTTAGTATGTATTGTTTTAATTTCCTGCCAAAAAAAAAGCAGCTGTAAGAAAAACTTGCAACTTCTGGTTGGTTTTGCGTTTTCGTACTTTCTTGCATGTTTTTCTCATTGAGAGCAAAGTTTGCTTACGCTCAGAGATTTCGTTACTGGCAAGTTACTAGATAGTTTTATAATAAACGTACACCAAGTTTATAAAGTTTATTGTGAATTGTAAAGCTATTTTTTTATTTAAAGTACTATGTATATGTATGTTAAACTTCGCGCCAAACAAAAAACATCTGTAAGAAAAACTTGCAACTTCTTGCTGGTTTTGCGTTTGATTGAGAGCAAATTTTGGTTACGCTCAGAAATTTCGATACTGGATAGTTTTTTTCTTACTGGAGAATACGAAAACATAACTAATGATTAAACAATGGGTCTAGTTATTGAACTCATGCCGATCGCCAAATATTGCGACGCAAACATTAAACTGAACTCGTATAGTCCATAAATTTCTCGATAGTGTGGAACACACTTGCCGACTCGATAAAATGATTTCTGTTGCCCATAGATGGCGTTGATTGCAGAATCATTGAGACCGTCAAATCGAGAATATTTGTCGATGCCTATCCATTGGTTAGTTCCAAGGCGAATCCATACAAGGTGGTGTTATAAATACAACTACAAAAGTTGTCAAAATTTAAATACATTTTGTTTTTGCTTTTACGGCTTTTGAAAGCTCATACGCAAAAGCAAAAACAAAATACATGTAGGTGAATAAAAAAAATCAAATCAGCTGCTCTTATGCCATCACCTTCTATAAATTCGCCTTGGTTAGTTCGTTACAGAAAATGTAAGTAAGACTGCGTTCAGACGGGGAAACTTTTGTCGCTTATTATCGGCGATTTCCCTTTTGGTGTTGCTCGTCGCGTTCACACAGATCAACTCTGTTCAGGCAATTTTCTGGCATTCCATTTTAAATCATTTTCCCAAATTTCTGTACGCTTCGTTTAAGCGGCATTTACGCATTCTGATAAATTTTGTGATTATAAATAAAAGGTGAGTTGAAAAATGAAGTTTTAACATAATTTACGTTAATATGTATAGTATATGCATACACATGTGTATATTTAATCCCAAAAAAAAAAAGAACAAAATTTCATTTCCCAACATACCGTATGGATTTACTTAAAACTCAACAAAACTGCAACCACTGAAAGAATTTATAAATGAAAAGGAATGCCAAATTTCTCAGCTGCCGACTGAGACGAATAAGAACACAAAGCGTGTTGCCCGAGCACGAGCAACTCGGTGCCCTTCCCCTTTCCCCGTCCCTCTTTCTCCTACAAGTAACGAGTTGCCGCGACAAAAGTTTCCCCGTCTGAATGCAGTCTAAAGGAACTTATTTATGTAAACAATTGATAACTCAATTTTATTTTTACATGTCTGTATATTTTAAAGACCGGAGACAAAAATACACAAAGAAAAATCATTTTGAAATGCTTGTTAACGTGATGAACTTGCATCCGGACATAGCTAAAGACTTTTCCCAAAAGGCACCAGCCGACCTAAATTATTCCTGCGAATGTTTACAAATCCTTCATCTTCACTATTAATTAAAAAAGAGCGATTGTATTAATTTTTAATTATTTCCCATAAACGCAAAAACTGAAGCAAACAATTTCGTTTGATAAATTTGTCGATACAACAGTTTTACTTTGTGGGTAAAGCAGCTTATCAACGGAATCAATGATGCCATGAAATTTTTCGATTGATAATACTTTCCGAATCGATATCGATGAGGAATGAAGGATCCCTGCAAGAAGCCTGACTTATAAATCAAACTATTGACCAGTTTGACGGTTATTTTTGCACGGGCATCGGGTGTCTAATGACGGCTTCTCTTCTTCGGTTTTTTGCATTAAAGGAAATGAATTCACAGAGCTCTTTACTTTCCTGAAATACACCCACTTTTTGTCCGTTGTGCTTCACAGCTAACATTCTGATGCGCTATTTGACATAAATTGTAATTCTTTTTTTAAAATATATATTACTTAAGAAACACTTTAGGAAAATGATGGATTAAATGCAAATGGCATTTGGAAATTACTATGGCAGCGCAAAAACACAATCCATAGTATTTCCATCAAATTTTTTTTCAAATGCATCGAAATATACAAATGTAAGACAATTTGCACTGAATTGTAATTACCCTTAATACAGACATATGTACGTATTTCGTTGTTGCGTCGACAAGGTGATTTACAAATTCTATTATGCAAAGTTATTTGCGTTTAATCGTGAACTGCCCTATTACATCCATCTAATTTTTCAAATGCATAGAAATATACAAATGCAAGACCTATGTTGGGATTATCCTTATTTTCTAGACAACTATTCATCAGAGCATATACAACTTTTCACTTAGAGTTCCCTTTAAATGTTAACTATTAAATGTTAGTATATTTCTGTAAAAAATACAATATTAATATTATATTTTACTTACATATGTAAAAAATTGGAAACGTGCCAAGACATATCAGTACTTTTTCTCATAGGCGGCTGTTTTTCAGGTACATCTCTAAAATACAGCATTGAGCTAATACAGCACGAAATCGTGCTGTTACAACGTACACCACCTTTCATTATTGCGTCTTGGTGTACTGAATGCAGAAGGTGGCTCCTTCAAAAGTACCGCTATTGATACTGCTATTACTCATGTTCACATTACGACGTAAAAAATTAGGGTGTGTTCGAGCCGCTCAATAATTACAGCAATATTGCAACCCTGTTACTTACTTGATACTCTGTTGCTGATACTCAGCTGATAATGTGCAGCAATATTGCAGCATTTATTTTGCACAGAACGCGTAATTGGGAAATATGGAGATTTTAACTTATTTGATAGCTGATGAGATGATGGAAAGGGGCGGTGATAAATTTTTGATAAACATGGACAAAAGAAGGCGGAGAAGACATAAGATAAAACGTCTAGAATGTCTGGGGAACTCTGCAGATTTTGAGATGGGCGAGAAATGGAGTGTCTACTGCCATACACTTCATCGAATTCGTTAAAATATTCCCAAGTTGCTGCATCTCTTCCCGTAGAATTGCTTCTTTACTTTATTCTTTTATAGGTTGCGACCATGACACCTGAACAATAATTTGGTTTCAGTCACGCTTAATTTTAAGCTAAAAACAAATAATAAACACTATTACATATTAAAATAACACTTATTAAAAACTTTACTTACTTTTCTTCCTCCATCTCAATTGCGCAGTAAACATTTTTATATTGCGTTTGATTTGCTAGTGATGAGCAACAGATTGTCAACATTTTATTCAACACGTGACGTTGCCACTGTTGCCGAAATTTTGCCGTAGAACGTGATGCTCTATCATCAAAAGTAACACTGCCGCAATTATCGCAGCTCGAACACACCCTTATTTTCGTCCAAATTACTTCGTATAAACCAAGTGCGTTCACAAAAAAAGTTGTTTCTAATCGCGATCGCCCCTCGGTAGGCAATGGCTAACCTCCGAATGTACATACATACTTACATATCTATGTATTTCTGCCATGTGTTTACAAAATTGTGTTTCAACATGAAGTTGAACACAAATCGTAGAAGTTTGACAGTATTCATTTATGTACATACATATGTATATTGTATATGTATATATTTCGCTTCGGCGTATATTATTAATATTATTAATTTTTTTTACGATCACGGAAGAAAGCTTCTAGAGGCTGTAAAAATCAAGGAACCGTTGGGTCAAGGCGAATTCATATAAGGTGGTGTTATAAATATAACTACAAAATTCCTATGTATTTTGTTTTTGCCTCTGCGTAAGAGTTGTCAAAATTTAAATACATATTATTTTTGCTTTTACGGCTTTTGAAAGCTCATACGCAAAAGCAAAAACAAAATGCATGTAGGTGAATAAAAAATAATCAAAGCGGCTGCTATAGTAACTTCACCTTATATGAATTCGCCTTGAGTTGGGTGAAATGCTAATATTTCAAAATGAATCCAGAACTGACACTGATTTGTTCTTGATTTGATTATTGATTTATGGTAAAATATATCATTTCATCATAATTGACTGTGAGATTTAACAAGGCGAAATGAATTAATTTCATCGTAATTTGCTTATAAATTAAGAATGGACCCTAAATTAATATAGTATGTCCGGGTTTTTAAAGTATGATATAACAATGTTTTCGTCTCAAGGAGGCGATTTCTACTCCGGAACTTCATTGACCTGGATTTACTCCATTGTGTGCTTACCCACCAGATCTCAGTTATTATATCAATACTAAAATGGCGAACAGTCCGCAAGGATACCCGCTGAATTATAGTTATGTATATTTATTGTTTATGTATTGTAAAATTGTACGTAGTTCAATATTATTTGGATTTTAATATTTATAATATGTATATTGATATGAAGGGAATTTTTAAAACAATTAGTGTTAATCATACAAAACTCTTACTACTAATTGGTAATTCTCGCATTTACACTAAAATTATTGTAACAACATTGCATGAAGCAAACGTAAATAAGTAGCGTACTTATAATACATAAGTTTATATGTATATATGTATGTATATCCATTTATGCGTATTTAGTTGCGCTTCGATGAATTAATTAGATATTTACAGCAGTGTGTGAGTAGATGTTTTTCGCCGGACGATGAGGAGTTACTATGATGCGAAGCCATGACTCCAGCTTCTCGTGTGTAGATATCCAGCCCATATTGACCCTCTTCGGGAAAGCTATGATACATTACAGAGTGCGGGTTGGTTTTCAGAACTTACATATTTCTGCAAAAATCATATTTACTTACTTTATGATGAATGTCACAATATCGTCCAATGTGTTATGCGTCACGTACTTCGAGAGTTTCTTTTCTTCAATTCCGTTCTTGTGTACAGTGGCCATGAAATCTGTCAGGGGACGTGACATGCGAAACTGAAGATCCAAACTACGTCCGGCAAATATGAGTGGATCCTGAAAATTGAAAATTATGTATTGAGTATGCATTAAAGCTTGGATGTGGTCGTAATCCGGTTCAATTTGTTCCATTAAATGTTCACCTGGTGAGTTATTGGTATCAATCCAAAAAGCCTTGTCGCTTTTGTTGGACCCCATTCACCGCTTGCACAATCTGGTAATGGAACCATTACGGTTTGTAATTCTTCGCAGCAAATCTGAAGATTAAAAAATTAATTAATTAATTGGGTATTTATATCCAACAACAAAAACAACATTAAATTAAATTATATTTCTATCCAAATCCAAAATTCGTGGCTACAAATGCCTTAAGGTTTTATTTTAAGTAAGTATGTGGCAGTGCTATCTTTAGCTTTTGTCAGAAGTCTCATTTAGCAGCGGGAGAAGGATTTGTGTCATATTTTATCATAATTAATTTATGAAAAATAATTGTTTTATACATTTTTAAACGACTTCAAACAAAAAAAGTTATGTTCTCTATACGTTTTGTATATTTTTATTTTTTATAAATATATGTTCGGGCATAACTTCTTTGTGAACATATATGAATGATTCTTTTTGCGTTGGGCCTAGGACAGCTTAAATCAAATTCTACTTATAATATTAATAATATTAATAAAGACAATAATTATAATAAAAATAATAATAATAATTATGATATGACAATGATAATTATAACTAATGATAATGATAATAATTATAAATAATAATGTTGAGTGTCTGTCGTGTATGTGCCTCACTGAGAGTCCAGGGTTTGAATACCGGCCCAGGGAAGTTACATCGCAAATTATAGAAAATCGCAATTACAAAAATTATATGCCTTTCGGAGTCGGCAAAAAGTATAGACCAAGTTTTTTGTAGACGCTGATCGCCATGGGAAGACGAGGTGATAGGTGTTGAAATTCAAGAAGTTGAAAGGTCACAAATTGGGCATTTGTGTAACAGAAAGAAAGAGCAGCGTGGAAATATACTTTAGTGTGGGGTACATCGAAAGCCACAGTGAGGATTTTTATGTTCTAATTTATAATTCAGAATATGCGTTATTTAATATTGAAAGCGTTAAGAAGGAAACCTTGATATTAATGGTATAAAGAATATCAAAGCAATTAGAATGCCAGTTAATACTGATACTAAATGCTAATTTAAGTGTTGGGATTGAACACAAATCGTATCCAAAATGGGAGATGGAAGAGAAAGGTGTCAAAACCATTACAATTAAAAAGATTTCCAAGTTTCAAGCAATACCCATACAACAATGAATTGATTAACAACAATCTGCTCAATATTCTAAGCGATTATGAGGAAGACTTTCCATTTATCGATAAACCAAATTCGATTTCGATTCGTATTTGGTTCGTAATTGATATAATATATGTATGTAGCTACATTGCAAAAGCGGAACAGAGGGATAATAAGGTGATTAAAAAGGCAAAGGAAGTGGTACAACCTGGTTATAAGAAGCCAAATCGGACGAAGGAAGGAGAGAGCGGGAAGCTTATGAAAATGCTAATGACGAAGTTGAAATATACCAGGAAGACCCAATTGGAAGAATTTTGGAGCAATTATTTGAAATGGATGTAGGTGAGCACATTACTAAAATATTGTTTATATTTAAAGCAAATTTTTTAACATGATCAAGTAAATCATAAATGTGAGGATAAAGCGAGGAGTAAGTTGGCAGTTAAAGATGCAAAAAAAAAGAACATTTTGAAAAAATTTAGTGGCTAAATCTCAATCCCAATTCGACAGAAGTTGATCAAGAATCTGAATGGTGGTAAACATTTGAGCGCAAATGGATGGACGGTGGATGGTAGTGAGAAATACCTAAAGTTGTTAGGAGTAACAGAAGAAGGGTACAGACGAGATGGTGAATATTGGGTGTAATCAGTCACCAAGGCTGGAAATGAGGCTTTGTTTTGAGAAATTTATAGATATTTTAAGTAAAAAGAAATATACTGCGATGAGGAACGATAAGGTGACTTTTGACATGATCAAGTGGTTGCCGATAAAAAGTAAAAAAAATTGTTTTAATCCTTAATGAAGCATTTTAACAGTAACAATATCGGAAAACTGCGCCAGGGTAATACCAATTCCAAGGGAAAAATTTCCGGCCTATTTCATTGCTATCAGTTAGTGCCAAGAGTATAAATTTAAAAGAAGAAAGAGGAATTGAGGAGAGGAACAAAATAATTCCTTATGAAAGCTTTGCGTATAGAAAATTAAGATCGGCGACGATGTGTGTTAATGAAGTGTTGCATACAGTGGCTGAACTGAAGGTGAGAAATGAGAAAGTTTTTATATGAGTGCTGTATATACCTGATACCTATGTATGATTGTGTGGATTTTAAAATATTTATAATTTGTTTATTATAATATAAGATGAAATAGCAAATTGCTGGTGAGTCAATAATCTTTTTTCATGTGGGGAACTTACTTAAATAAATAAATAATTGACATGGCGATAATAAGTCATTAGAAATGAAAGAAAATTTATGTACATGAGTTCAAACATAATGAACAAGTTTGATATGAGTATACTTATAATATGAACTGGTTGGGTTATTAATTTTCAAAAATATACCTCGAGCTAAGAACTTAATTGTCAAGCGGGAATGATACCTAAAATTGCATTAAACATTTTTAAAACATTCGTAAGATCAAAAGTTGAATTTACTCATACTACGCTGGCAAATGCACATAAGGGTTATAAAAAACAGACGAAAACTATTTTAAACGATACTTTAAGGCGATGTTTGGGGATCCCACCAAATACTCCAACTTATGCGAAATATTCGGTGGCTTGTGAGCTTCCACCTCTTAGCAGAGCGATGTGGTTATCTGCCAAAGAATTGGTGAACCAGTGGATTTTGAATCCAGATTTAAGAACTAAATTACAAAACAACTAGACCTGTTTTTTAAAGTAGGAAGGTTTACAGTGAATACAATCAGAATAACTAAACTATGGCTCAAAAACTGACTTTTTTCAATAGCACACAGATGCGTCGATTTTACAGAATAGGTAGGTTGAACAGTATATGACATAGAATCTTTATAAAATCAACACAACCTTTCATACAATTTTGGAGTGTTGGTAGCACTTAATGAAGCAGTGAGTTTGTCAAAGATGTTTAGAAAAGGTCCGACCTTGGTTGTGGAGTTTCATAATAAATTAATGGATTCTGATGGTAATGTGGGTGTCAAGCCATGTAGGGGTTTACTTCAATGAAAAAGTAGACATTGCAAAAACTGCGACGAATGTTGGTAAAATCCTAGATTTTGGTTTTACGCATGAGGAAGCTTTATTAAAAATCAGTACTGAGCTGTAGGAATAGGCCATGGAAAAAATAAGGCAGTGTTGCCCAAAGCGGAATTCGGATGTTGTGAACGGAATAGTAATAAGGGAAAAAACTCGGTACTTCAATAATTGGAAAAATGACGCATGTAGTACAAAAGGAATTAATAGAATGATTGTAGGAAATACATACAATAAATCGTACTTGTATAAATTTATACCCGATATATTTTGTAAATGTAGTAGTTGCGGAACCTATGACACATCCCATCATGTTATATTTGAGTGTACTGCTTTGATCGCTTTCATAAATAAGTTTTGAAAGTTTGGTAGCTTAAATGACATTTTTAAAACAAAAAACATTGAACATTTGAAGAAGTTGTCCAAATTTATAAGTGAAGGAAAAAGGAAAAAGAAGTCACTCAGAAATCCATGATAATGAAAACTCTTGATTTTATATGTTGTAAAAACTGAGGAAAGGTTTTATTTTAATTATTTGGAAAGTAGTTTATCTTTGAAAGTAATAATGTAAACTTATCGCCCCTTCACACCAGGAATGGTGTGCACATATATGCGATTACATAAATATAAAGTGGTTTTTCGAACGCTTAGATAACCTGGCATTATAAAGGCTAAGAAATAGTACCTTGCCAAAACAGGAATCTCTCGGAGACAGTTACAACAGACATAGCACAAAAGAACAGTTTAAAACACATACAGCTATGGTGTAAGCGACAGATTACGAGTATTATTATTACTTAAATTTCAAGCTAGATTTTTCTGTCTTGTAAAATATATACATATATAGATTTGTAGGTATATTAGACAATATTTAAATTATGACATTTGTAAAAATTGTTGTTACTAATGTAGTTATTTATAAATTTGACCATGCGGCATTAAAACAAAACCGGAAACAATGAAAAACAATACCACTAAAACAAAAGCACAAATTAATAACAAATTATAAAAAATGTCACCTTTTTTATTTGTTTAAATATTTTTCAACAGATTAATGAAATGCCATCACTTAGCTATGTTCTACTACTGAAAGGAATAATTAATGGAATTAAAAAATTTATGATATATTCCTTTTTTAAATGGAATGCCGCAAAATAAGTTTTAAGTCGATCTGATAATTATTATTCGATCTAAAATTGTAGGAAATTCAAAAACGGTAGATTTCGGCACCGAGCTCATATAGTTCGAAAACTTGGAACTTTCGTATGTTATTCTCAATAGTATAAACTATTGAGAAACTATTGAGCTAGTATAAACTATTGAGAAATAGTATAAACTATTGATAAATGCAAAAATATTTGTGCCGCTTAATTGGGATATTCTTTCATGTTTTTTAAGACATTTTTTACATACATACTTAAATAGTAAGGAAAACTTCTTTTGAATGAATAATCACACTCAAAAACAAGGTGTTTGGATTGAAGAAAAACAGCTATGAATTGGCGCTACATAAATATTTAAATAATACTTTTTGAGAAAAAAGATTTCGTTTTATGTAGCTTAACACAATCGGGAGAAAACATCGCGATTTAAAAAAGGGGGAAAAATATCCATCAAAATCAACGGACGCCCACGATGTTAGGTACATTTATGTAGTTCCCAAATTTAGCAAAACTTTGATCGAATAGTTCTCAAATTTAAGGACTTGAAAAATATGCAACAAAATAACTAGCTTTATTCGGCGATATAAATTATATGCCACTTAACCTTAAAAAATGTAAATTTATGAGTTTTTCACGAAGAACTATTCAGCCAGCTTCTTACACAATAAATAACTATACTCTGGATCAAGTGTTTGACTTTGTTGACTTGGGAGTTACAATGGATTCTAAACTTAATTTTAATAGTCATGTTAATGCTATAGCAAATAAGGCTAGAGGGATATAAGCCTTTACGAAACGATGGTCAAAAGAATTCAAGGACCCATATGTAACAAAGGCTCTTTTTACAACTTTAGTAAGACCTATGCTAGAATACGGTTCGATAGTTTGGAACCCACGTTATCAAGTACACATTGATCGGATGGAATCAATTCAAAAACAGTTATTACTTTTTGCCCTAAGAGACTTTAGATGGGATTCTCGGCTTAATCTTCCTCATTATACTGATCGTTTGAAGCTAATAAATCTTCCTACTCTTTCCAGCCGTAGAGAAATGCTAGGCATAATATTCATTACTAAACTACTCACAGGGTCTATCGCAAGCACATTTCTTATTGCCGAAGTTAAACTTAATGTTCCTTCTCGGATTTCAAAACACTTTAAACCTCTTTATTTAAAACAGTGTAAAACCAATTATGAATTAAATGAACCTTTCCGATGTTTATGTCAAGATTTCAACTGTCTTTCCAGCACTTTTGATATTTCGGACTCACTTTTCACCATAAAAAGAGCTGTACTGTACTGTTCTTTCTCAATAAATTATTAACGGCGGTATAATATATATTTGATTCAGCTGATGAAGTTTTTTTTCTGTAGCTGAGCAGTTTTGGATCTCGACGCTTAAAAAACTTTTTCCTTTTAACAACTCGGCACAAAAAACAAAATTATAAAAAAAAAAAAAAAAAAAAAAGATCCGTACGTCATGCGGACTGCGCCCATCGTGTCGGTTGGGCGGGAAAGAGGGTAACCGTTGGGCTTATTATTATTATTATTATTATTATTATATTGATTCCGTTGATTGAAAGCCTGTAGAAAGCAACTAAGGTATTGGACAGTGTTTAAAATTTATCTGTATTAGATATCCAATAATTTTTAAAGTGGAGATTCAGGTGGGAACATTATTTTTTTTCGTTGAGAATACAACTTACAGACAGATAACAAATCGAAGCAATCGGTTCCGGATTGGTTAGCAATTTAATTTAGTGTTGATTAGTCATACATAACCGGAGTGAAAAAGGAAAATTAAACGATCGATTTGGGCGTAGGAGTAAATTTTGTAGACTACAAAAATGTTTTAAAAATTTTTGTACTAACGTCAGGTCTTTTATTTTTTACTTATATAAGCTCTCTATATACCTAGATATGTTGCCTTTAATTTAATTATGTTTTTGCTGTTTCAAGGTTGACATTTTCTTATATTTCCTTTTATTTCTCTAGCGAAATTTAACGCTGATTGCTTCGATTTGTCGTATCTGTGTGGCCCACTTATTATACAGTATAAGTTTTAATTAACGACGCGTTCTAAAATAAATGGAACTTAGTTAATATATCGAATACGCACCTTAAATTTGCAAACAGACTTAAATTTCATGGGCTCGCCAGTTAGGTATTCCTGCGGCGTTACTGCATTAGCAAAGATATCCAGAAGAAAAGCACCGGAACATGGCGCGTGTACACGAAAAGCTACAATATTTCCAATGACTGATTGCATAACGAAACGTTTTAGGGAGACACCGTCATAGGAGTCCTCATCGCTGTCATAAAACTTGAGATTGTAGTGGAAAATCAGACAGCTCTGCATATCGGTAGGCATTGCAATACGAACAGTAGCTGCACCTGTAGATCGCAGTTTCAGAAGAAGAGTTATGCAGCAAGTAAACCATAGCAAATGCAAAATCTACCTGTGTCATCAGTGAAAACTACAGCGCCATAACCTTCGTCTGCGAAATGTAGTCCGTAACGGAAGAAAAGCGAACGAACAAATGGCAAATTTTCAAATTCCCGCAAAGTTATAGGTCTTTTAAGTAATTGCCACTCTTCTTGCAGAGGGAAAAACTCGTATATGAATTCTCGTGGGTCCGTTAGAAAATAATGATCATCATATTCATATCTGTAGAATAATATAATAGTAATGTATTAATTAATGTTTTTGAATAAGCTCCGTTTGTATGCGAATCACCTTAAACTGTCGTTTTTTCCACGTCCTGTTTTGGGCGCTTCTTTTGCATTAACCAAATGTCGAGCGCCCCAATTGCATTGTACGAAACGCCATGCTCCAGCCACATATACTGCATTCCAAGAGTTACGGAATCGAGAATCTTGGAATTTAACGCCCGGTTGATATCCCGCACTCTTCGAATAGCCTTTGATAACTACACAGTGTAGACCGGCGTAGCTGCAGAGTCGCTTGAACAATACATGGTAACTTTCTGTTCCATATTTAATGCCCCGAAGGAGACCCATCGGCGTGTCACCGCGCAAATCTTCATCAAAATGCATTGCATTTAAGTTTTTAACAGTTATCCAACGGAAAATTGTTCGAGCCTTTTCTATGTCTGTGGTGCAACGGCCGACTAGCTGCCGTACCAAGTCCGTAAAGGTCTTCTGATCCTCTTGAGCCACCTATAACATATTAGTGTGATATTTATGTACATACTTTATTTTGTAATGAATACATTCACTATTTTTTATTTAAGTGCTTACCGATATTGCAATACGATCGACATCTTCGAACTCAATGGGATCGGTATATATTTGGAATTTGCTAACGGCTGGAGGAGCTGGTATTGGCGCCACCATTGGATATTCAAGTGGAACGGCTCCTTCGTCAAAATCATCATCAAGAAATATACTCTCATTCTGCATGTATTCTGAACGACGCGCACTAATCAACTCCAACATTTCACTGGATTGACGATCTACCAAAGCTGCTGTTTCAAATCGTTCGTGTTCCAGCATTTTTCGTGTAATACTTTCCTTCTTTTTGCTGCGCCGCAGTGTCATGTTCTTTTCCAGATCTTCTTTTTGCTGCTCGTGCCGCAGCGTCAGCACGTTCTGTTCATCGCGATTGCGCCGAGAAGTGGACAGCTCTTTTTCAAATTTGTGTGTAAGGCGCTGCAGTTCACGCTCCCATTCGTCTTGGAATTCGGATTGAATTTTGCGGTCTTCCTCTTCCCGTTTGCGGGCGAATTTTCGGTATAAATCATCCTCTTCCTTGCGATGTTTCATCTCAAGACGTGCTTGCTCCTCGCGCCCCTATTTTAAGTGGGCACCCATGAAAAGATAAATAAAAGGGAATGATGATCAATAAAAACATTTCGGAGAGATACGATTTAGTTTTGGGTTTGAAGGTAAGTTTTAATATAAAAACTTGTTTAAATATTTCCACTATAATTCTTTTGGATTTCGTTGATTTTGCTAATTTGCTTACATTATTTATCTTATCCCCGGTGCCCGAATTCTCTTCTTTTCTTACTCATTTTAAAATGTTTTTTTAAATCACATTTTAATTGAAGCAATTCGCCTTGGTCATAAATACAGAACGACCGAACGTCTGCCTCGCTTCGGCCATGTTATTTGCGATTAATCATAAGAAATTAACCGAATATCCGGTCGTTTCGATTAAAACTGTAAAAAATGGAGAACCAACAAGTTATAGAAATAAGTTTCGAGTTTTTTCGCCACTAGAGATATACAACAAAGTTTTAATATTTGCAGGACCCACTATTAGCAAGAGGAATAATTTGGTATAATATGGATTATTTTTCTTCACTTACTTGTGTGGTCATAGTCCTACAGTTTTAATAAGGAAATTGTCTCTATAATTTCTTTTTTCGTTTTTGTTGTTATCATATGCAATTTATTTGACGAAGCGGTCAAGCATACAGTGAGTGGAGTTCAATCTTATCGTCTAAAATAAATTTCAACATTTTAGCTTCTAGAATTCCAACTATCGTTTTGCTTTTCGGGATGACATCGCTAACGTAAAATGGCTTTAATGCATTGTTGCAAACCAAGTTCAACGAGTGCACAAAACAAGGAATATGAACGTTTTTCTCGATTGAATCGATTATTGCTCTCGCAATATTGGCACCGTTCTCTGTAATCTCTACCAAAACATTTATTTTTGTTATTTTTCTTTTGTTAATTTATGTTTGTCATGTTTTATAAAAATAGTTTCCAGGAGCTGAAAATTGGCGTTGGTTTTTGATTATTTTCTTTTCAAATATTGGTTTAATAAAAGGCTGGAAATCTTAAGTTAAAATTAGATAAATAAGAACCCTACTTTAAGTGAGAAATTATAGTGAACCCTATAATGAAGCTGAGCAATTTTTAAGTAATTTTGAATTGAATTTATACAACAAAAGAATGTATGTAAATATATCAAATTTTATACATATTTCTCTATGTAGATTTGTGCAAGGCAAACCTACCGCTGTCATTATCTTATAAGATCTAATTTGCTGAATGTCTCATGTAAGATAGATTGCAAATAAAATATAACTTAAAAAAAAAAAAAAATATTGGTTGAGTAAAGTGTAAATTTTTTACGGGGTTTTTTGATTATTTTGAACATTTTTCGTTTAATTGTTCAGTTCAAGGACCGAAATTGTTATTTTTTCTTTCGGAATAAAAGGTTACGCTGAAATTCCCTTTATCTGTTTTAGGGAATTTTTAGCCATTATCGTAAGAGATATTTTATTTTGGTCACCATAACCATTATAAATGAGAGATAGTTTTTTTGGTTATGAATAGCCATTATATAAACCGAATTTTTTTTGGTTACGAATAACCATTATTGAAAGTAATAAAATTTCTAGTTTATCGGTGAACAACTCGACGGCATTCATTTTTTTGGTGAGTGGTAAGTTTTCTCTATATTACATCATTATGGCGTGTTCAGAAAAGTATTCGTAATTTATACTTAAATGAACTTATTCTTGCAAATTTGGAAGAAAAAGCGCGAAAGCAATTGTACACAATTTATATTTTAGTAAACATATTTTGTTTTTGGAATTCCATTCTCTATCACCCAAATATTGCGTAAAGTGTTCCAACTACAGGGAAACTTCGCGTATGCGAATGTCTTATAAAGCTCGAGAAATTATTTATTTAAGTGAACATTAGTCCACAAACTTTTGAATAATTAAAAAATCCAATGCATAAAACAAGAATAAATTTTGTAAACTGCATGCGTTTTTGTGGAAACACCAAAAAGCGAAAATTGTATATCTTAATTACTTTTCGTGCGGTTGTTCATGTGCATTTATAAAGTGATTGTGAACGATTATAGTGCACTTTAGTTACGCTAGACAATTTTTGGTTTATTGTTCAAAATTAAAATAATATGGGCAGAAATCGGAACGTTATTATTCGTGATATCTTCTATTATAATGAAAGTACAAACGAATCCACTTGCAAGACCTTTACCATGATATTTGCAGGAAATCATGTATCAAAGTCGATTGATGAATACGAAAACAATGATAACACAGTACGACAGTGGTTGGCACACATGAGAATGTTAACAGAATATGAAAATAGGCTTAAAATAAAGAAATACGAGTCTCGGCGTTTTGCTGTAGCACGTCAGAACTTTGAGAAAATCGATTTTTAAGCTTCAAAGGACCGTGCGGGTTCACTTCTAATGTAATACTATTATAAAAAGTTCTATAAAAACAAAATGCGTGAATCGGTTTAAATGCTTGAGCCAACTTCTGGAACATACCATCGTTGTTTGTATGCAACAACAAAGTAACATTCGTAACATGTGTACCGAAAAAAAAAATTGATTTTGTCCTACTGTGTAATACGAGTAATTGTGATACAAAAGTCAAATTTTTTGTAAAATATTCAAAACAAACAAATAAATAATACTTGCCTCGAATTGGTTACGCAGGTCCCAACCGCTATCGTTCTGCGATTCAAATATTTAAAGGTCTACAAGAAGAAGTAATACTGTAAAGACTTATCAGCAAAAAATTGATGAGAAAAATAATATCCATTAAAATGGACAGTGCAACCCGACACAACCGTTCAGCGTTTGGTATTAACGCACAAATAATAGAAATGGGGAAAATATAAGTTTTTACATTATCCACGGAAGAGATTTGTCAATCGCAGAGGTTGAAGAAGTTTTGCGGGACATCAATATAGCTAAGAAGCAAATATATACCGTAACTGCAGATAACGTTCGAAATATGCTAAAGGCGGTCGATTTGCTTGCAGCAACTGCACATGAAGAGAAAGTGATCAAAATGACTCTGAGGAATCATTATTTAACCTTAAAGAGTTTGAAAAAACATTCACTTGCAATTAGTCGTAAAAGACATTCTCAATCCAATTGTTGAAAAAGCGATACAAGTAGTGAAAACTTTAAGAATGCCGAAGTGCAGGTTAGTTTCCAACAACGAACTAATTTTTGAAATGTAGTACGACTTTAATTTTAGACCTCAAACTCTATTTTAGAATTGTACTTTAAACAAGACATTAACCATTTTGTTTGACTGGGGTTTCAATTTAAATATTATAATTTTTTATTTATATATTTTTATTTTTATTTGCTTAAACAAGTTTTGCAAATGCTTAAACTAGACAAGCCTCCCTTAGTTGTTCCAACGAGGTGGAGTAATCACTTACAATGCTAGGGAAGGTCTCCAAATACTAGGAAATTTGCAATGAATATCTTAATCAACCACTGTTAGATGAAGAATGGGGTGAATTAAATGACTTACTAGTTATGTTGAGCCTTCTTCAAGAAACGACACTTAAATTGCAACGTGAGCAACTAGTAGTGCGAAGTTGTTAAAAAGCTTGGTTTGAGCTAAAGGTAAAATTGGAATATTTAAACACCGAGGTATCATCTATCGTTTTGAATTGTATAAGAACGAGAGATCCAGATTTGCTTAATGCCGACGTCCTTAATACTGCAAAATTTTTGGATCCACAAGTTGATGTCGACGCCAACCTTCTGCAATACTGGGAGGAGCAAAAATATACGTTCCCGTGTCTCAAGGAACTGGCCGAAATTGTTCATACCGCTCCAGAAACTCAAGTTAGCGCCGAGAGAGCGTTCTCTGCATTGAGACTGGTACTAAGTGATCACAAGTGTGACCTCTCCATCATTGCGATCGTTTATGTTCGTTAAACCAAACACTAAATCCTAGTACCATAGAAAAAATATAAGCACTTTTCTATTGTTGGAATATTTAAAATGAAACGAATTGCTGGCTTATTTAACTCGTTTTTTGTCCAAATAGTCAAAATAAATACGAATGGAATTAAAAAGCGGTTTGATTTAAAATATATTTTATTCGTACAAATACTGCATACTTTGTCCCTAATTCATAAATTTCATATTTCTAAGACATCGACTATAATAAAAAACTAGTATTTAAAACCTTCTAACCAAGTGTTATCTCAAATGTAAGGTATAATGAAAGCTGAAAGGATAAATTTGATACAGCAAAATATTATATAATATTAAAAAAAAAGTTTTCTACGGTCAACATAACTATGGGTAACCAAAAAAAATTTATTATTTTCGGTAATGGTTATTGATAAACAAAAAAATCTATCTATTACGGTAATAGTTAATTATAACCAATATTTGAATTCATCGGTATTATTGGTTAGATATGACATTTTTATAATTTCTCTTAAAACAGTTACGTACCTGGTTCAGTCAATCGAAAATAAGAGAAAAGAGAGAGCCAAATCGTTAAACATTCTTCATATAATAAATTTTATATAATAGTATTGATATAAAATGATTAAATTTTCAGTTTTAAACATCTAAGTTTTTTATTGTTATTTAAAATTTATATGTATGTGTGTTTACGTGAAAACTGAAACGGCTGCGATTTAAAGCAATATCTCTTTTTCTTTGTAGTAACAATAATAAAAGTCTACAATTTTTTGTCATTCATTGACTATTTACTATTTTAGACTCTGAAATGTTCGGTTTCAACAGAGTGGCTAAGGAATGCATTCACAATATGAATACAAACCTAAAATAAATTTACTCTCTTCGACAAATTGGTCTGGATACATTTTAATGTGTCAATAAGGAGACCGCAAACTTTTGTACATTAGATTTTACCCCTGAAAGAAAACTTGAGACTTCCACCGAATTCGACTCTAAATTGATAGCCAACGTCCACTTATTTCTCTTCACCAGTTCATGGAACTCGATTGGTAACCCCATGTATGTACAGTTAGTTTTCCAAGTAATTTTTACATGATTGGTTACAAATATTTCAAGTAATTTCTCAAAATCACTAGTTTACTTAGATGCACGCTAAACTGCTTTCGCCCATCCCCCACCTTGTAAATTGCATTTGCTGATTCGCATTGTTAACTTGGCTAATTATAATTTTTTGCTTGAGTGAGTTATATGCACCTAGTAGTAATATTTTAACGGCTTATACCAACTGTTAGCTTAGGACATTCGGACACTTCTGCTGCAGTTTTATAGTTTGCCTCAGCTATTTTGCATTGGTCAGCGATCATCAGTAGAACTGCATACAAACATATTTACTATGATACACTTGTAATCGCACTAACTAAACCATATAGCAAGTGGTAGTAAGTATTCGCGCGTGCGTATACCAACATTTGAATGGTCGGATAGTTTTATTCATGCGAATTAACGTTGTAGCAAATTAACAGTTAATAAAACGATAGCAACATAGAATAATAGTAACGGATGTTCCTGCTGCACAATGGTTAGCTTGTGCTGGTCTTCCCATCAGCTAGCCCATGTCAGTCAGCCAGTCAGTCAGTCAGTCAGTCAGACAGTGGAGCGATGGCTTACGCCAAATAGGTCGAGCGAAGTGTGTTATTAACGGTTTTTTTTTGCATTTTTCTTCTAGCAAGGTGCAGAGACATACCATAAATTTTCAATTTACTTACGATTTTTCTTAAATTTTAACTTACATATTATTGGAATGCAAACATAAAACAAATCTCTATACTTTTCCAAAGTTATTGGGAAATTCTGACGAAAGCTTGCAACTTTACGAATAAATACCTATTTTACAAAATTATATGTGTACTTTATTTCATGCTACGTTTTGGGCGTGTAAGCCAGTTGTTATGTAACGGTAAACACCATCAAAGCTATTCATTTGCGAAGTTTGTGTTTTGAAATTGCAACAATGTTTGTATTGCAAATGGAAACAACTAATACGCGCGAAAAAAATAGGGTGCACCATCAGTTCCTCCGGTATGAGAATGTCGAATAACTTTTGAAAGAAATAATAGATTGCAGAATAGATTGTTTTTATTTAGTCCAATCCTTTGCAATTTATGTGGAATATTTTTTAATAACAACATCATAAATCGGGGGATCTTGGTGGCCAGTCAATATCGTCTCTTTTCGATATCACTATGTAGGATACGGTTCAAGCAGCTCAACTTTCCTCTGTCAACTAGCCACGGATACTACCACCCTATTTTGTTGCCGACCACAGCAAGCGTTTTAAGCACTATGATCTGAAATGTCCGGAGCCTTAACATCACCGCTATGTGAAAGGCGGGGCAAGGCATGAAAGTATCAGATTTTGCAACGTCTGCTACAGCTGCTGTTACATTGCAAATTCGGGGTCAGATTTGTGGTGAGATACCTGACAAGTCTAGCCTTTAGACCTGTCAAGTCTACCACCGATTAGTTATCTTGGCGATATTAAAGTAGACTTCGATAGCTAGATAGTAAATATGTACATACATACAAATATGCACAGGTATTCCATATTAAATCTAACAAAAAGCGGTAATTTCAAACTATAACTATTCAAGGTGTGAGGTTTTTTTAGGTCCATTTCCGTCATTTGAGAATGAATTTAGCCCATGTGCAAAATTTGAGACCATGTTGCAGAAGCTCGTTACGTTTAATTTGAAATGACTGCATATTCACATACACAGGGGTGGATCCAGCAGGAGGACATTCCCCCCCAAGAGCTCGAAGTCTGATAGATTACTTGTATACTGTAAAAGTATTGTATTTGAGATAAATCGAATTCATGCTTTGGAATCATTCAGGAGTAACCCATATAAAAATGTCACTAAAATGCAAATTGTGATTTTAGTTGCATTTTTTAGTGCCATTTAGTTTTGTTTTGTAAAAAACATGTTTCTGGGAAGTAGGGGAAAAAGGGTATTGTGGATACAGCGGCTATTCTGGGCCAACTATTTAAAAAAGCGAGTATCATTTGAATCACTGGGAGCAGAAGCAAAAGTCGAAAATCAATCAAGCATTGGAAGCTTTGAAACATTGCGATGTTGACTTTTATCCAATAATTCATAATTACCTTCGAATATTCTGCACACTTCTGGTGACAAACGCGAGCCCTGAACGCTCTTTCGCACCGTTTTGCTTTATAAAATATTTTTTTTATAACGTGTATTGACTTACGTATAATTTGATGCAATAAAAATTATGAATTTTGTCTCTTCGATCAACAATGTTTTATTTTTCTGTCAGTTATTTTATCAATTAGGTATCAATTTTTCTGCTAATCGATTGAACTTCACATCGACTATCATTTCGAATAACACTTACTCCAGATTTGAGGTATAAAATTATTTTCACCCCCTAAGAATCGTTTCTGGAACCGCCCCTGACATACATACATATACTTTCCCATACATATACATATGTATATACCTACATAACTTTCCATTTATATGATTTTCGGAGCATGTTTTCATATCGAATGTCTTCTCTCATACTGAGTTTTCAGCGAAAAAATGGTTTCGTGCGAAATATGTTAAGATTTCGGGTTATGGAACAACTTCGGTGTTAGAACATTTTGTGGAAAACCGGCATAATTTTATGCTTCAAAGTCTAAGTGGCTTGATTTAATTTCGGAAAGTACTTATTTGCCAAAATATCATGTTTGTTTTTACTTACACACTTTTGTTAAATATGTACTGCGATTTCAAGTTCAATATCAGTTAATAGGACTAAACTGGAGAGTCCAATGTGTTAACATCATTAATTCCAGTGTCATTAGCAGTTCAAATAACCGTTAATTATTGGGCGTCTAATGTGCAAAGACACCCACGCTATCGCTTCGGCAGCTGAACACGCAAAAGTGAAACTGAAAGTGTTTGTTGATCTACGAAAACATTGAACTGTTCAACCGCTCCATATAAAGGGAATGCCCACGTATATCGATGAATACACTAAAAAGAAACTAATAACGTTTTTCGTTATTTTGGTCTCGTCATTTTTTCATCAAATCGCGATTTTTACTGCCGCTTTAGTAAAGGTTTCTTCAAAATGAATAACAACCTAAATAAAATAAATTCTGTTTTCTCCAAAAGCATTAAATATTTCTTAACCACCATATCCCTTATTCTTTCTTTTGCTGGCTGTTCTCCTTCCATCCAGATCATTTTGTTTGTTTTTTGAGTGTACTTAGCTGTAGTGGAGAGCACTTGTGTAGAATTCAAAAAATCAGTGAAATTAATTTTGGGATAATCGTAACGGTATATTAACTATTTATATTTTCACTTCCTACTCAAGCTGCCAACACCTCACAATTCTTGCGATAGATATTATTTTAGCCTTTTACTTACGGTTTAATACTTTGCCTGGGTGTTTGGTTTATGGAACGATTCGAAATTCTCAACAAGGTTTGTACATACTGAAAGTTTGTCGATTGACATGGTGGCGGCGGCGATGTCAACTTTAGAAGGAATCGGTAGCTGCGGCAGCGGAACTGGCGATTTGATGTTGTAATTCCAAATAACGTAGATTAGCAAGAAGTTGCATACTTTTACCGAATATGCCAACTGAATATTTTAGATTATTTTAGCACACCAGAACATATTAGGATCTGATTGCATCCAATAGGTTTGTGTTGTGGTGAAGTAAGCTAACATTACTTACCATAGGATAATTTCACTGATGCAACTTCTTTGTAATCTGCGTTCTTTGCTAAAGGTTATAGCAATAGAAGCCATGCTTTTTTTTTCTTTGTGTTTTGCATATTCTTGTTTGTGTTTTTCATGTTCTTCTTATGAACATAATTTTTAAAGTGTTTAAAAACGAACAGAAGCGGCATTACAATTTGGGACAATTAAATAACATGCAAACAATTTCGAAAGAAATTAATAACTTCCGAAACATTTCGGTGTTCGAAAAATCGTCAAATTGATATTTTTTATTGTTGGGAACCAGAAAAAATCAAAGCCAAAAGACGGACATAATTTTTAGAAAAGTGTAAGAAAATGAAGGGTATTTTCGCTTAAAAAGGTTCAAATTGCCGCTTTAGTGAAACAACGGCAACACTGCGTACAGTTTTATCTCGATACCGGATACGAAAACCTCGGGCGAACTTTTATACACGGCGCCTTTGCCAAACGGTAGCAAATTTCCTTAGAATGAAGAGTTTTGACAGATATGATGTGATTAATATTTTCCGACCGCATAGGGATTGAAGTTTGACAAGCAGTATGAAGAAGAATACTAATATTATACATACAGGACCTCTGTGTGTATTCTGGACCCAACTACACTAATTTACAGCCAAAAACAGGCAAGAACGAACCCATCAATATAAAATCGGTCGCAGAGTCTGAATATCCACATAGTTTTTGAGATGTTGTCAACGGTTTTTATTAAGAGGCGAAATGGATCGACGATAAAACGAAATTATATTTAAAATCCGTTAACCAATCAAAACCAGATGACACATAAAATTAAATGTAAAGAAATTTGCTATGCTAACATACCCCTCTAAAGGTATTTACAGTGATAAAAAAACAGTTTTGTTTTGCAAAACTGAGAAAATTTAAGATTTATATTGTAGAAAATATGCGTATGTATATCTAACAATTATTTCTTTAACTATTTCTTAAAACTAACTAATTTACGGGAACTGCAAGGCATAAATTAAAAAAAATCCACAGATATTTAAATACAAATAATTTTACTAAGAATAAAGGATTGCAACACTGCAGACAAGGGTTTGGTTTATCGCAGAGATTGCCAATAACTGCCATTAATTTAAATTTGTTTCTATAAAATAAATTTGAAGGACGGACTGGAAAAACATATACTATTATATATATATGTGAAGATGATCATTGCGTGATATAGACCTCTACTTAAATTTTACTGTTAGCTTAAGTTCATTACAGATGTGGTGATTCAAACTCGCCATATAAGCAACCTTTATAAGAAAAGGTAAACCGATGACCAAATATTTGACAGTTACTGAATCTCCTTCGCTTAGAATTATTTTGGAGTGGTACTAATTGACTTCATCAGTAATCGAAAAGGGAAAACTAGAATTGAGGATCTGTTCGAAAATTATTCAAAAAGAGAGAAAGAAAAAAGTACAGAAGTAAATATGTAACTATACCTTTATACTCAAATTGACTTCTCAGATGAGTACGGCGAAAACAAATAGCGACAAAATAGGTTATTTTCGGAAACATAAGGAAAGTTGGAACATATCTTTAAAATATACTTATACGAGAATTTAACCTATACGTGAATAAAAACTCCATCAAAAGGTTTGAGTACGAGTATACAACCATTGTTAGTTTCGAATAAATGGCGTTTAACAAGTGGAAATAATGCCCCATAAAACTTCCGGGATTTTTATTTGAACCACTTTTCACAGTGTTTCCATCTATAGGGGCGTTTCGACTTTTCCAGATAATTTGCCTAAAATAATACAAACTGTTTAAAATTAAAGAGTGAGATAGTAACTCTAAACTTCTGACAAGTACAATATAAACACCAAGTTTTGCTTGTAAAAATCAGTGTATTGTATATATGCAATAACACAAATCACATACACAAATAAGTAGAAACGCTTACAAATTCAAATAATCATTCATTAGGATTAATTTATTGCAGTAATTAAATATTTTCCAAAGTATGCTTTTGCTAGGTTAGGTTTTGCTTTGTTGATGGTTTGACACATTTACATTTAATTTTACAGAAAAAGTTCTTCGAATCCAGGGACCGTAACTGTTATGACTTTTTTTCAAAAGAGTCAATAAATAATTGTTATTTTTCCACCGATATATTTTCAGTAAAAAATAAAAGTTAAAATTTGACTTTTATTTTTTCAGTCAAATATAAAAGTTAAAATTTGACTTTTATTTTTTCAGCCAAATATAAAAGTTAAAATTTGACTTTTATTTTTCGGTCAAATATAAAAGTTAAAATTTGACTTTTATTTTTTCGGTCAAATATAAAAGTTAAAGTTTTACTTTTATTTTTCCAGTCAAATAAAAAAGTTAATATTTGTCTTTAATTTTTTCAGTCAAAGAAAAAAATTACAATCTGACTTTTATTTTTTCGATCGAAAATAAAAGTTAAAATATTATTGCTAATCTATTTGAATGTAACTGTTTAAGATAAAAACATTTTGTTGCTACGTATAAACAAGACATTTGTCATTTGTTGTATAACTTAAACCTTAATTAAAGAAATTAAATTATTGTCTAGGAAATATATTTACAGAACACGGAAAATTGCAATTAAAATGAAGTGAGTTTTTTCTTTGATTTTTTTTTTTATTAAAACATATTGTATTGTAATATGTAAACTGATATTTTTGACCGAAAAATTAAAACTAAAATTTTAGCTGTTATTTTTCACCGAAAAAATAAAAGTCAAATTTTAACTTTTATATTTGACCGAACAAATAAAAGTCAAATTTTAACTTTTATATTTGACCGAACAAATAAAAGTCAAATTTTAACTTTTATATTTGACCGAAAAAATAAAATTCAAATTTTAGCTTTTATATTTGACCGAAAAAATAAAAGTCAAATTTTAACTTTTATATTTGGCCGAAAAAGTAAAAGTCAAATTTTAACTTTTATTTTTGACTAAAAATATATTAGTAAAAAAATAACGGTTAATTGCTGACTTTTTATAAGAAGTCAAAAAACTATAAATCATATAGGATTAGCATTCCTTGGCTAACAAGCATCACATTGGTACTTATATACAAATGTTAAAAAAACAAATTCTTTCCAGCTAACTTTTTAAATTGAAATTTCGAAAATAACTATTATTTTCGATCCCTGTTCGAATCTCATTTTCTATTAAACTACACTCTCTTTTATTAGGTTTTTGAGTACGAGATCGCTTCCAAGTAAGTAAGTAAGTAAGTTCGCACTCGTACATGGTCAGAACTAAAGTAAATATACCCTAAACGACTGCATGTCAAATAATGTAGTTTATTTTGTTTAATTATTGATATATACAAGTTTTTACTCGGCGCCAAGGCACATTAAATTATAAATCGTTGGTGTATGTTCCATGTTGGATAGGAACTGAGCTATTTAAAGTTTCCATACATTGGAGAATGTTTGTTTCTTTGTGTGTGAGGTTTGTTTTTAATCTTTAAGTAGTAGACCCAGTTCGAGTCTTTGTGGAACAAAGCCATTGCGATTTAACCAACTGAGCGCGAAAAATAGAAATGCCGATATAGCAATTAAGAGAAAAGCAACGAAAAACTGATCAACCCGTTCAGTGATGGCAATCCGTAGAAATTAGCAATAAGCTATGATGAAATACTTAAATGAAAATGAAGTGAAGCAGAAAGCATACAAGTCGATCAAATCGAATGCATTAAGCGTTCAGTTCAATGATCGCTACAAAGGATGAATTCATTTGCTTCAGCAATAAAAACAAAGACGTGAATAAAAATACGGTTGTAACGATTCGCAAAACCACAGTCGCTGCTGGCCACTTGACGCACGTTCCCACTTTGTGGCAGCGATTGCAGGAGATGCTCACACTTTCACTCTGCCACACAATTTATTAACGCAATGAGCGAGGGAATTGTGGAGTGGTGTAATAATGGCACAGATATGGACAAGCATATCATGCGTTGCTGGAAGAGTATCGTATTAAAAAAAAATCAAAATAATAATTAATATTTTGAATTTACACATCTTTGTTCCCGTAAGAAAAATTTAAGATTGATGTACGTATAAAGCGCTAATGCTAAATGATACTGCCGTGAATTTTTAATAGAATGTTAGAGGTGCTGGCCATTTCAGCATACTTAACTCAAAAGATTGTTTTGTATGTACATACATACATTGTATGTACTCGTACACTCTTCCATCAAATGTGTTTTATACATATGTATAGTAAATATAAGCTCTTGGACTCATTAATTCTTCTACATTTGTATTACAATAGTAATGCACATAACTGAGGAACCGGATCCGGAGAACGGATTCCTTTAATGAACCGATCGAACCGTGTCTTAAAAGACCTGAAAAACGACTCTAAAGCAACCGAAATCAAATTCAAAAAGGTCCGAAAAACGGTTCCTGAAAAACCGAAAAACGAATCTAGGCTACCCGAAAAACAGTTGAGAGGAATCGAAAATGGTATCCTAGAAATAAGTTCAAAAACTGAAAAACTATTCCAAACGAAGCATGCACTCTGTTTAAAATGAAACCTGATCCTGAAAAATTTAATTTTTGTCACACAAATATCAACTAAGTAATATACAGTATGTACTTATTTATGTATTTGATTTTACTTTATAACAAAAAAACAAAAATAGATTTCATTTTTGTAAAAACTTCTTATCTATTTATTTAATCTTTGGTTTAATTATTTCGATAGGACCTATATTCGTTACCACTTTTTTGAGAATTGCTGCGTAATTTCGTCAAGGACTATGATCGAGTGTAGAAAACTTCTCAATGAGCTGACAGAAAGATGCAATACGTGTGTAACATGGGTTCTTGGTCAAACCAATATATGTACTCGGTAACTGCACAGCAGACGAACTGGCAAAGAAGGGTACATCCCTGACGGGCATAAGTATTTCTCATGTCGCAGAAATACTGCTATATTCTCGTGAAGTCTGGTTGGAGGCTAATGTCCTTCAGCTCCAGAATGATTGAATACAAGTTTGCGCTTTCCCGTGGCGAAGTGACATATCCCATATTCAGTAAACAAAGAATACGGGGAAAAGAATAATGAATAACTTCCAATATATCAGTAAGAAACGCGTTTTAAATTTTCTAAAGTGTAAAAATATTATTTATAGGCAGAGATTTAATATGTAAATATGTAAATGAATCCACAAGATACAAACGCTTCTTCGACTGCCTGCCTGATCTGGGTTCAATAGACGTGAACGTTCTCCTGTCTTTCATTAGGCGAATTAATTGGATCCTTTTTCGTTTATATTAACAAATATTTGTAAACCAGAAGTATGTAATCAACTTTCTTTTGAAAATTTTAACGATTTTAATGTAAGTATGTCGTTATACAATATTAAGGGCCAGGTTTTCAATACGAGTTGAACTCTTTGCCCTTTAAACTCATTATGCAGATTTTTAGTCAATTTTAAACTTAGTTAAACTTAGTCAATCTGGCGGGGTTATACTGAGTTTAGCAAATTTTTTTATTAAACACATTCAAAACTATTTCGTATTTCGTCTTCTTCTGTACACTTTCCCAAAATGCGAATTAAACTCTATCTTTAGGTTTTTCGTTTTAGTTTTTAGATCTGCTATGTTTTACCATTTCTACTGTTTCTAATAAAAACTTAATTTTATAAATTAAAAAAACTGTCTGTAGTTTAAGCTAAGTGCATATGACTTTTTAAAAAATTTTACATGACATTACAAGATAAGATGGTATGAAAAACTAACAATAGTAATTTTTCATGCCGAGAAAGAATATATGAGAAACTTAAGTGAAATGTATGGAAAATTAGGTGTCATCGGCAGAGCTGTAAAAATTTGCAATCAACTTTTTTAGCAATCAATGATTGAACTACTAGTTCGATTGCAAATTAAAATATATTGCTTTTTTGTGATTGAAAAAAATTACAATCTGCAATCAATTATAAATCATGATTGCAATCACTTTGATTGTAAGAAGTTTTGATTGCAATGATTGCTATTGCAATCAAATCACTGATTCAATCAAACATGTTTATTGCAATCTCAAAAATGCAATAATTTATTTACGTTTATTACGTTATACAATATTTGCTATGAAGTCATCTTATTTGTTTTACAAGCTTAAGCTTGACATCTGCTGGCAAAGTGGTTGCTGTTGAAAAAAACCTTTCATTCACAAAACACAATAGGTTGTGAAACACTTTATTGTTGTTATGCATTGACGATATGAAATAAACAGTATCACTTTGGAATTAGGTTACAGTTATACGTCTCCACGCATTGATAGCAATCCATTTGTTCTTACGAGGGTCTCTCTGAATGTTTCCTAAAACGTAGAAAAAAGTAAATTGTTAAGGAAAAAAGTTCTATGGTTTTTCAAAAGATTTGTCTGAAAGACTTGAAAAACTAGGTGGAACCTCATACAAAATCGCGAAAATCGAAGAAACTTAGTGAAATCCAAAGACTGCAGACTTTCTTCTTTACTAAATGCTCTTGCAAAATCGTATTTGTATTAAAATTTTCTCAATGTGCAAGAATGCTTCTGCTTACTAGTTATAAACAACGGAATGAAGCCGTTCCAATCTTTGTTTTTGAATTCAACATCAATTAAAATCAGAAGTTACTATTGAGTTTCAGGGTGGCCCTCGTATTTTGATTTGTTAGTTCGAGTATGCAGTAATATGATAACTCATTCTGTAGGTGATGTTATAAGGGGAATAATATAGTGAATCAAAGTAAAAAGTGGTCAGGCAAAGGTAAACGGTGAAGTCTTCAATCTAAAATGTCAGACAGGTAATTGTTCGGTGATTTTTCTTCGGATGATTATTTGAATGACCCCAGCATTTCGCTGGCAGGACAGCAACCACAAAAAAAGAGTAAACCAAAAGCTTCATCTCGTAATAGGAATGCTGAAGAAGCTTTTAACGTAGCATCCACTAGTCAATCGTCGTCGTCGTCAGAAAATATTTTGGAAATCGATACATCAGTGTCTTTAAAATCAATTTTATTCGCTAAGTATTTTGAAATATTAAAAACGGTTTGTATTGAAGCGTAAAGTCGTAGTACCAGTAAATCAATAAAAATCGTGTGTTTTTGATTAACAGTTAGACGGAGATCGGTACCTACGTTGTCGCGGTGGAATTCTAGCAAGTTGCCGAATTTGCAAGACTCAATTGAAAGGTTCAGAGCAAATAACTTCTAATTTTATTCGCCACCTTCGAGAAAAACACAAAAAAGAGTATGAAGAGTACAAAAGTGTTAAAAATGATAAAATCGCAAAGCCCAGCATTGAAAAAGTTTTCAACAAATTGGTTGCTCGATTCATAGTGGAAGATATGCTATCAATTTCGACTGTCACATCTGAAGCGTTTAAGATGTTGATTAGTTATGCTAACCCAAAATTAAGGGTTATGAGTCGGCCAACAGCTATCGCAATGATTGATTCAACATATGAGTCGATGGTCGATAATATTCAAAATATGATTGCCTCCAATAAATTTTTCTGCATAACTGCCGACATTTGGTCAACAAAGCATAAAAGCTTTTTAGGGTATACTATTCATTGGATTGATGAATCGTTAACTCGGCAGTCAGTCGCATTAGCTTGTAAGCGATTTTGTGGTTCCCAAACATTTGATCGTATCCGTGATATAATTATTCAAATCCACGCTGAATACAGACTAAATCCTTGCAATGTGAGAACCACCATTACTCATAACGCAGCCAATTTTGTTAAGTCGTATAAAGAATTTGGAGTAGATGGAGTAAAAATCACTGAAGTTGACATCTATGGCGATAAAGAGGAAGACGAAATATATTTTGATGATATTCCTAATCATCTATTCAATTCTCGGCTGCCAAAACATATTCGATGTGCCACGCACACATTAAATTTAGTGGCTTCAACAGATTTTCTGCACATTTTGAAACAAAACATGATATTGCTTGAAAAACATGAAAAGGTGATTTAAAAAATGCAGTACATTTTTATTATTATTTTATTCATAAATTATTCTAGATAATGCAGAAATGCTCTCGTCTATGGAAAAAAGTAAATAGGCCTAGTGCATCGGAAAAGTTAAAAGCTGTAGTGGGATGCCAATTGAAATATCCTTTGGCTACAAGATGGAACTCCATGCACGATTCAATAAAGGACCTGCATAAGAATAAATTTAAGGTGAATGACGTGATGCAGATATTTCACGAAGAATTATTTACCGAGACAGAATTTAATTACTTGCAAGAATATCTGGATTTGTTGAACCCGATCGCAGAAGCCATTGACTTTCTGCAAAGAAGTCAAGTTATGGTATATGGATTTCTCCTCCCGACCTTAGCCAGAACACGCGCTAAGTACGCGCATATCATAGCAACTGAAGCCAATAAAAGTTGTTCGGATTTGGCTATGTCTGTAATGAGGGCCATAGAGAATATGTTTTCGAATTATTTTAATGTGGATATCAGCTTTGAACCCTAGCTTTGGTAAGATAAAAGTTAATGAAATTATACAGTTAGTAAAAGATGCTGTAACTAGTTAACGCGGCGTTGATAGCACATTGCAGCCTGTCGGCGAAGACGACACTACACAATTGTTTGATTTTGAAGGTAATACAAAAAACAAAATTTATAAAATGTATAATTAAAATAAAGTTTCACATTTTTCAGCTACTTTAACGTCGAGCGCTTTGGTAGAAGACACATATCGTGACACAGAGTTTTGTGCTTATTTAGCAGATTCGAATACATCTTTTACCATGTTAAATAAATACGCGCGACTGAAGTCTCTCTCTTCTGCTGCAGTTTTCATTCGCTGGCCTACTAAAATCTTCACGACGTGGATCGCTTTCTGATAGTAATTTCGAGAAATTACTATTGCTGAAAGCCAATAGTTTTTTAAACTAAAACTTTTTGCTTTTTTATTGAAAAAAGGAGATAAGTTACTAAACTCATTCGTTGTAGCTAATAACGTTTTCCTAGTTCCGAATTGTTAATAAAATGAAATTTAACTTTAGTTTAATATAAGAGTCTTAAATTATTAGAAATAATTTCTGTTTGGCAAAATCCTAAGCTAAGTTTAGCAAAAACGAGCTGTTGCTTACTTATTAAAATAAATTTTCTAAAACAACTTATAAAAAGTGTTGATAGAGGCGAACTCCAATTAGCAATTTTGATACAATAATGATTGCAATCAAAAATTAACTGCAATCAATTTCTTCTAAATGATTGCAAAATTGTGATTTTGGCAATCAAAATATAAGCAATCAATGTTAATATAAGAGTCTTAAATTATGGTATAATATGCGATTGCAATCCAATTTGAATGCAATTTTTTACAGCTCTGGTCATCGGAATGTTGACTACGATAAAAAAACAAATGAAAATTATGACAAGCAGATAATTTTTTTAAACTGAGTAACAATGCTTTAAACTATGTGCGTCTTAAAATAATGTTGAAGAAAAAATGTATTTCAAAAATTGATAAATAACAAAAGTTGTGTCTATTATTTAAACTGTTTTCATAAATAAATCTCTCAAAAGGATGCTACATTTTTTTGTCAGAAAAAACTTAAGCGTATGTCGTGATAATACATAAAATAAAAAATTATTTAGTTAGACATTTCGCCATCTTACATTTCTCTGATTTGACGTCAGATTTCTCAAATTCTTTTTTGTTTCGACATTCTTCTATTTAACTATTCATTCACATGCTATTCATCTTTCATTTATTTCATTTCAGTGCCATTCGTATCATTGAAAGTGCCTGTCAAGCACTGTAAAGCATGATGCAGTTTGAGAGGCACATCCGATGTTTGACAGGCACATCCGTTTTTTGAAAGAGAATAGACAAAAAGGGGTATAGTTTCCATACTTGTAAGCTTTTACAATGGTTCCAATTTAGAATGACCACACCTTAGATGTAATCAAAGTGTTAAGGTATTGAAATAAACTTAGGAAGGGGGTATTTTTGAGCGTATAATTTATAATTTAATATTTTATGCACTTCATTATGTTAAGTTATATCTTAGGATATCTTATTTTTGTTTCTAAATTAAAACATCGCATAACCCCTATTGAACTCTAATTTATTTAACACGTGTTATTTACTAAATTTCTGAGATTATCGAACTCGTCTCAAATGAGAGATTATACTTGCGTGATCTGCAGCTCCATTCGTGCCTACGCTCAAGGCTTTCACCAATGTGATCATCAGCGCGACCAGCTACTACTTGCGTCACAAAATGGATCACAAATGGATCACAAATGGATCATCACGTTTGTTTGTGCGTAAGTGAATTCATGAAAGTGCTTGGTTATTAAATTGGGAAAACATTCTGTAATTTTGCCAATTGGGCAAGGAATTATGAATTACTGCCCTGATACCCTTCTTTGGTTATTACTGCCAAGTTTAATTTTGTAATTTTTATTTTTTCGATAAAAAATAATCGTTATTCTTTGGATTTAGTTTGTTTGATCAAGTTTGATCGTTGGTAAAAAGCAATCAAGTCGGAACATTTTCACATATTGGAAAGTATTATGATAAAATGCAAAAATGTATAGTTCAGGGCGTGGTACAATTGGAGTTTTCGTGTAAAAATCCAGTAAAAGTTGACAGCAGAAAAGTTCATGCACGCAAAACTTCTTACATCTCGAAGGGCTTACGAACAGCTGATTTCAGTTCTTGTCACACAAACCCAAAGTGCAAAGACACTTAATTGTAATATGTTTACCAACCTTCTCTATCGCAAACTTTTTTTTCTATCTCTTGTTTTTTTAATAGTTTAGGGAACAATATTTTGTTTATTTAGTGTGTATGCAAATGTTTTGGATCAGCAGTTTTTCTTTCTGGAAAGTAAAAATTTATCAAGCAATAATTTGCTGTTACAAACTACATGAACAAACTTCCACTTCTTCTTCTTAGCCACCATGGTAAACTATGTTCATATTACACCGTAAATTACTTAATTTCATGGAAGTTACTTCACATATTTAAATATAGTTTGTTCATACGCGTCATTCCTACTTCTTTCCACAGGGTTGCTAAGTTCTTTGATCTGCAAAAGTCAAGATAGTTGAGTGAAATGTTAATATTGCAAAATGGATCGTCCAGTATTATCATTTCCTCTTAATTTATTGACAGATTTCTAATTTCAAAATAATCTTCTCTAAATAGCTTTTAAGAAAAAATTCGAAATATTGAAAAGAGCTTTGCATAAAAAAAAACAAATTATATTGTATTATGATCCGATGCAAATTTGCAACCAGTCGTAGTTAATATGTTCAATGTAATGATTATTCTGAATTTGAATATTGCCTAGAATCAGGCGGTGCTTTGAGTTACACTATTTTTCTAAATTGAAACTGGTCCAATACGAAAACTTTCCCCCACGCGATCGACATTTTACTTAGGTAAACTTTCTACCGGCCAACAGCTTTACTTTTAAAAGTTTTGGAAGAGCATATTTTTTAATTCGATTTTTGAACCGGATTAAAAAAAATATTGCGTGTCTAAAAATTTCACAGGACAGGAAATGTTGCACTTTTCCATTTTAGTTTACATGATTGATATTGATAGTATTAAAATATATTTAATAATTAAGTATTATATATGAGAATGCCTTTAAAATGGAGAAATCAGTCAATACGTAAAAAAGTATGTTAAAATTCCCAAGTACAATATATGTAAATTATTCCCAAGTATTATATATCAAGACATGGTGTCTGTCAAAAATGTTTACGTGGAACAACTTTATACAAATTATTGTAAAAGAAACAAATCAGATTACCACTGCATGAAACGCTTTCTCGTATTGAGGCTACTTGAATTGTTTTTAGTGACTTGCATATTCTTGAATAGAATTAACTCCGGAATACTGTAGTGCAATGAGTATTAAGATTTTTATGGGGTTTATCGAGCCTTGCTCCCATGCAAGGCTACTAATTGTCGCTTATTAAATAAAGTCGGTGTGGTATGGGTGCTATAATAAACAGTTTAAACGAATGCAGAAAAGTGTAATGACCCTCCCATTTGGAGCACGTTGCGTGCTTTCCGACGAAGCATTCGACTGACAACTAACTGTGTATTTGAATGCAGCAAGGCACATTCGCATGCGAGACCGCAACGTACGACAGTCGATCTACTCTTTACTTTTGGCGCACTCAAATCCGTCGCTACAGCCAAATCAGCTGTTTTGTATGGTTGCAACCTCGGTCTCTGGCCGCTAATACAGAACAGAGCTTTAAGTCATCATCAAGAATACGATGAAAAACAATAACATATTTTCAATGACAAATTACCGTGTGTTCCATACTAAGCGCAAATTTCACGAAACAACCCTCCTAAACTTTTTTCAGATCGCTGTATCCGGCTAAGGCTAGTACTGTATTAATTAAACATTAATTTTCAATCAGCCGGTTTGAGTGTTTGAAAATTATTTTTAAATACAATTTGTCGCTAATGTATTGAATATTTAATGCATACTTTTACTTTCATCACTAGCACCGGGTCTGAACTTTCCTATGAACACTTAACTACATACATACATACGTATTCATATTTTTTATTTGCATTCACATGCATATGTATGTGTATAAAATGTGGATTTACTGGCAGCTTTACTTACCAAATAGAAATCTATCGGCTTTTCTCTCATCTTGTTATAGGCTTTTTGTATTTCCGTTTGCTTGAGCGCATGCGCTATGTGCAATGCGCTCGCATCGAATCTGCCGTATTTATAATCGGAATCATTTTGTGACGGGGAGCTGACATCACGGCTGCCATAACCATTTGGTGTCGATTGACGTGAACCCAATCCACCTGTGCGCGTCATTGTTGACGAGAGTGAATTTAATAAAAAATAAAATACGTTATAATCCATATTTATATTTACAATAATAAAAAAAAAAACAAATACGCATACATACATAAGTATATATATCTGAACTAAAATCATATTCTTGAAAATAGGTAAATAAATAATTAAATACACATCGCAAACTCAAGAAATACTGTAATTGTTGCAAAAGAAAAACAATCATAACGGTAGATTTCTGGTTAGCTTTGTGTTTAGTGTATTCATTCAATTATGAAAACTTGATGTGTTTTTTGTAGTGCCCTTCTAAACAATTTACAATAAGAATTTACTTTGATCGATTTTTGATAACTAATTATTTTGTTTATTTGCTTCAGTGCCATCAGCAGTTAATGCAATTTACGAGTATGGAAATATCCCTTTTCCAACTAGTATGCACGTCAGGGTAGGTCGTTTTTGGAATTTCAATTGTTAATAGCATAATTGTTTGTATAAGAAAGATGCAACTTTTAATTCTTTTGCTGTAAATCGAAGTAAGCTAAAAACCAAACTTGTTGAATACTTTGAAATTTATTCAACATGGACCAATTTAAAAGCCTGGCCACAAAATTATGAATCAAATCAAGAATCGCTGTTCTCTAAATTTTCTCGATAATAATAGAATAATGTGTTCTCTCATAACCAAACTGGGCGATACATTTTGAAATATTAATTTTTCACTCAACTGTTCCTTGATTTTACTGATACTGTGAACTATCTATTTGAAATACATCCCCCCGCTGTCATTTGAATAAGGGGCTCTCAAGTTGAAAAGAAGTAATTAAAGAAACAATCTAATAATTATAAATTTTCATATCATGAAACGAATTTATTATTTCTCCACTTTCTACAAAATTCAGATTTACTTTTCCATTTTGCATCTTGGTTTCGCGATCTTTTGGGCGTTTTTCTCTAATTACACTAGTCGACAAGAAGTCTGATTCATGACATCTGATCATCATTTCATATGCTGCTGAATCTAAGTCAGAATATACCAAACTAGAACAGTTTCTGAGACGCAGGTAAATTTAGATTCTTTGAGACTATAAAACAGATAAGTCACTCAATTGTAATTATCTATAAAGTTAACCGATCAAAAATTATTATTGCAAACTATTTCTGAAGATTTATTAATATAAAGATAATAAAATTTCGTATATTTAACACAAGGACAATTTTACACAATTTTAAAAAAATTTATATTTTGTTTACAAATTTATTTCAATGTCAATATTAAGATAAAGGAAAATGTTTATTTCTAGGTATCTTTCATAAATGCAGCAAAACCCTGCTTTTTAAAATTGAAGTACCAGGTATCAGGAAGAAGTAAATGAAGTCTCATTTGCAAAGTGAAAACATTGATGCTTGTTGCATTTTTAAAAGATCATGATCATTTGATGTCCTAAAAATAGAAACATATTCTTTTATGTTGATGTCCACTTCGAAAGTAAAATTTTTTCTGAAATTTTTGGAAAAATTGTACATAAACCCCTGAAAAGCTCTTAAATCAGTAATCTAAGCTTTATATAAATAAAAAGAAATTTGAAATCGGCCAACTATGTATCGGGTCTTGCAATAGGAACGCTACAAAAGTTTTTTTTAAATAAAACAAAAACGGTTTGGGATATGAATTGAATTCTTTATTCCTGTGAAAGTACATTCGATGCCATTAAGTATGGAACTTGATTTCTTTAGCATGGGCACCACGGGCACGCTTGCAGAAGTCCAGACGCTGAACCCAATTTTCGACGGTTTTCAAGCATAAATCGGTCGATACTGCTGCAATTTCACGTTCGATATTCGTACGAAGTGCATCAATCGTCGCTGGCTTGTTGGCATAGACCATAGACTTGACGTAGCCCCACAGGAAATAGTCTAACGGCGTCGAATCGCACGACCGAGGCGGCCAATTGACTGAGCCATTTCGTGAGATAACACGTTCACCAAACTTGGTTTTCAATAAATCGATTGTGACATTCGCTGTGTGGCTTGTGGCATCGTCCTGTTGAAACCACATATTGTCCAAGTCCATATCATCCAATTCGGGCCAAAAATATTCGGTTATCATTGAGCGGTAGCGATTCCCATTCACTGTAACGTGCCGGTCGTGATCATCACGGAAAAAGTACGGCCCAATGACGCCGCCGGCCCATAAACCGCACCAAACCGTCATTTTTTCGGGATGCAATGTTGACTCATGGGCGGGAAAAAATATGGCGTCGTTTGTTGTCACTATCGGTCTTCTTTTGTAGCGTACCTATTGCAAGACCCTTTATGATAATTACAATTAAGTGAATTTTTTTTTTTCCAATCTCCAAAAATCTAAATTTAGCTTTATCTCAAACACTTTTTAACTCTTTAATTTACTACTGAAACTTTATCACTATCATTGAATTTGTTTTATTCATTTATTCATTGTTGTTGCCATTGCAAATAAAGTCCAGTTTAATTTAGCAAAAACGAGGTGTTTAATATATGGTTGAAATTTGATTCCATCAGGCATTAATTCGAAAAAATTATGGCAAGCCTAACTATTTTGTTTTAAATTTTCTCTTAAGATTTTGTTCTTCGCATTTATTAAAAGTGTTTTAAATGGCTATGTGGGTCGATTCATAAGAACGGATGCATGGGTAGGTGCATTAGTATGTTGCCAATGGCTTGCATGCATTGCTATTTTGATCAACATAGATGCATACATACATAAGTACAAATGTATGTAAGTATGTAATTAGTTTTCGAATACTCACCGTCAACGTCGCTGCGTGTTCCGCGGATTTGCTCATTGACGTATTTGTTGGTGCGTGGCGCATTCAAAGCCTGTCTTATACCCACTGATGTTTGATCCAAATGGCCAGGTCCACTCTTTGGTACATGTGAACTACAATAAACCTAAAAATAAACAAACAATTCCATTTCATTCATTACCACCACAAAAAATAAATGTGAATTAGATGAATTAAAACCAAAAAAAAAAAAAACAAAAAAATCTGCCACGAGTTTGAATTGTGTCATTCCACGTAAACAAATCAAAGTTGTGTGGGATTTGATAAAATGTATGAATGTATTATATAAATTCTTGTAAGTAAGCAAACTATCGGCCAAATTAGTGTGTGTAAATTTTCTTCACAAATTGGCATGAGCCAGTTTTATAACCTACATAACAACAAATACTTATATATTAACTGGTCTATGCATGACATGTAGGTGAGTGAGTGAGTAGTCGCCTACAATATATATATATACATATACATATATAGGTATGTGACACATCTGTTGGCATTTATGTTGGACTATGTGGTTATCTAAAGAGACTGCCGTCTGCCGACTCCGAAAACTAAAAACAATGCTAAGCAGTCATAAAGAGTCGCCGGACACAATTTTTGTACAAGTTGTTTGCTTTTAAGTAGCAGCATTCTTTTGTAAGGCATTTAACCATTTAACCATGTTTCGATTGATTAATTTCGCAAAACTTCAAATATTTTAGTAACGAGTACCAAAAGTAGATTTGGTAACACAAATCTGTATGTGGCAAACCAATTTCTTTGATTAGAGCTACTGGTACTTACTATGTATAGCAAACCAGGAAAACTGATTGCACTGGAACTTAATTAAAACTTGTGGAAAATACCAATGGAAAACATATTGGCCATTATAATAAAATGATACAAGTAACTAGATCTACATATACATATATGCACAGACAAAATTGATACTGCAACCCTCAGAAGGGAATGTAGATTGAAATTAAACCAAGCTGCAGTTAGGTAGGGCCCCTCGCGGAGGAGCTTCTATCAGAAATATTATCAGTGAGTTCCAGCAGTCTTAGCTATATCATCAGGGAAGATAAGGAATAGACAAATAGTAGCGAAAAAACGCTCGAGTTCCTAATACAACTCACTTTTCAGGCTGCCACCGCAATAAAGTACGGCAGAACTCGACTCGTAGACAACAACGATGATCTTCCGCCGGATATTATTACCGAGGAGAATATAAAAAGTGCTATCAAATAACAGCTTTTAACCTTACAAACCTCTGAGACCAGACGGAACTATTGATGCTGGCCTACAACATACAACAGATATAATTGCAGCCAAACTCGTACATATATTTGAGGCAGCCTACGAATCAGTTATATATACTTAGTACAATGTAGTAAATGGTAGCAAACTTTCGGCTGCCAAACATGCCTATAACAAGGGAAGTTCAGTTGAAACATCACTCCATTTTCTAGTGAACACAGTTGAAATATCACTTCTTTGTAAAGAATACTCCCTTGGTGCCTTCCTAGACATCGAAGGCGTTTTCAGTAATATATCCCCACAGGCGGTAATCTCATGGCTGGTGAAATTGGGGGTAAGCAACTCAGGAACCTCGTTTATAGAGTGAGAAACAATTTTAAATTATACCCGATCGCACTAGTACCCAGGATATTATAACTTTGTTCACATAACGGTTGTTGTTAACACCCTAAAACAACCGATATAAATAAAGGCATATATATATGTAAATACCAAAATGTTCCGAGTGAAAAGAAAAGGGAGTGCGTGCGTCGGATAGCTCAAGACATCTCAACATATTACCCTTGACTTAAGGTAGGTTGGTATTGAAATTTTCTTTTTGGAAATGCACGTGGCACCACCTAATTTAAGCTAAGCTTGTATATCCCCGAAAGTACCTGACCTAATTCTGCCAAATTTAGCAAACCCTCCACATTTTAACTCGGTAGGCATAATTACGAAAATCTACACCCACCTCTTATATAACGGAAATGTATAAAAAATACAAATATTACATACATACATGTACGTTTATATTATTTTTTACTTAAAAAATTAAAAATCGTTCAAGTTTTCAAAATTAAGAAAATTAAATTAATTGGTTAATTAGTTAAGGTTGTAGCCCACTTCTACTAGAAAATTTTTGCAGCACGGTGGTAGCTTTCGGTGGTTAAAATGAGTGAAAAAAGATTACAAATTAATGCAGTTTATCGGGATGCTAAACCTATAAGTGACTGCTAGTAAGAAACACTTACTATGTACTTATCAACTTAAACTGAGGAACCTTCCGCAAATAAAGGGAGTCTTGTTAGAAAATGCTACACAACTCCCACTGGCTTAATTCGGCGCTATTCAAATGATTTTTCCATAATTAGTGGATCCTTGCCATACATTTATAGATACATTTTAAATACTGGCTAATAGAAAAAAATTACGACCACATCCAACTTTTTTCGGTAGTTATAATCGCAAATTTCTATATATATGTATGTATAAAAGAGTACTGAGTCGTTAACTTACCTCCTTATCGTCCTGTTTGTGCTGATTATTGAAATACGTTTTAAGTGTTAACTTTGTGCCGCAGTGGACGCATTTAAAGCAGCCCGAATGGAAGAATGTAAAGTCCTTGAGGGGTCCCACTCGGTCGACTTGATAGACGATTTCATTGCATCGCAGGCATGTTGATTCGTAGAAGTTCGGGCGGTACATTTTTTTGACGTGTTATTTCTTTGAAAGAAGGCAGTTTTATGCGTACATACACACATTCAAACATGAAGCACGTCGACCGCTAATCGAAACGGCTGCTCAGTGATTTTATAACTTTTCGATTGTAATTGTGACTTCGACTGCGTTTGCTTAGCTTTTGGCGTTGATTTCTTCTCACTAGAATTTCATTTGAATAAAGTTCGTCAGTTCAATTTTAGCGCATTAATGCTGTTGATGTTGTTGCAATGGTGGTGTTTTTTATTTATTTTATTTGTTGGTATGATTGACTTAGTTGACGCCTACCAGTGATGTGATGGACTCATTGAAAGTCTTTGATTGATTTGCAGATTGAACAGGCTCACAGTCAAGTTGGTACATTTGCACCAGATTTACTTCTTTTAGCTGAATTTTTCAAATGGCTTTTGCGTTAATTGCCTTCCAATATTGCATATTTCATGTGGCGTGATACGCCAAACTAAAATAATAAAAATAAATAAAAGAGTAACTATTTATTTTTTGGAATTGATTTTTCTTCATTTTGCTTTTTGTTTGTTTATAATACAGAAACAGTTAATGATTTATGTCATGTGCTGCACCGAGTAATCGCTTGTAAGGAAAACTTATTAAACATACTCTATATGAGAGAGTACTCATGTTATGTACTGTAGTACAATGTGAGTATAACAAGCGCTTTAGTCTCGCGAAAGCAGGGCAACAGAGCAAAAAGTGCTGAGATAATTCCACCTCCTCATCCTTCTAAGAAGTTGCCGTGGTAAGGGTCAGTCCTGATATTGAGGACTACCGCACGGATTCTCATTGGGCAGAGCTGTATCAGCATATCCAATATTTATGAGAGTTGTGTCTTGGATAATCATAGAAGCTCCCGTGACCTCTCCCGGTCCACTTTTGACCAAAATGACCTCGCGACCAAAGTGCCATTCATCTGCTTTACAATATCTGGGATATCGATGTGCTCCGGTACCCAGAAATTTTCCGAAGCTTTCGAAAGAGAAGTCAGGCCATCCATAACCTCTTTCGATCGCGCCGTTATTAAACCAAGAGCTCTAATTGCCGCTTGTCTATCAGAGTAAATATTTTTTAACACTTTTATATGAATACTGGATAATATCCTACGCACAGTTGAATTGAGGAAGTTATACCTCGATAAAAAAATATTTACATTAAACTGACATAATAAGTATACTATATAAAAAATCTTCCAAAATTAATTTTTTGTTCAATTAAAACGCAATTTTATAATATTTGATATAACAATTAGTTTTGCATGTACGACTTGAAGAATATACTTATTTTTTAATTCCTTCTTGTTGTATAACAAGTTGTATATACAATGCGCAATGTACTCGTACACATTCATATCTAGTCGAAGAATAAATCGAAACGAAACAAGATTATACCTACATATGGACCACGGTGTACTGAATACTGAAGGTGACGCCTTTAGAAGTACCGCTACTTTGGTTTTGCCGGGTTTGACAATTCTCAACTTCAACTAGACAAAGCTTTTTTCACAAATTAAGAAAAAGAGACACTTTTTTTAGTATTTTGCGAATTTATTTATTAAATGTCTGATTATAAATTCATACTTTTACACTTTAGAACAATTAGAACACGTTTTTCAATGAAATATTGGAAGTTGTTCAATTTTCTCTCTCCCGTATTCTTGTTTACTAAAGGCGAGATCTGTCATTTCACCGCGGGAAGGCGCAATCTTGTATTCTATCATTCTTGCATATGGACTACATTTTCATTATGAATTTATGTAGCTGTCTGCAGTTAAATATATCTTAACCTTGCGAGGAAAATGTGAATTACTTTAATATTCGTTATAATTTTTTATCTCGCGCCAACTAGTTGATTTTGTAAGAAAATAGTTATCGAATTGGCGATGTTTCAATCACCCAATACTGGCGAACGGAGTAATTCATCGAACGTTCATATAAAAGAAAGGCAAAATAATATCAGACCGATAAACTCGAAAAAACGAACCAATACGAACTGGTTGAGTGGCGTAGGTGATAGGAATAAATCTATCACTAAGAATGGTCGTCGGGCGAAATTCGTTGCTTTCTTTGGTGGTACACATTCTGATATAGGTCAGTGTCTTCTAATTTTTACAGCGAACGTTCGTGACGAAAAATTCGCCTTTCGTCGTACTGTGCATTGGGTATTATTCAGTTTTGTTGCACAGAAAAGGGGAACATTTTGTTACTTCGATTAATGGGAACTTTATTTTACTACGAACATACTACAATATTCTCTAGATAAATTGATGATATCAAGTAAAGAAAGTCCAAGTTGATATGAATTTCTGCGAAGACAAACTTACAATTATGGCAGTTCTAACTTAGTATTGGAGTTCTATAAGGATAAGGCCGGAGTGAGGAACATACAAAATTATGGAAAAGGTTTTTCTAGTAGCACTCGCCTCTAGGTAGGCAGAGGCAAACCTCCCATTGTATTTCTGCTATAAAAAACTTCACACAAAAATCTTTTGCTGATCAGAGTCGGCATTAAACTGTAGGCCCCTCAATTTGAGTTAAAACATCAAGAGGCACACCACAAATTGACGTCCCACTGTGAATACGGGTATCTACAAATTTGCCTTACGGTGACGCGAAGTCAAGTTCATCGTGCATTAAAATCACAACCGCTGTTACTATCTCGTAAACCCTATTTTGTTTTTAGTTGACGTCATTTATTTCATAAAGTAACAAAATCTAGTGATATTTTAAATTTTCTGCTATTAATATGAATGAATGATTTTGTCGTTACCTTTTTTATTCACTTGTGCTTAGCGCAACATATAATGTTTTATTTGTTCTTGACCATTGCCTACCATATGCCACTAGATTGCGTGGTATGCCAACTTCCCCCACTGAGATTCCATAAGTTTATTAACAGGTATTTCATGGGATTAATTTGAACACTGGCTTTCTCATTTACATATTTAATTTTACTATATTAAGTAATTTTTATTCAGTGATAGAATCATATTCTTCTTGAATAAACTTTCAAATATGGAAGTAGTTGTGACATCAGTTATCGAAAAAGGCAACGAAAGCACTAATTCTTGCTACGAGAGTTAAGTGTCTTTTTTGAAAATAGTCGCAAGACATGTTTTACCGTTTATGTACAACTTGCAATTAATGCGAAAGGCAAGGATATGAGCTTTGTCAAAATATAGAAGGGGCTAAGTTATTCATATAATATTTATGCAACGGTAATTATTTTCGTTTTAAGTCATCGGACCAGCATGAAATTTTATTCTGTATTATATTTGCATTTTGTTATACCGATAAGAATATCATTTTAGTGATCAAAAGCAATGTGGTTACACTATGTGCGTTTTCTCAGAAGTCAGAGGACTTCTGTCTCCCAGAAATTGCAGACTTTTATTTTCTAGTTAAATATCGAGGTTGAACCCATCCGCATTTGAATATATATTAAAGAGGATATATGTACAATAATATATCAAAAAATCAAATTCCTATGAACGCTCTAATCATTCTGAATTGTGTTTGTTCTGACGTTCCATTTACATTCAGAGTAAAAGCTTTCATTGGAAAATAGGTATGTAGGATCCGCGTGCATAATAACCGTAGCCTTAGAATAATAAAGCTCGAGTTTGAAGTGCCTCAAAATTGCGGTTGCATTATAAAATAAAATTATCTAAAAGCAACTAGTACTTTCGGTATTGCTTTGAACATGCTTATTTTAAAAATAAATTCTTTAGAAGAATTCGAGAATATTTGTTTAACCTGTTATGGAGTTTGAGTAACACACAATCAAAAATGTGTTTCAAAAAACTTTACAGTTAGAAGATCTCTTCCAATTTGATCAAAGTACTTATGTTACGTTCACTTTCTGAAATTTAGCTTACTCTGTATTTGTATATATTCGGAAATGCAAGGTGTCGCAAAACGTAACATTCGGTTTTACATATTTTACCGTAATTCCAAATATATTTAAAGAAAACTTTACTGTAAGGTGTTTTTTGAAGCAATCAATTTCATGTCTGTTATATTTGTCGAAAATAGAATCTGATAGGTAATCACTTTTATAAAACAAAATTTATAATACCTTTTGTGTCAGATAATTTTTGTTTGCGCCACCCTAAAAAACCTAAAAATATCTGTGTAGATAGTTTTTTACATATATCAAGTTAAAATAACTGTTCTTACCATTGAGATTATTTTTTTTCCTTAACTGAATATTATAATAAGTAAAATTTTGTGTATGTGTGTATTTTTGGCATTCAAAAAGTGGCGTAAAAATTCTTATTTGAATACAATTTCATAAATATTCACCGTGAAAAATTATTTTTAAATAAATAAAACCTACGATAATGAAAAGGTATTAATAATATTGAAAATTATGTTGAATTGGCAAAATCGGTCAATTAGATTACCTGCAATTAAATTTTATGTGATAAATAGAACAAAAAATAACGATAACATTTGCATTGCCAACAGCTGTAAAAACATACCACTGCTAATTGAAAATAAATTATCGTATCATTTAAGTGACCAGCTTCAAAAATTGGGACTCATATACAAAAACTATGCCAGCATTTCAAAAAAAGGATGATGTTTAAAAATTATATTCCGATTCAGTAATTTACAATAATGTTTATTAAGTATGTAGGAATAAGTAAAATTTGTCTTATTTGTACTTAAATAATTAAATGAAATTTGTGCGTGGAAACAAAAGACTTAAGCAACAAACTTGGGCGAAGTTTACGTGGAACGGAATTTATTTAAATTAGCACGTAAACATATTTATGGAAGCGGCACCAACAACTCTTTGAATTGTTACAACTTTCGTTTAGATTAAGCTAAACATATATACTATATGTATCCAAATAACATAACTTACTATATGAATTTGAATAGCAAATACTTCAGATGAGAGAAAGGCAGAGAAGCAAATGCAAACGTAGTCCAATCCCTTCAGATTCACACTACGGTACCTGTATCTTTTCATGTTTAGTCTAACATTTTTTCATATACATACAATACATATATACACACTTGCATACATTTCTATATAAATACATCATTTATGTAAATATGTAAATATGCACGTTCGCATGCTGGCTGGAATTCGGTACTGGAGTATGCGAAAATAAACAGACACAACAGATTTTTCAGAATGAATGTGTCATATTGTGTGCGCGCGTTTCTATATATATATATATATATATATATATATATGAATACTGGCGAGTAAAGGCCATTTAATTTACGTGTGTATGTATGTTTGAGTGTAAGAAATGTATGTGAGAATGGGCTCGCACTCAGAGGTCATTACCGCAGAGCTTTACCTCCCAATCCGCCAGCACAAAATCGTCTATGCCACAACATGCAGCCCAAAAAATTGCTATTGTTGTAGCTAATGAAGTTGCTCTGTGACTACTGCTGCCGGTTTTGCTGCTGTCACGGTTGTATTTAGCAATTCAAACGAGTTTTGAACAAAGTAAACTAAAAATGCTGAGTCAAAGGAATGCGAACGCCAAGGAATCATCTAGCTTCTTTGAAATTCCATCGAAATTGAGTCTTTTTGTTTCTGGTTCTATTTAACTACATACATAGTACATTCGTATAACTGACTTTTAAAATTTTCACAATGTTTGTTGTACGAATTTTCTAAGGTTTATGGTTTTCATTAACCGCAACTTTTGCTTACAATACTTTAAAAATTTACTCTTAGATTTCTCTATTTTACAAAATTCAATCACTCATATTGTATGTGCCAAGGTATTCTTAATAAATGGTTGACATATTAGGTTGTTTATTTAGACTACTTGCAAATTTTAACACTAAGTTGGTAATTCATACGTGAATTTCAGACTATTTGCAAATTATGGTTATAGCACAAATATTAGTAACCGTTTTATTTATACGAGTATTTGCTGATACTAGAGAGTTATCAAAAATGCGGAGGATAGTTAATTTTCGTTTCCATTTGTACAAAAAAATATTCAGTAAAGGTTTGGAATTACATCCCTTTGAGCACTACGGAATTTCACCTTACCCACCATGCGCGCCAACTATTTTCCTCTACAGCACTTTTCGTTACATCGAAGTTTGGAATTGCAATCCAACAAGAGAAATTTCACTTTAGATAATAATCGAAAAATAATAGTGTTAATTTTTCATTAAAATAAAAAAATTAAAATTGTGACAAAAAGTATACATCTACGTAACCAAATTTAAAAAAATTGTGTAATTTGGAACAGAACATGTTTGGTTGTTGTCGAGTGAAAAATTGGTTTGGCTCATAACTTCACTACTTCACTCTGGAATAAGGACGCGAATCAGGCCGAAAGTATCAATATGATACTCATTCAAAGTATCGGTATAAACGAATCGTGTACTTATAAATATCGAATTAAAAAGACCTGATACCCAAATTATCGATACTAAATATGTAGCCGAGTGGCGGCCGCCGTAGTCGAGTGTGTAGCGTGTGGGCGCTTCATACGGTAGGTTCTGGGTTCAAATCCTGGCCAAAATTGCCACAAGTCTCCCGAAAAACGTTTACCTTAATTCCTGAATTTAAGGCTTTCTTTGAAATTTTTAATATATAAGTACAATGTTTATTACTCAATGATACCGTAACAACTGCTTTATGTCGTTCCAAATTACGCGACTTCTTTTTAGTTTTATTACGTGTTGTAATTTGACCAAAACATAAAATCATGCGTAGAATTTCACTGTGGAAATATGAACATACCGTATACAGACAAATATAAATGGTTATATTTACATCTGGTACAGATAGAGTCGTATGTTTTTGTTTTGTTTTATGCTTCAAGAGCGCAATTGAAAAGTATTGTTGAAAATTGATTATATATAGTCAATTTGGCCGATACACGCAATTACATATGAATCGGCAAAGTGACATTTATAGATGTATAAGTAAATATAAATCATGAAAGATCACTTTAAATGAAGATATGCCACTACGACAAGTTTGAAAACAATATATCGAAAATCTTAACTCTAATACATTACCTATAGCTATAATTAAAATATACAGTATTACAATATGCTATGCCTATAACTTTTGTTAATAATTTAACTAGGACGCCACCTACTGGATTTTAAAATTTTGATTTTCTCAATTGAATTTTGACTTTTTAAATAAATATATGTATTCATCCAGGATTGCCATGTTAATTGCAGAAGAGCTTCATCAAATAATATAATAAGTTGTCTCTTACATCATAGCTTGATGTTTGGCCGAACTTCTCCTAAAATTTATGGTCTGCGTCTTGATATTGTAATACAAATTAAGGAATCTACAGTTTTGAGTCAACACTTACAGCATACACTTACAGAAGAATTTTTAAATTTAAAATTCAGTTTCGATAAATTAAAAACCAATGTCACATAGCCACTGAATAGATAAAATCGACTCTATAGTTAGTTGCAACTTTTTTACATAGCTTTTAATATATATATATATTTTTTTGTATGCTTAATTTATTTAAATCGGCAATATTAATTTTTGAGCTCAAGGCCACTATAAGGAAATTTTTGGAAAATATTATTTCCAACCTAGTATTATCTTCTCTATGCCCTTTGTTTCTACCCTCCCTTACTATTCGTTGTAGATACTCGTAGACCACCTCATAAAAAAGAACTATAATACCAAAAGCACTGCTAAGCGCAGATACCAACGCAACATACTCACATAGGGTATGCCAGGTAATTACACTTACACTTATTTTACATTTATCTTAGATAAAAACTTAAAGCAAAAACTAACACTGGAAATTAAAATGCTTCTGGATATCGCTATGTTAAAAGTCGCCTCATCATTTGTTCACAAAGTTCACCTAGTACTATTAGCAACTGATGGAAATGAGAAAATTGTTGCTAAGCACAAAAGCCGTGAGTCACATTCAGACAGTGGTGATTAATACAAAGCCGACAAGTGGCATGGCGACAGAACTGCAAGTTTCGGAATCGTCGCGTCCGATATAAATTCTACGTGATGAGAACTAGTCAGTCTATTTTGGCATAAACTCAAGAACAACGATATAAATAAACACAGCGACTTTTCAACAAATGAATGTAACATCTCAGATATAATAATAATAATAAAAAATTTCTTAAATCATACAGCTCGATGTTTGTCCAAGCTTCTACAATTTGTGGTGACCGCCGTAGCCGAGTGTGTAGCGTGTGCGCGCCTCATTCGGTGGGCCCCTGGTTCAAATTCTGGCCGGGGCAAGTAACATCAAAAATTATAGAAAAAGGTTTTTCTAATAGCGGTCGCCCCTCGGCAGGCAATAGCAAACCTCCCAGTACATTTCTGCCAAGAAAAAACTTCTCACAATCATCAGTTGCCGTGCGGAGTCGGCGTAAAACACGAATTGTAGGAGAAGTTCGGCCTGATAGATTGCAATCCGACCTAGATAATGTTCAAAATTGGTGCAATTTAAACCGTTTGTCGCTAAATATAAATAAATGCTTCCACGTAACTTTTGCTAAATCGCCGACTGCGTTGCCTACTTCGTATAGTATTGCTGGCTCTTTTTTGAAATCTGTGGAGGAAATTAAAGACTTAGGAGTTATTTTTGACTCCAAGTTAAATTTCACTAGCCATGTCAACCATGTCATAACGCGGTCATACTCGATGCTAGCATTCGTACGCCGAAATTGTTCTGCATTTACTAACCCTTATACTCTCAAAACGTTATATTGTGCTTTTGTCAGATCGAGGTTAGAGTACGCCACTATCATTTGGAAGCCATACCAAATCGGTGTCTCTAATCGGCTTGAGAGAGTTCAGAATGCTTTTCTACGATTTGCGCTCCGATCTTTGAACTTTTCAGAACCCTTGCCATCCTACCGATCTCGTTGTTTGTTGATTGACCTAAAGACACTTGAAAGCAGAAGATCCATTTTATCATGTTCATTTGTTATTGGGATCATCACTGGGACGATTGATTGCCCGTTCCTTCTTAGTGAAATTCGGTTTAATGTTCCTTGTAGAAGCCTTCGACAGTTTGAACCCTTCATAATTGGTTTCTCGAAAACTAATTATGGTAGGAATGCTCCTATTTCTAGTGCATGTGCTGAGTTAAATTTGTTTTTTAGTTCTTCGGGTGCTGATTTTTCGTGGCCCTATGCCATCTTAATAAACCACCTCAAGTCATTTTTTTCTTAGTAATTTTTGTACTATTCCAAATTAGTTTAATTATAGTCTGTAAGAATTTGTTAATTCAAAGACTTTACATATATAAATAAATAAATAAATAAATGTTAATATTTCTAGATTAAATAAATAAATAATCTCATGTAAGTTTGTTAGTAGTCTGTAAGAATTTGTTAATTCAAAGACTTTACATATATAAATAAATAAATAAATAAATGTTAATATTTCTAGATTAAATAAATAAATAATCTCATGTAAGTTTGTTAGTAGTCTGTAAGAATTTATTGTTCATAGACTTAAATAAATAAATACAAATACAAATCGCTTAAGTGGTTATAGAGCCAATTAAATATAATAAAAATAATAATATCAAAATTAATCGATGGAATGATCGGGTTCACTAGATGTTTCATATGCTATGCATAGTACAAAATTTGCAACCTTTCGGCGACTGTTACGGCTTCGTTAGTTGCGAGCAATGAGGAATATGTTATGCCAGCCCATTTCTTTACTCAAGACCTTCAAGTGAATGCTGCTGCATATGTCGATATTCCAGAAGCTGTTGTGAAATCTTCCATCATACAAGTTCATAACAACGCCGATTGGATCCCAATAGAAATCCATATGCAAATTCATATTGATACTACTAACAAGTTGAAAGTGATAATAAGAATGTGTTTGAATTAAGAAACAAGTGAAAGCAAACAATAAAGCGGGTAATTTTCGTCTCAAAGACTTCATTCGCAGCCAAAGAAGCGCTTAATGAATGCGCCAAACGAAAGTTATCGGTATTGGCAAAAACAAATTTACAAATTTACGAAACTCATGCAAGTGCATTTCCATATCAGTATATTTTAGTATGCATGTCACTAAGTACAATACATACATACATAAATATGTGCGAGTATCTACATGTGCTTTGCATGAAAATTATCCGCGTTGACATTAAAAATACACGGTAACATTGTCATTGCCTCTCGGCAGCAGGGGGATATTGCGTTGTAACAAATTAATTCGTTCGTGCAACTTCAACATTGTCATTGCCAACTTTGATGACACCATTTTAGTGCAGTTGTGTTTTGTGTTAGTTGTTGCAAGATACAGGCATATGGCATTACTCACATATGCATATTTTGGGTCAGTTATAGGAGCGGTATTCTTGTGTTTTGTTCACGAATTCAATTTATTTAGAACATAGAATATTTTCAGTTTACTACAAATAATAATCCCTAATATTGCATTTCTCAAAATTACAGGCGTTTGGTTTTCTTTTACCTACATTTTGTTTTGTCAAACGAACAAGCCAAAGGTGATCAATAAACGAAAAGAAATGATGCCGTTTCGTTAATTCGGAAAATTACCTTATCAATTAATTTCGCTTCGTTAATGAGCCACGTTTACGAAACAAACTCATATCGTTAACGATGAAACTAAAAAAAATTATCGAAAACTAAACGACAACAAATTTGATGTTGTTAACTCAATCGAGAAAAGAAAAATTCGTGTTTTCAGCTTAAATAGAAGATAAATTTAAAATTCGGTGATTTGTTTTCTTGAAATTAAAAAAGGAAGATTACATAATGTCGTTTGAATATTTGGCATATGATTTATTACGAGGTGATGCGCTCCAACCGTGGATCGACGTTTACTCCGGGATTTGGGCAATCCCTTTCATTGGAATGCAACAGCATTTCAGAAGCTGTATCGGTTAACTCCAGACTTGGCTGAATACCTAATTTATCAGCTTGCCAACCAAACAAGAGGCTTCAGAATAGCAGCAAAATCGACTGAGAAACAAGTAGCTCGTGTAATCTTAAAGCCGGTATGCGATTTTAAATTTTACTTTTATATTGGTAGGTTCTAGCGGCTTTGAGATTCTTCGCGTTTGCTATCAACGACCCGTAGGTGAGCAATGGGGAATATCCATGAGCCAGTCATCCGTAAGCTGGCATTCATCGGGTAACGGATGCAATCAATGATTCATTTTTTCACCAGAAAGTGAGGTTTCTTAGGACCCAAGTGGAACGCCAAGCTGCTAAAGAAATGTTTGCTTCAGCGTCGTCTCCCTTCGTGAGAGGCACTATTGGGACCGTCGATGCATGCATGCATCATATCAATTTTGACACCAAAGAATCATGAGGAGGCTTGAGCCAACCACCATATCTACCACTCAATTAATGAGCAATGGTAAAAGCAAGCTTTTATCAAGGATCCAAGTACAAAAACAAAAATATAGTTTAGTTGTAATATATAGATACATGATTTTAATTAAGAAAATTTAAATACGTGGACATACCCAATAAAGTCTGCGTTCACCCGACACAATTTTTAAGAGAAGTAAAAACACGATATTAATAGATAATTCTGTTAAAATTTTTTACATGTATTTCTTCTAATCCAAGATTCTCTGCACTTTGTTTAAAATTATTTTTTAAAATGTTCAAATAACCCCATTTATCCCTTGTGGATTCAATAAATTCAAGCTGACCGACACCACCAGCCGCTATGCAACCCCACACCATAATTCCACCACCACCGTGCTTCTGATTTGTGCCACACTATTTGTCGACCTTTTATGCCAGAAATGCAGAATTCCGGAGACTTATTTATATGGTTAAGAGCAAATTCAATGCGCTTTCGTCTGTTTACAAGTGAAATATATGGTTTTTTCGAGAGACTCTGCCATGATATCCAGCTTTTCGTAAAACTTTTCTACCAGTTTTGGCACAAATTGTTTTTTTAAAGGTTATATTTAAGTTTTCAATAATCTTTGTGGTCGCAATTCGAGGGTTAACTTTCACCATATTTATTATTTTGCGTTCTTCCCGGACTTATAATATTTTTGGACGGCCAGATCGCGGTTTTGACGTTAAAATTCCGTTTTTTTTTTAAATTGCTTACAATGCGTTGGACCGAGGAATACGTTCTTCCAATAAATTGCCCAATTTTTCTGAAACTTTCGCCATCTTTCCAAAACTTAATGATATTTTTTCTTTCCGAAGGACTAATTTCTTTCCTTTGGTTTCCATTTCTTTTAAATATTATAAAAACGCGTCACGAGCTCTTTAAACGATTAATTATATTAAAACACAAAACAACCTACGCAAAAAGAAGAAACAAATTCATGAAAAGTAACACAGTAACACACAGAGTTCTGAATTTCAATCTAGGTGCTTTGATACAATTTTACACTACTTTGTTCTCATATGTATTTGAGGTCGCTGAGTACGAAACTGGTACTTTGAACTAAGTAGACACACTTTCGTCATTTTGAACTTTGTCATTTTCCAATTCACGAGCACTCGCCTTTGATGGCGATTTTTAAATAGAAGCATTTACAATAAAATAGTTAACGCTATTTGTAGTGTTAAAAACAATCTATCCAACTGATATAGGGGTGGTTAAAATATAATAATTTTCTAGGCCGTTAGCCGCGTCCAAATAAAGCTATGATTTTGATGGTTTTCATAGTTAGCAAATAAATAAATATTGTCAGGAAAAGTGGTGCACGAAATATAGTGCTCTATATACATATATAAAAATGTACCCGCTTGGGACAACTGGTTAAAAAAAAAAACAGATGAAGGGTCTCCAACCACATTTGAACAGCATTTGCCTCGGGTGGGGCATGGGTCGAGATATTCAGAAAATCTGTGTTTATGATCACATTTTGGTGAGATTAGGGATACATATTGCGGGTACGACGAGAAATAGATCGGCTAGCTTGCGCTTGAGTCGAGTTATTAAAAAAATCCATAGTCATATGCTGCAAGTGAGATTAGAAATTAATTTATAGCCCGATTTAGATAACATCATGAAAACATCCATATGCACACTATATAAAAATGTGTACAAAACTGGTGTACGTTTTTTGCATTTAAAAATAACGCCCCAAAGTCATAATAAAACAAAAGTTGGCTCTTAAATAAATAAATAATAATATAATAAATAATATAAGTATAGTTTAATTGAGATGATTACTTACCTCCTTTTAATTCTACTCAAATAGGAAGACTGGTACATGGAAAATTTTCGATGAAGTTGACAGTAGGCTAAGGTTATTGTCAACAACAAATTACACATACAACAAATATAGCAACGAATGCGATAATCACTGAAACCTTAACCGAGGCAATACAAATTCAAAATAATAAAAAGTCACCACTCGCTCTTTTGATCTTTCACTTTGGGTGCCGACTTCTCTCAGTCTGCCTTATGTATTTGGAAATATATGTGTACGTTTTTGTAAATATTTATATACATATATACATATTTGTAAGTAAATGAGTAAATCTAAGCATATGTGGAATTTAGCTTAGAGAGCGATTTCTCAGTCATGTGTCGGTCACGTTATTTTTGCCCCTACCAATTTAAGCAGCGGCCGTGTCGAATCAAACGATCATGCGTTAGCTCAACTTTAACCATACACCTTTTTGTTTTCGCCTATGATTTAAGCGCCTCACTGTTTTATTTTTAAATTCTACATACTTTTTTGTGGACTTTTAGAAACAGAACTAATTAGACTTTACTAAGTTTTGCGTCGAACACATAAATTTCGATCTTTTAGAAAAATTTATTTTTTAATATTAAATTTCTTCGAAGGTGGTTTCTTAAACTACAGCTTGGTTTAAGCAATTGCTTGAAAATTTCCGATAGTTTAGTGCAGAGTTGGGAAAACACTAAGTCGAGATAAGTTAGTTTGTCAAATATAAATATTTCATGCACACCAGTCACAACATTAAGGTGCGTGAGACATATACATAAGAGGAGCAAATCAAATGCGTGATGTGCTTCCGAGACTAGGTTTCCTTCACTTTTATTTTAACACATACTCTTTATATAGTATGTATGTATGTCCGTACGATCTTTTATTCGCCATTTGATTCGTCTTGCACGCACTCGCCCTCGTGTTCATAGATACAAATAGTGGCATGCGCATGCGCGAAACTTTATATACATACGTACATACATATATTAAATATGGAACGCTTTCCACTTTTGCTGTACAAATATTTCAAAACAATAAATAAAAAGAAAACTAAATGACTGAGTGGATGTACAATGTATGTATGTATGTATGTGCATGTGTGTCCAATAGGAAATTTGATCATGTGTGGCATGTTTTTTGGGGTGCATGCAATGACGTACGCAAGTATAGCCCCTTAAAAAAGATACTCTAATTTTAGTGATAACTTCCCTGCTGTCAATGCAAGGATGGCACGTAGGCATGCTCCTAAAAACAGCGAAGGGATAATTTCTGCTTTCTCCCTGCAATCCCAGCAATAACAAAACGTTAAACAAACGCATAAAATTATATGTTATACACCTAAAACCATCTATATTTTCATACAATGAATGTGACGTTCTCTACAGTTACTGTGTTATTGGAATTTGGAAGCGAATGACAAGTTTGCCACAACTCCGCGCTGAAGTATTCTCACTCTTTTACATCTACTCTGCATTACCTTGGTAACTATAAGTGGACACATTAGAACATTGCCGATCCATTCCTGGGCTTACGGTTATACATACATGACCTTTTCCGACTGGGTGTTTTCAGGCCTCAACATAACGACCAACATTAAGATGATGAAAATGACTTTGCTAATCAAGAGACAAATTGCAACAAACTTCTGTAAGAGCAATTATAAAAACATGTATGTATGTACATATGTATACATATGTATATACACAAGTGTAAGTAGATATGCATTATATGTAGTTATATAACTGTGGGTTTTGGAAAAGCAACTTATTTGAATTCAGCTTTTCTTTAAGGACAGTAAATAAAAAACCTTCGTGAGAAATTTTTTGTATCTAATTTTTGCTGGTATGGCTTAATAAACTGCATATAAACGAACTGCAACTAATCGTTTAAATATATCAGCGAAATAATAAAATTTTCGTTTGACATTAAAAATAATCATGTCGAAATGAGTTGTGTTTCTATAAAAATGGCACGGATATGGATGCCTGAGAATAAGAATGCAAATACAACGCACTTTATTATTATTGCATTTTAAATGTGTACGTAAGAAGTGCAAATCATTTTAAGTGAAATCTTCTAATCTTGACCTGATCCTGTTACGGCTTCAAGACTTGTCGGCTGAACTGTCAAAAGGTAGCCATAAACTATTTAAAGATAATTACCCCCATCTCCACCATTACAAGATATTTTAACTTATTTTATCAGCGCGTCGGATAAATTATAAGGATTTCGATTTAAGTAAATTTGATTTAATAAACTATGCAAGTTTTGCTTAAAACACTCTAATTCCTTTATATTAGAGACGCTAGAAGTACTTTCATCGAAATATTCTTCACAAAATCACTTAGTACCGAATAATTTAAAAAGTCAAAGTGATCGAAGTAACTTTCATTATTATTGAAAACTGCATGATTCTACTTATTTACATGTAAATTGTAGTTTACTATAATTATAGTGCGAACTGTGTTTTTATTTTTTTTGGATTGGCTCTAGTTTTTGAGATAAACGAAACTTAAGAAATTAATGGAAAAAAATTATATGACCCAGTTCCAGTTGTATTAATTTAATTATTCCTCAATAAAGATGAAGATGGTGAAGTTTTTATTGGGCCAACAAAGTGGGTGTACTAAATACCCCTGTTTTGTATGTTTATGGGACAGTCGTGCAAGAAATGAACATTGGATTAGAAAGGACTGGCCGGTGAGAGAAAGTATGGAGGTAGGAACAGCAAATGTGGTTCATGACCAACTGATAAGCCGAGAAAAAATCATTATTCCACCACTTCACATCAAGACAGGTGACTGTTTCGAATATGTGTGAAAAAATTTCCAGTCCTTAAAATGAGCATTAAATTAAATTATTTACATAGTCATTTGGACAAATTCCCGGACAACCTGGGCGATTACAGTGAGGAACAAGGTGAACGGTTCCAATAGGACATAATAATAATGGAAGAAAGATACCAAGATCGATGGGACGACCGCATGATGGCAGACTACTGCTGGAACTTAATACTGGATTGTCCGGAGCAACGACATCATAGGAGATCCTACAGAAAAAGTTTTTTGTAATTTTTTAAAATTAACTAATGAAAATAATATATTTTTTTTATTTTTGTATTATTTTTATACAGGCCCACAATAAAAATATAATTTTTTCGTGAAATATTTAAAAGTCTTTATCTGAAAAACTAGAGCCAATTCGACAAAACTGATATTATTTTCGTAATCAGCGCCCCCAAATTACCCTAAATCGACTTAAAAATCTCCGACCGCAAAATTTTGTTCGGCAGTGTAATCAATAAAGAGCTTGAAACCACTCTTTATTGATTATAGTAAACTACAATTTACATGTAAATAAGTAGAATCATGCAGTTTTCAATAATAATGAAAGTTACTTCGATCACTTTTGACTGGTTCAAGTTATGCAGGGAGGTGGTAAGAATCTTTTCAAATTTATTAAGCAAGTGTCAAAAAAGCTGCTCCTCAGACTCTTTTAACGATTTGGTTAAAATACAAATTCACAATATGCTATAAATCCGTTTCGTGAGTCCAGGGTTCAAATTCTGGCAGGCAAAGTCTAAACATGTTTGAAACATGCGTTTCTAATACTATGTTCGAATTGACGCTTTAAGGCCTGCGCAAGCAGACGCGTTACTGTATAGAGCGCTATAATCCCGTACGATATGCGGTCGTTACCGAAAAGGCGCTCAAACAGGCGCGGTGCGGAACAGTGTGGTGCGGCATAAAATATGATTACCATAGAACTCATTTACAGAAGTGACGAGCAATACGAGTTTGAATATATCGTCATCATTACCAGTTTCAAGCACTTTTATCTTGTTTTCATAATATTTTTTATTCGATTTTCACGATGGACACATTCATTCCTTTTTTGACAAACATTTTCATATTAAAAAATATTTTTAAGGAAAGAAAAACTTCAAATTTTCGTTTTATTTATTTTGTAATAAAAATTTTTTATTTTTGTAAACTACAGTAAAAGCATTTTTGAACACCTGTTTATATAAAGAAAAGGGTAAAATTAATAAAATATAATTTGGTAGAGCTCTAGCTCAAAATTACAACCTTGCATACGGCATTTGCTCTTGTACTGTACGGTAAATTTTGCACACTGTGGTAGCTTTTTTATGGCGGTGTACTGCACTTCCAAGTTCGCGTCTCTTTGAGTTCTCCCATATACCGTCATGGTATTTGATACCGCATATCGTACGGGATTATACCGCTCTGTATCGTACCGAGTCTGTTTGCGTAAGCCTTTAAACCAGTTGAATGCGCAAAACCAGTTCGTAAACGAGTTAAATCACATGTAATGGTTGTTGGAAACCTAATATGAAGAGCGAATAAAAAACAACAAAAATGCCAAAAAAAAAATTAAATTTCAAACGGCATTGAGCTTTAGCAGATATAGTACATGCAGCACAAAGGGTTAATTGGTTTGCTTACATTATTTTGTACATAATAGTCAGTACGACTGGGTTGTCACTTCTACCTTGTTGAATAGGCCTTGATATTTTATGTACAGCTTTGAGTTTGGAGCACTTAATTCAAATAAAAAGTTAAAATATATTACAATATTGCGCATGCTTTAGAAGAAAGTGATTGGAGCACACTATGTATCTGCAAAATGGTTGGCAGTTCATAAAATCAATCAAGCTTCAAAGGCCCAGAAAAAACATAGTAAAAAATAACAAATCGTAGAAAAAGAAATAAATGACTCAAATTCGTAATGTCATTCGTTATACATAATTTTTTCGTAAATTTTTTATAAATCTTTAATTCGTAATAAATCATATATATCCATACAAATTTCAAACTTTGCACAATATTTATAAAAACGTAACAAACTTTATCAAAATTTAAAACTTTTTTTTTTAATTTTCGATAAATATTTGCTTATGGAGTTTATAGCTCCATTGAATTTCAACATAATAATGTGGATGTCTTTGCTTTGTTTTTTTAATTTGGTTTTTCACACTCAACGAGCCATGTCGGTAAACTTTGAATTGACGAATTTCGATATTAAACATTGTTGCATTTAAAATATTTGCCTGTGTACTGTCTTGTACATTTTGCGTCACATCAATTGAATTAAATGAATGAATAAGAAACAGCGTAGTAAAAGTAGTTAAAAGCGTAGCGGGGTAGTAAAATTTAAAATTGTACTACAATCGTAGCAAAATGTCAACGCTGATCTGCAAGTCCATCATAGGCGAATTAGGCACATTAAAGAAAAAATTAGAATGAATGAGGAAGAGCATCGATTCAACCAAGAGCGAAGTGGACCTTTCCCGTGTGCCAATATTTACGTTGAATTATTGCTTTTTGTCGAACCGTAGAAAACCAAATTTCATAAAAGTCTGATGGACTTTTATACTATGTTTGTCGGCAAATTTTATTAATGTTGTGAGTATAGCAGTAAGCCAATCGTCACCAGCTTTCATATTTGAGTTTTTCGAAGTGAAATAAATATTTGAACTGAAGAAAAGGTGGACGCGGCAGTGAGCTTTTGTGCAATTTTTCTGTTACACGCATACATATCTACGTTTTTAGTAAAATAACAAGAATGATAGAAAACAAGATTACGGCAGCGTACATGTCACAGCGTTTGCTGCTACAGGAATAGCGAGACGAAAAGGAAGGTGATAACTGCACTTGGGCGTTTTATTTGCACTACAACTGCTAAAATACAAAGCTCGGCACTTCACATTTATTATCCTGTGTTTAACTTTTAGTAAAAATCACTCAAATAAATCATTTACCACATACCAGTGTCCCCACTTTATATGAGAAAGTCACACAGAGTGGTGAGTACATAGGTATTCGGTCTAGAATTTCCGTAGTATAAGGCTGTTCCACTTTTTCAGATAAGCTAAAATATTGGTTGAAAACTTTATTTGGGGAACAATATCCTGAAATACAATGGATTTATGGGAAATCCAATTTCGTGCATCTATTTCGGACTTTTATCCAGGATAACGGGCACGAAGGATCACAAAGTCACAATGGTTTACCATGGAAAAACACGGATTTCAAAGTGGTTAGGACAAAGCACTCTTCACATTTTTGTAATATAGCTGAATGCAAATTGCGATTTCGTTTTCAGCCTTATTCAAAAAACTAAGTTTAAAAATTTCGATTATTCATTTCATTCTGTTCAAGAATAAAGGCTCTTTGACCCTAACACACATATGTAAAATACTGTAAACATAAGTACTATTTTATTCAGTATTGTTCTTTTTTTTGTTATAATTACTTTGCATACATTGATTAAGATGGAATCAAAGGGAGAAATCACCAAAATTTCACTAAAATGTTTCTTCTTTTCCTGATTTCCTCTCGCTCTCCAAAAGTTAAAAATCTGTTTCGACTGGGTTGGTGAATCTTCAAAGCTCTTTTGTTTGATAACAAAGGTATCAAATGTTTCAGGTTTACGTAACGTAGCCATCTATAGGCAAATGTATACATACATACATTTGTGTTTAAGCCCTATGGTATGTAGACGAAACATTTATGTAGATACATATCATGTAAGGTACATAGGCCATATGTGTATTCACATTATATGTAAGTATATTTAAAACTTGTATATACATACATGTATTTTCTCCCACTTGAGATATGTGAATTTTTCAATTTCGTTTGTTTTCATTGTTGGCCATTCACACAGAGAGAAGACGACCGGACGACGAAAGCGATAGATCTATTGAAAGATGTTAGCGAGACGAACATACACACATACGTGCCAAGATATCTACATACCTCATACATCTAACGTAAATGGGACAACTGGCAGTCTTGAGAAACTTCACATCAGAGACGAAAGTTTGCGCAAAGGCAGAAAGTCCCTTAATTATAATTGCAACAATTTGCTGCTTATCATTTGGGCCTTTTGCTTTTTCCTATTTGCTTTCTTTTATATACTTGAAATTTTCTCGTTTCTTTATAAGTAGTTGCAATTTTTTTTACAAATTAAATCTATGTACATGTATGTATATTGTACGTACGGCCATAGTTGGGTACATGGGGCTAGTTGTAAGGCTATAAAACAAGTGCAACAACTGTGTCTGGCTTAGTGCAAATGCATTTTCATATTTCAATCGGCTATAGTAATTGTGATAGCGTTACGACTGTCACAGGTCCAATCTATTTCGGACCACTACCAGTTCGCGGTTTATCCTTAGAAAATTCCAAATGTTATTAACACTAATTCCGGCTGTACCCTCAGCACTTCGCGGCAACCCTTCGAAGTTCGAAGTTTATAAAAATTAAATACTTGAAACGCACTGGCTGTTGAAATCTATTGCGAATTGTGTCAAAGATTAGATATTTGTGTTTATTTGTTTACAATTTGTGAATCGAATACGCTTCGTAGAGCATTAAATATATGTATAATAAAGATATTGTATATAAATATATATATATGTATATATATTCTGATTCACAAGTTTATAAGTCAGAAAGCCGACCGTAGACTTGCACGGTTGCAACCGTTCTAACCTAAGTCAGAAAGCCCAGATTGGAAAACTTCATATTTTTCATTGATTCTCAAACTAAACTAGCTCACGTATTGGTAATACTTATTTGATTTAGACAGAGCACTTTATATTGTTACATTCTTCCAACTTTTACCTTGCTAATAGGCAACGAAATTACACAATTGTGCCTTTGTCTGTCTCAAAAATCGCTCAATTATATTCCAATTGGGCAAATCTTTCCTTCGAAAACCAAGCTGACGGTTGAGTGCCCCAAAGGGTTGGTGTCGAAGTCCTGATTGGGCCGTCAGCCTAAAAATCACGCTAACATCCTCAACTACCATAAATTAAATGAAATTCTAACTTAGCACACTTAGATTCTTTAAACAACGACTGCCACTCAAAGCGTCCGTTTCTGATTGTAGATTATCAGAAAGTTGCTGTAGGGTATAACTCTCGTGCTGGCATTTCTATGTATGTATGTACTATATGTGAATGGCTTTGTTTGTGTTGCATGTTAGTTTTGACTGACTTTTCGAGTTTTCTGTTCAGTTCGGCTTATTATTTTATGTCTATGTACTCGCAGCTATTTTTTATTGTTTTTACACTAATCGTTTTCATTTTTCTCTTTGCCGCACAAGTGCATTTTCGGCCGTGTATTTGTGCGTTTAATAATGTTTGTGTTTGTGTGAAGATTATCAATGGGATGGAGAATCTTTGCACATCCACCACCAGCGCGCATGTTCACCGGATGACCCAACAGAGTCTATGCGAGCTCAACATACAACCGTGAATTAAAAAAAAACTTGTATTCAACTATTTACAATTGTTGAAATGATGCAAAAAAAACACTAAAACAATATGCACACAATAATATTTTTTCCCCCCGTTATACGACTTAACCGCTTCGCGACGTTCACACCGCAACTTCCCAAATGAAACTGTCTTTTCACGCTCAAGGCAACATGAAAACCTGCTCTAAGCTCTCGCTCCAGTCACTAGATTTCGAAGTTTTAAACGAGTAAGAGTAGTTTGTTTGCTTTTCAGTGTTTAAGCCATGGTCAAAAATGGTATTGCCATGTCCGAATGAAGCTGGTGAGATCATCCGCTCTTTTGGCATTCCCTTTTGTACTGCATACGAGTGTATATGTATGTCGAGACGAATTCATATCAGAAAGAATGCACATTTTTGTAAATACGATTGGAAAAATATGTAAATCAACATTTCGCTCTTTGCTTGAAATTAGTATTCGCGTTGCCAACTTTTTTCAACACAGTTGCTGTCATGAAATAATAAACGGAAAAAATGTTATTTAAAACGTCGGCATTTGAGGCGGGTCAGTTTTGAACTATTGTAAAATCAAAAAATATGCAACAGTAGATGCCATAACATTCCACTGAAGATTTTTTAGACAACTTTCCTGATGTTTGAAATAAATAATGCTTTATCGTCATTACATGAACATGAATGAACATTTACGGATTATCAAGGTTGTCTTCAGAAAAACTGGAAACCAATTTTACTATCACAATTTTACTATGCAGTACACATGTGACGACAGCTGAACGCCGCGCGACAGTTCGCCAAAAGTTTTTTAATTGCAGTAAATATTTTACAGTTGCGAGAAATCGAAGCCAAAATGAAAGAGTGGATAATCGACTTCTCTCCTTTCCAAAGCATTTTGCAATGGAATATATCATCTCTTGAATTGCTTTATCAATTTTTATTGAAATTCAATAAATATTCTCACCCTGAGTTTCTTGGCTATTAAATTTTCTCTGGCGTTAGGAAATGCGCAGTTACACCCGCAGTCGGCAAAAATGCAGCAGGTTTGCATAAAAACACTGCATTTACGAACGGAGTCTATATTGGCGATATTCAACAATTAACGACAATTTGATCCTATTCGATATCAAGAAATACTAAAAATATATTTAGAAATTAATTAATTTGTTCAAGATTAAACTATTTCAGTATTTTAATGCGAGTGACCGACTATGGGCAGCGAAGGCAGATGTTGCACGCATCATTTCGGCTCAACAAAGTTGTTTAGATTTGTTTGTTAACTAAACAAAATATAAAACTTATGAAATCAAAAAATAATTTTAACATGTACTAAGTTGACTTCTAATTTTCTTCGAAGCAATTTTTCTTGTAGGACAGGAAAATGAATACCGATAAAACAAATATCCGTAATACACAAAATTTCGAAATAAACAATAGCTCGTTTTTAGTGGACGCAATTTCAGATGAATTACCTTTTTATTTGCGTAGTCCAGTAGGAAGACTTAATTTGAATTCCTTTGCAAATTGCGATTAATTGAAAAAAAATCTCAAATAAAAATCAAATCGTTCAAAGCAATTGCAAAACTCGTAATTTTGATACCCAAATCGGCATTTTAATGAAGTAAGAAATTTATTTATTGTATAGACGTATTTTCTTTCAAACCATATGGTTGATTACATTCTTCTGTAATTTAATACATACTTATATACAAAATAATTTAGCAGTTATTTAAAAAAAGTTAAGAAACCCCAGTGACAGTAGCAAGTAATTTTATTTTTTGTTTTAAATCGACACGGGTGAGGTAAAGTGAATACATTAAAGGAGCATTAAAATCAGTTTTTACAACTTTAAAATACTCAAAACATATATTGTTGTATACATTTTTACATATATTGGTCGAAAAAATAAAAGAAATACTAAATTTTGGCATTTTTCCTTCTTAATCACATTTCATAAAAGTATGGCAAATAAATCAACGTTTTAAACTTTAATATAAAAATTTAAAAAACAATCAGATAATTTTCTCAAAAGCAGAAAACTTTTTATTAAGAATTTTGAGAAAAATTCTAGGTACGTAGTTTAATGCCTAATATATTTTTTTTAATATGTTCGAAATTTTTTATAGGGGTAAAAATTGCTAAGAATTAAAGAATTCCGTAAGCAAGCAAAGTATTAGACATCAAACCAAACATTCCCACGACAGTCGGTTCTACGTACCGGAATGACCCGGGTTTCACCCGGCCAAGGACTGTTGTTTCGGCGATCTAACCCTGTTTAGATCGGCCTACCCCATAAGTTGTCTGTCTCTCCTGGAGCAACTCCTTGCAGCAGGGTTGCTTCACCTCCTTCTGATCAGGGCTGGCATCGAGCCTAACCCTGGCCCAGAAACCTATTTTTGCTGCGTTTGCCAGAAAAAGCTCCATCCGAACTCCACTTCGGTAAGGTGTAATTCGTGCGACGGATGGAGCCATCTTAAGGTCTGCTCAGGCCTTAAGACCCATAAGGAGTGGTCCACAAATTATGTGGCCCCATGTTGTTCGCGCCCTAAGGCGCCCATAGCCTCTACGGCTCCCCTAGTTGCACCTAGTGCACCGGTGCCTAGCACCGGCAGAACCTCTACGGTTCGCAGGAGCACCCCCCCCCCCCCCCCCCCCCCCCAACCTAGCTCCGCCCCCCGTGTGGGGAGTAGCCACCAGCTCCTGGTACCCCACACAGTCCGTTCCGTGTGTCAGGCTAGGATATACCGGAATGCGACATCAGTCAGGTGCAATTCGTGCCAAGGCTGGTGTCACTTTCGGGTGTGTTCTGGCCTGCGCACCACACGTGAATGGTCGGGTGACTACCTGGCTCCCTGTTGTAGAGCCCTGCAACCGCACGCGCCAGTGGCGGCGCTGCCAAACAACACCATAAGGCAGCCCAACGTGCCAATGCATGTGCAGCAGGGACCAGGTGGGCAACATCACCCTTCCCTCACACCCCTCTCCGCGACGACTCTACCGAGGCAAACGAGACTCCTTCAGCTGAACTGCAATGGGCTGCAGGGCAAGATTGGGGAGATAACCGACTTTATGAGTCGGCAACAACGTGCATCGTAAGGATCGCGAGCGAGGTAATGGTGGAGGCTTAGCATTCATCACCCATCACACAGTGCAGTATCGTCTCATTGAAGAAGACATCGACCGCAGGGACACTACCTTAGAATGTCAAGGAATAGCTGTCCGGTCAGGCGATGTCGAGCTCGAAATATTTAATATCTATATACCCCCTGTCACCTGCTGCCCGGCAGGATATCACCCTGACATATGTAGGTGCGCTCCTCAGAGGTGAAAACCGACTGGTAGTTGGTGACTTCAACGCGCACCACGATCTCTGGCATTCAAGCCTACCAGCTGGTCGTAGGGGAAATGATTTGGCAGAGCAGATAGACGATTCGACATTCTGCACGATGAATGATGATGCCCCCACCAGGATTATGGGTAGTTGCAGCAGCTCGCCTGACCTAACAATAGCTAGCGCAGGTCTGATAAATAGCATAACGTGGCGACCTATGCTATCGCTTGCATCAGACCACCTACCCATAGTCATCTCGATTGACAGACCTGCTGACTTTGTCTCCACGAACCATCGGACCTATATCAACTTCAAAAAGGCTGACTGGGTCGGGTTCGCGGAGTTCACCGAAAATGCCTTCAGGTCTCTTCCCACACCCACCGACGTTCGTAAAGGCGAACATAAGTTCCGCAAGGTGGTCGCGTCAGCTGCGGCCCGCTTCATTCCGGCAGGGAGGATCCCTGAGATCCGTCCCAACTTCCCGGCTGAAGCGGCCGCTCTAGCGAACGAACGCGACCACCTTCGCCGCTCCGATCCCCGTAATCCGAACATTCAGGATTTGAACGTGGAGATTCGGAGCCTGGTGAACCAATACAAGCGGAACAAGTGGGAAGAGCATTTGAAGTCCTGTAACCTGGTCACGGGTGTTGGTAAGCTCTGGTCTACCGTGAAGTCCTTATCCAACCCGACGAAGCACGACGACCGAGTGGACATTTCATTCGGGGATCGTGCCTCGTCGGACCCGAAGAGATGCGCGAGCTATTTTAGCCGACAGTTTATACTGCATCCTTCGGGGGATAGGACCAAGCGGAAGGTGATCAGGAGGCTGCGCAAACTACCGAACAACAGCGCGCCTCTTGCCTTCACTTGTGGCGAGGTAAAGGAGGTCATCGGGAAGGCGAAATCCTCCAAGGCCATTGGCCCCGACGGGCTAAGCGTGTTGATGCTGAAAAATTTAGGCCCCGCGGGAGTTGAGTTCCTCACCGGGATCCTCAATTTGTCTATGGCCACCCTCATCATTCCAGACATCTGGAACCTGTCGAAAGCTTTCGACACAGTCAGTCACTCCACGCTACTAGCTGACGTGGAAGCGTCAACTCTCCCGCAGGGACTGAAACGGTGGACCGCGAATTACCTGTGTGGTCGTCAATCATCGGTATGGTTTAGAGATAAAACATCGAAACCAAGGAGGATTAAACAAGGGGTACCGCAGGGTGGCGTCCTGTTCCCATTACTGTTTAATCATTATATCTCCAAGCTTCCTCAACCGCCAGAGGGAGTCACGATTGTATCCTATGCTGATGATTGCTCGATAATGGCAACCGGCAAGGTAATTGATGATCTGTGTTTGAAAGTGAACGGATATCTCTCTGATCTTGCCCATTTCTTTACCAGCAGGAACCTGGCGCTGTCCCCTGCTAAGTCCTCGGCGACCCTTTTTACCACCTGGACGAAGGAGGTCAGGCTGGACCTTAACATCCATATCGATGGCACCCCCATTCCGACGGTTAACCACCCGAAGATTCTGGGGGTGACTTTCGACAGCCTGCTCTACTTCTCCGCGCACACTACCGCAATCGCTAATAGAGTACAGAGCCGCAACAATGTCCTCAAGTCGCTCGCCGGCAGCTCTTGGGGCAAAGACAAAGAAACGTTGTTGGCAACATACATACAAGGCGATTGGCCGGCCGGTAATAAATTATGCTGCGCCGGTCTGGTCGCCGGGAACCAGCAGGACACAGTGGATGAAGCTGCAGACCTGCCAGAACGCCGCACTCCGCACGGTGACGGGATGTCTTCTGATGTCGCCTGAGGAGCATCTCCACCAAGAGGTCAATGTGCTCCGAGTTAAGGAGCACAACCTCATGCTCAGCAAGCAGTTCCTTGCCGGATGTCACCGCTCGGGGCATCCAAATAGGCACCTGCTTGCAGTGGAGCTGCCCCCCAGGCACATTAGGAGACATCTACTTGAACTAAAGGACGAGATCCAGCCACTCATCACACAACCGCTGGATCCGGAGGCGTACCGGCGGGTCCTAAGCAACATCCACAGAGACACAGTCACCAACATCATCGACTCCCGCCAGGCAAATGCGGTCATCGGAGCCCAACCTCCACCTGTAGCAGATGAGGAGTCCCTGCTGCCCCGCGAGTCCCGCGTCACACTGGCACAACTACGATCTGGATACTGTAGCAGGCTCAACTCCTACTTATCCAGAATCAACCCTGACATACCCAACACATGTCCGGCATGTGGAGATTCTCCGCACGACACCAACCACCTATTCACATGCCCTCTCAAACCCACTCATCTAACCCCCCTCTCCCTCTGGTCCAACCCTATCGAAACTGCACGTTTCCTGGGCCTCCCCCTAGATGAGTTCGACGACAACGACCATGGGTGAATCCGCTCTTTACGGGGCGCGACTAGCCGCTACAACAACAACAACAACAACAACATCAAACACAAGAAACTTACACTTTATCCTACTAAAATTTAATTAACCATAATACTGCATTCTTAGAAAATATTTAAAATCTAAACTATCTATATTGTGACAATAAAACTTCCCGCAAAACTGATCGTAGCAACTTCTGTTCTTTTTAAATATATATTTTCGAAGGATGCACAATTAGCCAATCAGTAAAGAAACACATTGAAGGGAAAAATATTGCTAAACGTTTGTTTCTTCCCCATGTCTTTTCAAAAATGTTCCGCTTTTGCGCACCATCTTTTACTAACGCTCTATAAATCCCTTGAAAGTAGTGAATTTATTGATACATTCATTACCTCAATTCACAAAAGTGGTAATAAAAGCAAAATTACAAACAAAATATGTCCTTTGCACCAAGCGGTTGATTTCAGTTACCCATCATAGCTTTATGACTGATCGATCAACTGTTACGAATCTCGCTGGTTTCTTTGAATTTTGTCTGTCCGCTTTCATGCGCTCCTGATTTCTAAATTATCCAGTTTAGGTTTTCACTGTACTATTCTGAAGTGGAAAAAGTCTTACCTTCCGTCACGCAAATTTGCTGTCGTAATAGATAATATCTCGTCTCATTCCTTTACTGCGACCTCTCGAGTACCGCAGGGTAGTGTTTAAGGTCCCTTTCTTTTTGTGATTTTCACTAATGGCAAATCTAACTGTTTTAAAGACTGAAAATCTTTTATATGCCGATGATTCAAAAGATTTTCACTACTATTTCAAATCAGCTTGATTCTGTCAAGCTTCAATCGGATCTAAATAACGTTGCTGTTTGGTGTCACAATTATGAAACACGGTTATACATAAAAAAAAGTACTTCTATTTACGTTTTCCAATTCTCGTTTCCCGATTGTTACTTCTTACTATATCTCTGGCTCATATCTAAGCACTCGAAGTGAAATACCCGATCTTGGAGTGGTTTTCGGATCAAAATTTCTTTTTAATAACCATCTAAACTATACTATAGCAAAGTCGTGTTCTATACCAACTTTTGCTCCGAATTTACTGACCTGTAAATCTTAATCTACTTTTTACATCTCTCGTCGGCTCTAAAGTAGAATTTGCTGTCTTTTTCTCGAGACCATAAAACAATTCCGATATCAGAAGGATTGAGCGATTACAAAAAACCTTCCAACATTTTGCCCTCTGTTCACTTCAGTTTGTTGGTCCGATTCTTTCTTATACTGCCAGTTGTCAGTTAATCGATCTCAAATCTCCAAATAGCCGAAGGACTATCCTTCGGTTACTTTTATTTATGATATTATACGAGGGGCGATCGATTATCCACTTCTGCTTGAATGCATCTACTTCAATATTCCCACAAGAGACTTGCGCAATTATGAAATTCTGGTTTCGAAATCGCGTTATAACAGTTTATGGTTCTAACTCACCTATATTTAGATCATTAGAACAGTTTCTGTCAAATCGTAAATTTAAATTACTTTGTCTCTGTATAGCCTATAAGAAAATGTACATATTATTATTCAATAAATAAATAAAGACTGTATATTCACAAAATGCAAAATGTGCAAATGTGAAACATTGATATGGGTTTCGTAATAAAATGAACTAAATTTTTATAAACATCAACGAAAAAACTTACCATGAAAAAGATTTGGAAAGTAGTAACAACACTCAGAGCAAAATACTATCTATTGTGAGTAACTGTATGGAGTTATGTGTTAAGATAAGTTTTATTTATTGAAAGAAAAATAAAACTCAAAAATTCGGTATTATTTTACGAACAAATATATGTAGATCTTATTAAATAAGTCTTAACTTTGATGTTAAATGCAAAAGTGAAAATATAAGATTTAAATAATAAAAAAAATTAGAGAATATATTTTTAATAGTGATCGCTCCAGACAAAGGCAAACCTCCGAGTGTATTTTGGCATTGAAAAAACTTGTAATAAAAATCATTTACCGTTCGAGGTCGGCGTAAAACTGTAGGCACTTCAATTTGTGATACAACATCAAGACATTCACCAAAGATAATACGATACGAAACTCTTTGCTTCGCGAGAGCGCTGCCAAAATGTGAATTTTTTTTATCACAGTTTCCATTAGTGCCACTACGAGTAGATCAAAGCAATTTTGGGAATTTGTTGAGAAATTTCTGGTGGTTTTACTCAGTCAAAGGTGTAAATGTTCTGTTAATGTTGTTATTATTTAGAATTGCTAATAAAATTGACACCGTAATTAAGTTAGTTAGTTTTTGTGAAGAGAACACAGCATATTTTCGGATTTCATTTATAACGAATGGTAGCTTTTCGCGTGTTCGCTGTTCACTGATCTCATGAATTGGAACTTCAAAAAAAATTTCAACGAAGACTGTGGAGAAAAGCAGTGGAGACAATCGTATTGAATGCTCAGCTAGAGATGCACAGTCAACCTCAATGAAAATGTGTTCATCTATAGCACTCAATATACTTTTTTAATTCTTTGTCAACAGCATTATGGCTCTTTAAAAATTAAAACAATTATGTGAACCGATTATTTCAAATATGTGTAAAAATTATAACTACCAACAGTCGATAAAGGCAGCTTCTCATCTCATCCATATGCAAATTCGATCAAAAGGGCAGAACGGGATACGTAAGTAAATGTAACCAAAGTTTTTTTATTATGCTTTATGAAAATTAAGAGTTATTTTTGACAAACTTAAGCAAAATATAGCGTACGACCGAGGAGCAGATCGAGTGGTGATTCATTTTCGCGTTTGTTCAATACTTTCCTCAATTTCTTTGTTTTGTGACCTGTTCAGAACCAGGTGACAAATTAGTGACTTTATTTTGAGACTAGAGGCTTGAGACGGCTTGCTGAATACCGAATAGTCTCAAAATTAATCTCACCACCGAAAAGTCTCAATTAATGACTAGAAACTGTTTACAGACTATCGGGATAGATTTGAGACTTTCAATTAAAGACTTTTTTGTGACCTCAGACGATTTTGGTATTCAGTTAGCAACAGCTTCAAAAATTTTTACCAAAGACTATGGTGAAAAGCAGTAGAGATAATCAGCTTATGGTATGTTCAGCTAGAGATGCACAATCAACCTCAATGAAAATGTGTTTATCGATAGCACACAATATACTTTTTCAAATTCTTGTCAGCAGCATTATTGCTCTTCAAAATACATTCGATCAAAATGGCAAAACAAAACTCATAAGAACATGTAAACAAAGACTTTTTATTATGCGTATTGAAAATTAAGTATTATTTTTTTTTACAGATTTAAGCAAAATATAGCGAATGATCGAGGAGCAGATCGAGGGCTTCTTCATTTTCTCGTTTATTCAATACTTTCCTCAATTTCTTTGTTTTTTTTTGACCTGCTAAGGACCAGGTGACAAATTAGTGGTAGAGTTGAGACGGCTTATTGCACACCGAATGGTCTCAACTGAATTAAAGGTTTTGTTCCTACTAAACTTGCTTTGAGATATCTGATTAAAAATTGTGTATATTAAGCTTACGATAAATTTCGATTCAGATTACTTAAAAACTGTATGAGATTATAGCGTACAATGAATTTCGCCCGACGACCATTCGCGGCGATAGATTTATTTCTATCGCTGACGCCAGCGGCCAAGCCGAAATCAAACCAGGGTTACTGCATTGCTTTGTTATTTCAATGCTATTAAATAAAATAACATGTAATCAATTTTATTGTAGGGTTTAAAGTCAAACAATTTGTATTGGATTGTTTTTAGTTTTAGCTTATCTTTTCATATTATTTTGCATTTGTTTTACATGAATATCTTTTGAACATACGGTTACTCTAACTTTCGTTACAGATAAAAGCGACGGAATCTGCAGTTTTTTTTTTTTGTTAAGTATTTCGTTCGCTGTCGCTTCAATTGTATTAAAGTAGCGAAATAATACGGCGAACGTTCGAGCTCGGCTTTGGAAAAGTGAATTTGTGGTACATACATAGATAAATCTAAAGTCTAATTTTTGTAAGTATTTGAATTATTCAATTATGCTTAGCGCAAACTTTATTTCTTAAAGCCGAATTTTCTGGACAAAGAATTATTGCGGAAACAACGAAAGGAAAGAGCACAAATGCATGCATGACTTAAGAAAATAAGAATGTTTTTAAACGTATATGCAGGCGAACCAAATACGAAATAATAACCGAAACCAATAATTTTAATCAAGTATTAATTAATAATTAAGTAATTAAGTATTAATTAACAATAATTTTTTTAGTGTTTTCGAGGTTGACGTCTTATGTGTACTATTAATGAAAATAACATACGATACAAGCAGGTGGTTTAAAACATCAGTATTTGGTGAAATTTAATTGAAATTTCTTTAAAACCTCAAAAATATTATTTTTATAATCTTCATTACACACTTTTTCAACTATCCTGGAGAGCATTTTCATTAAAAAAGTTTAAATCTCCAAGTATGTAACATAGTTAAAATACGATTATATTAAAATTTTCGTCAACTTTGCCAAAATACTCTCAAATTTCATTTACTTGCAGTAAGAAGACTTTTATCTAAGAAATATTGCAAACGGTTTATTTTAAACGCCATTTTGATTCGAGCATATCTTATGAACTAATTACGAAAGCAAAACAATTTTCCAAAATGTTAAGAAGAGGTTATATTTTATATAAAACCCCATTAAATTAATTTTAAAAAATATCTTGCATATACACACATGTACGCTTTGCAATTGAATGAAAAATTTCATCTGTTTTCACTGTACAATCTTCTAATAATTGTACTTAATTTTTTCTAATATAAGATATTACTTTTGGAGGGAAAAATAGTGAGCTTTACTTAGTAAGGCATTTGTCATTAAGACTGAAAACATTTGACGAAATAATACTAAACGTAAAGGCGAATATAAACTCAGGCGTAATTTTTTAGCCCTTAAAACTTGTTTACGAAAAACGTCGGATGTGCTATGGGGGAGTAAACTCGATCCGTACTCGACTCCCATTTTTCATTAAACGGTAATGTCGACACCGACGTATGCACTGAATAATTCACCGTGAACTGTATGTTTCTGGTAATGTCACTTTTTTACTTTATCCGCACACTGCATTATCGATCGTTTTTTGATAATACCGAATGCCGTCTGAAGTGAGTATAACCGCAACCATCCGCCGGCAGCCTTAATAGGCATTATTACCTCAACAAAGTGATATTTCAAAAGCCGCACTGATTTATTGACATCGGACAGTAATACGAATTTTTTGACAATAACAATCCACTTCATTTATCAAGGTCAAGCAGAATCGCGGGTATTGTCCACAAAAGAAATGACAGAATCACACACATTAGAAAATATAGAAAGTTTTTTCCGCCAAGTACTTGAAGACGAATTGAAGATTTTTGTCAAGTTGTTTGTATTACTGCTGATGACGCCACTGACGCCAAAGGTTTGCAGAAACGTAACCATTTTTGTGGCCCATACTTTAAATTTAATAGTTTCTGATTGTTTGAAAGATAATGAGTAACTCTCTCCTCTAACGGGGAAATGTCGAGAAATGGTTACTTATTTTAAAGAAGTAACATGGCGCCCTGAAAGCATCAAGAACTTAAACTACACCAAGATGTGCAAACACGCTGGAGCTCCCATATATCATGCTTGATAGATTAGACAGACTCAAGAATCTACTAACAGCTGCATTGTCTTCCTTGCCTTCATCTCCTGATAACTTGACCTGTGGTGAATGGAATGTGTTACATAAGTGCGTGATTATTTTGAGACCAGTGGGGGCAACTTACTACTATTTTGTCTAGTCAACAGTATCCTACATTGTCGTTATCCCGCTTATCCGAAGTGTTCAATCATCACTCAAGAACTATTCAATGTTCACTAATACGGCGATATCTTTACATAATAAACTTATAGAAGCCATGGAAAGGTGTCTAAGGGCTTATGAAACTAATAGAACAGCAGCTAAAGCCACAATTATTGATCCGAGGTTTAAAAAGGTTTGGTTTGGAATGAAAAAAAATATTGAGATTGTTAAGAATTAGGTCATTGAGGAATTAACATGGCATGAACATGAGCCCTCTTTTTCTCCCAACTCAAACAAATGTCAATTACAAAAAAGTTGCGTGACGTTTCGTTTCCTGTGGCAAGAACTCTCGTCCAATTTACCATACACAGAAATCAGATTCTAATGTCACTCAGCAATCGTCAAATTAGACTTGGTATGGTGAAATTGGACGAGATTTTGTGTTAGAGAAATGGTGGGAGTGAAGCAACTTCTTTGTAATCTACGTTCTTTATGTGCTGCCTATCGAAATGATCGTTGCAATGTAAAACTTTATAGATATTTCGTAAGTTGTTTAAGGAATCATAAATCTGAAAAGTTTGCATTTGATACACCATTTGTCCCTGTGCGGTAGGTAGATGAAGGAGATATGTATGTACTTACAAAAATGTATAAATTTGTATGTGATTAGAAAACGTGTTTATTCTATCGCTTTGTATTGTTGTGTATACATATGTACATACATACGTCGTTTTCTTTTTCATTCTATCATTTCCTAAGTTGTTTCTTTCGTCACAGCTATGTAACGAAATCAGCTTTAAAAATTTTCATATCCGCTGATAGATATATAGCCGCGGCGTAGTAGTATGTACATACATATATAGTTGGCTTAATGTCAAATTAAGCTTCAACTAACTTTAAAGTCGGGTTCTTTTTTTTACTGAGAATTTCGTAATATCACGATTCCTTAACGAATAAATGGCATACTAAAAATTCGTTTGATCAGCTCTTTTGACCACCGTTGAAGATCGAATACATCTCAAAATAAGGGTCTAAGGTAAAATAAAGCAATAAATGTTTTTTGTAACTTATTATTTAAAAAATGAAAAAAGTTGTCGCCTGCTGCAAGTTGCTGAGTTGAAACTCAGGATCTCTTCTATGGCTAGCCAATGAACTATCTACCTGTCGGCTAGTGTGGAGATCAGCAACGGATGCAAAATCGCAATTTTGTTTTGAGCCAGTTCCTTTCTGTCTCTTCAAACTGACTATGAACTGAATCGAGGGAAGTGTCCAAATAATAGTCCATGGTCATGCTATGATGATCATTTGCCACCACCAATCCCAACGCTCTTTATTTATTTCGTTAGATACACATTTATTTTAAAATTTCCTAATTACAACATGATATTTATTTATTTTCTTATTTGAGCACTACATAGCGAAAGCATAAAATCGATTGCTTTTGAATTTAGTTGCGATCGCAACATCAAACTATAGATATATTGTAGTTTGATTGGTCATTTCATAATTCATTTTCTTCGTCAGAATAAGTAAATCTTATAAACGATCTGTAACTAGTTGCTTAAAGTTTATGTAAATCGGACTAATCTTAAAATCAATACATATTTCATAAAAAATACCTTCGTTTTTTTTTGTAGCTATTATTTTTCGAAAACCATTCGGAAGTTTTTTCAAGATATACATTTTCTAATTAATCACTGCCAGAACACATGGTTTCTCCAGCATTCCTTGCATATTGCTCATTGTAATACATCAGTATTACTAAATTATCAAACGTACATATTTGCATATGTAACTTTAAAAGCTTACACACATAAGCATACATATACAAACATTCGGATGTATGTATGTATGTGTGCAAGTAGTTTACATTTAAAATATAGCTCTTTGTCAAATTTCCTTAAAGTAACGCTTTGCTTATTGCTAATTTATACAAGCATACATATGCGTGTAGAAATGTACGCATATCTCTCCACGATTCAAAAAAATAAATATACTACATACATATTGCATGGGTTTCTGGAAAAATTGACGGTATCACTTGAATATATGCATGTATGTTTTTAGAATTATAAATATATATATATGTATATGTATATTAGTCTAAGACGCTTTGCGGGTAAAAGGCAAAATACTGTTATAATCGGAGCCGCAGATTAGTGGCCATCATTGGCTATAGTCTGTGGTTGTGCTTCCTGCGAAGTACGTGGCAGCAGATATTGTTGAGATGATTTTGTTTGAAACAGATCGGAAACGGAATACGCCTGAAAAATATTAAAAAAAAAAATTGTTTTATCCGTTTTAATAAAGTTAATAAAGTTTGAATTAAAACACTGTTTTAATATAAAAACAAAAAGGAATTTTACTGTCAATGAATTTATATAGCTACCATTTAAGATATATTGTATCCTTAATTCCGAATGCCTACTTTTAAATAGTCATACTCGTAGTCGTATGTTCATTTGTATATCATTTTACATTTGTAAAATACTGTTTGTTTTAAATAAAGATCAATCTACAATTTTGCAACTTTATCGTGTAACATCCTCTTCTTTCATTACGTCCTATGCAGTCTCCCGAGTTTCTCCAAAAATTTGGGACCCCTACTCTTTGTAGTTTTTATTAATGATACAACATTTCTAGCTGCTTTAATTACACTAAATTTATCTTATGTATGTATGTATATGCTGATGACTTAAAGATATACTCGGTGATTGGGAGTATTGGTAATATTAATAATAATCTTTAATCTGATTTAGATGATGTGGCTACCTGATGCAAAATAAATAAGCTAAATATGCAAGTATTTTGATTTCACCTATTCCAAATCTCGCTCTTCTCTACCTACATCTTATCATATAGATGGCTCTAGATTATCCAATTCACCTCTAGATTCTTTTTTCGCAGTCTATTCTGTACTTGTTTTTATTCGAAAATGCAGTTCAGGTTTTACTGATTCTTATAGGTACTCCAAAAGTTGTATATATATTTCTTAAGAACGTTCTAAGCTAAAATATGATACTTCTATTTGGAGGCCATATTACATATGCCACATGGTAGTCTTGGAATGGTTCAAAAGGCGATAATGTGAATGTTTCTGAACGACATGGATCTGTAAAACTATGAAACATCTTTCAATCGCAGTTCTCGATAGGTTCTCACTCTGAGCAGACGTATTTGCTTACTCTGGATTTTCTGTTGTGGCTATTCTTTCGGTGTGTGACATGCGGGCACGTGTTTCTGTTTAAATCGCTTTTCCGAGTGACTTACTTTTTCTAGAGTATATCCCAACGCAGTGCTTTAATACTGTGCCTAAGCTAAGTATGGCCCCCGGGCCACCAAATCTCGGGGACAATAGGTTTGCGTTGCTTGCCTCAGGTCCCCAGCCTAAAAGAAAAAAACCAACGTATACCCCAATAAACTTCCCTTACTTACCACAGTCGAAAAAAGAAAACCCTAAATTTCTTACAATTCATGCTACTGATACAAACAAACCGATATCCAAATACTCGTGCTTTCCTGTGCACAAAGCGCTGGAATCTATTAGGAAGGAAGTCATTTCAATCTCCGAACTACGTGATGGTAATTTATTGCTTATAGTTAAAAACTCCCAAATAGCACAAACATTTATTTCTGCTAAAAAACTGCTTGGAGTATGTGAAATAGAAGTGAATTACCATGAAAATCTAAATAGCTCAAAAGGTACTATTTATATGCCCCATGCTTACACAATGTGAACGAAAAAGAGATAATTGAAAGCATGAGTGCATTAGGTGTTATGGCTGTTCATAAATTTTCAAAGCGGGTGAATAATGCACAACAATACATTGGACCCGTTCTTCTTACCTTCAACCTGTATAAGCTCCCAGAAAAAGTGGAAGTATCTTGGTGTAGACCAAAAGTTAGGCCTTATTACCCAAATCCGATGAGGTGTAAATCCTGCCAACTTTTGGGGCGTACGGTTAAACGCTGCAACAATGCTCCCATCTGTCAATCATGCAATTTCCCTCCCCACCCTCCCCCATGTTCACGTATCTTCTGAGCAAATTGTGCAGGTGATCATCCGTCTTCCTCTAATGCTTGCCCGAAATATATGCAGTCAAAAGAAGTATTGAAAATCAAATGCCAAAAAAAAGGTCAATGCGCGAAGCAAACGACTCAACTTCAGAAAATAATAAGGATCTACATGTAAGCAAAACAATTCCCTTTTTTATGTCAAATGAACTCAACTCCAAATCTTTACCTCAAATTTCATCACATACTCCCCTTCAATTAGATTCCACTCTATCCCATATTCTCGCACAAGATCTAAATATTCAAAATGCATACTCTCCTCAAATGCAAACAACACTCGAATCAGACTCTTCTGCAATTAAAACCAAATACAGACGACAATTCTCAATAATATAATATAATACTAACTAAAAATTACTCTCAATGTTTAAGGTTTTACAATGGAATTTGAAAATTGTTTACAATAATTACACCGAACTTGAACTTCTAATAAAAGAGTATTATCTAAGCGTTATTGCTCTCCAAGAGACTCACTTAGTTATTGATAAATCGGCAGTCGTCCCAAAGCAATTTCAAAGCTATTTTCCTAATTTTCCACATAACACACAAAATAAACAAGGTATTGCAGTGTTAATTAAGAAAGATATTCCACATAAACCCATAGATATACATTCCAGTATCGCCGTACTTGGTATAGACATTTCGCTCAGTTTTGAGTTGACACTTAAACAATTTATATCTACCACCTCAACAGAATTTCACATTTAGAGATTTAAATAATATAGTCCGATCAATACCAACTCCTGTATTAATTGTTGGGGACTTTACCATTTGGAGTCCTTTTTGGGGCTCCCAAGTTTCCAATAAAAGAATCGAAATCTTAGAAGATTGGATTCTATCCGAAAATCTTACAGTGCTAAATGACAACAAACCGACACATTTTTCTACACATTCCTCATTCAGCAACATAGATTTAACAATATGCTCAACGAATATAGCGCCCAAAATTAGCACTAATACTTTAGGTGAGCTATACGGTAGCTATCACTACCCTATTGCAACAATTTTACAAACGAGCTCTATTGACAACACGACCACATCCCCCAAATTCCTGACAGACAAAGCCGACTGGGAAAGCTTTAGGTGTAAGGCTGCCCAACTCTGCAGTGAATTAGATACCTCCAACAATATTAACCGTGAGGCAGCAGTGATCACGAAAATTATTCGTAGCGCAGCTCATCACTCTATTCCTCAAACGTCCAGAAGAAGGCCTAGAAACTCTGTACCCTACTGGAATGGTGAGCTCTTCAAGCTAAGGAATGAAAAGCAACTCCTTTGAACAGAATTTAAAAGAAATAGGTCAAACGATAACCTAACAAGGTACCAAAAGGCCAACGCTTTTTTTAGGAAAAAATCCAAACAAGCAAAAGGAGAATGCTTGAACAAATTTTCCGAAAAAAAGGCCAGAGCGGATATCAAAATGATTTCAGGTTCATATAAACAAACAACTATACCTCTAGTAAACGGTCCGAATGGTCCTATACTTAAACCAAAAGATATAGCTGATCATTTTTCCATGGTTTGGTCTAACTATTCGCATGATTTGAATTTCCATTCATCTTTCGTCTCAACCAAAAAAGAATACCTTAAGAAGGCAACGTTCATTCCTCTCCGCAGCTGTGTTTGAAAACGAAATTTTCCTCATTGGTATAACAGCTACCAATCAACTTAAAACTCAGAATAATTTGCTTATATAATAATATACTGACAAAGGGTATAGTCCACAAATTTGGAAAAATGCCATTGTCCTGCCTATACCAAAATCGAACAGTATTTCAACGGAAGTTCTTGGATACAGGCCGATCTCACTACTTTGTTGCCTAGGGAAACTGTTGGAGAAAATTGTTTCCAAGCGGATCTCTTGGTACGCCTCAAAACATAATTTAATTAGTTCACAGCAAGTCGCTTTTAAACAAGGACAAGGTACCATAGATGCTTTGCTTGTCTTTGATAACTATGTATCGTCCGCACTTCCAAACAGAAACCACGTTTCAACTTTGAGCCTGGACTTTGAAAAAGCCTTTGAGCGTGTCGGTGTACACGTGGTCTTACGACAAATTGAAAAATGGAAAAGTATATAACTTTGTGAAAAACTTTTTGTTAAATCGCAAGTTCAAAACTAAAGTAAATTCAGCCTTCTCAAACAGTTATGATCTCTACAACGGTATACCCCAAGGTTCTCCACCGTCAGTAATTTCGTTTGTCATAGCGTTTAACGAAATAAGCGACATAATTTCTAAATATTATAATGTTTCGCATATTTTTTACGCTCCTCTTCAGTTAATCGAAAACTACCACTCATTAAAAATAATGTGAGTACCAGGGCATAAAGGAATTGCAGGAAACGAACTAGCAGATCAGCGCGCTAAGTCCGCCGGAAAAGAGCCTTTAATCACTATCCAATTACTTAACAAGAGAGACCTGCGTAATTTCTTTTATTATCAACAGCATGAAAAACAAATGAAGGATTGGATATCTATCCAACACCACTACACACAAATCAATGGTGACAGAAGCACCCCCAAGTATGCAACATCATGCCGATGCAACGATATTAAATCCTTCGTCACACACATGCTCAGTGAATTTACTCAGTTCACCTCTATCAGAAGAAATATATTTAATGATTACAACCCCCTCTACCTCCTAAAAACCACTTCAGCCGAAAACATCGAGAAAATTGCTAGGTACTTAGATTTCACAAATCTTTGAAAAGTAATTTAGTTTCCTGTAGCGGTAGACTTAAGTCACATAATTTTATTATTATTTATTTCAATTTAACACTTTCCTATACATAATATGTTTTTTTTATCTACCAGACAGCCGAAGGCCCTGGCAGCCAGTGCTCCTCTTTTGCTGTGCAATAACAATTGTATTGTTGTTTCTCATTTAATAAATAAATAAATAAATAAATCTTTCGATCGAAGGCGATATTTCCTCGCGTTATAACTTTGGTAATTAGGTAATAAAATTGTTAATTTTTTTTGCCTTTGGGAAAGTATACAATTTCAGTTACTCAACTACTACTACTCAATTTTTTGGGGTTGCTGTAAATTACAATGTTTTGCAATGTTTTTATTTGTAAAAAAAAAAAAACGGTATAAAAATTTTAAACTTTTCATTCAGTAATACGCAATTTTGAGAACCATTTAATTTTAGCAAATTGAGGTGGTTAAAAATTTGCCTTGATTTTCGAGAATTTGCTTCCATATAATGAAAATGTCGTGCAATCATTTAAAATAACTACTAAATATAAAGAAATGTACTATAAAATATAATCCTTATTTCATTAAAATCAAACGGGGAAATGCAAAATTTGTTTTTCCATTTCACAAGGTAAGCTTTCAATCCCGAGGGGCACTTTCTAAATTTTTTAACTGCATAAATTAGCGAAGATTTTTGGTTTCTGCCCAGACAGACAAACGGTTGTAGTGCCAAATAATAAGAGGAAGAGTTATTAACAATAAATTCAAATATTTTTATTCAGCTTCAACAACAGCCAAATGTACGAGGACAATGCATGGAACTCTTTATAATTATAAAATAGGATTCCTGATTCTGATGGTTCCATCATAAATATTTATCCGCCCACCTGGAACTTCTGCAACTCTACTCAGTTAACTATACGTCACATCCTACTACAATGTATGACGAGGTTAGTTCGTTGAAAGTGCCCTAATTTATACGCACATTTAAAAAAAAAGAAAATGTTGATTTTCCATTTCACATATACATACATCTCTCCGAATACCGTTTTCCTTTTGTTTGATGGCGCATTAATACAGAGAGCCATTTTTCGTTTTTGCAAATTATCCATTATAAAACAAAAACACACAATACATATAAATAGCATGACATTGTGACCGTGCAGCATCGATTATCATACAATAAGCGATGCTAAATAAAAAACGATAAGTAAAAATCAAGGAACAGTTGAGTGTAATGCTAATATCTCAAAAGGCATCGTTCCGTTTGGTTATGGGAGAGCACATTTTTCGATTATTATCGAGAAAATTTAGAGCCGATAGTAATTATTGATATATTACCACATTTCTTCTTAATTTATTAACATATTTTACTTAAGTTCATCGTAAGCCATAAATTAAGGTAGTGTGCCCGGCTTTTGAAAAGGAAGTAGGTGGTTTTCATGTTGAAAAAGTGAAGCGGCCCTGTCGGATTTTAATGCGCCCACAAAGATTCGTTTCAAGTGGCAAATCTGCTTTGGTTTTAATAAAACTGGTTGGCCGAAAAGCAATATAGACAACTGAGAAAACTTTGGAACTTGGCTAAAAAGAGCAATTAATTGAGCCAACGCATTTGCCGGGTGGCTGCCTTCTATCATTTTGTGTCCTGCCACCCAGCTTTAAATCGCTGCCAGAAGACTTGAAGATCGATTCTATTGAATAACATTCAATGGTAGCAGTCCAAGTGCGTATAAAAATATGTAAACTTATCACTCTGAGCATTGGGTATTTGTGTCTCAATCACGCGTATATTCCTAATTCCTGCGAAATTCCAAACTTAGTGTTCGAGAAACACTGTAATAATAAGAAATATTTACTACTAAACATAAATCTATTATGTGATCACATATCAAAACTTGAAAACAGTGTAACTTCAAAATTGTACGAGTACATCAATTTAAACGAGATTTGGTAGAGGGTGTCAAAATGTGTCGGTACATACATACAGTACATAACATACATATATAATAGATAATCCTTTAATGTGAAAGCTTCTAACCACACTGCACCTAATAAACTTCATCTATAAATTTTGAAAGCTAAAAATGGCTGCAGAAAGTTTAATATTTCGTCATGGGGAGACGTTACGAAAAAGATGAACGATTTTTTTGGGAATATGAAGTGACAGTCCTTTCCGGATAAAAATCCGGCTAATACCGGTATCGTATCGTAGACTCGACTACCGTGGGAACGAAATTCGTTGTTGAAACTACCATTGTTTATTGTGGGGTAACGAACCCATGCACGCATGCACACAAAAGGCGGAGAAGAGGGCAAGAACCTTACAAAGGAAATTGTTCCAATCAAAAAACAAATGAACCCTGGAAAAAAAGTTTCTAATTTTGATGAAATTTTTTCTTCAAATTGCGATTTTTTCTCCCGATTGAGTAAAGATTTCTCGAAAATTATTAAAAACCTACATGTTTTCTCTAAAAGTAGTAAATATTTCTTAAGCACCATTTCATTTCCATTTTTCTTGCGTTTAATAGTTGTTTATCTTTAATCCACTTAATTTTAATTTTTTGATTCTACATATACATACATACATATGTACGAGCATGTGTATATAAATATTTTTTATAGGTTAGGTGTGGAGTTCTGTGTCTTGATGAACCAAATTAAACATTAGAACACTAATAACTGCTTTGAATTTATTTTTTTATCAATAAATGTAAATATATTTGACAAAATATCAAACAAATAATTTATAATACCTTTTGAATACTTTCTTTACATCTTTTAAACATTTATGAATATTAAAATTGTAATAAAACTTGTTAAAAGTTAGTTGAAATTTTTTGTTGCCGAACCGTTTTACAAAAAGTATGTAGACCTTTTTTATTTTAAGTCTGACTGGCTTAGATCAAATAGGTAGGTACTTGAAAATTTCCCCTCTTAAGTAAAACAAAAAATTTTTCGGAAAACTGCAATAACAAAAGAAATGATGTAAGAAATAAATTTAATCAAAGCGAAGTATCCAGTTCTTAAGAGCAATAAAAAAATGCATATAAAGATAAACTCAAGTAATGAAAAAGAAATTATCTTCTATGAAAATTTGTTTGCTTTAAAGGAATAAAATTGAATTTGAAAAGTTATAAATAGTTTTGATATTGAATTTAAATATTAGCGTAAATACTATGGCACCACAATTTCATGAACATTTTTCGTGGTGGTACTTGGCCGGGGATTACTCTATAAGGATATCTGTTTATAAATATTGGAAGAATTTAATTAACCTGTACACCTGTATTCTATTGAAATAAAACAACTACAATTTTAAATGTTTCACTAATTTTATTTTTTCAACTTTTCATCTTGAAAACTAAATTTTTAGATTTCCTCATATCTACAAAATTTGCAAAAATACCATCCCAAGGTAATACTCTGTGAATATAGAACATTTGTTTATAGCTATCAATTCTCTTTATTTGTCTTAACGGGCCAAACTGTATTCCAATTGAACCAATCCTTCGGGAGAAAGTAACTCTAGAAAAATGAAGGAGATATGTATATATTGTATATCATCAATGAGCCTTTTGATTAATTCAATCCCATATTTGGGTATTTTAAATGAACAGAAAAAGGTGAGTAGGAATACTTGAAAACTAAAAGTGCAGGTAATAATATTGTTCATAAAGTTTTTCATGCTAAAACTTATTCGTATATTTTTTTATTAAAATATAGCTCGTTCTATTGCAAAAGCCATATACATATATGTAAGTACAAATTTCGGACTTTGTAGAACTTGAAACTTTTTAATTAATATGCAGTTTTGTAGGCTATGCAATTTTAGTATAATAACGTGAATATTTTATCAAACATCAGCGAACATTTTTAGTCACTTAATTTTACTCAATTTGAATGATTAAAAAGTTCGAAATTTTTATGAGAATTTTTTTCAATGTGCTGAATTTTCGGGAATATTTAAATCTAGGCTTATATGTTTTTTGCGAAAAAGTTTTAGCATTAACAACATTGTGAATAATATCAGTTTTCGCCAGTTGAAGTTTTACCTATTCAACAGCCCTTATACATATGTACATATTTTTTGTGTGAAATTATTTTTTCATGATTTGAATGACAAAAATGGGTGAAAAAAATCAAACAATTAAAATATATTTACTTCAGCTCCATGTGACCATTTGCGATTTGACTTGACTATATGTAGCTATTTAAAGTCAGAAAACGAGTTGTATTCTGTACGAATGTGATTTTGCATGTATTTTGCCAAATTCGCGTTGAATCTATTTATTCAGGGCGTACACCTTACTCTTTAACTGTCATCAGAATAAATTTGATGTAATTGTCATGAGCAGTTTAACAAATATGGCCGTTGTAAGTTTGGTAATACTTCAATTGCTGGACTCTGTGTATATGTACATATGTATATGAAGTACATATGTAAGTGGTATGTACATATGTGGTACAAAGATAAGATTATTGTTGGGACCAAGCCGATAAAAGCCTACCAAGCAAATAACATAACTTTGGTTTTAATTGATTTGTAAAATACTATTATTTCAAACTACACAATCAATGAACGTAGAACCAAAAATAACGCTCGCTGATTGATATTAGAATCTGATTCGATCCAAATAGATCACATTTTTCTCTAATAAACGCTCAAAGTTGTATAGAAAAAGCGTTGTTCCATCATATTGTTATCCCAGTTATTAGATGAGAAATATATTTTATTTCGTAGATAAGAGATTTTTTAAGTTGTCTGATCAACGTTGTTACACACGGATATTGATGAAGACGGCGATGGAGAAGAATATAAACATAATGATTGTGAAAATGAAAGTGAAATTGTAAATGAAGACAAATATAAAATAAACACCATACGGATAAAGGATGAGCGGAGAGAACGATTGAACTTCGGCTTCGGCTTCGGTCATGCTCGGCCACCATAGTTCGTTTCGGTTTCGGCGAGTCTTCGGCCAAAAAGAGTCGAACTCTTACCGAACATTTGAACATTTTTTATTTATTTATAAATTGTATAAACTTGTATTGTTAATATGTTTCTCTTTGCAAAAAAAAAAACAAAAATAAATAAGACTTTCACATTCACATGATAGCGATATGATTTGCAGTAACAATACTTTAAGAAATTATTCATTACATAACGAATTGGACACTTTCTCAACGAACATTTGCTGCCAAGAAATTGTGACTTTTTAGAACTTTTTCAAGCTCATACATATGTATCTAGTGAATCGATGTCATTTAAACTAAATAAATATAATAAAATTCTAGAATGTTTGTTGATTATTAGATATTTAGACCTTGAAAATGTTCAGTTCGCCTAAATTGGATGAAGTTCCATTCGGCCCAGCCTTAAAACATTAGTTACGAGTATATAGATGAAATAACTCTTATTAACAATGGTAAACATATTTCTCATCTAATAACTGGTATGAAACAACCTTTTCGTTAAATTTCAGAATTCAAGCAACGTTTTAAATTTTTTTAAATGCGAAAATTTTTCAGTTGAACTTCATATAAATATATAAGCATATAACACAATGTAAGTTATATATATATATACACATACATAATCTTCGCAAACTATTATTTTACATTCGAAGATAAAAGAGAATGATTACTACACATTTACTTTAAATAATAACTATTACAAAAGCATTTATTAAAAATCACTTGGAAATTGTAAGTATTTTTAAAGATTTTTATCTGGGCTCAACATTTAACATTTTATAATATGTATGTATGTACATTGCCTAAAGATAATTCAATAGTTTTCATATGCAATAGTGGATTAAAATTAGCCTTAAACCTCAAAACTCTCTTTTTTTGTTAACTAAATAAAATGAGTCCATAACTTTATATATGCCCATAACTAAATGTATATACACATGTATATATATTTCGAATAAAGGGAAATCGATCTATAAATACGATTTTTCCAAAAAACATCTCCCTTTAATTGGTTTAAATTTGTGTTATTATAAATTAATTCTCAAAACACATATCTAACTAATGTAAATAGTTTTTCTTTTATAAAACCTTTCAAGCATTATAGAATATGAGATTTCGACATTACTCGGAACGAATACGAGTAGAAAGCGGTGCAAAAAGAAACTAAACTGAAGCGTGCAAATTTGTTTGCCAATTTTCGTTCAGTGCTATTATGTTATTATCAAAGAATGTAGATTACAAAGAAGTTGTATCACTCAACCGTTCCTCTAACAGAAAATCTTGTCAAATTTCACCATACCAGAACCAATTTGACTTTTGCTGAGGAAACGCTTGTTTGTAATCTACGTCATTTGCTATTTCCATCTCAAACCAAAAGTTAATCATCTCAAATTGAAGTTAATAATCATCGCTAACCACACAGTGGTTTGAGGTTGACAATTCATATAAGATGTATCATGATTACAAATACAAGATCTCAACGTACATAAGTATGTTTGTTTTACTTTTTAGTAGAGAGAATGACACCGAAACTAGAAAGACAACCACAAACAAACGGCTGGAAAGTCAAAAAGGAAAGGAAGAGAAATTATGCAATTCCAAAGTAAATAGATAGTGGAAATGTAAACAAAACCAAGAGCTTTGACCAAGCCCACACGACAACGGAAATCAGTTGTTTATTTATCATTCATGATATTCTGTGAAAACAAGTTGAAAGTACATGTTTTCGTCCTGCAAAAACTGTCTAACTTTATTACGAACCAATCATGATAATCTCGAAAACATCTAAACTTTCGTTGTGTTTTCATAAGCCACTCTGTGTTGGTTAACTTTTTGCCAAAAAAATCAATGATGTTACTAGTTTAGAAAAAGGAATAGGAACAATAATAAGAAAAATCGGGGTGTTCAGAAACTGAAATATTCATAAAACGCGGCACTGCTTGGTGTGCACAGAGGGAAGCTTTTATTTTGAAGGTCAGAGGGCATTTTCTTATAGTAAAAAGGAAAATAATATGCCATCGAAAAGGAGCTATTAAAAATAATGCTGTTTGGGCGATCATGTTTAATATTGAAAACATCTCCTGAAAAGAACTTGTTTTCATTGCCATGGGGATATGGTATTACATTAATTAAACCTGTTTTGTTTGGTTTCACGGCAGTTATTTTCACAAAGGTTGCATAGAGGATCAAATGTATGTAGTTTAAAATCTGATCTTCTCGGTGACGAGATTTTTAAATCACATTTTTGTATGGCGAAATTACGATAATACGATTTTAAAATATGGCGATATATGCGGCTTAAAAATCCATTCAAAATATGCATACAAAGGAGTATACATTTGTAAATACTGCGTCACACCGCCCGGTTTGTGCAAATACTCTCGCATATGCCGTAAAGTTTGCACGTCCAGTCTCCCTGATGTACATATGGAAATGAATATGCAGTAAAAGAAGGGATACAAAAAGTGGTATCACTGCAAGCTTGTTACTAATCAGGCAACCACAACTTACATACATACATATTTAGTATGTAGGTATGTTCAAAACATCTAAATTACGAATATACCTCGCTAAATTGAAAAATCCGTATTTTTTGGTTTAATCACCATAACAGAAGATCAAGAAAAAACGTTCCCACGGCAGTCGATTCTACGATATCGGATCGACTAGATTTATATTGTTACAACAACAACAACAATAAAAAAGGAAGCAATAAAAAAAATTGAGTAAAACTAAGTAAAACAGCCAAGTGTCAGTAAAATGGAGCTTTTAAAGCGAAATCGACAGATTTTTTTACAGAGTGGTTTAATTCTAGATTAAAGGTATTTGCATAATAAAAAACCGAAATAGAACATAGTAAAATCCATGGCGTTGTTAGTAACTTAACCTCATTTTGGCATGTCTATTCCGGTATAAGCATAAATTAAATATTCATAGATGGTAATCTATTTATTAATTTAAAAAGTTTTTGTAAATAACCAGAAATAGAAAAAAGCTAAATATTTAGGAGTAGTTCTAGTACAATTTTCTTTAAGTTTTGTGGTATAAATATGAAAGTCGAAATTACTGGAACCAAGAATTCCAATTACATAAGTCAAAATTACAACAAAAAAGTCGCTACTTACGATACCTTCTTAGGATTCCAGCATGGTAAAACTCATGCATTTCACATGGTAAAATTCGTTGAAATAAAAGCACTTGGTTCGTGAGTCTACTACGTCACACGCAGTGCAACAATTTTCGCATCACTTATGACTAATATCATATTCACACAAGGACAACGAATTACGTTAACAATTCGTTCTATCAATCGCTGTTGTGAGTTTACGTGACTCATTCGTATACAATGGACACCAATGCAAGGTGAAATACAAAATTATGCATTAATTAAAATGAGTAAATATGCCATTTTTTATTTTGTCCTAAACTTTATTTCTTTACTTTGTTTTAATCTTTTTTGCCTTTGGTTGACATATGATTTCAGTTTCAAAATTTTAATTCAATTGAAAAAACTACGTAATCGGACTGCGAGGTACGAATAGGAGGGTGAATTATAATCGAATTATGAATGGTATAGTGTTGCCGATGCGTTCAACTTTCAAACTATAATTGATTATACCGCATATCCAAAATACTTAGTATCCTACATGTCTTTTTAGTGAATAAGCCTTATTCTCAAATTTTAATAAGTTATTCATTTAACCATTTGTCTAAAAAAAAGTTGTGACCAATTTTTACGTGGGATTTATGTAGGGGTTCTGTGCCTTTAAGGGCAAATATGAGATGAGCAATTTAAATTAAGTTTACCTATTATTTCTCTTTTTTTATTTCCATGACTCGAAAATTAAAATGTCAAATGATCTGTAGTATATAATTCATAATCAAAATGTTTTGGTAAAAATCTAAAACTACCGTTTGTTGTTTATACTTTTCGAATATGACTTGGCGTGAAAATTGTAATAACCGGCCTCTGATTATATATATATATATATATATACATATGTATATTTAAACATAATCGATTTTTGTTCTTAAGATATCATTGATAATATACTTGATAGCTCATTCCAGCTAATGATTTTTACTCAACAAATAAAAATATATACACACATATATGGACATCCTAACAAAAAAAGACGGTAAACTTACTACGATCACAGCCATGAGCGCTCCAATCGTGGACCCGGCCAGCACATCCGACCAATGGTGTTTATAATCGGATATCCGACTTAAGGCAGTATACCAGGCAATCATAATAAATAGAAACTGCAGGAAATGCCGGAACAACTTTGAGCCATGCCAATTCATTCGCGATTGCAAGTATAGCTAAAATTTTTAATAATTTCATTTAAAATATATGCAAAAACTACTCGTCGAATATAATTCCTAATTTACCGCTACATAAACCATTGCAAAGAATGTAAAGCTTGAATGACCACTGGGAAAAGAGAGATGTACTTCTTTCAACAGATGCTTTGTGTAGTCATCGCCTTTACATGTGAAGTCTTCGATGTACCTTCCCACGTTGCTAGGGTCATCGCATGTGGTGCCGTCGGACAAGATCGGCTGGCAGACCTGCATGATGAATATTGTTAAATAAAATTTAATAATTGTTGGCTCTGAATTGCTAAATGAAATGCATTGAAATTTATTTTAAAATGTTATAGATTAATATGCATACATATAGACATACATTAATCAACATATCATTTACACATACATACAACATATACATATATGTATATATATTTAAAACTAAACTCAGTTTATACATACATATAGGAACATCCTTATGCAAATACCGTGAAAATATAAACGTATATACATATATACATATGTTTATTTTCATGTTCGATTAGTTAAAAATATGCAAATAGAGTAAATATGTATGTACATAGAAATACAACTGTTACATAAATAAAATGCATTATATTTTTGTATAACAAATAAGATTCAAGCTTATTTCTTAATTGCATACATATGTATAAATAAGTATTTGTTCCTACAATTGCATACAAAAATCTTTAAGAAATTGTAATATACATATACATCTGTATAAATCTGTATACTTACAAAAAATGAGTTAAAAAATATAATGGGTGATCAGACTCACATTGGTAATAAAATTCTTTATTTTGATTGTAAAATAAAACTAATTACAAAACTATGAAATAAAATTTTAAAAAACGTACATACAAACTGAATCAGACTTCAAATTTCTCAAAGAAAATGTGGAAAGTTTCCACTTGGACGTAATGTTCTCTTCGCTCCTTATGAAAACAAAGCAGAGGTTTTGAATCAACGTTACTTCAATGCGAAAACTTTGCTTTCAATCCATTTCTTAAGGCTAGCTTGAGGAAGTTAACTATTTTTTGTTTAATTTGCGCAGGCACTATAATGTCAAAACGTATGTGAAATTTTATAATTTTAATTCAAATCGCGAAGCGATTGTTCACTCGGAAATTTTGAGCATTTGTAGTATGAATATCGAATAACACATTTACTTGGATTTGCTGTTTCCATAATCAAAAGAGTGTACGTGATAAATCAGTTCACCCAAATTTGGCAATAGTAACATTTCAAAGCCAAGTTACTGTAAACAAGAAGTATTAATATTATGTATAAAGTCACAAATAATAACAGCCCATTCACCACATTTTGGCGAGCACATTTTCGTTTCGCTACTCATACTACACAGCAGGAAAATTCGAGAAAAGATTTTTTCGCAAATCACAATACCACTCTAGGTTTTCCTCAATGTATAAACGACTGCTGTATTCGCCGCCTGTATTCTTAATCTCTTTGCAAGGGACCTAACATAGCATTTCATGAGCTGTATAAAAATTTTCACAAGTTCACTCTCTAGAATCATCCGAACAGTTTTTGTTCCTTGCATTCGATAAACAGAGTGAAGGAAAGTTTCCCACTAATGACATCTTAAGTTAAAAAACGAAATTAACTGTTCAGCAGTGCCGAAATTACCAATTATCTGAGTGAGTTGGAATCTAGCGTGACAGCTAAAAAAAAAGCTATTTAGTATTTCTACCGAAGTTATCCCTCATTTTAATTTTACAGATATGGTGTTCAAATGCCAGCTAATAATAGATGACAATCAATCTCCTTTAAGGCACTTAACATGCTGAAGGATTGATGCAAAACAGTTTAGCAGAAATGTAGTGTGCCAAAATTGAATCAAGTGTGTCGAATGTACATTTTGTTTTAAAGGGGATAAATTTCCATCACTGCCGACGATAAAAAAAATTGTGGAATAAATTAGAACGTAAAATCACATACATATGTGTGTATAAATTTTTAACGATTCGCATAAATCAACAAATCCAGATAAAAAATAAAGCCAGATCATTGAAGTCTATCTTTGATTCTGAGAAAACATAATTTTCAAAAAGTGTATCCAAACGTGGATATAGCAGTTATGTACACCAGTGACAAATTATTCTGATGAGATAAGCTTTTCTTGCTGTCAACTTTTTGTAACTAATATTGGGGCTATTCGTCCAAATGTACAATATTTGTTTGTGGTGCGGCCTGGATTTGAACCCGGGACCAACCGAATGAAGAGCGCACACGCTACACACTCGGCTACGGCGGCCGCACAAACTAATTATCTTTCAAAAATGTAATTAAACACCAATTTACAAACCCTACTATGTTATTGCCATATATTTTTATTAATGAGCGTAATGGGCAGGACTTTCTGTACCGGTCCTTATAAGAAGAAGAAATAGGTCCATGTCCAAGTATATCAAAACAATTTCTATATATACCTATATATTTAAAATTTATTTTATCATACTTTACTTTATTTTAATGCATTTTAATTGACTTTAAAATTCTAGAAACTTGCTCATTCCGTGCATTTATATTTTAGAAAGTCCTATACTGAAAACATCAATTTAATCTAAAGATTTCGTCGGCACATTGAGTTTAACGAAATGCGAAAGCCAAGGAAATCAATTACTTTACTCAAGAGATCATGTCAAAATACCAATCTTGATATGGATCTTCTACTTCTCAGAGTATGTAAACTGACCAGAATGCGTTCCATTCTATTAGAATGGACTTCATAAAAAGGATTCCATTTTAGAGACATTTAGACCTAACAAAAGCTTTTTTTTTAGGGACCCTTGAATTCGATACAATTTCGTTTAACAAATGCTAAAGCAGAAAATACTTTGGGAATAATGTAGTGCAGATGTTCATTAAAAGTGAAAGCTGAGGAGAAAGCACTTCAGCGCTCGATTTTAGAACATTATTCGAGATAGAGTAAGAATACAACTGTAGCGATCGAACCATGACGATGATGTGATAAGTTACAAAAAAAACAGTCATGAAATTTGCTAAGCTCAATTTGAAGTACTTCAATATCTGAATGATTTTAAATTAATTACAATGTTGGTTCCATTAACAAACCAATTTCAATTAATACGATTGCGAACTAGGGTCGGTAGACGCGGCGAAATTTGAATAGCCTACTGGCGGTAAATGGGTAAATCCGGCACTGTTGTCCAACGAAAGTGGATGCTTCTTTGGAAACTACTTCCTGTCCCTAAAGGTATCTTGTAATATTTGAAATTAATAATTTACAATAAGAACTTTGTTTTGTGAAATATGTATGTATATATACAATACAGGCTGACTTCTTAAATGTAGTAGTAGCTTGCTTTGCAATCGAATGATATCACACATTCCTAATTTTTTGTTAAATATTTCATTATAAATTCAGTTAAATTTTTTTATTATAAGTATCAAATTTTTTTAAGCAATTACATTCGCGTTTGAAGCTTTTACATTTATTAAATCACAATATTCTTACAATACATACAATGTTACTGTTCGCCATTTTTTATACTAAATTCATAGAGATGTACCCAATGTAATATTGATGAAAAATTGGCTTTGTGTAAGCTTTTCATTTTGTACTTGATAGTAATTTGATTCTTCTTTTTTTTTGTTATTTTGGATGAATATCAAACTTGGTTTTGTGTCTATATTTTAATCGTGTTGATTTACATAAAAACAAATAAACAATTATTCTGACAGTTTATTTTTCGATTGCCATATGAATTGTATTTCTACAAAAAATCGACTTTGGATGGAATATTTGGAGGAATTTTATCCCGGCATACTTTCACATGTCTTTGAAAGTGCTATGTACGCATTAAATGTTATGTATTTGTGTAGTGAAACTTTTTATTTAAAAACACTTGGGTTTAAATTTAAAAAAAATATACATGTGCACATTTGGATAATAATAATAATTTGACGCTTACTCCATATGTTTTGCCGAACTTCTCCTACAATTTGTAGTGTGCGTCCTGATATTGCAACGTCATACGCTCTGAGGTTTGCCATTGCCTGCCGTGGAGCGACCGCTATTATAAACAACTTTTTTTATAATTTTTGATGTTACTAGCTCCACCCAAGATTCGAACCCGAATTTACAGAAAATAATTATTAAAGTCGCTTCAGTACTATATATGAGAGCCAAATAGTTACGAACATTCCTCATATAATCAATTTTATATAATAGTATAGATAGGAAGAAAATTATATTATAACACGATTCTGTCACATTTATAATTACAAGTTTTTAAAAGAATTTGTTTTTTGGCAAACTGCTACATAGCAGTACATGCGGTGCTCATTTGCCAGATCTATGATTTTCAAGTCAAGCGTAATGGCGTTTTCTTCTTATAATGTAACATTTGCATTAGGTTTCCTGTCGTCCGGGAAAATAGCTATATTGGTAGAAAATGTTTCACTTTTTCTTAGTCAAAGGGTAATATTTTGAGAAATTAATGCGCAAATCTGTTAAAGGGCTGATAAAAATAAATAGGGCAATAACCGGCCCTTTAACTTGTCTTGTGAAAGACATCTTACTGCAAGTTTATTTTAAAATTCTTACAGAAATGATTGCATGATGGGATTTAAACTTGTAAAAGTGCCTAGTCATAAAATCATAGCAACCTGATTTTTGTTTATTGCTGGAACGGATTGAGAGATGCGTCTTCTTTGTAATCTACGTTGACGCTACCAATCGAGATTTTTATTTGTTTTTTTTTTTTGTATTTAAGCGTTAAGATTAAAAACAAATAAAGCAGAAATACGCGGAAATTGTGGTGGATTTATACGATATATTTGTACCGCCGAACCAATGTGCATTTTGATAAACAATATAAACATATGAATGTATGTACATATAATTCTTAGTAAAAAGCTTTACAACTCACTTTGGCACCGTGTTAAATCCCCTTAAGTCCACACAGCCATTTAATCGCTTAATTTTATTAATCATTTTAGTAATTAAAGTTTTTTTATTGGTGGTTTGACAACAACTAGCACAATGCCCTAGAATGATTCTTTAAGAATGGTGCGTCCCTCTTAAGAAAGCTGTCGTGCTAAAAAAGTAGTACAAAAGAAATTTTGGCATTTCATAGTTGCAGGCATATATTGCTGTTGCAAGCCTGGATTGGTCTGTGGTCGTTTTTACAAAAAAATAAAATTAGAAGCTCGTAGTAGACAGCGAAGAAAATTTCTTAAGAACTCCGTGCTATAGGGATGATAAATGAAATTTTCGAGATTGTACCAATTGTCAAATAAAATGTATCAAATCAAGCAAAAACGTACTATTTTTTTGATTTCTAATATTTGCAAATTGGCTCAAAAGCCGGAAAAAAATAAAAATCAAAAATGATAATAAAAAGAGAAAAATTGTTGACCTCCAAATATCTAACTTGTACTCGAACATTACTAGTTTGACTTAGTTATTAAAGGTATTCCGAGGGATAAGATCGCTTGTTGGCTTTTCTTTCTAGTTGTTTGTTTTTTGTTAAACCAATTCCCTTTCAAATATTTGTGTAAACGATTCCCAAAATACATCAGCGAATTTCCCCTTTCCTGATATTCGTGATACCTACCTACTATCATCACCTTCTAAGTTTGAATATAAAAGAAGAAAAGAGAAAAAGGTTTCTACAATTTTTTTATTCATGACATGAGAATTGGGAAAATGTAGGAAATTCACTGGAAGTTTTTACTCAGAACCGGATTGCCATTTTTTGGATTTTATTATTCAGATTCTTCATTTTCTATTTTATCAAATTGCAAACGGAATAGGCATAGACACGCTCAGCATTTGTGGACAAATGTGTTGAAATTTTGCTTTTGTTTTTCTGCAATCATAGATAAGAATTGGAAAGGTTGAAATGATCTAAAAACTAAATTGTAAGAACTTCTCATCCAATTCAGTATACGATTCTCTAGAGTAGACAAAACATAAGTTTTTCAGATCTGTTCAGAAATTCTAATCATTTGAACTCGACTCAATTTCTAAAGTCTTTTTCTTAATCTTCAGAATATGGCCGAATAACTAACTAAAAGCAAAACTGTATTAAAATAGTTGTACCAAAGAGATCGGTGTAGTGTCAAAATACTTTTCGAATTCAAATTGTACCAAAAAAGCGCAATTGTGGCAATTTTATCGTAATTGGCATACTAAGCACAGTATAACCAGTGCACCACCTTTTTATATTTTATACTTTTTGTTTGTGAAGATTATAAATAAATTTCAACATATTTGACAACAAACTAACTAATTCGTTTAAATTAAAGCAATTCATTCCGATGTTAAATTGAACTTTAAAACATTTTGTTATGAAACATACACACACATGTAAATATATTTTCTTGAAATACAAAAATACATATGTGTATCAAAATGCACTTCGATTAAGTAATGATAAAAAGTTGTATTAATTTATCAGTACTGAACATCGCAATGACCAAAAATCTGTCTTGTTTATCTCTTTATTTTCAAGGAACATTCCCCGAAAATTGATAACGTTTGGAATATTTATCGTCTCTAAAGATTCGTTAAAACTCTAATGGAGAAATATATTTTCCATTTTAGGAAATTCTTTTGCAATCTGAATTTAGCCGAAGTTGTTTTTACTTACTACCAACTGATTTTTAAAAAAGATTCGCTAACTTTGTGTCATAAATTTAATTGAAAAGTATAGCAATTAATTGTCTCATGTGAAAAAAATTAAAACAAAAAGTTTGATAAAAAAAGTTGTAAAATTATTCATGGATGTTAGAAAATAAATAACATAATATAAATATCTGAAGAACTTTCATAGGTAGGACAGGACGAAAACGGATATAATATTCGGTATCTTGAAATTTTTTCACACAAACATTAAACCAAATGACTCAGCTTATAAAGAAAATGTATCTCCCCGTTCAACCCAAAGCAAATCTGAACATTTTAGAATATAGTAAAGTAATTAATTTTATAGATATCCCATTAAATTATGTGTACTTAAAGTTAGATGTAGTCTTTTGACATTGGCGCGTATATATAGACAAAATTAAATTGGTAATTAAAGTTAGTTGAGCTTTTTCGACAGATACCCTTTGAAGTTATCTTAAAAAGCTACAACTAACTTCAAGTATCAACTTAATTTGGACTATGAATACGCCCCTATATCTTAAGCCTGCTACCAACTATAAAGCCGACTATAACTGCGCGCCAGTTTTTTTTTTTTGCAGGCAACTTCTCTTTCAACAAGTAATATATTTTTTGTATCCAACTAGAGCAATAAATATTTAGTAAACAACTAATTTTCAACACTTTATCGAGCAATTGCTTTAAATATAACTCTGGGCTATGATAACCCTGAGTCAGAAAGGGGAAACAAAATTAACGCAAATATTTAAAATGATGTCTATACTCCGAAAAGTTTTTGAAATCAAGAAATATACATACAGTCGCTCCAAGCCAATTTCGGACACCGTAGAAAAAAATGTTCCTTCCTAAAAATATTTCAGCCAAAGGAATTAAAAAAAGGTAAAATATTTTTTCCATTACTTATTTATTGCATTTCCGAAGTATAAAGACAAAACATATAAATTAATTCAGTATTATAAAATATTCTAGTAAAACATCAAATAAAAGTAAACTCAATGCACAAGTCAAACTCGGTCAGCGGCAACTATCCTCAAAATAAATGAATGTCTGTTGAAGAATTGCAACCAACTTCAAGTATATGTTTAACTGACTAACGGGAATTCCCCGGATGGTTTTTTTTTTAATATATAAAGGGTGGTTAAATTTTAAGGGCCGATGTTGATTTCGAATAAAACATAAATTATTTTGGAAATTATTGTAATTTCTTTTTATTATAATAATATGGTGTAGTTCAATTATGTATGGAACAAAATATCGGCCAAATGTCCACCGCGACCTCGGCGGCACACCTCCATCCGATGGTCCTAATTTTCGATGACGCTGAGGCATAATTGAGGTTCTATTCCGTTAATGTGCCGAATTATCTCATCCTTTAGCTCTTGAATTGTTGCCGGCTTATCGACGTACACCTTTTCTTTCAAATAACCAAAGAAAGTAGTCCAACGGTATCAAATCACATGATCTTGGTGGCCAATTGACATCGCCACCACCTTGAGATAACAAGGCCATTGAATTTGTCGCGCAAAAGAGCCATTGTTTCGCTGGCTGTGTGGCAAGTGGCACCATCCTGTTGGAACCACATATCGTCCACATCCATATGTTCCAATTCGGGCCATAAAAAGTTCATTATCATCTCACGATAGCGAACACCATTCACAGTAACTGCCTGACCGTACTCATTTTGGAAAAAATACGGCCCGATGATGCCGCCAGCCCATAAACCGCACCAAATGCGGCAATTCTGCTGAGGTGAAAATGTGCCTCATCACTGAAGATGATTTTCTTCGGTATGTATTTTGATTTGAACGCCCATTTTCATAATAACCCTGAATAACTTTAACACGTTGCTCGATTGTGTATCTTTCCATATTCAAATTGAGTTAGTCTGAAATTGAGAAATGTGAAATCAAATGCAGAAAAAAACTTGACGTTTAGGTGTGGTTCACATTCAACATCTGCCCTTAAAATTTAACCACCCTTTACATAGTTGGAATTACGGCTTATGATTTAAAAATGTCTAGACAAAGAGGCCAAACAAGTATTGAATTGCGAAAGTTGTTTATTAAGCATTCCAACGATGGAAAATCTATGCGTGAAATTGCTGAAATTGTCGACAGAAGTCATTCTACTGTTCACGATATAATTAAGCGCTGCAAAACCAACAAACAAGTGGAAAACAAGCCTAAAGCTTCCCACAACAAGATTTTTACCGATTCAGATAAGCGATATCTGTTGCGAAAAGTTAAAGAAAATTCTTTCCTTAGTGCACCAAAGTTAGCTGTTAAAGCTGAAAATGAGTTGGGAAAGAAATCTAGTGCATCTACCATCAGAAATCTACTTCATGAGGCTGATCTAAATGGTAGAAAGGCCCGACAAAAGACGTTGATCAGAAAACGCAATCATACCAGCCGATTAACATTTGCAAAAGAACATTTTTCGTTCTGGAAAAATGTTGTGTTTTCTGACGAAAGTCAATTTAATATTTTTGGCTCCGATGGAAAACCATATGTTTGGAGGAAATCAAATGAGGAGCAGCAACTGCCAAATCTGAGACCAACTGTCAAACATGGTGACGGATCGGTAATGGTTTGAGTTCATTTTCGGCTTCTGTACTATGGTCTTTGCATTTTATTGAAGGAATAATGAACCAGAATGACTATCGTAACATTTTAAAAGAAAACTTACCAAAATGTCTTGAAAAATTGGATCTCGGTGATGATTAGTATTTCTACCAATACAATGATGAGGCATACAAAATGCGTTCTTGGTTGCTTTATAGTTGCCACCATGTTCTGGAAACTCCACTCCAAAGTCCTGATATTAATCCTATCGAAAATTTATGGGACTATCTTAACACAAAATTTCGACAGCATTCCGTTTCAAGCAAAAATGACTTGAAATCTATCTTATTACTCGTACAAGAATGGGAAAAAATCGAACCTAGTTTTTGCGAAAAGTTGGTTAAATCAATGCCCAACCAGCTCAAAATAATTGTTAAACATAAAGGAGTTTGACTTGGGCATTGAATTTACTTTTATTTGATGTTTTACTAGAATATTTTATAATCCTGAACTAACTTATATGTTTTGTTTTTATATTTTGGAAATGCAATAAATGAGTAATTGAAAAAATATTTTAACTTTTTTTTATTTGCTTTGGTTGAAATATTTTTAGGAAGGAAAATTTTTTTCTACGGTGTCCAACTTTGGCTTGGAGCGACTGTACATTACATATATGAAATAATATATTAAAATAACAAAACGCTCTCATTTTGGCTCTTCTTATATGGGAATTAGCAAGTGATGCGAGTTCACCTCTATAAAGTTTAGCCTTCGCTAATAGGACTGCATTTGTACTTATGTACATATGTTATCATTTTTCATAGTAGCCGGGCTACGAACAATACGATAACCAATTTTATTTTGCAAGAAATATGGGAAGAAACGAACTTTTACTACAAATGTTTGTCCTGAATACTTTACAAAAATTATTCTACGAGTTCTTACGTAAAAAGATGTGTATTATGTTATAACCTACAATTTATTATGTTATGTTTTCTTTTTTGTTTCCAAGAGCAATCATGTTTGGCGAGAACGGTTTGATACGTTTAATTTCACCCCTGAAAGGCTCAACCCCATACAAGGCTTCCACCTCAAGTTTTCTACTGGTTATACTAAAATACCAAATTCGCAGCAAACAAAATTTAAAAAATGTGAAAATATTGAAATACTATGGTAGATTTATACGATGTGTGGTGGGCAACGAATCGGTATGGTGAATGCAGGGTGCTACCGATGTCTAAGAAATGTGTTAGTTAGTACAAACATTTTGTGAAATCACCAATAGATGGCGCGAATCAATTGGCCATACTCTTCTGTAGCTGATTGGAATAGGAATTTATATGTATACCACAGTAATGGACAAATTATCGAAACGAGACATTTTAAGAAATTTTTTAAATTACATTATGGAATTATACTACGATTATAATTATTAATAATTAGAGTATTTACTTATTTTCTAAGCATCATAGGAAATAAGAAGAATCGGTCACAATTAAAATAAAGATGGTATGGAGTTCGATTTTGACTTATGTATGTCTTAAATTTTTCTACAGCTTACTTTAACAAAATGTTGTATATGGCTGTTCACCATGACGTTTGATACTAAAATTTAAAGAAACAGCTGGCCCTCAAAGGAATCTTGATAAAACATAAATAATTTCTGTATCTAAACAAAATTTTGCCATTTGATCTACTCGTCCAACGAACTAAATTACATCAGTGAAATTATCATTTGGTAAGTATGTACATACATACATATGTAGAAAGTATGCAACTTCATAGTAATCTACTTACGTTCTCTGTACTCGTCTGAGTTGTATAGCTTGCCTCGTTTTAATATGTGGCATTAAATAATCGGCTACAGAGGTGTCATTAAGTAGGTAATAAAATTTAAAAAAAAAGAATAAAAAATCATGAATATTCTCTAATGAAGTTCATACAGTTTTATAGTACAATACTCAATCAAAACCGATAGGTATAAACTAAAAAAACAGGTGCTAAACTTTGACTGATTTATTCTATTCAGTAATCAATTATTCTGGACACACAGTTATAATAAAAAACACGAGTTTATTTTTCCATGACTAAGATAATTAATTATTTTTCCTAGTCTCAATAACTACAATCCTATAAATAATTTGTAAGACAATCTGGGCCGTCAAATAAGAAAAACCACAATTAATACAAAATACATACATGCTTGAATTAAGGCATACATTGAGGTAACGACATAATTTTTAGAATACTGCTAAAAATTTTGTGGTTGTTATTAACGTCTCGAAAAGCAATGAATGCCGTTATTAGAGATCATAATACCTTAATCAAGACGACTTAGTACAATTTTGAGATACGCATGAAATCTTTATATCCCATTCAGTACACTTCATTTTTACCGGGAAGTGACTTCCATTTTTAAATTATGTAAATTGAGAAATTTTCAAAATTTGTAATCTTAATTTTGAGAATCTTATTGGTTACGCAGTTTTGTAGCCAATATAATTCCAATCACAAAGTGTGGTAAGCATTTTCGTGGATTTTTGACATTCTTGTTGCTGGCGGTGTTGCACCCTTTTTCCCATTTATGAACAAAACCAATTTTTATATGGATTAAAATGTTTGGAAAAAAAGTATCAAAATTCAACGGACATTTTTAGTCACTTGAAACTTGCACTTTATTATACTGAAATTTTAAAAATTCCGATTATAAAATTTGAAAATTTAAGATTAAAAACATCGTAACTATCGAAGCTTTTGAAATATGTGCATCAATTTACATCGCTGTACATATATCGTTCATGCCAAACGGAATTCTAATGTAATAGAATTGTGTCAGAGTTGGTGTTTGCTGAAACATAAAAGTGAAACTAAAACCCCTTCTAAATATTTAGTCTCAACTTAACTACACTTATGTACATATGTATATAGGTTTAACGCGTGGCTAGTTAATAATAGTTAATTAAAAATTTGCTTGTGATATGTTCATAAGGAATATATATTGTAATTATTCGTGAAATCTTGCGATGGTCATGAGTTGTCAAGAGTAAATAATTTTAAAATGAAATTAATATTGAAGGAAGTATGATTTTGATTTTCCGTATCAAAACTTGTACTAAGGGGAAAATTGAAGTATATATCTCTTCAGATTTTATCGAAAGAAGTATAATTATATATGTATATATATATATATATATATATATATATATGTATGTACATATGTAGATCCAAACTGCAACATACATATGTAGCTTCTGGCGATCCTTAGTGATAAGAGGCAAATATGCTGCATTTAGTACTGCGTGGAAATAATGTTAGAGTTGGAGACTTTCTCTTCCAACTTTATACAACAAATTGTATGATTTAGTTGGAAAACATTAAGCCACTTTAATGTACTACATACAAATGTCCATATATGTATACATCCATACATACTATGTACAATAAATAAAAATGTAGTATCGGGGAACATTCTTTTCATATGAATCCATTCGAATTTATATATGTATATTAGTATATTAACGCAACCCCTTTCTAGCATATACCGATAATTGCACCAGAACATAATTCACCGTACAATCACAACATTGTCATTATTCCACGCCACATGTGTTACATATTAAATTTTTTTAGATATCATCGCTTACGACAAAAACACATTTCGTCTCCCCATCACTAAAATTGAATTGGAACCATAAAATGCCACGGACTGCTTTCTACTCTTAAACATTTGCATATGTTCGACTTGTCCATACATACTACTTATATCTATGTACATTTGTATCTACCCCCATACAACTACACCATGCACTATATAAATATGTATGCATATTCATCGTTCCATATTTTACGATTCGCATATTTTCCATCGCACATCATGGCGTTCTGATTGCACTAATTGTCCTTAAAATTCTTACATTTTTGCTTTACAAAGCGAATGTTAACATACATTAAATGTTAATTTTATGATTTTGTTGTAAAACTTACTGCGAAAAAATGAGGCCTCAAACGCCCAATCGAGTATTTGGCAATGTCTGTCGCCAGCTGGCTGATACCGGCGCCAAAAGCAAATACACCAACTTTTTTGTAACATTGCACCATCCATACGGGTATTTCATAGTCCATAAAAATATACCTTCGGAATGGATTTGTAGCATCTGTTAAGGATTTCGTATGTTTCGCTCTCATTATCTCAACGGCAATGATCTAAAACAAAGAAATTTTAATAAAAAAAAACAATTTGGATGAAATCTGCTGGAATTTTAGTATCTTAAAATCGCTGTAACAGAATAATTAAAATTAAAGAATGCATTAAAAAACAGTGCACGATATCGTTTGAAGACAAACACCTGTGCAATCGTCTCCAATAATTTTCAGTTCGGACTAGTTCGTAATTCTTCGTTAATATTTATTAACGTGCCTCTTCAAGCTGTAGGTGGCTTAGGATTAGTGTTCCAACTTGTTTGTTCTTAGTTATACTCAGTATTGGACATCCCTAATACTTTTGAGGCCCATGAGAGGGATGATTAAAAATTTGGTAAAAAACACAGTACTAACTTAAGAAACTAGCACATAAGTGAATTGAAAGCAAGAGAAAAGTTGTAATTTTAAAATTGACTGCATTCTTATATTTTAAGGCGTGTCTGGGGCAACCATCTAAACTAGGTTTAACAATAAATAAATAAAAACGTATGACTTAATGGATTATACGTATCATATATGACAGCATTTGAAATAAAGACGCTCAATTCCCAAGGGCCTTTACTTTGAATTGCTACACATTTCGACAGCTGGCAGTGGATAATAAAAATACAAAATTGTCAACTAATGTTGTGAACAATTTGAAACTGAAGTTTTAGATAGCTTTTCAAATGGGCAATACAAAATGAGTTACACTTAACATCTGTTGACGACAAATCATACGGCCATTGGGAAATATTGAGCTACGCTTACGCTCTTCATTTGATTATCATTTGCGCAATATAGACAAGTATCTTGTGAAGCTATAAAAAATGCATAGATACATATTCACACAATAGAATGAACACAACTGTCGATTTAGGGGAAAATATCTGCACAGTCTTCTTTTGTTGTTTAAATTGTATTGTAGTTATATTTGGCTGTAAATTATAATTGCCCTTTTACCGCATCTCAACCTTCAAGATTTCAGTTTTCATCGTGCTTAAAGTTGATTTTCCATAGCTTTGGATATTTTCTCAAAAGTCTAAGACGTCGTGACGTTGAGTTAAAAGGAGGTTTTCCAGTGTGGAAGGATTTGGCCGGACTGCTTAGATATTTGGTTTCATACATAAAGTAGGTAAAGGTATTCTGAATTGTGTCCTGCTGTTTATAGTCAACTGATTGAAATTTACTTATCTAAGTTTAAAAACTTCAATAAATATTTACTGAAAATCGTGTAGCTGATTTTATGTATTCAGGGCTGCCAGTGTTTTTCTAGGAGGTCTCTATGTATTTTTCAAAATCAAAATTTTGGTTTTCATGTCTCCAGCTTTGACCAATAAAATTCCGGACCCAAAACATCAGTAAAACTGTTTTTCATCTTTTTTCTGCTATTATTTCTCAATAATCAGATTTTAAAATTAAAGTTTATTACCATTAATTACGATTTAGAATCAACTTGAAAGAGTAATCAGAAATGGTAAAAAGTAAATAAGTTAAATATGTAATAGTAGTAAGATATTTCTTTGAGAACGCAAAATGACACTGAAAATGGCACAACGCCGAGACCAGTCTGCACCCATACCAAACTTCACTAAGGGTGACCGAAAATCGTTCCAATATACAACATCAATATTTCTACAACTATATGAGCAAAACCAAAAACACACACACAACTGATCTAATTGAGCGGTACTTTTCAGAACCTGCTTTGAACCGAACGACTATTCTCATATTTTTCAGAAAAAAAATAGGAGGCATTAAATCTGTGGCGAAATTAATCTAGGTACTGAAGACATGGCCTCTCGATTAAGGGTGTCATATATTCGTTTCAAGCGAAGTGAAGCCCGAACGAATATCAAAGACAACCCCCATGAATGTTGTAAATTGGACACTTTTTCATATGTACATATATACATATGTACATATATATTATATAGGCCTGTGCCAAATAGTAATAAAGTTCCTTGCAATGGAAGTGTTTTCCAGTTATGAGATACATATATTTGCCCAGCATCATAGAAGAACACCAGAA